>JAEQBH010003330.1:0-600000 GCA_016808115.1 Tetrastigma voinierianum | reverse complement strand
AAATCAATGTCTTGATTAAACGAATTTGTTTGGTCTGCTAAGTTTCAAAGAGAATAATCCGAGTGAATTTAATAACTCTAAGAAAAAAACGATCAAAATTCCCACCTAAATTCCCAAAACCTCTGTTGGAAATAGCAAAGAATGTGTAAATCCGAGAACTTCATTTAATTCATTCTTCGGAAATTTAAAGAAAGAATAAATAGCCTGTGGTCTCTGGGTGAGACAAACTACTATAAAAGGATGGGAGAACAAAGGAAAATAAAACAAAAAGAATGAAGAGAAGTGGAGAAATGATTAAAAGAAGAGTTCCTTAGCAAACACAAAGCGAGAAATTAAATGGAGTCGAAAACAAACCAATTCCATCTATTATTCCATAAAAACACTGCGGTAATCAAGAGAGTGGTTGATGGGAAGGAATTGAAGAAGGCTAACAGAACCATCAACCCGAAGCTCCAAAGAAAAAGAAAGGAAGGGCGCGAATTTGTTGGCCAACCTTGAGCACAAACTCGACCACTTTGAGCAAGCCTTGGTCCGGTGAACCAAAATGAAGTGTAGGTTACAACCTTCGGAGGGAAGATATGGAGTTTTAGATCAAGAAATAAAGAGTTTTTCTCTAATTTAGTTATAGTCTTATTTGTAGGGAAAGCAGATTGTACAATATCGAAAGGTTTTGATATTTGAATAAAATTCTTGTTGACCTACAAAATAATTGTTTTTGAGTTCACGAATCGATATATTAAATTTGTGTTTGCGGTTTACTGCTGAAGATGAAAAGAATAAGTGCCTTTTCTGTGCAAGGATCAAATAAACAATTTTGTTCTTTCCTAAGAACAAAATTTGCAGGAAAAATAAGGGCGTGGATTAGTAAACTGGAAATTAGGAATGGCAGCCTGCATTGTTTAAATTCAGTTTAGTTTGCAAAAATTGGAAAATTGGTTATTGCTGATGGAACAAAATACTTGGTTGAAATAATGTAAGTAGACAGTAAATAAGTACAAGTCTTGAAGAAATAATACACTTAGGTCAACAAAACTTATGAAACTTTGAGAGGAATTAGGAACATCTTCTTGGAAATTCAAGATTAAGAGTCCAGAGTTCTAGAACTTGTTAGATTATTGATTGAGGCGAAATCTTAGGTACAAACAGCCAACAAGAAGTGATGAAGGCCATCCCTGCAAATTGAGCTTTTCTGCTCAATTTCAATATATACAAAGCATATTCTCTAGTTCCTTAATTTGGTTTACACTAAGCCTTATTTCTTCAATAAACAAAAGAACTGCTAAACCTAAATTCCCTTCCTTGCACAACCCTACAAAGAAAGAGCCCAAATTATCCAGCCTGGGCCTTAAAAGTCTACTATAAAGGAAGAAACAAGTTTGGGGAAAATATTTCCAGATGTTACGAGGAATGAGGAGAAGAAGTAAAGATGCAAAAATTAATGAAAAAGGGAATAAGTTTTGTCTTAGGCCCATTTCCTTGAACAATTAAGCCTGTAGGCAAGCTTTAACACCTAGGCACCCTAATACCAACTGGTATGGGAGTTACTAGCCCAAAGTTCTCTAAGAGTGATAGAAAGCCTAAGAAGACAAAACATTGCACTATTCCCAACCTTAGAAAAACAAAGCAAAAGAGTTCAAGAAAAAAGGAACTGGCCTGAATAAAGTGCATATGGAAATTGAAATTCCATAAAAAGAATTCAAAATATGAATCACTCAAGATTGAGGAGAACTTATAGCACAAAAACAAAAATGGTGTTTTAGAAGGCAACAAGTACGTATAAAGGTGGAATCGGTGATTTTGCAACTTAAATTTTTCCCATTATCTACCCAATTACCTAATCTCAACATTACAAGCCTGAAAGATCTCATTGATCTTGAAGGTTGAACTTACTTACATTAGTGGAGATCAATATGAAAAACAAGCCTATGGACTTCTCACCAACGCCTAAGAAAACTCCCAAAAGATTAACTAAATTCAACATGAAAATGAAAAGGATTGAAGACCTGCACACACACACAGAAAAAGACTTGCTGAATAAACTGTTTAAATACATTAGTTCATCAAGAAATTTGCGATAGAAGTATACCATTTCTTATTCTTGAATCGAAACTGAAATTTAAAGATGTCATATCTCTGTTTCTAGTTAGAAGGTAATTAAGAAAGACCGTGGTATGAGTAAAGAAAAATGTCCTTAAAAATTAAGCTTATTTGTTTGAGGACAAAAATTTTTTCTTTTCTTTCGCTGGGGACAAGCAAATTTTAAGTTTTAGGGAATTGATGAGTCCAAAACTCATTAGATTTTTAATCAATTTTTCCGAAAGTATATTACAAGATAAATGTTGATTTGTATGCATAAATGTGGATATTTTACTCAAATTTAATTTCACAGGAAAATACAAACAGGCTCAAATCTCAGCAGAAAATCGAAGAAACCAAATTTACAAGAATTGAAGTCGCAATCGAAAACTCCGAGTCGCGACGGTAGTTTAGTTGTCGGCTATTTCCTAGTTTACGACATCACCAATTCAGCTGGCGAAGAAATAAGACCTTAACAAGTGAAGTCATGACTTGAAGAAAGAGGTTGCGACAAAGGAAATGTGGTAGAGACTAAAGGAAATATCCAAAAGAAGAATCTTCATGTCGCGACACCACTCTAATGTCACGACACTAACTGAATACAACTGAGGTCGCGACATCACTCCGATGTCGCGATGTGGATCCGTCAATAAAAGCCACAAGAGAGGTCTTTGCAAGTAAACAAAGCTAACTAGTTTTACGAAAGGCCTTTTAGGTCGCGACATGTATTAGAACTGGAGTCTCAACGTAAAAGTAAAGTTGCAACCATTAAAAAGTTTAAGAATGTAGTGAGGTCGTGAACTCCGGAAAGCAATAAACAAAGTCTTAACAAGAAACTGAAGTTGCAACCATTTAATGATCAAAGACCACAAACGATGTCGAGACCACTTATTTAGGTCGCGGCCTGAAGAAGAGCTAAGCAGAAGAAATTGAAGTCACGACATCAACTTGAAGTCGCGACCTGGAGCAAAAGAGGAAAGGAGGAAATTGGTTACAACAAAGAATTGAGGTTGCGAACATAAGAGAAGAAATGGTCAGCAAAAGAGGTCGCGACATCACCTAGAGGTCGCGACATAAAATTGAAACCAGCGAAAGCAGAAGACCACCAACACAATCGTGACCAAGAAAAGAAAGTCACAACATGAAGTCATCCTACTAAACGTAAAGGTGGTCATAACCTGCAACCGTCACAAACTAAGCAGCTCGAAGAAGAAGATTGAACCCATGTCGCGACATGGAAACCGTGGTCGCGACATCAACTCTGGAGAAATATTAAGAAATGAAGTCAATGTACTACAAATGAGGTCGCGATAATTGACCAAGCAAAGCTATAAGAAAACTTAGTCGCAATGTATAACGAAGTCGCTGGATCGAACTGAGCAAAGACAGAAATCATGTCGCAACATCAACTCGAGGTCGCGACATAGGACAATGAGCTGGGCTTTTTCTTTGGGAATTCCAATTGAACTTTTTTGGGATTCGCCCACTTCCTTTTACAAAGATAAATAGACCATGTTAGAAGAGTAAAGTAGTTTTTCTTCGCCTTCACTACCTTAAAAAAGAGGGAAGCGGAGAGGAACCTGTATAGTTTAGAGTAGATTTTTATTTTCTTTTCTTTATTTTTATTTTTAGTTTATTTCTTTTCTAGTATTGAATCTTCGAACTATGCAGAGACGAGTAGAGTTGGATTTATTTTATTTCTGTTATTTTTCTTAGAATTACTGCCTGAAAATTTATGAAATCTAGACAAATTTCTGGAATTCATTTCTTCGCTTTATTGCACTACAAGTGGTCAAGATACATCGGTGCTCCATTTCTAATTCGCACACAAGCACCTGAGCACATCATAGATTTGATCTACATTTAGTTACAGTCTTTCCTACACAATTATGGAGAATTAATGGATAAGTTCCCAATAGTAGTACCGAATACCCGTTGAGGGAATTTATCTTGCTCTGATTTCCAGGATGCCCCTCCGCCTCCCACTACTGCAGACTCAGATTCCGAGAGTCGAAAATTCTTTTCTAGGTATGCTCGACTACCATTGATGAACTGCTGAGCTCTGAGAGTTCATTTTGATAAATCCCCCATTCGCTTAGAATTGAAGTTGGAGGGGTGTATTTAACAATATAAATAATCAGAGAGTTCACCTTAATCTAAAGGTAAGTTCTTATCCCCGTGTTAGCTGAGATCTAATCAAGGGAAACGGACAAACCCATAGATCTGGAGGTTGAGCCACCAATTAAGTGGTAGAAACTTTTCGAAAATCCTGAGAAGGAAATGCAAGGTCTCGGTCGCCAACAGGAAATGGTGTGAAGTATTGAGAAAGAAAATACCTGTGATTCGCAAGAGAATTTGAATACGTAGCTGGTTTGATCTTGTCTTCGAGAAGCAAGGGTATCCAACTTATGAATATGGAGAAATCCACCCTGCCAATGAGAAAATTCGACAAAACCAGATCCATACATAGAACAAAGCAATGTGTTTTAAGTGTTGGAATTGACTGTTTCATTGTATTTCACTGAGAAGCTGCTTTCACAGAAACTGATTCTAATCCATTCTTATAGTTGCAATTTATTTTTATTCATTTACTTTTATTTTATCTTAGTTTGATAATATTCAATAGTTTATGATCTTTAATTTTTTCTCTGTAGTTTAGATAAACCTTTCACTATGTGTTCTTAGTCTAAATAGTATGGAAATTTAGTAGTTGGGATAGTTGATCTTTAATTCATTGCCAATCTCTGTGGGAATGATACCTGGACTTACATTCAGATTTTACTACTTGTATGACCTGTGCACTTGCAATGTCATAGACTTGACCCTTATTTTTAAATCATGAACATTAAGAAAAAGTTATTTTATCAAGAAAATTTATCCAAAGTGACATAGATGCAAGAGAAGTGCAAGGCTCTTGTAATTATGTTAATTTGAGGGGTTTTTAGTCTATATAGAAAAAGGCAAACACATCTCTGAAGTACAATTTCTAAATTTTCTAGGCAATTCTCAAAACTGGATCCATAAACTGAGAAGTCATCCATGAAGATTTTCATAACCTTCTCCACCAATTCTCAAAATCTGGTCATATTGGCCTCTACTAACTCTTCCCAATTTGTCACTGATCCAATGTGTCAGAACTCAAACCAAGTTGTCGCTACATCTCAAAGGAAAAGGGAAAGAGCCGTACCGATCACTCGTCTCACCCCATTCAGCTTGACTATGTTAGCCATTCTCATAAATCTTCCCATATGTTCACTGGGGTCTTCACTGGGATGCCTAGTGAACTGATGTTGTTGTACCATTGTAATAAGGGCTGGCATGAGTTCAAAATTGTTGGCTTCAATGGCAGGATGTCTCACAACAAAGTACTCATCTTGAATAACATGCCTCCAAAAATCCTTCATCATCATTTGCCTTTGAGGTCTATCTGGTTCTGCTTCTTCTGGAATAGGTTGTAATCTTTCTCCTTGATTTTCCATACTTATAGATTCAGCACTTGTAACTTTCCTCATATTGCTCAATGTTTTCTCAATTTCTGTATCCAAAGGCAGCAAATCTACTTCTGGTTTTTTGTGATTTAAAATCTTCCTGAAATAGAAACACAATGAGATCAAATTAACTCTGTGGGAAACATTTATATCAATCTAATCTCATAAAAGATTTTCAGTAGCTTAATCCGCTATTAAAACTATTTTTTGTAATTTATTTTTTAAAATTTATAATACAATAAAGAAAAATGTCCAAATTAGTAATTCTATCTTTGGTTAAAATATTGATCTTTAAATTCATTAATCAAAATCCCCAACAAAGGCGCCAAAAACTTCTTGACTGATTTTTGTATAGACCAAATTTTACCAAGTAATTAGCACTACTACCAAAGACTAACTAAAGTCTCCCACAACGGTGCCAAAAACTTGTTTGACTGATTTTTTTTATTAAAATATATGTTTGTCCTTTTTGTAAAATGCATTCATTAAAAATTGAGTTTGGTCTAAATCACTGCAAGTGCACAGGTCATACAAGTAATAAAAGTGGATTTTCAGTCCAGATATCGTTTCCACAAGGATTGATGATAAATCAAAAGATTAACTACCCTAACTACTCAAGATCCTTACTATTTGAACTCCAATGTTAAAATGATGAGAGAACTAATAAAGTAATACTAAAATACTTCACTCACTATACATAAAGAATTTTAATAAAAGTGGATTTGAGAATGAGTGAGACAACACTGAAATAATCTCAATGAATAATTGTCAATTTCTACATCATTTTGAGTCATAGCTAAGCCATTAGTTGGAAAGATGAATTTGTCAAAGACAACACTGGGTAGTATAGTTTGGATTTCTCCCTTAACTATACATTTCACTAATTAGAGATTCATGTTCCTTCCGGACTCATGGGTCTAATTGGTTACTTGTAAAATATAATCCTCTTTCTAAGATCTGGGTATTTTTCATTTTCAGTACTTCACACCCAAATCTTAGGATTGAAGAATTCTCGCCTGCATTGTGATATCAGTAAGCCTTCTCTAATTTAAATGGCACCTCATCTCAATGCTGATGAAATTCTCCATCTCCTTTATTAGATCTATGCTAGCCTGATCGACCATTTCCATCATAAGAGGAAAAACCTCCAGAGATTAAACTGGATACTTCATCCCAATCATCCTCACACAATGAAAGGTTAGTGATCTAGTCCGAGCAATCTTTCGAGTTCATTAGTTCCAGTATTAGGTCTACCATACCCATAAGGAACTACCTCAGACTTCGTGATTCTCCATCTCTCAGGTCGTACGCTCCCGGAAATCGTGAGCAAGATACAATCCTTTGTTTTTGGGTACTTGGAACAGTTAAGTTCAAGAATAATACCAATCAAATAAATTCAAGATTTTCAACTATGGCGTTCTTCCACTTTGCAGTGTAGCACAATAATCACCATCTACCCATTCCTGCAGGAGAGAGGAGCTCAATCTTTTCAAAATCGTTCACACATATCGTATCAACTCGGTCGCAGCCCACCGAAATTGTAAACGAACTGAAATTTATGAACTTAAAAAATTTTCCAAAATCCATCTAAAGCAAAACAGTAGTGAGAGAGCAATTTTTTTTACAATAGATTCAAGCTCGTGGGCTACACTTCAATGCATAAATTGTGGATCCTCGAAAATTCTGGCCCAAAATGGTCGCTCTGTCGCAACATAGGAAATTATGTCATGACAGAGTTTTGGGCGCCCTTAGCTTTTGTCAGAGTTTGCGCTTTTCTCTCGATAGATTTTTAAGCTTTTTCGATTTGTCAATGATAGACTTTATAATGTTGCAACATAGTTTTGATGCAAAAGTCTTGTTCTTGTCGCAACAGGAGTGTCTTGTGTCGTGACATAAAATTTGTCGCAACCAGCTTCTCATACTTTTCTTCTTTTGAAAATTGTCGCAACATACTTTTTTTTGTCGCGACCAATCTTCTATTCTCTCCTCTTCCTCTTTTATCGTGACATAATTTCTTCTATTACAACACAATCTAGTCAGTTTACCATCGAGACTGAATTTTTGTGGTCGCGACGTAGTCCTAAGATGTCGCTGACAAACATTTTACTCGCTTTTTTACTCTCTGATCCTTGTTGTTGGTCGAATCTATTCATGCAACATAGAAATCTTGTTGCGACAAACTTGTCTTGACTTATCTCAGTTCTCTTTCATTTTCACGAATATAATTTTCTCATAGCGATAGAATTTCAGCATTTATACTTTTAATACGCTGATAGAAAATTTTCTGCCACAATAAAGATTCTGCCTTCAGTTCTTTATTATGTCGCAACATAAAACCTCATTGTCGCAACCTTCTTGTTGTATTGCTTTTCTAGTTCTTGCCGCGATAGAGATTTCTTTGTTGTGACAGAGTTCACCTCAACCTCATGTTTTGTTTGGCGCGACATAAGACTTCTTTGTCGTGACAAAGTCTTGTTGCCCTTTATTGTGAACTCTGAATTGTATGTCGCGACAGATTTTTCCTTGTCGTGACAAAAATCTTTCCTTGAACTGTAACCTATGCTGAAAAATTAGTTGCAACATAAAGACACTTGTCGCAACTGACTTGTGTTATAACCTTGCCATATTCTATCGCAACATAGTCGTCTTTTGTCGCAACAGAGTTCATCTGCTATCTTCATTCTTTTATGTTGCGATAGAGTAAGGATTTTTGCAACAAAGTTCCACTACCATTTTCCTTTATCAATGCCGCGACAGAGTCAAGAGTGTCACGACAGTCTTCTCCACACATTTCTTCAGCAGTATCACAACAAAGTTCTATTTATTCCTTGAGTTTAGCCTAGACTTTATTGCGACATAAATCTGCTGGTTGCGACATAGCTCTGCTAGTTTCCTTGAGATTCTATCGTGACATTCAGAAACTATGTTGCGACAAAGAGTTCTGTCTTGGCCACTTTCTTTCTTCTTTTCTTGCTAGAATTATCTTTTTTTTCAATAAAACCCTGTAAAACACAAAGTTGGTGAATATACCATAATTTAGTATTAAAATATATCTTAACTGCTAAAAATATGCCAAAAAAATGGATTAAAAATAGATGAGTTTAGGACTCATCAAATTCCCCTTAAACTTAAAGTTTTTCTTGTCCCCAAGCAAAGAAAATAAAATTTTGTTTGTCCTCAAACAATTTAGGTTTTATTATTAAGGACAATTTTCGTTAATCAACAATCAAGGTGAAACATATTTCAATAGAAATTATTTCAAACATGTTTCCAATCTAGAATCGTGAAGATTTTCAATTAAGTTCACTAAAACACTCAAATAATCTATATAGTGTAAAATAATTCAATCATTCAACCCTGATTTGTGAGTGTGTGATGGTCTTCTTTTTCCTTGGTACATTAGTTAATCTTCTAGGATGTTACTCGAGAGGAATTTTTCCTTTATTCTTTAAAGTCTCATATGCTTGTTTGTCATATTAATCTCCACTAATGTGCTATTATACCACCTTTTAGAATCAATTAGGTCTTTTAGGCTTATAATGTGAGCTTGTGTAATTGGGCTGGGTAGATAATAGGATAATTTAGTTTCACTTTACCTCAAATTTCACTTTCCACTTGACATACTTGCCTTCATATGCATTCTTGACCTTTTTCATTCATGTCATCTATCTAACCTCCCATTTGGTTTGGTGCATCCTTCTGCATACTTTCTATGGTGGTACTATTCTTGACCACATTCAGATTGTAAACTTTCATCCTTATCTTTGAAGCTTTTTCACTTTTCATTTACCATAAAGGTTTTAGGAATAGTGCACTGTTTTGTCTTTTTAAGCTTTCTACCACCCTTTTTTAACTTAACTCAGTCAAGAATTCCATACCAGTTGGCATTAGGGTACTAGATGTTGAACACCCCTAAGGACTTAATTGTTCCAGGGAGGAAGGCTACAAGACAAAACTTTTTCCACCTTGACACTTTTCTTTACACAGCTTCTTTTCCTCATTCTTTTCATCTTTTCTCATCTTAATTAATTTTTCTGTCTCAACCCCTCTTATCCTCTTTTCACAATTTGAAACAATATTCTCCTAAACTTGTCCTCTTCTATCCTTGATATAATGGTCATGTAATCTAGGCAAATAAGGGTTCTATGATGTAGGATGATGTCTAAGGAAGAAGGGTGTAGGATTTTATTTGCTAGTTTGATGATGAAATTGGCTTTTGGCTCAAATAAAGAAGTAGTGTGTATGCTTATACATATTATAAGGGTAGGCTTTGAAAGGCTCAATCTTCCAAGAATGGCCTATTTCATTTCCTGTTAGTGGTATTACTTAGGATTTCGCCTTGATTAATAATCTAACAAGTTCTAAGACATTTGGAGATTTAATTGTGATAGATCCTAGAAAATGTCTCTAATCTTAAGCACAATTTGATTCAGAGATACTTTTGACCAATTGCAGTGTTTATCGGGATTCATAATAACTAAACTGTTTACAAAAATAGAATTACAAGTCTTATTTGTTCCTTCAAGTTGTTCCATTCTTCCTTATTCTTGAAGTTCAACATATTCATCAATATCTTCACAACTCTCTTCTTCAGTTCATTTCATCCTACCCAATTCATCTATTCAAGTCTTGTTCTATCTCTCGGATAATTTTTTGCCATGCTATTTGACCAATTAAAAGTTCATTTAAATCAATCATTGAATGCAGAGATGTTTAACACAACAACTAATCAATTCCATCAATATTTAAATTTCACCAAACAATTCACAACTTATTCAACAATTCAAACCAGAAAATCTGGTTTATCCATTATTCAATAAAACCATTCACTAAAAGTCATCAAATTTCAATTATTTAAAGTAAAAAAGAGAAAATACAAATAAGACACACAAGAAATGCAAAATGAGAGTGAACACCAATTTCTGCAAAGGGATTTTTTTTTTATTAAAATTTTCAAGTATGAGATATTAGGTATAGAGAAGGAAAATGGGAAGGAAGAGTAGGGTGAGCTATTTTCTTCTTCTTTCATGCCTATAGGAGGAATGCAGATTCACTGGTTCAAACTTGTAACCAACTACAGAAGGTGAGAACTCAGGAATCTGGACTTGTGGCTGCTTAGACCTATTGCCTTCTTTCACTCTCGCTGGTTCTGCACCACTCCATGGATGTAATATTTTCTCGGATAAGATCATTTTGTCTCTACTCAATAGAGTCTGTGGTTCCCTAAACTCACCCCGGCGCAGTATACTTTATCAAAGTTGTTGTTGATCATATCTAAGCTTTCAGTCCAACACTTTTCACTATAGTTTAGGGTGCCCTCCATTTCCTTGTCCCTTTTCTCTATCAAAAGTCTTATTTCTTTCTGATGTTCATTGTACAGATACCTAAAAGCATCTGCCTTCTATAGAGCAAGTTCTTCTCCATGGCATCTTCCCTTTTCTTCATGATTTTTATTCGCTCACTATCCCTCCTGAGCTGATCTGAGATGAAGGCCTCTTCTCTTGCCCTGAGTTCTTCACTCAGTTCTCTTTCTCTAGTTTCCCATTTGCTCTTCCACTCTTCATCTCTTTGCTTTAGGGCTTCTTCTAGATTCTCAATTCCTCTTCTAGTTTTTCCCGAGACTATATTCATCTCTTAGTTGGAGTTGGATCTGATGTTTTTTGTCCCTCTCTTGCATTTCTTGACTCATTGTTTTCAGCATATATATTAATGTAGCATTGTTATTTGATGCCTGAAGCCTAGCCTTGCTCCCGACGGGCTTCGTCACATCCTAGAGAGGGTCGAATTGGGCTTACACTTCTCTCGCCTCTCGTTGTGCTCCTGAGCTTCACTTTTAAGCCGTATTTGATTGATTTCCTAATGTTTTCTTCCTTCTCTTGTAACTTCTTAATTCTTCCCCTCGCCTATCTAGCCCTCAGATTCTTGCTGTCGCGAGGTCCTAGGACATTTTTCTTCTTCCTCCCAGTCTACTTCTACACCACTCAAGATACAGAGCCTAGTGATTAGTGCTAGGTGTGGAATCAATCCCTTATAGCCTCCTCTGTAATAACTCAAAATTGAGTTTTCTATAATTTTTCCAACACTGAACTTGTAGCCCTTTAGGATGGCATACAACAACACTAGTTCCTTCTCCTGACTATACACAACTGCTTGGAAGGTAAAATGACTAAACAAAGGAAATAGAACCACACCTTTGCTTGTTTAGTCAATGTTTCTCTGGTGATGGACTCGTGTGGGTTTTTTCTGGTGGCATTCCACTTTCCCTTGCGATCAGTCAACAAGTCTACAATTTCTGGAAGCTAGGCTCCTTCACCATTTTCTTGAACTTCGACCCATTCTTCCTCTCATGAAGATTGTGTTTGGTCTATCTGCTCTCTGCTAAAGGATATCCATTTCCCTCTAACGTACACTGTCTTATCCTTCATTCCCACCATATTAGCATAGAACCCCTTCACCACAACTACGAACTCAGGAGTCTTATGCTCGAAGAAAATATGCCATCCCTTACTCTCAATGACTTCTTGGAAGGGGGAATCAACTTACTAAAGCCTCTTTCTCCTATGAAGCCCTTTATCGCACTTATCCTCCGAAGACATGTTTGCTCAAAACCCAAATTTTTCTGCTCGATTTTCTCCACAAGCCTCGCTCCAAATTCTTCTTCAAATTCTCCTCTCTCTCCTTTTCTAGTTTCTTCAACTGGTTGTTCCACCTCTACCCTAGATTCAACTCTTTCTTTTTCCTGCCCTATTTCTGCCTGAGTCATTTGGACTGCTTCTTCCTCTCGTTCAGCATACTCCTTCATAATTTCCTTTAGGTTAAGAACAAGGTTCGATAGCTCAGACATTGTCGGAAAAATGGCTTTTGGGGATCTAAGGTTTTCGAAATAAGGGGAGGAGATTTGGTGAAGAAAGGTGAGCAGTTTGATGGTTTAATGAGGCAAATGGCTTTTTAGGTTTCAAACATGATCTATTTATAGGCTCACTATTTGTTGTACCTTCATTAAATGTCGCGACAAAAACTAGCCTAGGGTTTAATCCCTTTTTAATTTTATGTCGTGACATAGAATGGTAATGTCGCGACATATTTTGAAATTAATTAAAGGTCAGCCCTTTTTTGCGACAGAGCAAAAATTGTCGCGACATCAAATGTGATGTTCAAGTTTACTTATGTTGTGACAATGAGAAATATTGTCGCGATAGAAACTTTCCTTGCAATATCTTAATCTAAAGTCAACTATGTCGCAACACAGAGAAAGTATGTCGCGACACAAAAATTTGATGCTTAAGTAAACCTATTTCGCGACATACAAAAATTATTGTCGCAATAATGTTTTTCTTTCAGAAACACAGGTTATTTACAATTCTATCACGACATAGATAAATTGTGTCGTGATAGACTTTCCTACGACTTTCAAAAGGCTAAATCAGTCCTTATCGCGACATAAAGAAACAATGTTGCGAACGAGTTTGGCAATAATGTCGCGATAGAGAGAAAGCATGTCGCGACATTAAACTAAAATTTTCCCAGAATTGCACAATTCACATTTTTCAATGAAGCCACATTCAAAGCAAGATGTATTCACTCATACCAATCATAACATACTTATGAAAACTCATCTAATCATCAAATAACCTCAATTCAGGTATGAACTATCACATTTCATTTCTTCACTCAATACACTTCAACAAGATGATATTCAGAGTATTCAAATAACGAGAACAAACAAAGCTACTATTCATTTTTTGCTCTGAATAAAATTACATTCCCCCAAACTTTAACTATGCATTATCATTAAAGACAAAGTGAGGGAAATGGAAATCCTCCCCCTTGTAGCAATTTTCTACATATTTCAGTTTGAGAAAGTGTGCTTCCTAATAACATCTATTTCTAATTTAGCTTCACTGTCCCTGAAAAATCAACAAAAACAATACTTAAAATTTCATATAAAATTGAAATTAAACTTCAAACACACCAATTTTAACAACCCAAATTAACTATGAAAATTAAAATTTGCTTGTGTTGCCTCCCAAGAAGTCGCTCGCTTAATGTCTCTGGGGCTTAGACATTTGTTGCGTATCGTCCCACCCAAAGAAAATTCTTCCCTCTTTTTCAAATTTGGTTTGCTCTTCGTTTATGTTCCCTCCAAGGTAATGCTTCAATCTCTGACCATTCAATTTAAATTCACATCCAGAGTCGGGCCAAAGGTTACCGCCTAAAGGGTGTGTAATTTACACTACCGTAAGGACCACTCCATCTTGACTTTAGTTTTCCTGGAAACAGCTTTAGCCTAGGATTATATAATAGGACTTGTTCCCTTGCTTTGAATTCCTTCCTCAAAATCTTTTGATCATGCCACTTCTTTGTCTTATCTTTGTAAATTTTGGCATTATCATAAGCTTCATTCCTCAACTCTTCCAATTCATTTAATTGGAGTAATCTTTCTTCTTTTGCAACTTGGAAGTCACAATTCAATTTCTTAATGGCCCACATAGCCTTGTATTCCAATTCCAGAAGGAGATGACAAGGTTTTCCAAATACTATTCTGTATGACATTCCAATAGGAGTTTTGTAACACCCCCAAAAATACCTTAGAATTTTCATAATAATTTTATTATATATTCCAAGTATGATTTGAGCCAAACTTGGGTTTTTCCGAGAAAAACTAATAAATTGATATATGATAGATGTCAAATGTAAATGATTATGTGATAAATACCGAATGTAATTGTTGATTATCAACTCTAAATTACCTAAAGTAAAAGGGAAATTTTTGAATTTAGAAATAAGGACCTAAGGGTCTAATGAAAATGGACTTAAATGCCAAAGAGAATTAAATGAGAAAGGAAAGTAAATTGAAGTGCTAAAATGAGAAAAATGAGAAATGAAATAATGAGAAAATCCAAACAAGGCTTAAGGAGGAAAAGGAGGACCTAAGGGTCATTTGAGACTAAGCTATATGTCTAAGTGTGATTATTGAGATTTTAAATGCAAATAAAATGGTTCGTAGCCATATAGTAAATTGGGAGAACTTAACCCAAAATGGGTTTTGGTGGAGCAAAACAAGGCCTCTTGAGGAATAGTTTAAAGACCAAATTTTGGTCTACGAAGCTCATTATGAGCAAAACCGAATTTGGGAGATTGAGAGGAGAAAAGAAAGCAGTGCCAGGGCAAGGCGAGAAGATCATGATTGTCGTGTGATTTTCCATTCGCTTTCAAGTGATCAAGCATCTCGTAAGAAGATTCAAAGGATTTAAAGATATGCAACAAAACCCTAGCTTCCTCTTGGTGATTTTTGGTTTTGGGAAAGCCCTAACTGGGAAAAAAAAATAGGTTTTATTGATTCTAACCCATTATTGTAGTGGTTCGGGGCAGATTTCATATGTTATGAGATACAATGAATTGATGGAGCATTGAGTTTTTGTGGTGAGAATGGAAAATCTGCCATTTCCTAAGGTAACCCACATTGGTACCAAGATCGTAAAGTGGGTACGAGTACCCATAGTGCAGAGGGTGGAATCTGTACCAGACAAAAGAAAACAAAATTTAGCTTCCAAAGAACCCCCTCGTTTTTTATACCCCTTGCATTGTTAAATCTCGTATTCGTACACCGATTATTTAAGGACCCTAATAAAGGTTTAATGGGGGTTCAAATAAGAATGAAACTAAGTGAAATTCGCTTCGCCTCAACAAGATTCATTAAGTGTGATAATTTTTTACCCACTTAAAATTGTTTATTTATGTTTGACTAGGGGCTGGTGAAGATCACCTAACCTAGGATTGAGATCAAAGAAAGAGAAACGAGAGCCGACAGCTTCGATTAGTTATTCTGATTCAAGTATTGTTAGTTCTTTGTTCACCGTAATTATATTCATATTTCAAGTGTTTGGTAGTTTACTAAATAAACCTGAAATGAGTATATGGAATGTGTATATCTTTGAAATGACATTATGAAAGGGCATATGGATTTGAAAATGTGATATTTGAAATGTATGACAATTGATTGCATGTGAGTGATTAATTGAATTGTAAATGAATTGGTCAATTCTTGATATCTTGAATTGAATCAATATACCGAATGACCAACATGGCAGGAAGGCAAATCGTCATGATGCACCAATCGACATCCGTCATGAAGGCAAACCTAAATTGTTCAATGTCCCACATGGCGGGATGCACCAATCGGCATCCATCATGATGGTGTATGGCATTGTTAAAATGTCCCACTTGGCTAGATGCACCAATCGGCATCCATCATGATATGACATTTTTAAATGACCATATGTTAGTACCCAATCAAGACCGCTGCGATGGGAGACCGAAATTGTTAAATGTGTAAGCACATTACCGAATGACAAAAAGGACGGGATTCACCGAACGGAATTCATCATGAATGTGAATTGTATAGACAAAGTAAAATAACAAACTTTGAGGAGTGTAAATGGGATTTTTAAACTAAATACATCCTTAGGAGTATATGTTTGAATCTCATGATTTGAGTTAAATACCTACATGTGAAAATGCATATTTTGATATGATCAATGATTTGTAAAGTGAAAGCATGTGAAATGAATAAGCATGAGTATATTTGACATGTGCATGGTTTTATGATAAATGCATGTGGTGTTAAACTAAAAATTGGAATATAACTGTATAGAACCACTAAGCATGAAAATGCTTAGCGTGTAGTTTTTATCTATGCGCATGTTTCAAGTAAACAGGAAAGAAGGCAAGATCAAGAAGCGTAGAGTCATAGAGAAAGTTAAGGCGTATAAGTATATACCCCGTCATATGCATATCATCTCTTTTGAACATGTGATATTTTAAACAAGAGTTAATCAAATAAGAAGTTTTGTAAAGGCATGACATGCCATTTAGTAAATATATTGTATAAAGATAAATGTTTATGAGCCTACCATTTGAAACAGCCTCCGCGTATTTGAAACTCTAAAATTAAATGACATAAATGAAACGTTTTGATAAGGTAACGAAAAAGGTCGGAGTAAACCGAGCTCTGGTTCAGATTCGCCATTCAGGTCGGACAAGGGAATAGGTCACGACGGTTTTTAAAAAAAATAAAAAATAAATAAAATAAATAAATAAATAAAAAGTAAATAAAAAGAATTAAATGAGCATCCCGGAAAGGGGTGCTACAAGTTTTTTAAGCAGTTCTATAAGCCCATAATGCATCATCTAGCTTTATAGACCAATCTTTTTTGCTTGTATTCACAGTTTTCTGCAGAATTTTCTTTATCTCCCTAATAGAAATTTCAGCTTGCCCATTTGACTGATGGTGATAAGCCAATCCCATCATATGTTTGATTTTATATATATTCATGAGTTTTGCAAAAGCTTTATTTGCAAAATGGCTTCCCTTATTACTAATGAGTGTTCTGGGTTCTCCAAATCTGCTCAAAATATTTCTTTGTATAAACCCAACCACTGTGCTAGCATCATTTCTGGGATAAGCTATTGCTTCCACCCATTTGGATACATAGTCCACAGCTACGAGAATGTATAGATTTCCAAATGATGATGGGAAATGTCTCATGAAGTCTATCCCCCATACATCAAAAATCTGCACCACCAGGATTCCTTACAGGGGCATCTCACTTCTTCTGCTTATATTGTCCATTCTCTGACAATTATCACAATGTTTTACACATTCAAAATAGTCATTGAATAGAGTAGGCCAATAAAAACCTGATTAGAGAATTTTCTAGGTTGTTCTTCTCCTGCAAAGAGTTCTCCATATGGTGATGTATGACATTTCTCTATAATACCACCTTGTTCTGTTTCTGGAACACATCTCCTTATGATCATATCTGCTCCTCTTCTAAAAGTAGTGGGTCATCCCAAATATAAAATCTACTATCAATTCTCAATTTTCTTCTCTGCTGGTAACTAAACTCAAGTGGTACAACTCCACAAGCTAAGTAATTCACAATATCAGCATATCAGGGTGTTTAGACTGATAACAAAAACAGCTGCTCATCAGGAAAATTTTCTACTATTTTAGTTTCCTTTTCCTTTTCAGCAGTCTTTTCCAATCTAGACAAGTGATTTGTTATCACATTATCACTACCCTTCTTGTCTTTGATCTCCAAATCAAACTCTTGCAGTAATAATACCCATTTGATCAGTCTTGGCTTAGCATTTTTCTTTGCCATCAGATATCTAATTGCGGCATGATCAGTGTAACGACCCATACCAAATAATACCAGTTTTTAAAACGTTTGACCAAGTTTGACCAACAATTAGTATAGGCCCAAGTTGACTTTTTTTCAAGGATGGATACTCGAGTTGACTAAGACACCATTTCGTGAGGCCTCACAACACGAGTTCATGACTCCGGGTTGAACGCTAAACCGACTAACTGATAAAAAGTTATGACCTGGGGGAGTTCAAACAAAGAAGGTTTTTTAGTATGTCCAAATCGCCTGTGGTTTTTTAATTAAAGTGACCCTAGGCTCTATATAAACCTAGTTTTGCGTGCCAAATAGAACCCTGGCCCCAACACAATCATTTTGAACTCCAAAACTCTAGAAAATTCCCTTAAAACCCGTGGACTGAATCTGTGGTCGTTGACTGGCCTTGTGCCAAACGGTTTTGGCCGGAGGCACACACCCCTGCACACGCGTTGTCTAGGGAGGAGGAGGAGGGCGAGGCGACCTCGCCGGTAAAATTTCCCGGCCAACCACCGCCGGACGCCGCCCTGACATCAAGCCACCGCTAGCCGGCCTCGGCCACGGTGGGTCTCCTGATTACATTCCAGCCAGCCGACTCCATACCTCCCTCCCATTTTCGACCCTCTGAACTCATTCCCGTGGTCCCTTTTCAGCAGATTCCTCAACGCTGAAAGATACGACGAAAAACAAATTTGGCCGATCGTTGATCGAGTTTTCTCTTCTGCACTACCTCACAAAGAACCTTTGGACCAAGGTAAGGTACTTCGTCGTGGTTCTTAGTCTCTAGCTTTCCGATATAAAGTTTCAGAAATTTTGGACGCCGTTGGTTGCTTCCATTTTTTGGGTCACTTAGGTAATTATTATCGAAAGGTTTGGACCAAAATCGACACCAATTGGTCAAATTAGGCAAAATTGAAGTTGGATTAGTGAAATCGATATTTAAGAAGTTATTGGAAGGTTCAATTTCGAAAAATTAGCCTCCGGGTGAAAAGCCCCAAATTTTGGATACCGGGTCTATAGGGCACACTGTATAATTGGACCCGTCAGAGTCCAATTTAGATAGTTTCATAGTTCTAAAAATTATCCTAAGACATTTGGGGTGTCCCAATGTCCTTGGTTTAGTTAATGGAGCCTAAATGGAATTGTTATTATATTGCGGTGCACTCACATTTAACTTCGAGGACGATCCTACAGGCGTGACTGAGCATCTGTAGTCGGTGAGTGGTTTACATGTTTTAAAATGCTTGGGGGTATTATTATGATATATAATTGTAGGTTAATTATTATATATATATATATATATATATATATATATATATATATATATATATATATATATATATATATATATATATATATATATATATATATATATATATATATATATATAGCAGAGAGAATCGATTTGATTGCAAACGGTTGATTATGCGTAAATATACTTATCTCGTTTTTTATATACACAAGTTATCATTTCATGTGGATTTTGTCAACATTTTAAATATTTTGGAAATTTTACTTTCAAGTTCATGGATAATTGGTGGTATTCAAACATTTTGGTACATGGATTGGGGTTAAAACCATTTTGAAAAGTTATTCATTTTAAGAAAATGGATTTTGAGACTTTGTGAATGATTATACGCAGATATTGGAAAGGTTTATTAGCTTGCCACGTGATGTCAAGCCATCTGGCGTTTATTAATTGACACGTGATGTCGTTTATCTGAAGGTTTATTAGTTGCCACGTGACGTTTACCCGGGCGTTTATTAGCTGCCACGTTGTCGTGAGGTTGGGTTTACCGGTTTCCGCTTACTATGGGTATATGTGGTACGGTATAACACGCTGGTTCCCTAGTAAGGTATAAATCCATTTCAATATTTATGTTATCAGATGTTCATGATTTTTTTTTACGACATGATGGTTATATATATTTTATACTCAATTTTTATGTTATGAATAAATTCAGGTTATAAGGCTCTTGATAATGATGTCGGTTAAATTTTTTTGAGCATGGTTTCATATTGTTGACTTGGGTATAAGATCGGGTTTTCAGGAATGATTCCAAACGGGGAACCTTACAAAAGAGTGGACGTGAGGTCTCGAGAGAAGGAATTTGAAAATAAAACATTATTTTCCTTATAAATTATGCCACTCACTGAGATTTATTATCTCACGTTTTATTGTTTTAAATTGCTCTAGGCATGCATGTCCGTAGAGACTCACCTCGCGCCAACTCTACGTCACTGCTCTACTCAAGAAATAAGTGATTCTATCTTATCTATCTACCTTTATTTCATTTGGACTTATGTATTTTCATTGTACCCCCTAAATTCCTCGCAAACACCCTAGAATGCTCGACCTTAGTATTGAACTCATATGAGTCTTTATCATATGTGTGTTTAGGTTATGACCTACTATAGCATGGGCCTGCTTGTGGATTTGAGCTTGGGCCAGGGATCTTTATACATATATCGAGGTATTATATTAATGCATGTGTTTATTTTCTTTCTTAAAGTGGGGATCCATTGATGTCTCAGTACAGGCTGGGACCACTAGGCGTGACCACCCAGGGAACTCGGGAGGTATCCTGCCTCGGGTCTTGTCAGCTTGGTATCAGAGCTCTAGGTTCCTAAATTCCTTGGGGTTTTCTGTGCAACTCATCCAGTGTTTTGTAAACCTTCCTCACCTTATCCTTGAAATTTATTCTTGAAAACAGTTTTTCTTCTTGATGGCGCCCAGAGGTAGACGTAGGGCCTAGAAGGCTTCGGTGGAAAGTTCAGATGCACCTACTTATGAGGAGAATCTTGTCGAGCCACTCGAATACCGAGAGGAGGGCTACCTGGTGTTACTGTTGATCAAGCTCGTAGACTTGGAGCAGTGGGTTTTGATGGCTCCACGGATCCCAATGTGGCTTTATCCTGGCTAGATGACACAGAGAAGATTTTAGACGAAGGTATGCAAAGGTCCGGGATGAGGATAGAGTTAGATATTGGTTTTCTCGCAGGGGGTAAAGGTGAAGTAAGGGCGATGAGAGGATCTAGGAACGCCACTATCGGGGCACGCTCAAGACTGTCACACTGAGTTTTGCCCCTCAGCCTTTATTGAGACTAAGAGGCTAGAGTTTGAGACGCCACTGTGGGAGCATGATGCTTCGAGTACGAGCGAGGTTCAAAGAGCTATCGATTGGTTCCAATTTGGCTATGGATGTGGAGGTCAAGAAGAGGAGGTTTCTCGATGGATTGAGTGAGCTAATAGATTTGAACCTCTCAGGTTCCGATCATCCCACGTATCAGTCGATGAGAGACGCTGCTCTAGAGGTGGAGAGACAGACCCTGATACGCCAGACTAAGCGTCGATCATATGATGGATTGTCTTCGGGGAGCCCCAGTCAGGGATCATCTAAGAGGGGTAGTTTGAGCTCTGGATCTTCGGGCAGCTGAGGATCCAGTGGGGACAGACGTGGTGCTAGCAGTGGCTGGTTTCAAAGAGGTAGACATACTCAGGGTGCTGGATTTCAATCGCTGAGTAAAGGTTAGGCCATTTTCGTAGAGATCCGCATCGTAGGCGGTTTTCGCTCGACTTTGGCGCTGTAGTAGGATCTATGATGGACCATGCCGATAACGTATGCTTTCAAAGGCGAGCAGACAGACATTTCAAGAGGGATCGTCTCTATCGAGAATCCAAACAGACTAGAGTCTCGGAATGTACTCCATTCCGCAGGGTAATGTGTCGAGGACTGATACACAGTGTGGCACTTCTGTGGTTCCTTTAGCACTGATAGCAAGCCTCGCACCAAATGGCCGCAGGCAAGGGGACGTAGAGGCTCGACCACCCGCTAGAGGCAAGAGTTTATGCTATGACTAAGCAGGAGGCACAGCCACCCCGAGACGCTGCATTGTGCACATTATCTATTTCCGTGACAATGCACGTACTCATCACCTGTGGGCTGCACACTCTTTTATTTCACATGAGTATGTTGCACGAGCTCCAGATGACTCAGCCTTTCGATGGTTCGATTGCCACTACGCAGTTCTATGGCCCAGTCGATGCTTAAGGGTAGCTTGCTTTCATTGAGGGCCGTTATGTAGCTAGCATTTGATATTAATAGATCTCATAAGTTGGATTTATCTCGATGGATTGGCTTGCTTCAAACTATGCTTCAATGGATTGCTTCCTAGGGAGGTGGATATTTAGATCGATCGACTACCAAGAGTAGTCTTCTATGGAGAGCGGAGGCGAGCACCTTCGTGTGTTTGATTTATTTCATAGATGTTTACTTCAAAAAGGTTGTAAGGGGTATTCTAGCTCATGTGGTTGACATCAGAGCTGCGATTAAAGGATGTACCAAAGAGGAGGACTTTCCGATGTGTTTCGATTCCATCTTCCGTGTTTGCCCCAACGAGAAATAGATTTTCCATCGATTTAGTCCCCAGCAAATTCTATTTCTTTACCACCTTATAGAATGGCACCGGTCGAGTTGAAAGAGCTAAAGACTAACCAAGAGCCGTGATATGATTTTATTAGGCTCAAAGATTTCACCTTAGGGAGCACCTGTTATTTGTGAAGAAGAAGGATGATACTGAGGTTACAAGTGACTAGAGACATTAATAAGGTCAATTATTCAATACAATATCCTTTTCCTGATTGGATGATCTATTTGATCGGCCCAGGTGCAAGAGTGTTCTCCAAGATTGACTTGACGTCAGTGGTACCATCGCTAAGGATTAGGAATCTAAGACTTAGCAAGATCAGATCTGTGACTTGATATGGGCATTATGAGTTTCTAGTGATGTCTTTCGACTACCAATGCCCCAAAGCAGCCTTTCATGGATTTGATATAACTGCCTTCCGTCCATACTAGATCGTTTATTATTTACTTCATTGACGAGTATCTGGTGTACTGAGAAGCGATTGGAGCATGAGAGACATTTGGTTTGTGTTGCACTTTAAGATAAGACGCTTGTATGCCAAGTTCAAGAATGTGAATTTATTAATGAGCGGGATTGGGACTTCGTGGTTTCATTGATAAGATTACAGTGTGGATCCTCATAAAAGTAGAAGTGCTAAGTAAATTAGGAGCAACAAACTACTATGGATGGTAGAAAGGCGGAGTTTCCGATTAGCGGCATACCAGCAGTTCAGAAGGGTTCTCAAAGATAGCGTGACCACTTATCATTGACTAGAAGGGAGTTAAATTTGAGTGGACTGAATGAGGGAAGCTTCCAAACACCAAGGAAAAGTCGACGCCAACTCCGCTTTGACACTGCCGCAGGGCAAACGAGGGGTTCGAGGTTTACAGCGATGCTTCACACTAAGGTTTGGGTTGCGTGTTGATGCAACATAAGAGAGTTATGGCGTATGCTTCCAGACAGTTGAAGAAACACGAGCTGAATTATCCTACTCATGACTTGGAACTTGCTGCGGTAATTTTCACATTGAAGACTTGGAGGCATTACTTGTATGGAGCGACTTGTCATATATTTACCGACCATAAGAGCCTTAAGTATTTGTTTACCCAGAAGGAGTTAAACTTAAGGCAGAGGGGAGGTGGACGTGTGAATTACTTTTATGGATTATGATCGTGACTATCACTACCATCCGTAAGGCAATAGCGGCGGATGCCCAAGGTGAAGTCTACAAGCTCTTTCGCTTATATGCAAATAGTACAACTCATTGATGGTCGAAGGTCAAGGAGTCAAGTGTTGTTGACATGCATGCTTCAGAGCACTTTTGCTAGTTTCCAACTACGACTCGATACTTGTAGATCAGACATTCTCGAGGCACAACTAGAAGATCCCTATTCTTTTGATGAGCATGAGAAAGAAAGTCGAGGGTACGAGAACACTGGATTTTGCTATTGCAGATCTTTTTTTTTTACTCGAGCCAGGACTGCTCCCAGCCAGGCGCCAGAACTCGAAGAGTAAAAGACAAATATTGAGGAAGCCCAAAGTTCTCGCTTATGCTATGTAACCCCGGTAGTACCAAGATACCGCACACCCATGAAATATTATTATGTCAGGGATGAAAAGAGAAGTTGTCGAAAGTATGTATCCGCGTTTCATTCACAACAAGTGAAGGCAGAGACAAAGCCTTCCGGACTTCAGAAATTCTTACCCATCCCGTAATGGAAATGGAGCCGTATTACAATGGATTTGCATTCAAACTCCCTCCCACAGCCGTAGACATGGACGGCATTTGGGTAGTAGTTGATCTACACCCTACCAAGTCCGCGCATTCATACCTATTCACGCGAGAAGTTTTCTCCTTTTGCTGCTAACTCTTTATATATGAGTTTGCATGGGGTGCCACACGATTATCTCTATAGAGATCCACTTGCATTCACTTAGAGGTTTTGTAAAGGGATCATTGATGAAGGAACTAGGTGTCAAGTTGAATTTGAGTACTGCCAAATTCCCCACCCGATGGACAATCCGAGAGCAGACTATTCAGACCTTGGGAGGGATAAGGTCGAGGTCATGCGGCCGCAATTCAAAGGACATTGGAATGAATATCTACCTTTCGGGCAAGAGTTCACTTATAACAACAGTTTATCATTTAAGAATTGAGATGTCACCCTATGAGGCATTGTATGGGAACAATGCCGCACTCCAATTATGTTGGTGTCTAGACCAAATAAAGAAATTATTATAGTCCCGAAGATTGTACAAACGATGCAATGGATATGTCAATATTATACGTGCCCGGTTGGAAAGGTTTATTAGTTGCCACGTGATGTCGGGTTTACCTGAAGGTTTATTAGTTGCCACGTGATGTCGGGTTTACCCGAAGGTTTATTAGTTGCCACGTGATGTCGGGTTTACCCGAAGGTTTATTAGGTGCCACGATGTCGTGAGGTTGGGCTTCATCACCTGCCATTCATGGGTATATGGTACCTGCATTGTTGGTTTCTTTAAGTAAGGTGGTAACTCATTTCAATATTTATGGTTATTGTATGTCTGGCGATTATTTTTTTTTTACGTATTATGATTACTATATATATTTTATGCTTCAATTTTATGTTGTGAATAAATTCAGTTATAGCGTTCGATAATGATGTCTAAGTAAATTTTTTTGAGCATGGTTTCATATTGCTTAATTGCATAAGATCGGGTTTATGGAAATGATTCCAAACAGTAACCTTACAAAAGAGTGATGATGAGGTCTTGAGGAGATGAATCTTCAAAATAAAACATTATTTTCCTTATAAATTATGCCACTAATCGAGATTTATTGGTCTTAATGCTTTATTGTTTAAAATCCGTTCTCTAGATACAGATAGTCCGTAGAGACTCACCGCTGCCAATTTAACACGGCCACTGCTCATGGGCAAATGTAGTATTCTATCAGATCTATCCTATTCTCCTTTCATTTAGACTTATGTGCTTACTGTACCCCTAAATTCGCAAAACACTCTTAGAATGCTCGATCTTAGTATTGGAACTATATAGTCTTTTTATCATATGTGTTTGTGGTTACGACTACGCAAAGATGGGTCGGTTTGTGGATTTTGAAACAAGTAGGATTCCTTTATACACATATATTGAGGTATGATATTAATGCATGTGTTATTTTCTTTTCTAAAGTGGGGTTCCATCGATGTTCCTCAGGATTGTACAGCTGGGACTTCACTAGGTGGGACCACCGGGAATCCTCGAGGTCCCTGGTCGGTCTGTCAATCGCGTATAACATGGGACCCTAATATCTAAGGCTTGAAGTTTTCACAAGCAAACACCATTACCAGTATCTCTTTTACTGTGGTAGAGTAGTTCTCTTGTGCCTCATAGAAGGTGTTGTTGGCATAGTATATGGTCTTGAATATCTTTTTAGTTCTTTGTCCAAATATAGTTCCCATTGCAAAATCACTAACATCACACATAATTTCGAAATCATTATTCCAGTTAGGCATCACCATGATGAAAGCTGTCACTAATCTGGATTTAGTTTCGTCAAATGCATATCTACATGATTCATCAAAATCAAATTTTGCATCTTTTTCCTATAGTCTACATAATGGTTTGGAGATTTTTGAGAAGTCCTTTATGAATCTTCTATAAAAACCAACATGTCCTAGGAAACTTCTTATCCCCTTGATTGTTGTTGGTGGCAAGAGAGTTTTTATGATAGCAACTTTTTCTTGATCTACTTCCAATCTAGCTACATAAATCTTGTGTCCCAAGACAATACCCTCTGTTACCATGAAATGTCATTTTTCCCAATTTAAAGCTAGATTCTTGTCTTGACACCTCTGAAGTACTGTTTCCAAATTTTCCAAACAATTCTCAAAACTAGATCCATATACTAAGAAGTCATCCATAAAGATTTCCATAGCCTCCTCCACCAAATCAGAAAACATAGACATCATACACCCTTGAAATGTGGCAGGAGCAGTACATGATCCAAAAGGCATCCTTCTAAAAGCAAAGGTGTCATAAGGACATGTAAATGTAGTTTTCTCCTATCCTCTAGGGCTATAGCAATCAGGTTATAACCATAATATTCATTAAGAAAATAGTAATGGGAGCGCCCTGCTAACCTTTCCAGCATTTGGTCAATGAAAGATAGAGGATAATGGTCCTTTCTGGTAGTAGTGTTTAGTTTACTTTAGTCTATACACACTCTCCATCCTGTCACAGCTTCGTAGGGAATCAATTCATCTTTTCCTACTGATCACAAAGGAATCCACCCTTCTTGGGAACCACATGAACTGGGCTCACCCAAGGGTTGTGTACCACCCCTTTTTGATCCAACCCGAATGGCAGATCCAAACCGGTTCAAGGATGCTCGTTTAATTCCTTTTATTTACTTTTTATTTCTTTATTTATTTATTTTTCAGTGTTGTAACTAATCCCTACCGACCGAATGGCGCGATTCGACCGTGAGTCTCTGCCATTTTACCATTTTCATTTATCTTATTAAAACATTTTATTTATGTTATTTCATTTTCGAGTTTTGAATTACGCGGAAGCTGTTTCAAATGGTAGGCCTATAAACATTTACTTTTATACAATACGTTTACAAAATGGCGTATCATGCCTTTACAAAATGATATACAAAACAATAGTTCATAAATTAACTCTTTTGTTCACAAAATGTCACACGTATAAAAAGAATGGTATGCATATGACGGGGTATATACTTATACGCCGCAACTTTATCGATCACTCTACGCTTCTTGATCTTGCCTTCTTTCTTGTTTACTCGAAACTAGCGCATAGATAAAAACTACACGCTAAGCATTTTCATGCTTAGTAGTTCTATACAGTTCTATTCCAATTTTCAATTTAACATGACATGCATTTATCATAAAACCATGCCTTTTATATCAAACTATACTCATGCTTATTCATTTTCATTAAGCTTTCTTAAATTCTTTATAAATAATTGATCATATCAAAATATGCATTTTCACATGCAACAATTTATTTATCCTCAAATCATGAGATTCAAACATGTACCTAAGGACGATTAGTTTACAAATCTCATTTCACTCATCAAAAGTTTGTTGTTTCACTTTGTTCATACACCATATTCATGACTCCGATTCCGCTCTATGAATCCCCGCTCTTTTTTGCCATTCCGACAATGTGTTTACACATTTAACAATTCTCGGGTCTCCATCATGACAGACACGCATTGGTGCAATCCCCGCGAAGTGGTCATTTAAAAATGTCATATACCATCATGATGGATGCCGATTGGTCATCCTGCCATGTGGGACATTTAACAATGTCATACACCATCATGACGGATGCCGATTGGTGCATCCCGCCATGTGGGACATTGAACAATTCCCACTTATTCTTCATGGATGGATGTCGACGGTGCATACGCCATGTTGGTTGTTCGGTATATCAATTCAATTCAAGATGTCAAGAATTAACCAATTCATTTACAATTCAATTAATCGCTCACATGCAATTAATTGTCAGACATTTCATGACATACCCCCTTCCTAGTGACAGGGAATCTACCGACAACTCCACAGTAACTTTCCAGCCAAGCTCGCTCGACTGACAAGTTACAATGAAGCTAAGTCGTTAAAACTACCGGGAATCGCTTTTGGAAAATACGGGTTATGTAAAATTTTTCACTTTTCTATCAAAATCACACCTTTAGATTTAACGAAAATCCGGCAGCATAACAGCTGCAAGGTAGTCAAGCCCGAAATACAAAAATCACCTATATAAAAAAATACACTCCCAATATTTTCCAAAAATCCAACTACAACCATAAAGGACCTCTGGTCCTCATCAAAATATAAGATAAGAATCAATCCAACATAATTTCATCGCAACCTGTTTTTCTCAAACCATGCATGCATATTTTACAAAATCTATTTACATATACAAAATGTCACATTTAACTTTTACCACGCTTTACATTACACCTTATCTTATATATATAAATACAACACAACGCCTAGGATCGAGGATCCCGGGAAGGTCTTTCTAGCTTCGCACCTGCACCTGAAAAATTATTTAAAAACAGAAAACTGTTAGCCAAACGAGCTCAATGAGTACTATAAGTTCTAAATGTTGTTGTCTGTTGTATGTACCTACCAATATGAAAATCTGTACATAAATGGTTGTAAAATGTTTATGATAAAACCGAGTTTTTCCTATGAAAACCATTTCTGAAAATTGTTCTGAAAACTATTTCTTCTACTGAAAACTGTTTCAGTGGTGGTTAATATCTCAGTGCTATCAGAAATCAAGTACTAAATCCATCGTGCCCCCATTTCTCGAAATACCCTAGACGCGGATGCCAATGAACCTCGGAACCTCGCCACTGTGAAAACCCCGAACACTACCCGTCATGGTCCTGAACACGCGTGATTCTATAATCATAATGGAACCTCGAAACCAAAATGCCCGGTGATGAAACCTCGGAACCAACACCTCATCACCATGTACTATGTCAGCGCACTAACTATCTATATACCCTGAATGTGCAGAGGGCAACTCACTATATAAATATATACTATATCTAACTTCAATTGCCGACCAAGCAATTTAGTTAGTCA
Source organism: Tetrastigma voinierianum (assembly GCA_016808115.1). NCBI lineage: Eukaryota > Viridiplantae > Streptophyta > Magnoliopsida > Vitales > Vitaceae > Tetrastigma > Tetrastigma voinierianum. The sequence continues at coordinate 571,230 of JAEQBH010003330.1, read as the reverse complement.
TAATGCCCCATAACCCTGCCATGCATAATCCGAGATACATCCGACCTGGAACTCGAAAGCCAGGCCATCTAGTGGGTTTTGCTAAACCCGGTCAAACTGCTTGGCATCAAATTGAAATTTTCTGTTGAGTATAACAAATGGGAGGTAAAAAAAAAATGCTTTACTAATTACACTATATTTTCAAAGCACTTTACAAACTTGTAATTTAAACACGACTTTCGTTTTCAAAACAATTTCGAAAGTACTCACCTTTTCTCGACTAATTTCTTTCAATTCTCAAGTCACACACTGGCATTATCAAGCCAGACGCTCCAATCGCCTACACAATTCATACAAATTATGAAAATGCCCTCAGTTTAATGTTTTAACCATAAAACATACAAAGTTGAATAAAGCAGACTACATCGAATCTAACTCGATTATAACAAAACTTTACGTGTTAAACCCATCTCTGATAAGGACAGGATCAACTTCAAAATGCCTTCTACACATGAAATGCCTCATAAAAACTATTCTTTTTAGCAACTTTTTCAAAACGACCCTATGCTATTCGATGTATTAGACCACACACATTAGCACAACTAAGCAATTTGCACACTTGGTGCTACAATTAAATTTTTTCAGAAAATATGTGGGTACCAAATGCTATTGACAGGCATATGATTAAATTCTAGACTCAAGGGACTTCCCATAGAGTCTAAAAACACCCAAAAATATTTCTGAAATTTGATGTTCGGATCATCCCGAATAAAAATCCTCAATAACCCCAACCTGCCCAAAAACAGCCCGAATTTAGTCTAACTGTCTCGAATACGCCCCGGTAAATTCTTAAAATTCCCAAACTCACCCAAAAATTTTGAGCTGAAGTTTACCTAATCTTCTTCACGGCCTCTAAGAAAATTCAAAGTCATTACATTGTCTTTAGCTGGAAAATAACTCAAGTAAAGAACATTCCCCCTACCTCTCGGAAATGACGAAATGCTGCTTTTGGTACCCACGCAAATTCCTTACAACAGACCAACTTTTCCCTGTCCTCGAATAAAAAAACGTACGGTCCGATTTCCATAGATCTTAGAGAGAAGCAAAGAAAATAAAAATAAAAATCATTTTCTCTCTCTCCAAGCACCCTCTCTCCCGTCCGTCCTCTCCCCTTTTGATTTTTCGTTTTTATCTTTTTTTTCTTTTTTTATTATAATTATTATTTGGATAAATGATTTCTATTGCCTCATTCGGGTCCATTTTTGTCCCGAAAAAAATTATTTCTTTTCAGTTCACTTTATTGTAAATGAACTTAGATCAAGCCATTTCCTAACTTCCGAGATTTTTGTAAAAATCTCGTTTCTGAGGTCACTAGCAACTTATCACCCAGAAAATCGTAAAATATTCTGACTATCTCAGAATTCAACGAAATTTTTCTAGGTCAATAGATTTCGCGAGACGAATTTAACGGCGTAGTCCGTTTCGTCATCCGAGATCTAAAGAATTTTCTAGGCTTCCTGAAACCATCTCCGTAATTTATTATTATATTAATTTTGAAATTCCATAATTTGTACTAATTCATCCACTTTCCTTAATTGAAAAAGTGCAACAATTCTTTTGAAAAACTTTACAATTTCACCCTTAAAAACAACTTTCAAAAATTCTATTATGGCACTAAAATACTAAGTGAGTTTCTGGTGCACATATGACCCTACGTGTTACACATACCACACATTACCACTCTGATCAACATTTCAAATATCATATTTTCAAATCCATATGCACCTTCGTAATAACATTTCAGAGATATGCATACTCCATACAATCATTTCAGATTTATTTGGTAAACTACCAAACACTTGAAATCCGAATATAATTACGGTGAACAAAGAACTAACAATACTTGAATCGGAATAGAGGTCCGAAGAACTAACCGGTTGTCTACCAAGCTTCTCTTCTTCAATCTCAGCCTTTAGGTTAGTGACCTTCACCAAATTTCTAGTCAATCATAAATACACCAATTTTAGTGGGTAAACAATTATCACATCTTGCATCAAATCTCGCCACTCACAGGTACTCAAGACGCTGCTTAGTTTTATCCTTGTTTGAGCCCCCATTAATCATTTATTAGGGTCCTTAAACTATCGGTGTACAAATATGAGGTGTTCAGAAACAAAAATCCAAAAAAAAATTGCTCACTGTGAAAACTACATTTTTATTTACTTTTTTTTTTATTTTTTATTTTTTTCAAAAGTGTCGTGACCCGAATCCCCGATCTGACCCGAATGACGGATTCGAATCGGAGCTCGGTTTACTCCAACCGTTTTCATTCATCTTATTAAAACATTTTATTTTAGAGTTTTGAATTACGCGGAAGCTGTTTCAAATGGTAGGCCCATAAACATTTACTTTTATACAATACGTTTACAAAATGGCGTATCATGCCTTTACAAAATTATATACAAAACAATAGTTCAAAGATTAACTCTTTATTTCACAAAATGTCACATGTTCAAAAAGAATGGTATGCATATGATGGGGTATATACTTGTATGCTGCAACTTTCTCTATGACTCTGCGCTTCTTGATCTTGCCTTCTTTCCTGTTTACTCGAAACCCATGCATAGATAAAAACTAAACACCGCTATTTTCATGCTTAAGGGTTTTACATGGGCCTATTCCACCCTTTCACTTAACACGACATGCATTTATCATAAAACCATGCCTTTTATATCAAACTATACTCATGCTTATTCATTTTCACATGCTTTCACTTTAAAAATAATTGATCATATCAAAATATGCATTTTCACATGCAACAATTTATTTTACTCAAATCATGAGATTCAAACATATACTTTTAAGGACATATTTAGTTTACAAATCTTATTTTCACTCATCAAAGTTTGTTATTTCACTTTGTCTATACAATTCACATTCACGACTATTCGTCGGCGGAATCCCTTCTTTTTTGTCATTCGGTAATGTGCTTACACATTTAACAATTTCGGTCTCCCATCATGACGGATGCTAATTGGTGCATCCCGCGAAGTGGTCATTTAAAATGCCATACACCATCATGACGAATGCCGATTGGTGCATCCCGCCATGTTGGACATTTAAGAATGTCATACACCATCATGACGGATGTCGATTGGTGCATCCCGCCATGTTGGTCGTTCAATATATCGATTCAAATCAAGATGTCAAGAATTGACCAATTCGTTTACAATTCAAATAATCACTCACATGAAATTAATTGTCAGACATTTCAAATATCACATTTTCAAATCCATATGCACCTTCGTAATAAATATTTCGTAGATATGCTACTCCATACAATCATTTCGCATTTATTTGGTAAACTACCAAAACACTTGAAACTGGAGTCATAATTACTTGAACAAAGAACTAACAATACTTGAATCGAATGTAGGTTCAAACAATTAACTCGGTCGCTTCGCTCGCTTCTCTTCTTCGATCTCGGTCCTAGGTTAGCACTCAACACCCTAGTCAATCATAAATACACCACTTTTAGTGGGTAAAAAATTATCACACTTAATGAATCTCGCCACGGCGAGGTACGATACATTTTTCGTTTAGTTTTATCCTTTTTTGAACCCCCATTAATCATTTATTAGGGTCCTTAAACTATCGGTGTACAAATACGAGGTGTTCACTAACAAAAATCCAAAAAATTGCTCACCGGAATAGTATTAATGCCACGTGGTGTACTCATAAGCTTACTTTGAACTCTGGGCCTCGCTCGTATGCAGGGCACCCACGACTTTCCGTAAGTCTACGCCGCGGCATGGGTTCCCTACGCTGCGGCATAGAAGCCCGATAATGCCCTGATTTTCCAATTTTTGCACTTTTGCTATTTTTCTCCAAAATCCCAAAACAAAACAAGGGAATCACTCCCAATAACATCCTAATATCATCCTAAACCAACCATGAGCGAAACCCATGGATGGATTAGGGTTTTTCTAACCCAAACATCAAATACAACTTTCTAGGGTTTAGGTTCATACCTTGAATCTCTTTGCACTTGAAGCCCTAGCCTTTTTCTGTGAAACCCCAGAAAATCTAAGATTTTGGATAAAGGGTAAAATGGTAATTTCAGCTGAAAATCTGGAATTTTTCTAGATCTCGGATGACGAAACGGACTTCTCCGTTGAAATCGTCTCGCGAATTATAGCTACCATGTCGACCTCACTGATTCCGAGGTGGTCGGGATTTCACGTTTTTCGAGGCGTGGGGTGTCGGATGACACATGGCAAGATAAGGGGATGCCACATGGCATCCTAAGAGAGTGACACTTGGCAAGGCCTTGTGGTCCACTTGAAAGCATGGCTCACAATCAGCCATGTGTGGAAAGGAACTCACTACTACAATGAGCCACTTGAGCCAGCATTTATGTCATAATAAGGAATTAAGAAATAAGAAAAGAAACATGGAAAAGAGATAGCCACAATAAATGGGGTAGAGAAATGAGAAGGAAATTGCCTCCGACTCATAATGCTTAGGTAATGATTCAAAAGTGGAAAGAAATGGCAAGGGAGTAGTTATAAAGAGTAAGAGAAAAACAAAAATAGGTGGGAGATGAGAAATGAGAAAGGAATAGAAAGGCAAAAGGAAGGAAAAGAGAGGAAGAGGAAAAGAGGGAACGGTTCTTAGAGAAAAAATGGAGGAAAAGGAAAAAGGAGGAAAGGGAAAAGGAAGATTTTCCTGGTTTCGCGGTCGACGCTCGACAGTTCGGAAAGTACTAAAAGTTGCGCACGCACGATCTACGTGCGGACACTCAAAAAGTCGGAGTTTCGACAAACTCCAAGAGGTAGGATATTTCCTACTTGGTTTACTTTTAGCCTAAAGGCTTTATAATGGTAGGGGTTGCTTGTGGGAGGCCATGAGAGGCCATGTAAATTAGTTCCAAGCTTTGGAATTAAAGGGTATGGATTTCATGACCGGTTTCACGGACTGTGGGAGTTAGGGTTTGAACTAGAAACCAAAGTTTCTAGGTGTCATGGTTGTCGATGTGATGATTAAGGATTGGAACCAAATGGTTCATGTTTATGGTGGGCCGTGAGGTACCCCCTCATGAATGGTCAGACTTTAATCTTTGTTGTGTGTTATGGCTTGCTTGAATATGCAAAGGTGTGGAAATGTGATGTTGATGCATGCTATTTAATGTATTAACATGATTTGCATGGAGGTAGATTATATATATAAATTATAATTTTCCATGGTTTGTAAATGTTTCATGTAGTGCTCATTCATGCATGTAACATGAGGAAATGCATTACCATGCACTTCATATGCACGGTCACATCGCTGGCCGCTCGGTGTGGGTGTAAGGTAAGGTTTGTTCAACGGTTCAGAATGGGTCGCGGAACTGGAAAAAATGGGACAAAGTCCAAGGTAGAGATTCACGAGTGTGTAAAATGATCAAATGATAAATTGGCATGTTTTCATGGAGCAAGTTGGGGTAGATCCCCCCCCAGGGTGAAAGTCCCAAATGTTATTCACGGTTAGAGACATGAATCTCGCGATAAGTTCGTGAAAAATGCTGAAAAGGCGCGGCGGCGCCCCACCAAACCCAAATCCGTGGCCCACAAAAATAAGAGCAATTTGATAAATTAAAATCGAGGGTCTCCAAATGGTTTAGTCAGGGTGTGTGACTGGTTTGATATTTCACATTTGGCATTCCAAGTGTGAGGGAGTCGGTTGGGACTCAGGTGGTGAGCATGAGGGGTCAGATCTCATGCATGATATAGACATTTCATATAGAAAATAATCGTATGGAATGTGATTGATTTGCTTATATACACATTGCATATGCATTTTAGGCGGAGTAACCTTGTAGGAAAACTTTTACTCGGGCTTTGCTCACCCCGTCGTGGGACCCCTTCGTGCAATAAAGGACTATCCGTGAGACTCAAGAGTTAAGAGAGGTAAATGGTAAGAAAGCCGAAATGTGGCTTTAAGTAAATATTTTGTAAATATGTATAAATCTTTCGATAACAAACATTAAAACTAATGGTAATATGAAGCTGATTATTACTTCTATGAGTATGGGATGTATGGGCCCCATGTGACATTTTACTCATGTGTGTGTCTCAGAACACGAGACGACAGATTTTCCTCGCAGTTGGACGTAGTCAAAGGACCCCCGGTTTTGGGGCCACAAACAGACGTAGCCAGTATACGATATACCTAGGACTTGATGGGCACGGGTTAGATCATGCATCCTTTGTGCATTTTGAGAAATGAATGGTGATGTGTGGTTGAATTGTGCATTTTGATGAATTCACTGTATGTAAATTGTGTGAAATTGTATGCTTGGTGAGTAGCATAGGAAAAAGTGTTGAACACTAGGTCTATAGAAAATCAACCTTAGGTGTTCGAGAAAATTTTCGGCTGAATGTACCCGTAAATAAACTAAAAAAACATTATGGACAAAGGTTCCGCTTTTTAACGCGGAACATAATGAGTTTTGTGAATCGAAAATTATTCCGCCGCACGCGAAAATGAGTAGTAATTAAATTTAGAAATTTAGAAGTGGGTAAAGAGCAGGTACAAGCTATCGATTTTTTTATAAAGAAGAAAGGAAGGCTAATGATGATGAAAAAAAATTTTTGATTTTTCTGGGCAATTGTTCCAGTTTTTGAAGACCAGCAGATTGTGTGTTGTGAGATTCTAGAAGGTTGTTCCAGTTTTTGCACATGGAAAAAAAAAAAAAAAGAGGTGTAATTCAACTCTTAAAATTGTAAATTTTCAAGATAACAAAGGTTAGGCTATCAGATCTAAGGAGTAGCAGAAAGAAAGGTTGCTGGATGAAAAAAAAAAAAAAAAATTCATGAGTTAGAATCCTTGAGGTCGCGATATCAAGTAGGAGGTCGCCACCGGGTTCGTTGAACGAGGTCGCGACTAGAAGTACTCACGACCGGCCGTTGTAGTGGGTCCCAGTCTATTAGCGGGAATTGATGTCGCAAAATCATTTTCGAGGTCGCCGGCCACGGGTATCGCAAGGACGCCGCTATGCTGGAAGAAATGGATACTGACGCAGCGTAAATGGGCGTTTGCTGACGGATGTCACGGACATCATTTTTGGAGGTCGCTGACATGGGTACGCGGGAGGTCGCGACCCGGAGCTCGCGTCGCGAATCAAAATCCTGCATCAGGCGTAGCGAGGTCGCTGATACGAACCTCGGCGTCGCGACATAGGTTATTGTTCAGAGGTCACGACTGCACCCGCGTGTCGCGACCGCTCGAGGTATCGGGCGCGGAGAGAGGTGTCGCGACACCAATGATGTCGCTACATGGATGGTTTCCGGAGGTCGCACCAAAACGATGTCGACCGCCGCTTTGATCGCGTGAGGCTCGCAATACGCGCCCACGCACTGGCGCTACGCACGTAACGCGTATCGCCGGAAGCGCACGCACTGGGCGCCTGGCCGCGGCGCTACGACTGGAGCAAGCAGCGCACACGCTAGCCGCCCACGACCAGACCGCGCGGCGCAAGAAGCTTACGACCTGCTTCGCGGTGCAATAATCGCGGCACCCAACCCGCTTTGATACGCTGCACCGCTTACGCCACCGTTGGATCACTGCTCATGAGCACTGCTCAATGTGTGGTAAAAAAAAAAAAAAAGAGTACAAAAATTTTAAAAATTTTCTTGTGTATGATTTAATATATAAGATATTTATATTGCGTTTACTATAAATGCAATTTCGTGGTATGTGAAAATTTTTATTTTTCCGGTGTGTGAATAGTGTCTCGGGGCTGTAATTACACCCTTTGAGATACATCATTAATGTTCTATGTTTTTTTTTATTATTGCGTAATTTGTGTTTCAAATCATAAGTGGAAAGGTCATATACACTGAAGATGATGTATGGGAATTATGTTTGCACAGTTAGTGCGCAAGAATATTATATGCATGGTTTAATGTATATAGGAAAGAGGTGAATACTAAGGTTAAGAACTATAACCTTAGGGATTTGGACAAGGAAACGAGCATGAAAGTTTTGAAATTATTTATGAGTGGGTGGCAATTAGCACCGCTTAGGAAATGAACGGGTCAGTTCATGGTTGTAAAGTCTCACACCATGTGCATTACTAGTTGGACTGAGTGAAAAATTTAATGAATCTTATTGCCATTTGACATAGGTAGATGGCTAGTCGAGGGCGAGGACGAGGTCGCCCACTGGCACCGGGTCGCACCACCGACCTTCGAATTACCGGTCAGATTTGATCAGCATGCTTTCATGGAGGCAATAAAAATGCTGAAGTGTCGGTAGCGCCAAAGAGTATGAAGTGTAGTCGAGGTCCCAAGAACTCAGAGGTTTAAAGCGCACCATCCTCCGACGCTCAGAGGAGATCCAATGGTGGCGACCATTGGTTTGGCGTGCTGAGAACATATCAAGGCTACAGATCACCTCCGATACCGCCAGACGTTAGCCGCATTCCGTACCTAGAGGGCGAGGCCCGTGGTGGTGGAGATGGACTAGGGCTTCTAGAGACATAGAGGTTATGACATGGGCGTCAGCTTCGTGAGCCGCTCATGGGTAAGTATTTTCCGTAGACCGCGACATGCCAAAGATCGGACTTCCTAGAAATGGGGCAGTGAGCAATGATACGATGGATTACGGGCTAGATCTCACGTATTAGCCAGATTCGCCGACGACCACGCGGCTACGTACATGGCCAAAGTTAGAGGTTCGAATGAATCAAGTTGTCCATTCGGGGCAAGATTGTGAGCCTCCGCCTACAGGATATGGATTCTATGGTTGGGACAGCCCTGACCATAGAGAGAGAGATTGAGGAAGCACGAGGCATTCGGGATACGAGTGCTAGTGGGAAAAGGAAGGGAGATCAACCTTCTTCCAGTATAGGAAAGAGGCAGAGAGCCTCTGGTCCACGAGAGCCACATATACAGGGCCAGCCAGGGCCGATGACATGCTTCTATTGCCATCAGCCTGGACATATGAAGAGGGATTGCCCACGGAGGCAGGATCCCGTGGTTTCGAAATGCGCAGTCCAAACATCAAGTGGGACAGCGCGGACTCGTGCACCTGGCCACCCGGCAGGGTCGAGGAAATCCGGTCATATGAGGTGCTACGCAAGCGCCTTCGACAAAGACGTACAGCCGTAGGGGGCCGTGGCATGGGCCGAGGTCAGCACAAGGCTCACGTGCCAGGACTTCGGGACCCGGTGCTTGTCTACGTTTATGGTACCTCGAGGTCGAAGCGTGTAGATCGTAAATTCGCATGCGCAGGTGCATGTTTCTACCCGTACGTGTTGATAGTGCATTATGTTTATTATTACGCATCTTGTGTGATAGGTTTGGTTCGAGGTTGAGGCCTCGAGAGCCAAGAATTGGGAAGTCTTCCCTAGGAATTAGGGTGAAAGTTGCATATGTCGAGACGGGAGCCAAGACTGGGCATGGATTCTACCCACGTCAGGGAAGTATGTATGTGATTGCATATAGGTGGGTGGAATTTCGACCTTAAATTCTCAAGGGGGAGGAATGTGAAACCCCAGAAAATCCAAGATTTTGGATAAAGGGTAAATGGTAATTTCGGCCGAAACCGAATTTTAGATCTCGGATTTACCTAAACGACTTCTCCGTTGAAATCGTCTCGCGAATTATAGCTACCATGTCGAATTTCATTGGATTCCAGGTGGCCTGGATTTCACGCTTTTCGAGCTGGAAGCCACGACAAATGGCATGTTAGGGGATGCCACATGGCATCCTAAGAGGGAGTGATACCTTGGCAAGGCCATGTGCATTCCACTCAAACACGCTCACAATTAGCCATGTGTGGAAAGGAATCCCATGGCTCACAATGAGCCACTTGAGTGCATGATGTCATAATAAGGAATTAAGAAATAAGGAAAGGAAACATGGAAAAGAGATAGCCACACAAATGGGTAGAGGAAATGAGGAGGAAATTTCCTCCTTTGACTCATACGTTTAGTAATGATTCAAAAAGGGAGAGAAAATGGCAAGGGAGAAGAGAAAGAGAAGAGAAAATGAAAAGAGGTGAGATGAGAAATGAGAAAAAGGAATAGAAAGGCAAAAAGGAAGGAAAAGAGAGGAAAGAGGGAAAAGAGGGAAACGGTTCTTAGAGAAAAAATGGAGGAAAAGGAAAAAGGAGGAAAGGGAAAAGGAAGATTTTCCCGGGTTTCGGGCGGTCGACGCTCGGCGCCCTAGCACTGTGCTGGTGCACGTGAGGATCTACGTGTGGACACTCAAAAAGTTGGAGTTTCGAAGAACTCCAAGAGGTAGGATATTTCCTACTGGTTTACTTTCTAGCCTAAAGGCTTTATAATGGTAGGGGTCGTTTTGTGGGGAGGCCATGAGAGGCCATGTAAATTAGTTCCAAGCTTTGGAATTAAAGGGTATGGATTTTACGACCGTTTTTAATGGATCGTGGAGTTAGGGTTTGAACTAGAAACCGAAAGTTTCTAGGTGTCATGGTTGTTGATGTGATGACAAGGGATTGGAACCAAAATGGTTCATGTTTGCGAAGGGGCCGTGAGGTACCCTGTTGAATGGTCGAAATTTTGAGACCTTGTTGTGTGTTATGGCTTGCTTGAATAACATGCAGTGTGTGGAAATGTGATGTTGATGCATGCTATTTAATGTATTAACATGATTTGCATGGAGGTAGATTATATGTATAAATTATAATTTTCCATGGTTTGTAATGTTTCATGTAAAGGTTTGGTCTGGCGCATGTACGACGAGGAAAATGCATCGCATCATGCACTTATATGCACGGTCACATCAAGGCCAGGTCGGGTGTGGTGCAGGGTAAGGGTTTGTTCACCGTGTCGTGGAATGGGTCGCGGAACTCGAAAAATGGGACAAAGTCCAAGGTAGAGATTCACGAAAGTGTAAATGATCAAAATGATAAATTACATGGTTACGGAGCAAGTCAGTGATCCTCTGCGGTGAAAGTCCCAAATGTTATTCACGGTTAGACATGAATCTCGGCGATGTAAGTTCGTGAAAATGTTAAAAAGGCGTGCGGCGTCCTTCGGAGTAAACCCGAAAATCCGTGGCCCACAAAATAAAAGAAAAAGAATTTGATAAATTAAAATTGGAGGGTCTCCAATGGTTTAGTCAAGGTGTGTGACTAGTTTTATTTCACATTTGGCATTCCAAGTGTGAGGGAGTCGGTTGGGACTCAGGTGGTGAGCATGAGGGGTCGCATCTCATGCATGATATAGACATTTCATATAGAAAATAATTGTATGGAATGTGATTGATTGTTTATATATGCCATTGCATATGCATTTTAGGTGGAGTAACCTTTCGTGGGAAACTTACTGGCTTTGAGGATTAGTGCCCAAAAAGTACTCTTGAATTTATATTAGATAGGTTTTGAGTGCTTTTGCGCATTAATCATGTCATTTATACCAATTGAAGTGTGTTACTCTTAGTAACACTTATGCCATTTAGAGGGTGTTTTGGTTGTTTTGTGTGATTTTGTACACTTAGCTGAGTTCAATCTCAATACAAATGATCAATCATGAAGTTGGAATTCAAGTCTCAGCCATCAAACAACCTAAGAATCAAATGAGAGAAAACCAAGGCAAAGTGGGAAGAAAATGAGATGCGCTTGAAGACAGGATGAGAAGCAAAGCAGAACAGCCACCACACTAACAAAGAAATTGGCAGGAACCTCGTTGATTTCGCTAAAGCTAGCGAAATGCACCGCCTAGCTTAAATTTTCATGCCTCATGCTTTGTAATTAATGCAACCGACTTCAATTTTTGGTACATTCTTTTGTCCATTAACTTAGTTTAGTTGTTAAGTTTTTTTGGTATTTTTACACCTGAGGAGGCCTTTATATAAGCCCCTCTTGTTTTGTAACCTAAAAAACGATTCCAAGCATCAACTTTGAGAATAATTTTTGTAAGTTTTTATTTTTGTAAATAAGTCTTTATTTTTAGTTTTTTGCTTTTCTTTTCCTCTTCTCTCTCCTCTTTCTCCCTTTCGGTTGCCAAACACCCTCCAAGGATGACAACTTGAGGATGAGCGGCTAAACCACTTCTTCTTTAAGTAAAAGGCTCGGGGTGAGATCTTAGGTCGGGTGGTTCCCCCGTTTATGTTGCGTGGTGTGTATTTATGGCCCTTATACTCAAAACTTAGTTGCATAACATGGGATGTTATTGTTCGCCAATACTTCCATGCTTTAGGTCCAAAGGTTCGGGTGAGAGATGCACTGGTGGTTCTTAGATGGTCCTTACTAGCCTGGAGGTAATATTTACATGTTGTGGTTCTTCAAATTGTGGTTAAATAACATTTACGCTATTGTTTCGGCTAATACTCTCCATGCTTTAGGAATACGTGCTCGGGTGAGAGATGCAATCGTTATTTTTTAGATGGCCTTACGAGCCTCAAAGAATGATAATGGAATGTTAGGTTTTAACCAAAAGGGGCTCGGCACCGCATCCCGTGTTGACTCCTGGGCTTTAGGAGTTGTTTTTCAACCCGGGGAGCTCTCAGTTAGCCTAGATCTTAAAATCAGTGGCCTACCAAGCTTCAAGAAGTTCTCTTTTCTTATTTTTCTTGATTTTATTTCTTCGCTGCAACCATTTCCACTTAACTTTCGCCTTACAGTCATTAAGTTTTCAAACTACTCACACTGTTTTCACAAAAAACCCAAAAAAATCCAAATTTAATTCACCAGTTTTGATTTCACTCAAATCATTTGTACGAAGAAAACCCATCCTCGTGTTCGACCCTAGACCGCTTGATGTCGCAAAAGAGTTTCACTACTGGCAGTAGGAGGAACTACGGATACAAATTTTGTTGATTCCGCCACCCCACTGCGGCACGGTGGTAATCAAATGGCGCTGCTGTTTCGGGATGGTGCCAAACTACAAATGGAAAGTCAAGAGTACTTCTGTGATCCATCGCTACAAGTGAAGGTAACTCTTTTACCTTCTTTGCAACTCGGGCCAGGTGAACTACCATCAAATAGCAAGAATCGCACTGCTTCAGCTTTTCATTCAGCTTATTTTAATTTCGTTAGTTAATTTTAACCTTTTCGCAATAAAAAAAAAAAAAAAAAAAAAGTGTCACAGACGCTTTTAAGGTGGCCCTATTTCAACACGCAGAATCCAAAGTGATTGAAAATTTTAAGGCAAGCAGCTCAGTTCGGGGAAAATTGATCGAGAAAAATGGAACACCCATATGGAGAGCAATACGGCCAGGAGGGTAACCTCAGAGCTTATATGACAATGAGAGACTATACGAACCTTGCTACCAGTGGCAACAACTCGTGTGAGAGGAACCTGCGAATATAGATCCAAGGAGGGATTACAGAGACCATTGGATGAGTGCACTGCCTATGGTGTTCCTCAACTTATCCACTTCCATTAATATGATTATCCCGAACTCCATTTTATGCCTCAACCTCTACCACCTCGGCCACCTTCGTACCACTACACTAATCCATCCATTGTAATGCTTCATTTCGACCTTACCCGATAGTGGATGACTTTATGAAGAGAATAAGAAGATTAATGCCCATTCAATCACACTGTAAGACAATTTGAACAAGAAAATAGATGTGGTCAAAGATGACTTTGAGCAAAAAATTGGACATCCAAACAGAACTTAATCCCAAAGCTAACTAATCGCCTTTGTCTATCAAGAGGAGGAAAATTTGAGGAAGAGTCAAGATAAGAGTGCTTGATCAGGCACTGGCTGCCGAAAGGTGCTCAACCGCACCCTCGTGGGGAATTGGAAAGTGGAATCATTAAAAGCTCCCCGAGGAACTGGCAGGACGCCCCGCCACTTTTTGCCTTGACAAACTCAAGAACAAAACACCGCTCGTTAATCGAGGAGAGTATGGACATGAAACAGGGGAAGAGCCCCAAAGAACCTATCCTTCAACCAATCCCCATGAAGTTAAATCCTAGTACACGCCCAAGATACCAACACCCATCGCTAGTAGCCCCTTCAATGATCACATATATTCTACCTCCACTCGCACCACACCCACACTAAATAAAATCAAACCAAGAAGACTAAATCCCAAAGCAAGTCCAACTCCATTGCCACAAAGAGCACTCCCTGACTGGGCCTGACATCGCCCATGCTCGCAGTGACAACCGAAACCTCAAACATCCAATTACCAAGGCCACCCCATCATCGCCAGGTTGCAAAACATTAGAAGACTAGTGGCTTCCGCATACGCCGCTTACTACATCAAAGAAGATGGAAAATGCCTACATCAGATGGCATAGTGGTTGGTTCAAAAGCGGGTTCGGTTTGGAGCACCCTAATTCTGTGGCATTTCTAAGCTCCTCCCACTTTTTGTTTAATTTTTCTTGTTTTGTTTTATCTTATTTTTAGTTAGTTTATGTTTGTAAATTAATTTTTTCTTTTTCAAGTAAATTTCTTCAATTTTTCAGGTTAAATTTGCAGTTTCAGGTGCCAATTTTGAAGCAAAAATGCAAATTTTGAAAACCTGGAATGAAGAACTCAACAAGCAGAATTTCAGAATGTTTCGCACTGTGAATCAAGAAAATTCATGAATAGCTTAAAATTGGGCTGTGTACTGCTGAAGTTAGCGAAATTCTCGCTAAGCTAGCGGAATTTTATGAGTAGTTGGTAAATGCCAATTTCAAAACAAATTCTCCTAGCGAAAAATTCTTGCTTAGCGAAATTGCAAATTTCACAGATTGCGAAGCATTGCGGGCGTTTATGAATTTTCAATTTTCGCAATCCTGCTTAAAATCCTACGCTTGACCTCCAATTTTGTTTTCTTCCATAACTTTGGCATCCGAACTCCGTTTTAGGCGTTCTTGGTACCGCTGGAAAGCTTAGAGAGTGTAGAATCTAAATATGTCCAGAAAGAACATTTTGGGATTATTATGAAAGTGTACTTTAAAATGGTCCAACTGGTCACCTTTTTTCCTCTCTTTTTCGGGCCCTAACTGCTTATTTGAAGCCCGAACGAGTGCATATATGTCGATGGAAAGCTTGTGAGGTCTCCTATCCAGAAATGATCACATCTTATCATGGAGGTAACACTTCCTTATCTAATTTTCCATTCGAACCCCATTTCGACACCGAGATGCTTGGGTCAGGGGAGTTAGTAAAGGAAGTGGATTTTATTTATGCTTTGTTGCATTTTGTGCAAGCCCATTTTGTGATGTTCAGCTGGCTTACCGGGTCCCTTCTATAAAGTCAAGTTATACATTACAAATTTTACTTTTTTTCAAAATTTGGGTCTCTTTGCAACTAACTTTATTACTTAACCTATGGTTTGAAAAAATTGAAGTTTCATTAAATTTCATTGATGTTAGATTGATTCCATGCTTAGTTGAGAATGATTAGTTGGAATTCTATCGATTTCGACCTTTTCTTCCACCTTTAAATTTCAACTACACACAAAGCACACATTAGATTTCAATGATAGGCTGAAAAATCAGGCAACCTCCTTTTAATTGCATAACCTACCCTAGTTTCATCGACCGCCTTTAATAAAGTTAAGGACCCATGTGGGAAAAGAAAAAAGTTAAAGAAAAGAAAAAAAAAAGAAAAAGAAAAGAAAAGAAAAAGAAAAGAAAAAGAACAAAAAACGTAATGCCTTGCCTTGAAACCCGAGCACGGTCCGGAGGGGGTATATGGCGAAAAGCCTTAGCCCTGCCCTAAACCTTCATCGGTCGGGAGTCACCGACTCTAGTGTTCAAGTACATGGGTGGATAGGTGGAGTTTAGCAAGTTGTAGGCAGCTTAATTCCTCGAAGCCACCAAGTCCGGGTGAAGCCTCGTAGAGCTCAGGGTCGCCGATCCTTTTGGTCGACGCCCTAAACCTTAATTGGTTGGGAGTCATCGGTGGACCCCCGTTACACGGACTTTGATGAAGTCGAGTTTTTAGCATTGCACCCTACAACGCAAAAAGAATTGTGGAATAAGAGGTGGGTCCTGATCTATTTAGGTTGCTTTTAGTTCGCGTGATAGGTCGTGGTAGTAACCAGGTTGGGGGGAGAGCGCAGCTTTAGCAGCTTTATCAAGCCGAGAGCTAATCAAATAAACACTTAGATTTCGTGGAAGTTTCTGGGGTTGATTCATTGAGAGGGAGACTCCTCTTTGATACTCAATTTTGTATGGTATTCATTCTCTCATGATAGCTATTGAACACGCCTCGAGTAATTTTACTTAGGGTTAGGCATTACTTTTTCACAACCTTTTTGAAAATCACCACATGCATTTTTTTTTTTTTTTTTTTATTTTGCATTGCTAAGGGACTAGCAACGATTCGGTTGGGGGGGTGTGATTAGTGCCCAAAAAGTGCAATTTTGAACCCTATATTAGATAGGTTTTGAGTGCTTTTTGCGCATTAATCATGTCATTTATACCAATTGAAGTGTGCAAGTTACCTTAGTAACACTTATGCTACTTAGAGGGTGTTTTTGGTTGTTTCAGAGGATTTCAGACACTTATGGAGTTCAATCTCAATACAAATGATCAATCATGAAGGAATTCAAGTCTCAGCCATCAAACAACCCAAGAATCAATGAGAAAACCAAGGCAAAGTGAAGAAATGATGCAGCTTGAAGACAGATGAGAAGCAAAGCAGGAATAAAGTGACTAATGGAACAAGAGTCAAGTAGGAGAAATCCTGTTGATTTCGCTAAAGCTAGCGAAATGCACCCGCCAGCTTAAATTTTCATGCCTGGGCCATGCTTTTGTAATTAATGCAAACTGATTTCAATTTTGGTGTATTACTCTTTTGTCCATTAACTTAGCCTAGTTGTTAAGTTTTTTGGTATTTCATACCTTGAGGAGGCCTATATAAGCCCCTCTGCTTTGTAACCTAAAACGATTCAAGCATCGCTGGGAGAATAATTTGTAAGTTTTACTTGTAACAAAGTCTTTATTTTTAGTTTTTGCTTCTTTCTTTTCTCTCTCTTTCTCTCTCCTCTTTCTCTCCCTTTCGGTTAGCAAACACTTCTCCAAGGGATGACAACTCGAGGATGAGCGGCTAAAAACCACTTCCTTCTTGGAAGCAAAGGCTGTCAGTGATCTTTTAGGTTGCTGGTGGTTCCCTGTCTTTCTATGTTGCAGGTAGTGTATTTATGGCCCTTTATACTCAAAACTTAGTTGCATAACATGGGATGTTATTGTCTCTCGCCAATACCTCCATGCTTTGTGTCCAGTTGCTCTGGGGTGAGAGATGCACCGTGGTTCTTATGTATCCTTACTTAGCCTCTCGAGGCGTAATATTTACATGTTAGGGTTCTTCAAATTGGGTAAGGTTAAATAACATTTACGCTTATTGTTTTGGCCAATACTCCATACAAAAGTTTTAGAATACTGTGGCTCGTGAGAGAGATGCACCGTTATTTTTTAGATGGTCTTTACGAGCCCAAAGAATGATAATGGAATGTTAGGTTTTAACTAAAAGGGGCCATAACCGCATCCTGTGTTGACTCCAAATAGGAGTTACTTTTTCAACCCGGGAGCTCTTAGTTACCTAGGATCTTAAAACTGTGCGGCCTACCGTCAAGAAGTTCTCTTTTTCTTATTTTTCTTGATTTTATTTTCTACCAGTAAACCAGCCACTTAACTTTCGCCATACCATTAAGTTTTCAACCACTCACATCAAGCTTACAAAACCCAAAATCCAAATTTAATTCACCTTTGATTTCACTCAAATCATTTGTACGAAGAAAACCTATCCCCGTGTTCGCCCTAGACCGCGTCATAGTAGTTTGACTACGGCAAGTAGAGGAACTACGGATACAAATTTTGCTGATTCCGCCACCCTCTACCGCGGGCACGAATCACTTTGCTCACCCTGGCCGTGGGACCCTTCGTGTACAAGGACTATCCAGAGATCGCATACGTGAGAGGTAGTTGGAGAAGAAAGCCGAAATGTATTTTAAGTAAATATTTTGTAAATACGATAAATCTTTCAGAGGAACAAACATGAAAACTATGAGAATATAGTTTGATTATTACTTTATGAGTATGGATGTATGGGCCCTATGTGGATATTTTACTATGTGTGTGTCTCTGTGGTCAATTAGACGATAGATTTTCCGCAGTTGGACGGGTAGTCAGTGGACCCCGGGTTTTGTGGCGTCTACATTTTCTCCTTCCTTCGCAAGATTCGAACAAATGTAGCTGATTTACACAACAATCCATATTCTCCTCCCAAAACCCTAGCTTCTCTCTCTCACTTTGCTCTTAAACACGTTTTTGCCCAAATGCACAAATGTGCTCTTCTAAGACCACATTTAGTCTTATTCCTCATTTTAAGTGTAAGGCCATGTTTGACTGACACAAAAATTTCATTTCTCATTTTTCTCCTTTTTGGTCTTCATTTCACTTTCATTTATCATTTAATTCACTTTAGCATTTAAGTTTATTCTATTCTTGACCCTTAGGTCCTTATTTTACAAATTTTCATTTTTGCCCTTTTTACACTTGGGTTATTTCCGAGTTCAATCACTTAATCACTTAGTATATCACATTCAATCATACGTCATTTTCAATTGACATTTAGTCATACAATCATATGACATTTAACAAATTCTCGAAAAAATCTAAGTTTTGTTCTATTTATACCTAGAATATATAATATAATTATTATAAAAATTCTAGGGTATTTTTTTAGCGTTCCAAGCTGTCTGAGATTGCATATATGAAGACTGCATTCAGCCATTTCAGTACTTCTTTTTTTACTACTTCTTTCATTATTGGATTCAACCTTCTTTGATGTTCTATAGAGGTTTTAGCATTCTCCTCTAAAAGGATCTTGTGCATACAGATAGAAGGACTGATTCCTTTCATATCATCTATAGACCAAGTTATTGCTTCCTTGTATTTTCTGAGAATCTCCAACAGTTTTTGTTCTTCAAGCTCAGTCAATCCAACTGAAATGATGACTGGCTTTGCTTTTTCTGGTTGCAAAAAAGCATACTTCAAATGTTCAAGCAATTCTTTTAGAATCAAACCCTCTGAGCGAGATTGCACTTCAATAGTTTTCTCCTCATAACTGTTGGATTTTTCTGTACTATTTTCTTTAACACTGAGTACTGCCTCTTTTAATTTAAAATTTGAGTTTAGAAATTCAACTTCAAGATTCTCAAGATACTGGAAATTCATCTCATTCTCATTCATTGAACTCTGAAAATTACAATCATTTATCAGTTCATATCTGATGGGAATTTTTGTTTCTACAATCTCACAATCAATATTAATAAGTTGTGGCTATTTCAAACTGTGATTGAGATTGAAGTGCACTACCTCATCTCCAACCCTAAGAGTCAGTTCTCCTTTCTTCACATCAATCAAAGCTACTCATGTTGCTAAGAAAGGCCTTCCTAACAACAGTGGGACTTGTTTATCTTCTTCTATATCAATAATTACAAAGTCCACTGGGAAAATGAACTTTCCCACTTTTATCAGCACATCTTCAAGAATGCCCTCAGGTTTGGTCAATGTTTTGTCTACCATCTGCAGGGTCATGGCTATGGGAGTAAGCTCCCCCAAACAAAGTCTTTTAACCACAGATAAAGGCATCAAGTTGATACTGGCTCCAGAATCGCATAGTGTTTTTCCCATGTCAAAATTCTCAATTTTGCAAGGTATAGTGAAGCTTCCTGGATCATGCATTTTCTCTGGTAAAGACTTCTGGATAACTGCACTGCAGGTTGCTATCAGGCTCACTACCCCTTCTTCAGCAATTTTTTTATTTCTGCTCAATATATCCTTCATAAATTTTGCAAAGTGAGGCATTTGAGTCAGTGCCTCAGGACAAGGGATATTGATCTCTATCTTCTTGAACATGTTCAAGAATCTAGAGAATTGCTCTTCAAGCATCGCCTTCTACAACCTCTGAGGGAATGGAACTTGAGGATTGCATGCTTTAACCTTTTCCTTCTTCCTTAGATTCCCTTTTTCAACTTGCTGCTCTTGTTGCATTTTTGCTATTCTATCTTCTTCAGCAACTTCTGAACTGTGCTGCTTCAATCTTTCTCCAATTTCTGCATGTTTCTCTTCCTCAGTTTCCTTCTTCTCATTTCTTCTCTCTTCCAGTTCTTTGCCACTTCTTAGAGTTACTGCCATGCAATCCTTCGGATTCTTCCTTGTGTCACTTGGGAATGCATCCTTGGAATGATTCTACATGGCTAGGGCCAACTTCCCTACCTAAGTCTCCATATTCTTCAAATAGGCATTGGTATTGGCCTGAAACACAGTTGTGTTTGCCTAGAATGCTGCTAGCTCAGCAAACTTCTGCTCATGTATGTTTAGCAGTCTCTTATTTTCCCCTATGAAAGCAAGCATCTAGTCCTCAAAGGAATTAGATCTCCTATACCCTTGATTTTCTGCTCTTTGTCATGCTTGCTACTGCTGCTGTTGTTGTTGGAACCCTGGTGAGGCATGATATTGCTGCAAATTCTGTTCAAGTCTTAAAACTTGATGTGCTCCTCCTCCATATGAGAAATTCTCATGGTTCCTGAGTGCTAGTGTGTAGTGAGTAGGTAAGTTGAGGTTGGGCTTAAAAGTGTAGCTCCTATTGGCATTGAGGATCAGGCCTCCCTCAACTCGGGTAGAACCCCCATAGGTCGTCCCTCTTCAACACTATTTCTTTTCTCTCTTTCATCTACCATCCCCACTTCAAGTGTCGTGTGCATTCTTTTCTCGTTGTTTCCAAGCTTGTTCATTAATGCATCCAACTTTGCTTCTATGGCAGTCATTCAATTAAGCTCAATTACACCACTCCCCTTCAGTCTGCTGCTGCTCCCTAAAGCTTCAGATGGAGCTTTGTAGTTGCATTTGGCAAGGTCTTCAATCAGCTACCTTTCCTCCTTAGCACTTTTCCTTTTAAAAGCCCCACAGCAGGCTGCATCAATGATACCCTTTGAGGCATATTTCATGGAATGGTAGAAAATGTCCATCTAAGTGGTCAGATCTATTCCATGCATAGGGCATCTTTTTAGTAGTCTCTTATATTGTCACATCCCACTTTTATAGGCTATGACCGGCGCTAGGGAATGGGTAGGCTTAAGGCCACCAAAACCCGTAGCAAGCCTAAGTCCCATAATTTCACCGAAAAATCTCAAGACCTATTCGCTTCTATGTCCACGACAAACTCGTTATTCGCAATATCAATCTAAAATCTACCAATAATTAACTCAAAAATCTCATAACATGATATTAACTCAAATAACATAACAAATAGACCGGTCATCCACTAACAAAACGACCAACGGTCTCCATCAAAAATATCAATAAGGTTTCATCAAAAGCAAAATTTATCCAACTCAACTATTCAAAATTCATCGATGAAGCCAAATAATTAACCCAATAACCAAGTTAATTCACCATGGAGCCTAAACTTAGACTCTCATTCACCAAATAAACAAAATAATAATCCATTACATGTTTCTGAAAGAATCCAAGTGGTCAAGGAATGCCCGGGATTCTCCTTTCTCCGTCTACCCGAAAAGGAGGAAATCAATCCGGGGTGAGATAACTCGTGAGTAAAAATATATCACCATACGGTGAGGCTAGGTACCAAGGCCAACTCACAAGGATGGTTATGCTCAATCAATCAATCATCGTACATAGGTTATGCAACAAATAGCGGCAATATGAACAACAATATCGTAATGAGATTTAGAGGTTTGAAACACGTAAATATAGTTTACCATTCAGAATCCGTACATTCCTTTACCTTTATAAGTACCGGGAATCTCGTACATTCCAACCAAAGATCCGTAGAACGGGCCGGGTTCTACGCCTAGAGTTTTACCACCTCTCTAGGAAGGCACTGGCTTTGCCCGCACTAGAGGGTACCATGTGCACATAGCCTGATGACCTCCCCATCAGTTAGGCTTTCTGTGATTCATACCATCAAATGACATTAACGACATAGTTATAGCCGACCGTATCAAAGATGCAACAAGAGATAAACACCAACATAATAAGAGTTAGCTGACCTGCGGTTTCCAAGATGAATATTCATCGTGACACGTGACTCGTGGCATATGACAAATTCAATTCAATGAATGCTCAAGAATAAGGGTCTTAACTATGGTCAATTACTACGATCATCAGTTAACAAAAACACTGCCAAATATTTCCTGGAAGAAAACATAATATAACTGACTTACCCCTGATTATAATCCAAACGCATATTATTCCAACTAACTTATTTCCCAAAACCTCTGCTTGTTACAACAATATCTATTTAAGTAAAACATAAAAGATAAACAAACTGTACACCTATCATACTCCTGTTATCACCACTAATTCAGTCGCCACTGCTTCATTTAATCGCTTAACTTGAGTTTTTTAAATAATTTTTAAAAACTCTTATTTTCCTTACCAATATTCTGCCTTTTTAACATCTAAATACCCAAAATTATAAATTTTAATATTCACTTCACAACTAATTTCATATCTAATGTTTAATCACTAAACTATGCTATAGATTATGATCATTTAGTATTTTGCCTATATCTTCTCTCTACCTGACGTCAAAAGACTTGAAACCAATGGAAAATTTCTCACCTAAAATTCATATCTTTCCAATGATGTCATCATTCCTAAAATTCGTCCATTAGGTCCTCCTATGACTGTCCACAACCAAAATAAATCATTCCAATCATCTTAACTCCTTAATCCAACAATTACTAATTCTAATCATTCCTAACACATTTTCCCCAAATTTTAAACATACTAGACCTAATTCATACCTCTTAGGTCACATTCTATAGATTCAAAATGTGTAATCAGAAACTTAGCATACACATATTAGAACACGACCATTCAAACAATGGTGTAATTGACTCATCCAAACAACAACCATTTATCAATTCAAATTTCCTCTTCCTCCAATACGTAATTTATGTAAAACCAAAATTATATATAATTAAGTTTAAACAATTTTCATCCTCAAATGAAGTAAAAACAAAAAATTTTCTTTTAAAGATCTGCATTAATATCCCTTACACGTATACATATATGTTAATAATTTTAAAAGTCAGGATAGGAACTTTACATCGTATACATATATATAAAAATGATAATTTTTCGAAAAATGATATAACCCCTTACATCGCATAAATATATAAAATAATAATTTTTTGAAAAGTCAGATAGAATTCCTTACTCTCAAAGGAGTACTCAAAATTCTTTTTTCTCTTGAAAGAGCTAATCCGAAGAATTTCACCAATGAAATATTTCTCATAGAGAAATTTATTCTTCAAACCCTAGATCCAAAAGTCGTACGTCCTCTGGAATTCTACCCGTCAAAGAGAAATTCAAAGATGAATAGAAAGGATTTCCTTCTCTTATTCCAATTTATACTAGGGTATCTATTAGGGAAATTACCTTTTACCCCTTTCATTAAATGAATTTACCGTTATCACATATTTTCTATAACGCCTTTCATTAAAGTAATTAATTAATTACTAATTGAATTACCATTATTATTTTCATAACGTCTAATTGAATTATCATTATTTCCATAACGTCTACTTCAATTATCATTATTATTTTCATAACGTATGCCTATAAAAATTTCTGCCATTATTATTTTCCGTAACTTATACCTATACAAATTCCTGTTATTATTATTTTCCCTAACTTATACCTATACAAATTCCTGGGTGTTACATATATCTCTCCCATGCATTGTAGAGACTTTCATCCTCCCCCTGTTTGAAGACTATGATTTCACCTATCCTTTCTCAGGGAAGTCAAGGCCGGGAGGAAAAATCCGCTTCATGGCAGCCTCCTCCAACTCTTCCAATTGTCACTAATCCAAGAAAAGTGACTCAAACCCAAGATCGCCACATTCTCTCTAAATAGAAGTAAGGGTTTCATACCAACAATTTAGTCCACCTCATTCAATCCTGATTGTGTTAGCTATTCTCATAAATCTTCTCATATGTTCATCGAGGTCTCACTAGGATGCCTAGTGAACTGATGTTATCAGCATTCATTGTGATAAGTGGCTGGCATTAGTTCCAAAATTGTTACTCTTATGGCAGTTATCTCACAATAGAAAGAGCTTTATCACGCCCGATCCCTTGGCCCGAATTCCTTTAATGGCGAACTTAAACTGCTTTGCAAACCATATACTCACTTTTTTTTTTTTATTTATTTTACAAACAATATTTTTTTTATAACCAACAATCATTTACATTTACAAATGAACTACCACCGGAGTGGTATATATTAAAATTTATACACATATACTAAGTCCCATTCTATACAAATACACATACATATATATATCTAATACAACATCAGAGATCGCGGAACAAAGGTCAGTGAGCACTGCTCCCGAGATGGCCCATAAATTAGTGGAACGTCCTGTCCTCTTTATCCTCTTCAAAGCACCCATCGATTGAACACCCGTGCTAAGCTTTACGCCAAAGGGAACATATAGACAAGAATGACCAATAACAATAATCGCGTCACTATCTTTTGCATTTGATTTCATGCATATAACGTTTCCATTCTTATGTGATTCTAACTCATCTCATTATATGTAGATTTTATTCTTTTCTTTATTCCTTATCATTATCTTCATTTCATTACTCTATATTTATTTTGTTATATTGTAACCATATCTACTATGAAGGTATGATGAGATCAAATCATATTCAGAGTAAACTTACACGTATACAATGGCAATTCGTAACAAATCAAATCATATCAATTTCATACAAAGTTCAACCTAATTAATACCAATACATATTTAGACTCATTATCACTATCACAATCAAGCCATTAATCTAATTTTGTTCATATCTCGTGATCCGGATGCCTAAATCATTTTAGTTTTCGCTTTATAAATTTTCATTTTCAAAGTGTCGCGACTAATCCCCTACTTGACCCGGACATGGATCCAAGCTGGAGCCCGTTTACTCCGACGTCAATCAAAACATTTATTTACCTATTAAATTTTCTTTCAAAGTGTCGCGAATTAATCCCTTCGACTGGATCTTATCAAGGATCTCGTAAGCCGGAGTCTCGCTTACCCGACATTTTCAATTATCTTTCCAAAACATTTGTTTATATTCCACGACTTTAATTGAGCGTAGTGCCACTTCTTTCTCGGCAATCCCATAAAACACTTATAATTTCAAAGACCTCAATATTTACATTCAACAAAATGCATTTACAAAATGATGCCTTTTACTATGTCCGTGTAATGTAAAGATACTTAAACAATACAATTTTAATGTCATTTTTCGCTTATCGGTTTGTGATTTCACATATAGCTATAGAAGCTCGACATTCACGGCATTCACTGGGGAATCCTACCCCGTTTGTCATTCAGCAAAGAATGTGATTTCACACTAATTATTACCATTCTCACATATGGCTATGAGGTCGACATTCACGGCTGCATTCACTGGGGTGAACTCGCCCGTTTGTCATTCCAAGAGCAATGTGATTTCTCGCATTCACCTTATTATCGCCTCACATATGGTTGTAGAAGTCGAAGACATTCACGGCGCATTCACTGAATCCCGCCCCGTTTATCATTCCAAGAGCAAATGATTTCGCAGATTCAATTATTAATAACTTTACATATGGCTATGGAAGTCGACATTCACTTACGTATCTGCTCGGGGAATCCTACCCCCGTTTGTCATTCATTAGCAAATGTGATTTCGCATTAGACAGTCACTTCGCTACCTTCATGATGAATTTAGTCAGTGAATCCTGGCCATGTCGGTCATTCAACGATACATTTCCAATCAATTTACTTTTATGCGCAATTTTTTGCTTATCGCTCAAATACATGCACGCATGCATACGTGTGATGACATTTCCGAATAACAATCATTCAAATCAATATATATATACTTATATATATATATATATATATATATATATATATATATATATATATATATATATATATATATTTTTATAATTAGTATCTAGTAACCGATCACAATCGTATTTTATTCTCTCTATATCATTTTATGTATGAAAACATTTCAAATAATAATTATTCAAATTCAATATATATATGCTTATATATATTTTTACAATTAGCATTCATATCCGATCATAATCACATTTCAATTCCATACTTTCGTATTATCTTTCAAAGATATACTCAATCTATGTACACATTTCATATACTCATTTACGATAATTGCTTATATACTCATTCACGTATACTCATTTATGTATACTCATTCATAGAGTTCACTGCGTGATACTCATTCCTATTTACTCATTCATGTGTACTCATTCATATGCTCATTTACGTAGATAATTGCTTATTTGTTATCATTTTCGTTATATGCATAATAATAATATATCACTTAACCACATTATGTGTTCATGACATATTTTATTTCGCATGTTCACAATCATGTTTCAATTCATTTTCATTTTCATTTTCCATAATCATTTTCATAAGCTCTTATGAACACATCTTTATATTTTTCTATTCTTCACATTTTCCTTATTTCCAAGTTTATTACATATGGCAATTCATATTCTTGTGAAGTAGACGTGCGTGAATCACAATTCTCATTCATATATTCTTATTCTCTATGTATCTACTTACTTAGGAAGTGAATTAATCCAATCGATCATCCAAACTAAAGTTATAGCATTTTCATGCCAAATCCATCGGTTTACCCGGATTACACTAGAACAGTTCAGATACTAATTTTTCCGGGATCCTGACCTCATGTTTGACTTAGTTCATTGTATTCTTTTAAAGATAAGGTGCTAAGGGTTCTATTCCAACTGAATCACCCACCGAGCAATCAAACTTCCGCCACGTCCCGAAACAACCCGACTTCAATGTTCAAAGCTGGAACCAGAATTTGGCTTGCACATGTCCCCACTTTGAGTGAATTTTTAGGCCACTTAGGATCAGAATTTGACGATGCCTATTCTTTAAGTTTTGTTCTCCTTGAAGTCTATTTTACGTAGCCACTTGAATCACTCAACCGGATAAGAACCCGGAGCAAGTTATGGCCAAAATACGAAAAACTGGCCGAAACTGGGAAAGCAGTAACAGGTGTACCGGGTACGTCTAACATGTACCGGTACATGCTGGCCAAAAATGACCAGAACCCACAATGTACCGGTACATGTTCAAGGTGTACCGTACATGTCACGAAATTGCCTGTAATGTGTGTTTTCACCCATTTTTCCATATTTTTGATACCCATATCAACTCTATATTCCATATACATGTCAAGACCACTCCAAATTCATCCTGACCTCTCTTTTCTACCCAATTCATCTTTCAATTAGATATCTTTCTTCAAAATTCTTTCAGTGAATTTCCTTTCAAAACCCTTTCTAATATGGGTTATGACCCATCCTCTTAACAAAACATGAATATTAATTAGGTTTACTCTAAACCCTAACTCATTTACTTACAAACACCATGAATCCAACTTAAGAGAGGATTTACAACTATCTTGCGCTACTTAGAGTTTTAACAACCCTAATTTCAATATTAATTTTGTTAGGATTTCAATCCTCTAAACAAACCCTAGGTTTCCTTTGCACAAGATAATAACCATACAAAACCAAAGATCCATACACAAATCCAAAGTTCCATACTCATGTTAGTAGTTCCATACCTGCGCTTGGATCTTGGCTCCATCTTCTTCTCCTCTTCCTCTTCTCTTCTCCTCCTCCTCAAGCTTTTTCTTCTCTTTCCCCAAATGAGACCAACTTTGGTCTTTTAAAACCCATGTTTGCTAAGGCCTTGTTTGGCCCTCCAAAAACCCATTTTTGGGTTAAGTTTGTTTATTTACTATTTAAGCCCATAACTCATTCTATTTATAAATAAACTCCTTTATTTCATTTTGACTCAACATTCTTAATTCATGTCTAAGCCCTTTCGACAAATTACAATTTTGTCCTTAAGTTTTGTAACTTTCCCGGGTCTCTTGCTTTCCATGTTTCGCATTAACCCACAGCAACAGCACTTATGCTACAAAATACCCTAAACATGTTTAAAAATGACTAGTGGTATATTTCAAAGCACAAGATCATTCAATAACATGTTTCCAAAATCCTCCTCCATCGCATCTGCCTTTAGGGTCTATTTGGTTCTGCTTTTGGAATAGGTTGTAATCTTCTTGATTTCCCATACTTGTAAATTCAGTAATTGTAACTTTCTCGATTCCTGCTGTTTTCTCAATTTTGTATCCAAAGGCAGAGATCCGCTTCGGGCTTTTCTCAGGCATTTAAAAATCTTACTGAAATAGAAACACACTGAGATTAAATTAACTCTGTGGGAAACAGTTATATCCATTTAAGCTCATAAAAGATTTTCAGTAGCATAATCAGCTACTACTATTAAAACTATTTTTTGTGATTTATTTTTTAAAATTTATAATACAATAAAGAAAAATGTCCAAAATAGTAATTCTCTCTTTAGTTAAAATATTGATATTTAAATTCATCAGTTAAAATCCCCAGCAACGGCGCCAAAAACTTGTTTGACTGATTTTTGATTAAAATATGTGTTTGTCCTTTTTGTAAAATGGATTCATTAAAATTTGAGTTTGGTCTAAATTTGTAACACCCCAAAAATACTCTAGAATTTTTATAATAAAAATTATTATATATTCCAGGTATAAATTGAGCCAACTTGGGTATTTTTCGGGAATTTTTAAATGAATATTGAATAAATGATTATATGGCTAAGAGCCAAATGCAAATATTATATGCTAAATGAGAATTGATTGGACTCGAAATTTACCCAAGTGTAAAGGGCAAATTTGAAATTTGTAAAATAAGGACCTAAGGGTCAATTGTAAATAAGTTTATATGTCTAAGTGTAAATACTGAAAATTGAAGTGCAATTTGAGAGATTTATGGGCTATATAGCAATTAAAGAGAAACTCAAGTCAAAGAAGTCGTTTTTTTGGCCAAACAAGGCCTTATGAAGAATAAGTAACTTAAGACCAAAAAGGAGAAAATGAGAAATGAGAAATGGGTATGTAGGCCAAACAAGGCCTTACACTTAAAGGGGATTTAAAGACCAAAAGTGGTCTAAGAGTGCTCATTTGAGCAAATCACGCTTTCGGGAGAGAAGAGAGGAGAAAAGGGGAAGAGAGCTAGGGCTTGGGAGAAGATCAAGCTTTGGTGTGATTCCTTCCCACTTTTTGCTTCGAAGAGATTAAGCAACCTACAAGAGAATGATTTGAAGAGATTCAAGGTAAGAAAATAAAACCCTAACTTCATCCTTTATGATTTTGATTTTGGGGAAAAGTAATAACTTAAGAAAAAGGGGTTTCATTGATTCTAAACTACTTTTGGAGTTGTTTTGGGTGGATTCCATGGTGGATTTTTTATATGGGATGAATTAGAGGAGTTATATTGAAGAAAAATGGGAGAGAATGGCGAAATCTGCCATTTTCTAGGCAAAACTTGCAAGTGGTACCAGTACCAAAGAGTGGTACCGGTACCACTCAAAGTGGTCGCAGTACCCATTGGCAATAAGGTACTGGTACTGGTAGCGGTCCAAGTAGTATCGGTATCGATGCTTCCTTCAACCCTATTTTTGCATGTTATGCAGTTTTAAGCCCCGTATTCGTACACCGATTGTTTAGGGACCCTAATAAATGACTAGTGGGGGTACAAATAAGAATGAAACTAAGTGAAAAACCTACCGTACCTCGCCGCCTCGGCGAAGCGATATTCGTTTAGCACGATTATTTGTTTAACCACTAAGAGTGGAGAATTTGTATTTGACTAGGTGTGGGTGAAGACGACAACCTAACCTAGGACTGGTATCGAACGAGACAAGGGATCGATAAATTGGTTTGTTCTCTATTTGTTCTTTGTTCTCTATTCTCTGTCTGTTCATTGTGACTCAATTCCCATTTCAAGTTCTATTTGTGAAATATATATATCGATTTGAATTATTAGTATTCGAAATGTTTGTCAACATCTGCACGTAGGCGTATTTGAACTATAAGTGAATTTACTACATGAAAGTAAATTGATTTGAAATTCATTATTGAATAACCAACATGACGGGATTCACCAACTGAATTCGTCATGAAGGTAACCGTATTTGTTAAATGTGAAATCACATTGCTACTAAATGGAAAATCAGACAGATTCACTAACCGAATTTGTCGTGGAATGTCGAATTTCTATAGTTATATGATTGTAATATTTAATGTGAAATCACATTACTTCGAATGATTAAATGTGACAGATTCACCAAATCGAATCAAGCCATGAATGTTGACTCTATAGTCATATGTGAAATCTACAAAACCGAAAGCAAAATGATTTGAAAAGTGTATTTGTATAAGTATCTTTACATTACATAGATTCTTTGTATAAAGGCATTATTTTGATAAATGCATGATTCATATTAAACTCAAATGGAATAGAGAACTGTATAGAACCACTAAGCATGAAAATGCTTAGCGATTGTTTTATCACGCGTTGTGCAATCGAGTGATAGACAAGGATTGAAAGCCCACCTAAGGCTCCAGGAGCCTCGTGAGTCATCCAGAAAGTTCACGGAGTATGCTCCATCATATGCATCCTCACTATTTTTAGCATGACATTGTTTTGTAAACCAATAAAAAAATAAAAGTTCAACTACGAAATTATTTGTGTACCTTTATCTAAACACTATTTTGGATATTATGTTGTAAACGGCATAAAATGCCATTTTTGATTAAATGCATATTTTGTAAAGGAATTGCATTGAATTTGTGAAGTTTATGGGCTTGCCCTAACTTGAAATCGCTTCCGCAAATATTTGAAAACGAAAACGCTTATATTAATGAAATGTATTTGACAAATGGATTTGATTAATGGCTTCAACCGAGCGTCCCCATGGTTTTGGTTCAGATTCGCCAACCGGTCGATCGCTCGGTCGCTAATAAATCACTGCATGTCATGCCAAGTAATAAAAGTGGATTTTTAAGTCCAGATATCATTCCCACGAGGATTGATGATAAATCAAAAGATTAACTACTCCAATTACTCAAGATCCTTACTATTTAAACTCCAATGTTAAAATGATGAGAGAACCAATAAAGTAATACTAAAACAATTTTTATTATACATAAAGAATTTAATAAAAGTGGATTTGAGAATTCACTGAGTGAGACAACACTGGGAAATAGACCAATGAATAATTGTCAATTTCTGCATCATTTTGAGTCATAGCTAAGCCATTAGTTGGAAAGATGAATTTGTCAAAGATGCATTGTAGTATAGTTTGGATTTCTCCCTTAACCATACATTTCACTAATTAGAGATTCATGTTCCTTTCGGACTCATGGGTCTAATCAGTTACTTGTAAAATATAATCCTCTCTCTAAGATTTGGGTATTTTTCATTTTCAGTACTTCACACCCAAATTTAGGACTGAAGAATTATTGCCCCGATAGACAGGATATTGCAAGCCTTCTCCAATTTAACTGGCACCTCATCCTTCAATGCTGATGAAATTCTCCATCTCCTTGATTAGATCTATGCTAACACGGGATCAGAATCATTTCATCAGAAAAAGGAAAAACCTCTGAGCGAATAAACTGATACTTCATCTAACCATCCTCACACAATGAGTAAGTTAGTGATCTATCTAAGTAATCTTTCAAAGTTCATTAGTTCCAAAGTATTAGTCTACCATACCCACAAAGGAACTCAAGCCTCAGACTGTGATCTCCATCCGTGTCACGTAGAGGGCCTCCTAGAAATCAGAGCAAGATACAATCCTTTGTTTCTGGGTACTTGGAACAGTTTAAGTTCAAGAATAATACCAATCAAATAAATTCAAGATTTCTAAATATGGCGTTCTTCCACTTTATGCCAAAAAATCACAATCACCATTAACCCATTCCTAGAGGGAGATCAATTTTTCGAAATTGGTTCACAGATATTAGTGACTAACTGGTCAGGAAATTCATTGAAATTGTAAATGAACTGAAATAGGTGAACTTTAGAAATTTTCCAAAATCCATCTAAAGCAAAACAGTAGTGAAAAAGAAAAAAATTTTACAATAGATTCAAGCTCCAAGCAGCACATCAGTTCATTACTCAACTCCAGTAAATAAACAGAAAACTAACTAAAAACTACTCTAAAACAAAATCTACTAAATAGAAAATCAAAGAAAAATAATATACAAAGAGTCTCCAACTACCCAGAAGTCCTGGATTTGCGAAAGCTACGCACAATGCCCTAGATGCGTCTATTTATAAAGCTTTAAATGATGGGTCGCACTTCAAGGCACAAATTGTGGATCCCCAAAAATTATGGCCTAAAATGGTCGCTCTACGCGACATAGAAAATTATGTCGTGACAGAGTTTTAGTCTTTGTCCCTTAGCTTATGTCATAGCCTGTAATTTCTGTCGTGATAGATTTTCTGAGCTTTTTCTTGGATTTTTTCGCGACAGACTTTGATAATGTCACAACATAGTTTTGATGCAGAAGTCTTGTTCTTGTCGTGACAGGAGTGTCTTGTGTCACGAAATAAAATTTGTTGCAACCAGCTTGTAAGACCCTGAAATTACTGTTTACATGAATAGTAAATTTCGTTTTCAATAAGTTATGTATTTGACTGGAAACGATCAAATGAATAGTAATTTTCGAAAAACGAGCCCCAAAAATTGAAAATGTTCAGAATAATGTATTGAGTCTAAAGAAACTGAAATTGATTAAAACGGAATTTTTTTAAGGGGTTTTTGAAACATCCGACGATTTATGACGAAAATGCCCTTTTTATGAAATAGTGTTAAAAATATTCCTTGTACCCCTATAATTTTTATGAAGCATGTTCATGATAGGAAATAAGTTTAATTAGAGTATTCCATGGTCAATTTTAGGATTGGACGATCATGGAATATTTTTGGAGTTTTTATCAGTATAGGGGTATTATTTTCAAGGAGGGCATTTAAGTCATTTAATGAATAAGCCTAATCTAAGTAAGAAAAGAAAGAACCAATATAATGGTGCCATATAAGCTCGGGTGGGATCCATGCGGATAAGACGGACTCCATGAGAGCTCATATGTGGATTCCATTAACTTTGATATTTAGTCATGTTAGCTAACTTAACTTCGCAATATAAGTTAAAGCTAACTGAAAGCTTAAAAAATGATATTTGTGTTACCTAACCATGAGAGCTTAGTTAAAATTAACTATTGCAAGCTACATTTGACGGAAAAAGTAAGTGAATAGTGACATAAAGTGGTTTTGGTTGTTTGGATTATATGGTTACATATGGACCAATTAGAATTCGAGGATACTAACTAATGGCATGTTGTTAATTTAAGGACAATTGGAGGGAAAATTAAGCATGAATAAGGATCATTAAAGTGCATTTGACTTGGCTTTTGGTGTGCTTACGGGTGAAACAAATTTGAAAGGCAAAAGTGAAGCAAAAAGGAAGCAATTCACGTCCATGCAAGGGAGACAACTTTAGCAGCCCTTTCCAAGCCATTCAAGTAATTCTCATGCCATTTCAAGTCCATTTCAAGTGTTCATCATGTCCATGAAGTACCCTAGATCAAAATCCTAAGTGAAAAATCAAGTTTTTAAGGTGAGATCACTTACGAGTCTATGTGAATTTGAAGGTTAATGAAGGGAATGGTTATATGAGGGTGTAAATGAGTTTCTTGGTATATCTTTATGTAGATTTGAACAAGAGATTTCATTTGAATTCAAGTTAACACCAAGACACCAAAATTGTCAGGTAAGCAATTAGGGTTTTATGGATTTATTTATCTAAACCTTCAATTGAGTTATGTTAAGGTTTTAGCTATTACATTGACATGATTCTATGTTGATTTTGCTAAGAAATTGAAAAGAAAAAGTAAGATTATAAGGGTTGTAAATTTCGGTCAACATTGGATGTTAATGGAAGTGATGTTGTTTGATTGGTTTTAATTGATTTAATGACATTACTTGAATACTTGAATGAATTAATGGATTTAAAAGTTGAAAAGAAAATGAGATATGGCATAGAGAGGGTTCGGCCAAGACAGGGTTTAATTGGAAATGCATTGGTTTGATTTAGTTTAATTGAATCAATGGCATTGAATGAATTGTTAAAGGTAATTGTTGAAAGAAAATGGAAGAAATTGAAGAAATAATGATGAATGTGTGACATGTAAGATTCGACCACCTTAGGAAAAGTATGAAAAAGTTGAGTTTCAATTGATTTTAATCAATTGGAAGTGAGTAAATGCCTAATGGAATGTATTAGAATTAAAGTTTTAAGAAAAATAATTAAGATATAAATGTAATTTTTGCTAAGGTGAAGGGAATTATGGGTTTTTCACTTTAAGTATGCTAATGGCTTGATTTAAGGCTTGTAATGATGTTGTCATGAGCCTTGATTTAGTTGAAAGTGAATTGGTTAAGTTGAAATTAAGTTGAATAAGAAAAGGCTTAAGGGTTGCTTTCTAATTTAATAGAAAGTATATAGTTAATGGTTTAATTGAATATTGTTAAGGTATGAATGTTAATGGATTTTATGGATAATGTGATTTGTATGAGGAAAGTGATGAAGGACAAAGGTGGAAAGTTTTTTTAAAGGAGGAGAAATGGCTTAAATAACTAAGGTGAGGGAAAATATAAATGTTTATGGAAATATATATATATTAATGTTTACAAATATATATGTTTTCATATCTATGTTATAAATGTTTAAATGAAAAAGGAAATGTGGTTTTCTTGACTTTAATTATGTTGAGAAAATATGAAATGATTATAGTTTCCATAAGTTTTATAAGCATGATTTATAGTTTCCATATTAAATGAAATGTTTATGAATATATATATATATATATATATATATATATATATATATATATATATATATATATATATATATATATATATATATATATATATATATTTATATGAAAATATTTGAGATTGAATCCATAGTTACCCTATGTTACAAATATAAGTTTAAAGGAAAGTGGACTAAGGTTCTTTAAAGCGTGTATGGTACATGAGAAAGGAGGGTTAAAGTTTTTATAGAGGGGAAGGGAAGAGTGATGTATATGGCTGCACGTAGAAAGTACGAAAAGGTTACCAACGCACGATGTGATTTATTCCATAGTGCAATGGTATCTAAAAGAAAAGCACAATTTATCGGAGGTTCCTTTTGGGCCATCGTTGATCGTAAGATTGTTTCATTAGAGATTCTTTCATGGGCCAACGGTGGTTAATGGTAGGCGGGTTCCATTGGATATGACGGATTCAAAAAGGAAAAGAAAGTAAAGTAAATGTTTATTGAATTGAGATATTTATACAATTGTTTTACACATTGTATTTGAACTATATCTGGAAGTAGTATTTTCACATGAGTTGTGCTCAGCTGACTCCTTTAGCTCACCCTCTTTCCAAATGTTTTATAAAATGTTTGGGGCTAGAGAGGCGACGAGCAATTCCGGCACCCTCGGACGGTGGCTTGCACTTAGCCTCACGCGACGATCACTTTTTGAAAATGTATGGACCTTTTTGTAAACACCTACTTTTGCACCTTTATTTTGTAATGTATATATGTTTTAAAGAAATGAACTACGAGCTGATCCTCCGTGTGGTAGACATACGTAGGCGGTTGGTGTAATCCCCGACTCGAGCCCAATAGTTATAAAAATATTGTTTATAATTCTATGGTGTTCAGAAAATGATTTTAAATTTGGATTTGAAATTGCTTGTGGTGGACTTGATGTCCCGCTCTGGTTGGATGTAGATGTGAACATTGTTGGGAGTGTAAATGTTTTATTACGGGTGTTGTAAAAAGGTGGGAAATGTTAAAACGATTCGACTACGCGATTTTACGCAAATGTTTAATCATATAAAAAGGGTTTAATGTTTAAAATAAAAGAAAAAAAATTCCCCACCATGTTTAATAAGATTTTAATGGAAAGCATAACTGTATAAATGGTTTCGCTCCACTGATTCACTTTTAAAAAGGGTTTAAAAGAAATATTTTCTCAAATCCATAGGAGTGTCGAGAGGGTCCCTCGGGTTAGAAAAAGGAAATCTGGGTTCGGTCCCTTCACAACTTCTCATACTTTTCTGCTTTTGAAAACTATCGTGACATACTTTTCTTTGTCGCGACCAATCTTCTGTTCTCTCCTCTTCGTCTTTTATCGCGGCATAATTTTCTTCTATCACTACACAATCTGGTTGGCTTGCACTCTGGAATTTGAATTTTGTGTTAGGCAGATTTCCCCAAGATGTCGTGACAAACATTTTACTTCGACTTTTCTACTTTGTCGCGATAGAGTTTTGTGTCAAACATTCTTTACGTGGATTTACTAATGACTTTATTAAGTGACAAAGGGTTTTATTTTCTCGCGACAAAATTTCTTCTGACGATCCTTGTTCTTGGCTAAAGCGTTTGTTCTGACATAAGAAATCTTTGTTCTTGAAAAACTAATCTTCGACTTATCTCGGTTCTCTTTCATTTTACATGCGCAATATAATTTATTGTGGCCCCGAATTACATTACTCTACAGCTTTTATTGTCGCGACATAAAACTTCTTTGTCACGATAGAGATTCTGCCTTCAGTTCTTTATTATGTCACAACATAAAACCTCATTATTGCAACATTCTTCTTGTATTGCTTTTCTACTTCTTGTCGCGATAGAGATTTCTTTGTCGCGACAGAGTTCACCTCAACCTCATGTTTCGTTTGTCATGACATAAGACTTCTTTGTCGTGAAAAGTCTTGTTGCCATTTATTGTGAACTCTGAATTTTATGTCGTGATAGAATTTTCCTTATCGTGACAAAAATCTTTCCTTGAGCTAGTCCTATGCTGAAAACTTTGTCGCAACATAAAAAACAATTGTCGCAACTGACTTGTGTTATAACCTTGCCATATTCTGTTACGACAAAGTCGGCTTTTGTCGCGACATAATTCATCTGCTATCTTCATTCTTTTATGTTGCGATAGAGTAAGGATTTTCGCGACAAAGTTCCACTACCATTTGCCTTGATTAATGTCACGATAGAGTCAAGAGTGTCGCGACAGTCTTCTTCACACTCTACACACTTCTTCAAAGAGACGTGACAAAGTCTTCATTTCTTCCTTGAGTTCAACCCGGACTTTGCTATGCATACAACTGCTTATTACGACATAGTTCGCTCGGGTTTCCTCGAGATTTTGTCATGACATCTAAAACTCACACATGAGTTATGCCTCGCCACTTTCTTTCTTCTTTTCTTCCTGGAATTATCTCTTTTTTCAATAAAAACCTACAAAACACAAAATTGGTGAATATTCCATAATTTAGCATTAAAATATATCTTAACTGCTAAAAATATGACAAAAAAATGGTTAAAAATAGATGAGTTTAGGACTCATTACATACCCCACTATTTGAGGCATTCGAAATATCACTTACATACTATTTACAAATCTTTTTTGTTGTACCCAAAAGTTTATATACAACATATTGCTCAGAGTAACACATTAAATTGAAACACTGTAGGTGAGCACCTATCATTGAGATGGCCCTTGATATTGATGTGGAATGTCCTATTCTCAATCTGCATCCTCAGTACCTAAACGGATAAACACCCGTACTAAGCATAAAGCTTAGTGAGGATCCTTACGCTTGGATGACCACTAACCATGATTATCACATTCTAATACTCATGCAACTTGATATGCATATATATATATATATATATATATCATATAAACTTGTAAGTTACAATAATTCATGAACTTACCACAATTAAATAATTTAATTCATTATGTTAATCTCATATGCTATGCTAACTTCCTATGCTTTATCTATCGAATTCCATATCACTTTAGTCATAGTATTAATGACTATTCAGGAATTTTATATTTCTACTATATTTTACAAATTACTTCCTATGTTTATAATTCATGTTTTATTTATCAGTTATCGCTTATCTCTTTTACATACTCTATGCCTGTACTTTTCTGAAGAAGTGGATACGGGAAAGGACTGTATGTACCCGAGGGTAACACGTATGCGACAATGACATCTATCTCGCATTGTAATCGTATGATTCCAAACTGGTCACGATAATGACTCAAACGGGCTAACTATATCAGAGTGTTGCAGCAACTCGTATTCCACAGGCATGCCCATCTATCCATCTACCCGGGTCATAAGGTGCACCGCTTATTATCAAGCCAAGATATATCTCACATACATGAATAACTATTGTTATCATGTATGCATAAGGAGATATCTACTATCCATTATTCTCTATATTCATAAAGAGCACTTTCACATATCTCTTGTCACCATAGGAATGTATTCTATGCTACTTTAAATACCAACTATACATGTATTCTCTTTTCTTCACATGGCTAGAATTCATGTCCTTTATTATTCCATTCTATTTATTCCATATTATTTAGCATTAAATCATACAACTTTTAGTCAATTTCTTTATCTCACTTAGCTAAGTTATACCGACTTATTTTCATACAAAACCATATCCAATAATACTTTGAGAGTATATAAGAGACATTTAGATGTCTCAAAATCCTATAGGAGAGGACATGAAAATCCTTTCCCAAAACAGGGTCCGATTTCCTATAATTTCTGGGTATAATGAGTTTGAAATTTCAACAAGTTTCCTTCATGCACTTTGTTCCTCTATGAATCTATTTTACTCAGAAATTGTAATCACTCCATTTGAATCATCCAAAATAAAGTTATGGCATTTTAATACCAAACTGGTCTGTTTACCTAGTTTACACTGGTACCCGACTGTGAGACCGGTTCTTCTCCAATTGAACACTTGTGTACTACACCCTGATATGTCCTAAATAACCGAGAACGCTTCTTTTTCAAAACAAAACCAGTGAACCGGTCTTTAGAATTGGGACCCAAAGGTGCTAAAGCTGTCTTAATACTTTAGCTCTTCTCGGAAAATCTATTCACATATCTTAGGTTTCCTTCTCCAACCTGAATTTCCCAACCCGAGCACTCTGTAATTGCCATAAACCAACAATTCACTTAGCTTCTTGGGGCACTTTAGATCATTTTTTTTTTTTTTTTTCAAAAGGTTTAACCCAACCTGCCTACTCGAATGGTTATCTAAACCGGATCCCTTGGGCTTACTTCCGACCATTTTCTACTATCTTATCAAAACATTTTATTTATATTATTTCATTTCTAGAGTTTTCTACCACGTGGAAGTTACTTTAAAGGGTAGGCTCCATAAACATTTACTTTTATACAATGCGTTTATAAATGGTTTAATGCGTTTTACAAGATGATATACAAAACAATAGTTCAAAGATTAACTCTTTTGTTCACAAAATGTCACACATTCAAAAAGAATGGTATGCATATGATGGGGTATATACTTATACACCGCAACTTTCTCTATGACTCTACACTTCTTGATCTTGTCTTCTTTCCTGTTTACTCGAAACCTGCGCATAGATAAAAACTACATGCTAAGCATTTTCATGCTTAGTGGTTCTATACAGTTCTGTTCCAATTTTTATTTTAACACGACATGCATTTATCATAAAACTACGCTCTTTTATATCAAACTATACTATGCTTATTCATTTTCACATGCTTTCACTTTACAAATCATTGATCATATCAAATATGCATTTTCACATGCAATAAATCATGAGATTCAAAACATATACTCTTAAGGATCGATGGTTTACAAATCTCATTTTCACTCATCAAAGTTTGTTATTTCAATTTTTCTATACAATTCACATTTATGACGGATTCCGTTTGGTGAATCCTGTCCTTTTTGTCATTCAATAATGTGCTTACACATTTAACAATTTCGGTCTCCCATCATGACGGATGCCTATTGGTGCATCCCGCCATGTGGGAAATTTAAAAATCCCATACACCATCATGACGGATGCCGATTAGTGCATCCCGCCATGTGGGACATTAAACAATTTCGATTTGCCTTCATGACGGATGTCGATTGGTGCATCCCGCCATGTTGATCTTTCGGTATATCAATTCAATTCAAGATGTCAAGAATTATCAATTCGTTTACAATTCAATTAATCACTCACATGCAATTAATTGTCAGACATTTCAAATATCACATTTTCAAATCCATATGCCATTTCGTAATGTCATTTCAAAGATATACTCGTTCCATATACCCATTTCAGGTTTATTTAGTAAACTACCAAACACTTGAAATATGAATATAATTACGGTGAACAAAGAACTAACAGAAGCTGTCGGCCCTCGTTTCTCTTTCTTCGATTTCAGTGCTAGGTTAGGTGATCTTCACCATCCCCTAGTCAAACATAAATACACTACTTTTAGTGGGTAAACAATTATCACACTTAACAAATCTCGCCAAGGAGGCGAGGTATGGTGCATTTTTAACTTAATTTCATCTTTATTTGAACCCACATTAATCATTTATTAGGGTCCTTAAACTATCGTATGAATGAGGTGTCGAAACAAAATCCAAAAAATTGCCATCAGGAATGTGCGAGCTACACCCGCGGCGCAGCAATGCTACGACGTATAAAATCTAAGGGGTGCCTGCACTGCCTCACCGCGATGAGGGGTATCCCACCCTCATGTGAGGTCTACTAAGGCGTGGTTCCTACGCTGTCTGGCGAAGCCCGATAATGCCCAGATTTTCCAGTTTTTACAGTTTTGCGATTTTTCTCCAAAATCACCCCAAAATTCCAAAACAAAACATGGGAATCTCTCCCAATCACATCCTAATATCATCCTAAACCAACCATGAGCGAAACCCATGGATGGATTAGGTTTTTCTCTCAATTCAACATCAAATACAACTGCCTAAGGTTTGTGTTCATACCCTCAGATCTTTCGCACTTGAAGCCCTAGCCTTTTTTCCCCCTTCTTCCTTCTTGTAAGAGCTTGGAACAAATGGAAGGATTTACACAAATAATCCCTATTCTCCTCCAAAAACTCCTAGCTTCTCACTTTGAAAGTTCTAAACACATTTTTGCCCAAATGCACAAATTTGCTCTTCTAAGACCACATTTGGTCTTATTCCTCATTTTAAGTGTAAGGCCATGTTTGACTTACACACAAATTTCCATTTTCATTTTCTCCTTTTGGTCTGCTTTCTACTTTCATTTATCATTTAATTCACTTTAGCATTTAAGCTTATTCTATTCTTGACCCTTAGGTCCTCATTGTACAAAATTCAAAATTTGCCCTTTTTCACTTAGGTTTATTTCTGGGTTCAATCAATTTCTCATTTTAGCATATAATATTTAATCATATGCTC
The DNA here is from genome assembly GCA_016808115.1 of Tetrastigma voinierianum. Classification (NCBI taxonomy): domain Eukaryota; kingdom Viridiplantae; phylum Streptophyta; class Magnoliopsida; order Vitales; family Vitaceae; genus Tetrastigma; species Tetrastigma voinierianum. The sequence continues at coordinate 529,995 of JAEQBH010003330.1, read as the reverse complement.
ACATATTCATTTCATTTTTTACAATTTATCAGTTTTCCAGGAAAAACCCAAGTTTGGCTCAATTAATACCCGGAATATATAATAAAATTATTACAAAAAATCTAGGGTATTTTTGGGGCGTTACAATTTTTGACAACATTTCCCTTAAAACCCCAACATTTCATTTAAACTAAAATTCCTCAATTGAGAACCACAACCAAAAACCAACTTTAAACCCAACTCAAACCAACAAAAACAACAAAACAAAGAGGGAGAAATTAGGGTGAAGTTTCAACCTTTAATTTTCTTGGAAACCTCTTCTCTCTTCTCTATTTCTTTCTTTCTTCTTCCTTCTTCCTTTCTACTTTCTTCCTCTTTACTTGCACATGGAGAAAGAAGGAAATGGATTGAGCAATCAATTTGGTCTCCTCACACCACACCGAATGCCCTAGCTCCCCAAAGCCAAAATGGAAAAATGATTTCTCAGAGACAAATCTTTGATCTTATCTCCACTTGTTATATAGCCAAGTTTGGAAAAGGCATTTAGCCTAATTTTCCATCTTTTTGCATTTTTAGTCCTCCACGGTTATTTATTATGACATCTAATTATCAAATTCCTACAATAGCATACAATCTTCTAGCTTAATGTCCTTTTAGTCCTTAAGTTGATAATTTACCACTTATCATTGTACTTCTTTAATAATTCCGATTATATCCTTTTTCACACTTAACCCCGAAAATTTTCGAAAAACACAATTTGACTTCCATTTTACTTTAAACATGCCATAAAACTATTAGGGTATAATTTGGGGTGTTACACCAAATGGCATCCTTCTAAAAGCAAAGGTGTCATAAGGACATGTAAACGTAGTCTTCTCCTGGCCCTCAGGGGCTATGGAAATTTGATTATATCTAGAATATCCATCAAGAAAACATAAATGAGAAACCGCCAACCTATCCGTAATTTGACTGGCCAAAAGCAAAGGATAGTGATTATTTTTGGTGGCAGTGTTCAATTTCCTATAGTCAATGCATACCCTCCATCTTGCTACAGTTCTTGTTGGAATTAATTCATTTTTCTCGTCTCTGATGACTATGAATCAATTCTTTGGAACCATGAATCAAGCTCACCCAAGGGTTGTTCGAGATTGCATAAATAAACTCGCATTCAAATGATTTAAGCACTTCTTTTCTGACAAATTCTTTCATAATTAGGTTCAGTCTTCTCTGATGTTCAATTTATGTTTTTACTTTCTCCTTTAGGAGGATTTTATGCATGCAAATTGATGGACCGATCCCTTTCAAGTCTTCCAGTGACCAGGCTATGGCTTTTTTATACTTTCTAAGAATTGCAATCAGTTTATGCTCTTTATCTTATGTCAAGTCAGTTGCTATAATTACAAGTTTTGATCCTTCAGCTCCTAAGAAGGCATATTTTAGGTGTTTGGGTAATTCCTTCATAATTAACCCCTCATAAATTTTTTCTATTTCTTGTGCCTTCTCTTCACTTCTACTTGATTTTTTTTCATTGTCTTCATTAAGACTTAATGCAGTTTCTTTTAAATCAAACTGCATCTCGTATATTCAAGACAAGAGCATCTTCTACATAAGTGGGAAATTCATCATATTTTCATTCATTGAATCTTGATTCTTACATTCATCGATCAGTTCAGAACTGCTAGGAAACTACTTTTTCAATATTCTTACATTTGGCTTTTTCAAAATCAAGCAGTTTCAAGCTCTGATTAAGGTTTAAGTGTACTTCCTTATCTCCTACCCTCAAAGTGAGCTCTCGTTTCTTCACATCAATCAAGGCTGCTCCAGTGGCAAGAAATGGCCTACCCAACAGTAGTGGAACTTGCTTGTCTTCCTTTATATCTATCACAACAAAATCCACTAAGAAAATAAATTTTCCCACCTTGATCAATACATCTTCCAGGATTCCTTCAAGCTAAGTCATAAACCTATATGCCATCTATAGAGTCATAGTTATAGGAGTTAACTCCCGCAAACTAAGTCTTTTCACCACAGACAATGGCATCAGATTGATACTTGCTCCTAAGTCACAAAAAGCTCTCCCAAACTCATAGTTCCCTATGGTGCAGGAAATGGTGAAGCTACCAGGATCCTGTATTTTCAATGGTAGGTTCTTTTGGATTACTGCACTGCATGTTGCTGACAGGTTTACCACTCCATCTTCATCAAACTTCCTTTTCCTGCTAAGGATTTCCTTCATAAACTTGGCATAATGAGCCATCTAAGCCAATGCCTCAGCAAAAGGAATGTTTATCTCTAATTTCTTAAACATGTTCAAGAATTTAGCAAACTGATCATCCAATTTTGATTTCTGCATTCTCTGAGGGAATGGAATAGAAGGTTGATAGCATCTCACTTTCTCCTTCTTTTTCAGTTCTCCCTCTTCAGTTTGTTGCTCTTATTATACCTTTGATTTCTCTTTGCCATCTAATGATTCTATTCTGTTCAACTTCTTCTCTTTGCCATTTTCTGTTTGTTCTTCCTTCTCAGTTAGTCTTATCTCATCTTCTTCTCTCTTCTACAATTCTCTGCCACTCCTAAGTGTTATAACCATGCAGTCCTTGGGATTCTTCTTGGTGTCACAAGGGAAAGAATCCGTATTTTGATTCTGCATACCTAGGGCCAACTGCCCTACTTAAGTCTCTAAATTCTTTAGAGAAGCATTAGCCAGTTGACCTAAAAACACAATCAGGTTTTCCCTGAATGTCATATCAAAATGTGAAACTTCTACCATGCTGTTTAATAGTCTTTGTTTTCACCCATGAAGTTCAAAGATCCGATCCCCTCAAAGACTGGGACCTCTTAGCCAGGATTGCTCCACTCTATGATCCATTCCCGACGATGTTGTCCTTGGAACCTAAGTGGTGCATAATTCTATTGGAAATTCTGCACTGGTTTATGACCCTGATGCATTCCACCTCCATAAGAAAAATTCTCATGGTTCCTCAAGGCTGGATTATAGTGAGTTGGAAAGTTATTGTTTGGCTTGAAGTTATAGCTTGTATTCCAATTAACAAACTGAGCTTCTTCAATTTGATAAGGATCTTCATGAGCAAGTCCCTCATCAACTACACCTTTTTTCCTAACACCTTCTAGAATTTCTACTTCATTACAAGAATAATTTTATCTTAGGTATTCATTCTATTCATAAGAGCGTCTAATTTTGCTTCTGTGGCTGACATCTTGTTCAGCTCAATGAGACCACCTCCTCTCAGTCTATTGTTGCTCCCTTAAGCTTTAGATGGAGCTTTGTATTTGCTCTTAGTCAAATCTTCTATGAGCGTATTAGCCTCTTCAGCACTCTTCCTCTTAAATGCACCATAATAGGATGCATCAATGATACCTTTTTAAGTGTAGTCCATGGTGTGATAAAAGATATCCATCTGTTTTATTTTCTTTATGCCATGCATTGGGCATCTTCTCAATAGCTACTTATATCTCTCCCAAGCATTGAATAAAGACTCATCTTCTTCGCTAGCGTAATGATTTCTCCTCCTCTCCAGTTGAGAGTATGGCGAAGAATTGCTCGGGGATATAAGCTCTACCAAATTTTTCCCATGTGTTGAAAAATCCATATGGAAAGGACTCGAACCAAGTGGCTACAACATCCCTTAGTGAAAATGGGAACAGCTACAACTTGATAACATCTAGATTGACCCCATTTAGCTTGATAGTGTTGGCCATCCTCAAGAATCTTCTCAAATGCTCATTAGGATCCTTACTTGGGTGTCCAGTATAATGGTGCTGTTGAACCATGGTGATGAGAGCAGGCTTCAAATCGAAGTTGTCGGCCTCAATCGCAGGCTACCTCACAACTGAATACTCTCTTCGATAATCAATTCCATAAGTCTTCCATAGCTTTTCGCCGAGGTCTACTCAGAGAAACAACCGGTACATTCCCGATCTGCCTCTCTCTATTTCGCTAGTCGATGCTTCGCTTCACTTTCTTCAAATTTCTAGTGGCAACAGTTCTACTTCTGGCCTTCTGTGCATGTAAGAATGCCTGAAATGATATTACACTGAAATCAAAGTGAGATCAGTAGACAACTTAAATATATTATGATTAGCTCAATAAAAGATAAGTAGTTGAATCAACTACTGTAGTTAAAACTATTTTTGAATTTTTTTTATGAAAATTTTGATAAAAGATAAAAGAAAAATGTCCAACCTTGCAACTTTCTTTTTAGCAAGAATATTGATCTTTAAACTTTACTTCAATCTCCGGCAACAGCGCCAAAAACTTGTTATGACCAAATCTATGAGTGTGTGTGTGTGTGCCAAATTTATGTCACTACTATTAGAGACTATTTTATCACTCCCCAAGAACGGCGTCAAAAACTTGTTGAAACCATTTTCTATACTAAACAAAACTCTTGACAAAGCTACCAGAAGACTATTGTCTAATTCCCGACAACGGCGCCAAAACTTGTTAAGACCATGTATGTAAAGATAGTTTTCTGCTATTATTTAAAATAATGCAATTAAAATTTGTTTTCATCTAATTCAATGCAAGTGTACAGGTCATACAAGTAATAAAGTGGACTCTATAAGTCTGGATATTGTACCCACAAAGATTGATGAGAATTTCTAAAAATCGATGATTAGTACCCAAATAGTGTTGTTTTGAGGCCTGTTTATTGTAGGTTTTGAGAATTTTTTGTGTACTAATCAACTTCAATAACCCAATTGATACACTAAGGTCCCAAACAAGCACTTAATCATATTTGTGATTATTTTTTCGAGATTTAAAAGCCAATCGTACTCACTTTCTTCAAGCCAATTCAAACGTGAAGAACTCTTTGAGCCAAGCTCGGCGCCGCATGATCAAAGTGTATAGCAATTGGAGCTTAAATATTGTAGGGAAACAAAATTGCACAAATTTTGGTAAAGATGCGAATTTTCAGATGCAATTTTCGCAGAAGATGCTAAATTCTTTGCACTCTCCCCGTTTTGGTTGTATCGACAACTTTCGAATTCTTTTCGTGGCTTTTTACCAAAATGCCCTTAATGTAATTGTTGGTCTCATATTTATGTAAATTCCTTGACTCTAAGAATCAGATAAGTCACTAAGCTCATGTGTAACGTGGTTCTTGCTTATCAATAAAGTTGGCGCCTAAAGCTTCAGCCTTTCCCGCCTCGCAACTTTCCCTTCATTTTCCCTTTCTCGTGTGATTTTTTTCTCACTCCTCACAAACAACCCTTGAGGATGACAACTCATGGATGCTTTGGCTAAACTCTTATCCTGAAGAGGAGGGCCACTGAGTGAAAGCTATGCAAAGAATTGTCCTCCTCGTTACTCAACGCATATTTATTACTGGGCTATGTTTCCGCATCTCACGCTAGGGTTTGAATCCCGTGATGTACCTCGAGGGCGCATTTTGGCAAGCTTTAAAGGCCTGGATACTATTGCTAGATCCACTGGATGCTAGCTTAGTTGTTACTTATTGGCTCCTACAGGCTAGATCTAGGTTAGTTTTTAATTGTTTCGAAACATTAATGGTCATTGCGCCGTATACCAGGAGAAACACTTTGGGACCCGCTTACAAGCAAACGTAGATCCTGGGCTCGAAATGACTATAGGTCATCCTCCCCAAAGCGAGGAAAAGGACCCAAGGACATTATATTTGCCTTAGAACCCTAAGCCCAATGGCCCGGAACTTCAAGGATTTCTTTTACATTTTATTCCTCTACAGTTACGGTTTTTCAAGCCATCAACCCCACTGTTTTTATACGAAACCCCAAATCCAAAGTGGAAAAACCAATTTCACTCAACTGTAACTCATTTAGCATGAAGAAAACCCATCCCTGAGTTCGACCCTAGAACCGCTATACTGCAGTAGCTTTGCTACAGTAGTAGGAGGAATTTAGGATACAAATTTTGTTGATTCTTGTACACCTATTGTGGCACTAGACCGCACGGCGCCGTCACGGATGGTGCCTTAAAGGCAAGTGAGAAGTCATGGAACTTGTGATCCTCATCACAAGTGTTGTGAATTCCAATCTCTTTAGGCTCTCTTTACTTTTATTTCAGCGCCTACCACTGGGTTGATTTAATTTCATACCGTCCATACATAGACTTTCATTTTTATTTCTAGCTAATACAACTTTAGCCCCTATTCGTTGTCTCACTGTGGTCATTTTCGCCTTAGCAAATTATGCACCATTGGGACAGAAATACTGTAGGCAGATTGAAAAGGTCGGTTCGCTGGAAACGTGGGTGAGGTGAGCCTAAATCGTGAACAAATGGAACCTCCACCTAAGGAGCAGCAGAGCCAACAGGGGGTCCAAAGGGATCCCAATGCCTGATGTGTCAATGAGGGGCTCACGATGACTCCACCGGGCGGTGAGTGCACCTCATGATTATTCCCCCCCGCTGAATATGTGGCAGTGAGACCTTATTCAGTGCCCCTTCTCCCAACTTTTCATGGTATGGAAAATGAAAATCCATACACACACATTCGGGATTTTGAGGAAGTTTGTACAACTTTCAAAGAGGGTGCAACCGATATGGAGCCGTCGGTTGAGTCTTTCCTTTAACCCCAAAGACAAGGCCAAGATTTGGCGAATTCTCTAAGGCCAAGAACTATCGTGAATTGGGCGTGAACCGCAGCGTAATTTTGAAGAAATTCTTCTGCAATACGTGACTAATAACTTAAAGAGGCGATTTATACATTTGCACCCATGATAACGAGAAGTTCTACCATCGAGAGGCATATGGAGACCACTGCCCCGCCTCACCATGGTTTTGATACCTGGATGTTGGTGAATCACTTTTATGACGGGATATCCCCTGCTATGAAGCAATTGTTAGAAACCATGTGTGGGGGGGACTTCCTGAGCAAGAATCCAGATGAAGTCATGGATTTCCTCAACTATGTGGCTGAAACCTCCAAGGCATGGGATGAGCCAAACCCAAGGGAGGTAGAGAGAAGGAAGCACACAACAAACCAAAGGGAGGCATATAATTACCATCGTGAGGATGTGGAATGAAAGCCGTTTATCTTCTTTGACTAGAAGTGCTGGAAGAGCTTGAAATGTTAACAAAGATTTGAGGTACGTGTAGTAGCTAAAACACCTGTACCTCTCCAGCCCTATTTTAATTAACAATCCACTAGTCACCAAGGAGAGAACTGCCCAATTGCCCCCTCAGTAAGGGATTTGATGCAAGAGCAGGCAAACATAGTGGGTTAAAGTAAGCCACCAATAAACGCCCTGCTGGAACACCACAATCCAAATTGAGGAATCATCCTAATCTATCATGGAAGCCAAAACCCCACTCTTTATGATCCCATTGCAAGTTCAATAAAGCAAAGAACAACATCCTCGGGTTCCACTTCACAAGAAGAACCCCCACCTCATCCCCTATAGAGCAAGCCATTGTGAATTTGAGCAAGGTTGTGGGTAACTTTTGTGGAAGAACAAAAGATTCTGAATGCTCACCACCCGTAAAATCGAAGATTAGCACCTCATCAAAGGGAATAGATGACCTCAAGCAAGACTCGGGCCAAGGTTGACTAACTAGCAAAAGCAGGTTCTCGAAAAAGGGAAATTTCCATCACAAACACAACCAAATCCTAGGGGAGTGCATGAATTAAGCTCCGCGCCGACAACCTAAAATTGATGAAGTAAAAGCAAAGGGTCACTTGAGGAGTGCTGGTAGAAGTCAAACTATCCACCCCCAAACCAAGAAGTGGGAAGATTCCAACGTAGCCAACCTCGAACCGCAGGATGAGGCACCAGTTAGGATACAAAGTGGAAAAGAGTACACCCCTCCTTTTCCACAAGCACCGAGAAACAAGAAAACCATCAACCGTACATAAATATTAGAAGTGCCGAGACAAGTGAAGCGTCAACATCCTCCGCTTGATACGATTAAGCAAGTCCCCACTTATGCTAATTTTTAAAGGACCTATGTACGCTGAAGAGAGGTTCAAATGTCAATAAGAAGGCCTTCTTAACTGTGCAAGTCAAGCTATCATTGAGTGCAAACCCCTAAGAATAAAGATCCGGGTCATTCCACCATCTCGCTTAATATCTGAGGCACTCAGGTTGAGTGCCACTACTGCACTCGGGAGCCAGTGAACCCCACGCTATCTGAACGGCCAAACATCTAGGTTTGGGAGAACTTAAGCCCACTTCCATCACACTATCTCTAGCTGATAGATCTATTAAAATACCAAAGGAGACTATTGAGGATGTTCTAATACAAGTGGACAAATTCTACTATCCAGTGGATTTTGTCGTACTTGACACCGAGCCGGTTGCGGTGGGGGCCAACCATGTACCCAGAATTATATTGTAAGGTCATTATTGGCGCCAAATGCCATTATAAATTGCCAAATGGGGTTATGCAACTCACCTGGGAACATGACCTTTGAACTCAATATCTTCAACTTAAGTAAAAGCATATGCAACCAATTTGAGGATGACCAAGAAGTCTCGCATAATAGACACAATTCTGGAAGAACAAGCTAACGAAAGTGAAAGTGCAAGATGTGCTAAGCCAGGAATTGTCTTACAACCTCGTAGAGCAACAAGACCCCCAAAGCATGAATTTAGTACACATAATTAGAGAAAAGGAGGAAATTTACCTCTATTGATTGGAGAGGAAGAAAATGAATCTCAACAGGTGGATCTCAAGCCCCTACCTGTGGAACTAAAATATGCATTTTTGGAAGAAAATAGACAGTGTCCAGTTATTATATCATCACTGCTGAGCACTCCACAGGAAGACAATCAGCTGCAAATCCTCAAGAGTAACAAGCAAGCTTTGGGGTGGAAAATTTCCGATTTAAAAGGTATCATCCCAACAATCTGCAACCATCACATTTATTTAGAGGATGAGTCAAAAGCTGTTAGGCAACCACAGAGGAGATTGAAACCCCATATGCAAGAAGTAGTTCACATTAAAGTCCTAAAGTTGCTGCAAGCCGGTATTATTTACCCCATATCTGATAGCACTTGGGTTAGCCCAACCCAAGTCGTGCCAAAGAAATCAGGGGTAACTACAGTACAAAATGCAAAAGGAGAGGAAATGCCCACCCGCCCCTTACTTACAGTTGAGGGGAAAGGGCTGATTACAGAAGACGAATGAGGTGACAAGAAAATATCATTTCCCTCTACCTTTCATGGATCTACTTCCCGAGCAGTTTCAAGCCACCCTTCTATCGCTCGGATGGTTATCTGTGCTACTTCCAGATTGAAATTGTTGTAGACGATTAGGACAAGACTACCTTCACCTGCCATTTTGGCACATATGCCTACAGGAGGATGCCCTTCGTCCTATGTAATGCCCCTGCCACATTACAGAGATGTATGCTCAGAATTGTCAGTGATCTGGTAGAATGCATTATGGAGGTTTACATGGATGATATCACAGTTTACGGGGAAAGCTTTGACAAATGCCTTATCCATTTGGGAACTGTCCTGCATAGATGCATTGAGAAGAACCTAGTGTTGAATTGGGAAAAGTGACATTTTATGGTGAACCAAGGAATAGTGTCAGACATGTCATTTGTAGAAGTAATTGAAGGACAGTGGCAAAATCAATCAAGTTTCTAAATTACCTCTCCCACCAATGTGAAGACGGTGAGGCAATTCCTTGGGCAAGGCGCTTCTATAGCAGTTCATACGTAACTTCAAAATTCTGCCAAGTCACTTTATGTTTCTAGAAAAAGATGCTGTTTGGAGTTATGGAATGCCAACAAAGGTTTGAAGAGCTCAAGGCTTACTTGACCACTGCACCAATAGTGAGGGCCCCTAACTGGAAGTTACCTTTCAAGGTTATGTGCGATGCAAGTAACGTCGTTGTCAGAGCGGTTCTTTGACAAAGAGCAGAGGGAAAACCGTATGTGGTTTACTATGCGAGCAAAACATTGAATGAAGCTCAAAGGAATTACACTACCATAGAGAAAGAACAATCACGCAGCCTGCCCATGCCCCTGACAGCTTCGCGCGCATTTGATTGGGTCTCGATATAATCACCTCACACATCATCTGGGCTTTTGAAATATCTCAAGCCACTAAGCAAAATGCCAAGGCTAGGCTTATCGTAGGGGTCCTCTTACTACAGAGTTCAACCCGCAGATCTGGATAAGAAGGATGTGGGAAAATGTGTTATTTGCCGATCATCTTCCGCACTAACTATAAAGACACAACACCCATAACCCTCCACCTATGATGAATTCCTGCAGGAATCTCTACTTACTATGGACAAAGGTTCTTGGTTTGCCTACGCGCTAACTTTTGGTAACAAGGGAGCTACAATGCAACGGAAAGCATTGTGACAAGAAGTTCTTCCATGAAAAAGTCCACTCATACTATTGGGAAGAACCTTATTTATTTAAATACTGTGTTGATCAAATAATCAGAAAGTGTGTGCCGAAAGGAGAATAAGGAGGGATACTCAACCACTGCCATGACAATGCATGTGGAGGCTCCCGTAAAACAAAGAATGGCGCCGCAGTAGTTTTATTGGCCTTATTTGTTTAAGGATGCCTATACCATGTGCAAACAATGCGACAAATGCCAAAGGTTGGGAAAAATCTCTCGTCATCACATGATGCCACTGAACCGTATATACTTACATTCTTATGGGAGTTGATTATGTGTCGAAATGGGTCAAAGCAATGCCATGTAGAGCAGCAGATCACAAGGTCGTATTGAAATTCTTGAAGGATAACATTTTCTCCAGATTCGGGGTCCCCAAAGCCATAATCAGTGATGGAGGTTCACATTTCTATAATAAACCTTTTGAGAATCTCCTATCCAAGTACCTGTCAAGCAATAAAGTGGCCACCCCATCATCCCCGCATCAAAGGGCCAAGCAGAGCTAGGCCAACAGGAAATCAAGACCATACTAATGTTATAAATTTAACCGAAAAGATTGGTCTCAAGTTGCTCGACTTCTCTCCGGCATGGGCAGATAGCCTAAAAGACCATTCGGTATGTCTCTTATCGCCTGGTTTATGGAAAGCTTACACCGCCTTTGAAACGAATACAAGTGCCTAGCTGGGCGCAAAAATCAACTTAGACATAAGCGCAGCCGGTCTCAAACGGCTCCTCGATATCAACGAGCGAGAAGAACTGAGAAATGATGCCTACCTCAACTCAAAAATTTCAAAGGATAAGCTAAAGAGGTGGCATGATCAGCTGATAGCTCACAAACATTTCAAAAAAGGGGACCAAGTATCAAGCCTCAGGACTCAAGCTCCAATTCTTTCCGTGCAAGCTAATCAAGATGGATCACTATACACCATCCAAGAAGCTCCACCTCTGTCGGTTCAAGACTCGCCAAGGCCAAAGACAATCGAGTGTTCAAGTTCACGGCCAAAGGCTAAAGCCATAGTGTGCTCAACACCTCACCGCATAAAGGAGGAAATCCCCCTCATAACCTCCCAAGAAACCCTAAACATATATATTTAAGAGTGACTTCGCAAGATTCCGTAAGTCACTATAATTTAATTACTTAAATTTTTAGTAATCTTTTTGTGTTCCTTGTTATTGATTAGTTTGTTTTCCTTTTGCAATTTTTATCATTTCATGTCTGCACCAATTTTAATTTTTTGTTTTGCGGTGTGTCGCAGCCACGGTGGATTGGTTTTCTGGCCGGAAATTTTGTGGGTCATGCATTCTTTTTCTCCTCCTGAAATTTCGCAAATTTTTGCGGGTGCTAATTTCAAGAACTCGCTAAATTCGCAGGCCCCGTCATCTCTCGACCTTCCATCTCCTGCAAACCCTCCGTTTCCTATGCCCTCCATTAATTTCCCTATCTTTGTTCCAAATGACACATCAAGTTAAGACCCTTTCAATTGCCTCCTCCCTTTTATAAAGCTACTTCCTTTTCTTTTCCTTTTCATTCCACTTCCCATTCCAGTCCAAACCCCCCCCCCCCTCACCTTCCCCCTCTCTTTCTCTCTCCTCCCCTTCCTCCCACAAGCAAGGAGAAGACCCAGCAGAGGTGCGCTCAGCCACTGCAAGGCCTCGCAAGGCTCCTCCCCCTCCCCCCGCTGGGCCGACCCGGGCCGCCCTCCCGTCGTCGCCACTAAGCCCATAGTCGCCTCCCTCCCGCCACCGCCGGTACTGCACCGCACCACCCAGCAGCCGCATGTTTCCTTCCTACGCAGCCCCTCGCCCGAGGAGAGTGCCCACACGAGGGCCGTCCCACTCCACCCTCTCCGCCAAATCCTAGGCCAGCCCAGAGGGCCCCATTGTCCAAGAGGGCCCGAACCTCGGGCCTAGGAGAGTCCTCCAGCTCTAGGCCTTAGGAGACACAATCACCACCTCTATTAGTGGCCCCGGGCTGAGCCCCTCCTACCGGACTCCGTCCCCAGCCTTCCATCATCTAGCTTACATCGTTCCACCGCAACCCTATCCTGGGAATGCTGACTGCAGATGGACTCCGCATGACTAAGTTTATTACAATTTTCCATCCTTTTCCACAGACCCGGAGCTTCGAGACTCGATGCTCCTAGTGCAGAGGTACTCCCTGGAGCCGTTCATGACACCTTGTCATTCTTAATTCTAGCGGTCATCAGTTCTACCACACGATGACATCCATGCAGCGAGCCTCACCACCGCTTCATTTCTCCACGACGGCCGGCCTGGGATACTCAAAGCTCGTACATCACGTTAAGACTAATTTAAGTCGATGGTCCCCGGCCAACCCTACGAGCATGTGCAAGTGGACTCCATCCCTATCCCAGAGAGATGGTCCATCTTCTTTCCGGGGACATTACCACCGGATCAGTTTTGTCCAGGAGGCAGCTCCCTCCGCATATGCTTCTTATCGATCACATTCTGCGGACTAACCTTTTCCCACTTCAAAGATACCCGTTCGGGAGGAGAGGGGCCATCTCGAGGCCCTATTTCACATCCTCGAGGGCTACTGGTTCAATCTGGGCCAGCTCATTATGACCTCCCTGGGCTCCACTCCCGAGGATCGAAGGTCCACCTGGGCCTGGTCCATCTCGAAATGAGTCAACGCCTCTTATTCCCGAGACTCCTATGCCAGCTTGAGCATATGGCCTCTAATGAGCCCATTGGAGCAATCACATGACTTCGCAACCAAATTTTTACTGGCCGACCGACAGCGCCCGCCCTCTCATTCCCTTCCAAATGAGGAACAAATGCAATCGCAGATATTTCTACTGAGGAGCAGCCCCCTCTAGTAGAGCATTTTGAGGAGCTCTCAGCTCCTGCACCCTCGCACCGGGCTTCTCCCCCTCCGCCCAGCGTCATTCGCCCACTACCCCCGACCCAGAGCCCCATGGCCCTAGCACCACCCCACAGACCCGCGGCCGCGGCGAGCACTTCTACACCACCTCAGCAACATATCACGATTTCAACCCGCGATTTTCTGACCATCATGGTGCAACTGCGACGCTCTCCATCACAAGAAGATCATTCAAGGGATCGCCCATGTACTCATGACAGATGACTTCAAGATCGAGGCCGCCATGGCTCGCACTAACGCTATCTTCGCATTTAATCAGCTTCATACTCATGCAGATCCAGAGACACCTGGGCCTCCCTACTATATCCCCATATGTACCTGCTCAAACTGTTCCCACTCTACTCCAAAGAAGACTGCCACCCCACCTGCACCCCCGCAGTCTCCCTTTGTCATCCCAATGTACCGCAAAGAGGGTCGCAGTGATTGGGTACCCAAAAGTGCTATTTGAGCCCTATCTCGAGATAGGTTTTGAGTACTTTTGCGCACTAATCATATCAATTAAGCCAATTGAGGTGTTCAGTCCACTTAGTATCACTTATGCCACAGAAGGTTATTTCTTTTTGGTTATTTTTTGCAGTGGGGTTTTTTGTGATGCCTCACACTAAGTTCGAAGTTCGATATCGAGATACTGCAATGAACCATGAAGATTGAAACGACTTCACCATCAAAATATCAAGATTCAAGGAAGAAATGAAGGCAAAGTGATGAAAAAGGGATGCAAGAGAAATAGCGATGGTGCAAGTGAAGCAAAACAGAACCCAGAAATTTCCTCGCTATGATCGCTAAAATTTCATTGATCATAAATTTCAAGAACCATAGCTAAAAATTTCGCACCTTAGCGAAATTGGGAAATTTCACAGCTAGCTTAAATTTCTCGCTATCAGCCAAATTCACCGTGCCTAGTAAAATTCAACCACCCCGCTATCTCTCATATTTTTCGTCAGCGTAGCTCATAGCTACGAATTCACCGTGATAAATAAATTTCACCCTCGCTATCTCTTGTGTAATTTCGCTAGGCTAGCGAACTCGCTTAGCTAGCGAAATTTTCACATCCAGTTTAAATTCTCCTGCATAGCGAAATCCCGCCTCGCACTTGGTGGTATTTGTTCAAACGACTAATGCCAGTGTATTACCACCTCGTCCTCAGACGCAATGTTTTAGGTAATCTTGTATTTTCACACTTTGGGTGGCCTATATAAGCCTCATGATTTTGTAACCCTAAGCAACTTTTTACTTCCAATACAAGTCCCGCAAACTTTAGTTTTAGTGGTTTCATTTCCGTTTCTCTTCTCTCTTCTCCTCTTTCTTTTCATTTTCAGTCGCCAAACACCCCCTTGAGGGGATGACAACTCAAGGGATGCTTAGCTGCTTCAGCCTTGGAAGAGGAAGGCTGCTAGCTTGGTTTTGGGGGTTGCCGCAGTTGTCCCCATGTTTTAAATGCTACAGTAATCAGATTTATGGCTCCCACCTTAAACTAGGTTTAAAGCCATTTAATGTCATTACTGGGTCAATACTCTACATGCTTAGGTTACAAAGTGCATACTTATTGGTAGATTAATCGTTATTCTTAGATGGTCTTTACGAAGCACCGAAAAATGAGGTTGAGTGCTAGGTTTTAAATCGAAAAGGGCCATGGAATGCATGTTACCCGTGGTCGACTCAAACAGGGAGGGTTCTAGGGTTAGGTTTTATAGTTAAACAAAGATCCGGTTATGGCTTGGACTATAGGTAGCTTCTTGCCATAATGCGAGGATATAACCCGAGGACACTTGTTAACCCCATGTTATCAAGCTAGTGACCTAAACCTTCAAGGTTACCATTTCACACTTTATTTTAAGCCATTACAGTTAGCCAGTAAACAAACAACCCCTACTGTTTTGAAACAAATCCACAAATCCAAACAAAAGGGCTCACTATTTTCATACACTGATGCGAGTCATTCATAGGATGAAAACCCATCCCCGTGTTCGACCCTAGACCGCTATGCTGCAGTAGCTTGACTACGATAGTAGGAGGAACATAGGAAACAAATTTTGTTGATTCCTCTCACCCTACCGCGGGCACGAATCAACGGGCGCCGTTTGCCTGGGATGGTGCCAAACCACGCTTCGATGAGTCAAGTGTACTTGTAATCCCTACGCGTGTGCAGGTGACCTTTTGTGACCCTTTTGAATTTCAAAGGCCGTGAATCGCAAGTTTTCACTCGCGCTACCGCACTGCGGCTTTTTTTTTTCTTACACGCTTTATTCGACTAACATTACTCTTTGCAGTTTGTTTCAGGTTCTTTCAGGGTGTCTTATCTTGTGTACTGTGTTTATGCAAAGATCGGGACAGAGGGATATCAGGTAGATCAGAAGAGTGAGTGCACCAATTGAACAAGGTCAGAACCGCCTTTGGCCGCTGGACTGCAAATGGATCCTCTACCCGAGGAACAAAGAAAGTCAACAAACACCTCCCATGAACCGAAAGGAAATTAGCGATCCGGGGCGAGGGATCACATATAATCTCCTAGAGTTAGTGCCCCTTCCTGCATCATACCTCCTTCTGAAGATGTAGCAATGAGGCCCTATTTGGTGCCCCTACTCCCCACATATCATGGTATGGAAAATGAAACCCACACACTCATATTAGGATTTTGAGTGGTTTGCATTACCTTGATAGCGTATGACGGACATGGATTTATTGGGTTAAAGGCATTCCACTGACCTCAAGGACAAGGCCAAGATATGGCTTAACTCACTGAAGCCCAGAACCATTAGAAATTAAATGAAATAAGAAGCGCAGTTTTTGAAGAAATTCTTCGCCCATAAGACAAAACAATTAAGAGACAAATCTACACATTTGTCGCTTCTTGACAATGAGAGGTTCTACCAAGCACTGAGAGATTAATGGAGACAATAAGTGCTTGTCCACACTGATGGCTTTGACACTTGATGCTAGTGAACCACTTCTATGGTGGTATGTCTCCATGAAGCACTACTGGAGACCATGTGTGGGGAGGATTTTCCCCGGTTAAATCATCCCGATGGAGCTATGGATTTTGAACTACGCCGCTGAAACTTCTAAGGGTCAGATGAGCCAAACCTGAGAAATGGAAAATGAGCCTCAGCCAACCCTAGGGAGGAATTTATACACTTTCAGAGGCCATGGAAATGAAAGCGAAATATCAACCCTAGCTAGGAAAGTGGAGGAGCTAGAAGGCAAACGATCTACGAAGTGTGCAAAGGATCAGTAAATCCCGCACAAGCCAATCCGCACCAATTTCCAATCCACCCGCCCACCCGTAAGAACAAAGATCCCATGGCCCTTTCCAAAGGAAGGATTTGATGTCAGAATATGCAAATGCCGTAGGTCAACATAAAGCCACCACAACCTAATGTGCTCCATATGGGAATACCTACACTCCAATCGATAATCACCCTAACCTCTCCCGGAAACCTAATCCCCGCCTATGTGCCCCTGTGTGCCAGGGAAACCACGCTTGTTCCACCTTCAACCACAACCATCATCATCCTCCTCTCCTGTGGAACAAGCCATATTGAATTTGAGTAAGGTGGTAGTAAACTTTGTGGGAAGGAGCAAAAAGTGGATCAATAAAAATAACTAGCACAAAGGATTGATACTGAGAGAGCACACTTAACAAGAGAATAGATGGGCTTTAGAGCAATCTAACTTAAAATTGACAACCTGCAAGATTCAATCACAAAGATCAACAAATTGCTGGAGGTACAGGAGAGAGGAAGGTTTCCTTCCCAAACATTGCCAAATCCGAAAGGAGTCCATGAGGTAGGTTCATCCAGCAATTCAGGAATGGATGAGGTGATGGCAATAATCACTTTGAGGAGTGGAAAAGAGGTTGATCAGCCCATGCCTAAGCTTGTTGAGGAAACCAGAAAAGGAGAAGAATTAGAGCCATAACACATTTTCCGGGCTGAGGACTCACGGAAGCACCGCATGCCACCTCCATTTGCCGTGCACTAAGAAGTAAGTAGAAGGCATCCCAAAGAAAGTGTGCATCCTAGAAGTCCTAAGGCAGGAAGGTGAATATACTCCCTTTGACATCACTGTCAAGTCCCCCATTTATGCAAAGTTTTTGAAGGACCTTTGTACAATCAAGAAGGGTCAGTATCGAGAAAGGTATTTTTAACCGAGTGTCAAGGCTATAATCCAAAGCAAGAACCTACCAAATACAAGGATCCAGGATCCCCACACACACACAGGGACTAGCATAGACAAAGCACTGCTTGATTTAGGAGCCAGTGTGAACCTATTGCCATACTCAGTGTATAAACAGTTAGGTTTGGAAGAGCTTAAACCTACCAACATCACTTTATCATTGGCCGATCGATCGGTGAAGATCCCAAAGGGGATAGTTGAGGATGTGTTAGTGAAGGTAGACAACTCTACTACCCAGCAGACTTTAGGTGCTTGACAATCGAGCCACAGCAACGGGCCCAACTACATGTGCCAATCATCCTGGGAAGACCATTTCTGGCCACTGCCAATGCAATCATTAATTTCCGGAATGGAGTCATGCAACTTACATTTGGCAACATGACATTGAACTGAACATACTTCACTTGAATACCAAGCATGAGCCGTGAAATCGAAAATCAAGTGGACTGGCGAAGTTTGTTCAAGGGGTCGACGCAGAAGTCGAATGTCCAAGAATTGCCGTAGAATAGCCAACCAAGGTGAAGCAGTGGCTGTGGTACTGCGACCGCATTCAATGCGTGGCAACGTCAACTGTGAATCAACTAATGGAAAGAAAAGCAACCGCGGAATTGAACATCAAGGTCACGCACAGGCTTATCATACGGGTCGACGAGCTTCACCTCTTCGACCTCCAATGCAGTAAATCATCGAATTTGGGCTGACGGTGTTCTCCAAACCAACTGCAGCCTACAATTTTTTAGTTTTTACTTTAATTTTGACAATAATTTCCATAATTTTGGCCATTTTTAAGTTTCCATCTGCAGCTTCTTCCTTTCTTAAAAAGCAATTTTAGTTTATATTTAATTTATATTAAAATTTTAAATATATTTTAATGATAATTTTTATTTTAAATACTATTATTATAATTTTAATGTCGAAAATTTGAATTGTAGGTGAAGGTGTTTGGCTCAATTTCACAGTATAATACGAAACTGACTCTTCTAGCTACCTATGTGCTTTATAAAATAAAGGGGAGGGAGGGCTTTTTCAAACACTTCATCTTCTCCCCTCCCCTAGCCGAGCTCTGCTTCCCGAGTAGCCGAGCCCCCGGTTTTGCCTGGTGCCACCCAGCCACCCGAGCCACCGTCGCTCTCAGTCGCACCGCCGTGCCTAAGTCACCGCCACCTTCACCCGCCGCCACGCCGCTCGTTCGCTGGCTCCACCACACCGCATACCCCGAGCCCCGGTTCCGCTTCAAATTTCACTGAAAGCATCGCCCGTCTGTTTCAGGTTCTAAGCCACCACCATTGCCTCCCAGCCGCCACCCACCCATCATCGTCGCTAGCAATGAGCTGCTGGGCCGCCGTGAGTCACCAAAGACGCATAGCCGAACCCCGGGTCCCCCCCGCCCCGCGAGCCCCGGGTTCGTCTACATGTCCGGGGTTCCTATTGCGCAGTGCCTCATTCATCACAAAGGAGCCCCTGTCAAATTGGCTGCCCTAGTCCCACTTTGTCACGTGAGCCCGCCCTGTCCTTTCTGACATAAAATATGGTTCGGCACTCGTAGGTGGGTCCCGCCACTCCTAGTCGATTCAAGATCTCGGAGCGGAGGAGTGTGCCCCAAATCCCACCTACTACTGTGCCTCCGCATCTCGAAGGCCCCCGAGGAGCCTCAGGGATTCAGGAGATACCAGACACGGATGGGACCCCGGCCCCGTCACCAGCATTCACACGGAGATCCGTGAGGGCCCGGCCTCCAAGCTGGCCCCATCCGGACCGGTGAGTCCTTCTTCATCTAGGCCCGAGCTATCACCACGTTAGCTGAGGCGACCTCATCTCCCAGCTTATCGCCTCGCCGAGGATCGGGGGAGGCCCTTATTCGTCTGGCACCCTATTCCGGAATGGCTCACTCCGAGAGATTTTCATGGGGAGTCATACTACGATAGCCGGCTACGATGGTCGACCGCATTCGGACTAAGCCATTGATCGAAAGACACTATCGTCATTGCTTATGACGCCGAGGCGCTCTATTACCTCTAGTTGCTCCGCTTCTACCATTCTATGACCTCCCGGGGAGCGCCTAGTCCACTCGAGTCCCTGTTTCACTATAGATGATCGACCAGAGGTGCGTTCGAAAATGGGACATATCGGGTCGCATCAGCCCTCGTAAATCACAAGTGTGCAATTGGCCGGAGGATATCGAGACTGGCCTCAGCCGACTCACCGGGAGATGGTCCGCGGTCTCGCTCGAGACACCATAGCAGGACCTGTACTATTCAAGAGGCAGCTCGCACCTTAGATGCTCCTCATCGATCAATTGGCCGCGTGACCAAATTTATTCCCACTTCCGAAGACTACTGCATACCGTAGGGGGCCATCCGAGGCTCAGACGGATCTCGTATGGATTCGTTCCACCCTCCGAAAGTCGCGATGACTCCTACTACATTTCAAGACAAGGTCCACCGCATGGCCCTGCTCGAGCAGAGCGCCCACCACGATGCCACGACTCGAGCCAAGTCCCCGAGCACTTTGGGCTTTTCCGATGAGCCTCTGATAGAGAGGAGGGATTAGATGTGCCCCCTGGTCTTGTCGATGGAGCGAAGCGATGGTGATGCCGGAGATCTTTTCTCCTCCAACAACGGACTAGATGAAAGCGACGAGGAGCTGCAGGACTTCGGGAGGAGAGATGTGCATGCCCCGAGGTCGACGGAGACGAGGCCTGCCGATATATCTCTCCTCCATCTCCTTCCCTCCACTCCATTTCAACAGATCACGATACTCCAGCTCATCTTATAAAGACAAAGATTCCGCCTGAGTATGTTCGCAAGCCGCACTCGTGGAGCTGGGGCTAGGAGTTGATGGATGTTGTATGCTCATTGGCTACTCACCCAAAGTAAAGACAGATCGAGGTTGGCTCGAGCCGAGGCCACTTTGGGTCACTGTCACTCCATGCTCCAGCAGATCATGACTCACCTAGGTCTTCCGCATGTTCCTAATCATCGAGATGAGCCAAACAAAGACACAGCACCCACTATTTCCAGTGTTTAATTCCGCCTCTAATCCTCTGTCCCAGCTATATGTTCATGTTTGCCCATAAGTTAGAGGTGATGCCTTCGTTATGTTTTGTATAGTTTTCAAATACTAACCGCCTACTAATTTTGTGTGGTTCATGTATTGCCCATAGTAAAGTGATGCTTTGTATGTTCAATATATTAAGTACGATTAGCCATTTCGTTATATCAAATGTTTCATAGTTGTTATTTACAATCAACTCACTTTTGCAAACCACTTTTGGTGCCTCCATTTTGTATTTACTTTTCTTCAATTGGACAATTGAATTGCTTTACCTGACAACTTAATTGCCTTTAATTGAAAGATTGAAGCCCGTATGTCACCTTAATGCTAGGAACAATTCCATATATGATCTGGGCCAATAATTAAGATTCCAAACAAGATTAACTTGAACATTTCCTTTGAGCTAATTCACACACCGCACACCGTATTATACCAATAGGCCGTGAAATTACATACCCTTTTCATACTTTGCAAAGTCGGCCTTTAGACTCCGTCGACAACCCATAATAGGTCATGTTACCCATATATGGCCACTCAATGTTGTCTTCCCAAAAAGAAAAGAAACAAAAAAAGAAAAAGAAAAGCAAGAAAAGAAAAAAATAAAGTCGACGCTTTGCTAGAAACTCGAATACTATCCGAGGGGTGTATGGCGAAGCTCAAGCCCGACATGCCCTAAACCTTAATCAAGGTCAGGAGTCATCGACTTAAATTGCTATACGGGTGGATGGGTAGAGTTTAGCGTGGTTGTAGGTGCTCACCAAGTCATTCAAGTCCGTGAAGCCCAGAGGAGTTTGTGGTCAAGGATCCTTTGGCTTGATGCCCAAACCTTAATTGGCTGGAGTCATCTATGGACCCTGCTACACGGATTTCGTGAAGTCGAAGTTTTAAGCATTGCACCCTTACAATGAAGTCAAATAAAGAAAGAAGAGAGTAGCTTTTCTCCTACGAAGGTTCAACGCTTGCGCCATGGGATTAGCTAGGTCGGGGGAGGGGAATTTTTCAATTTATCGTCTAACTGCTACATTAGGAATCATTATATTTCTCGTGGAAATTCAAAGAATTCCTTTGGATCCATGTTGACCTAAAATTGTTCTTTATGTGGTTTTTGCTCTTCTTACACGTTTTCTAAATTGTGGTGTAAATTGTCTATTTTAAAGGTACTGCTTATCTATATATACAATCTTTTTAACTCCGATACACTTTTGTAAAATCACGTGATGCATGTCCCGATTATTTTAAGATTGCCATGGGACTACAACGTGTCAGGTTTAGTGTTATTAAGGCCCAAAAAGGATATTTTCGAGCCCCATTCGAGATAGGCTTTCACTTTGCACTAATCATACTCACCAAGCCAATTGAGGCTCAGTCCACTTAGTATCACTTAAGGTTATCATGAGGTTATTTTTGGTTATTTCAGGTTCGCATGCCTCGTCACTAAGTTCGAGTTCACATCGAGACATGTGTCAACCATGAAGATTGAAAACTATTTTCACCATCAAAATATCAAGATTCATGAAGAAATGAAGGCAAATGATGGTGCATGCGTAGGAAGAAGTATGGTGCAAGAAGCAAACAGCAACCCAGAAATATTCGTCAGATTGCGTAGTACTTGCCCGGGATCATAAAATTTCAGAACCACAGCTAAAATTTCGCAATCCCTAGCGAAAAATTTATGGAAATTTTCGTTGCTTTAGCTTTAATTCAATCTAGCTGTAAATTCACTGCCTACGAAATTAACCACCTCGTTATCTCCTATATTTTTCGCAGGTTGTTGAATTTCTTCACTAGCTAGCCAATTTCGCACATACCCCGCTGAAGCTAGCGACCATCAGAGATACTAAATCTCTCACCTCGGCACTGTAATTTCTCTGTGCTAGCCAACTATATCCCAGCTTAAATCCCTCCCGCATAAGCGAAATCCCGCCCGCACTTTGTGTATTTGTTCAAACGACCACGCTGGGGTGTATTACCACCTTGTCCCTCAGACGCCTAACAGCGAGAGACTTTTGTATTTTCACACTTCTGGGTGGCCTATAAGCTCCCCATGATTTTGTAACCTAAGCAACTTTTTTGTATTTCAAATACAAAAGTCCCGCAGATTTTTAGTTTTAGGGTTTCCATTCGCTCTCTTCTTCTCTCCCCTTTCTTTCATTTTCAGTTGCCAAACACCCCTTGAGGATGACAACTCAGATGCCTGCTGCTCCAGCTCCTGAAGATACGCTAGCTCGTTTCAAGGCCGTGTCGTCCCTATGTTTTAAATGCTACAGGCATCGTAGATTTATGGCTCCTACCTTTCCAAACTAGGGTTTAAAGCCATTTAATGTCATTACTTTGGTCACTCTGCCATGCTTTAGGGTACAAATTATACTTATTATGATGCATTTGTTATTTCTTAG
This sequence comes from Tetrastigma voinierianum, assembly GCA_016808115.1. Lineage (NCBI taxonomy): Eukaryota > Viridiplantae > Streptophyta > Magnoliopsida > Vitales > Vitaceae > Tetrastigma > Tetrastigma voinierianum. The sequence goes on along the minus strand of JAEQBH010003330.1, from coordinate 507,120 downwards.
ATGGTCTTTAATGAAACACTAAATGAGGTCGAAAAGTTGGTTTTAAACCTGGTGCAATGAACATGTTACCCGTGTTGACTCAAATAGGGAGTGGTTCTAGGGTTAGGTTTTATAGTTAAACAAAGATCCTAAGTATGGCTTTATTCATAGGTAGCTTCTGCCATAATGCGAGGATATAACCCAGGACACTTGTTAACCCCATGTTATCAAGCTTACACCAAACTCAAGGTTACCATTTCACACTTTACTTTAAGCCATTACAAGCAATGCGCAAAACAAACAACCCTACCGCTTTGAAACAAATCCACAAATCAGTTCAAAGGGCCTACTATTTTCATACACCGATGCGAGTCATTCATAGGATGAAACCCATCCCCAGGTACCGACCCTAGACTGCTTATGTCAGCAGTGAGTTTGACTACGATAGTAGAGGAACATAGGAAAACAAATTTTGTTGATTCCGCTCACCCTTACCGTGGAAACGAATCGCCAGGCACCTCCCAAGCAAAGACTCCTCCGCCCGCCCAGATCGAGAGGACGCCTCTTCACCGGCTACTGACTGAGGAGGTAGCACTTCCTCCACTACCTTTCCAATCCACAATTCCTATCAAGTGACAATGGCATACTGGGTCGAGGGTAAGAGTTAGTGAAGTGATGGGATGATTTTTTTTTATATATACTGAGATATCGTCATATACCAATCTACCTGATGTGCAAGCAAAGCCCATTTTGTTTGTTTAGCGGCTTGCTTTTTTGCTTCTTGAGAAAGTCGTTTTTGAAAAGCTAAAAATTTAGTGATATACACTCGACTTACATTCAAACAATTCCGCTTCTAATCTATTTGCAAATACTCTTGACTCTAATTTTTTTGTGGTTTCGTTTCATTTATAAGTTGAAAAATTGAAACACTGCACAATACCATTGATGCTAGATTAGTTCCATGCTTGATTAAGTGGTTGGTCAGTTGAAGTCTCCCGGTTTTCAACCTTTTTCTTTCGCCTTGAGCTAGCCACACACTGTGCACATCAGTTTTCTGAAATAGCCTGAGAAACTGCATAACTCCCTTATCGTGCAAATCCTACCTTTAGTTTCACACCACCGTAGTAAGGTTTTTTGGTTCCTTAGAAAAGAAGGCCACCTAAGCTTCCAAAAGATAAAGAAAAGAAAGAAAAAAAGAATAGAAAAGCCAAGTGACAGCTTCATTTTGAAACCCAGCACGGTCCGAGGGGTTTACGGTGAAAGTCTTTAATGTCTGGTGCCCTAAACCAACTGGTTGGGAGCCACCGACGCGCCGTCGCATACTGGGATGGGTGAGGTTGTAGAGCTGTAGAGCTGGATTTTGAATTCATTCCGAGTCCGGGGTAAAACCCGAGGAGTTAGTGGTCAAAGATCCTCATGACTCGATGCTCCCAAGCATTAGTCAGGGTCAGAGTCATCTGGCAGACCACCGTTACACTGGACTTTGGTGAGGTCGACAAGATTAAGCTCCTACAATACAAAATGAAATATGAAATAAGAGCGGAATCGGAGTTATTTTGGTTGGTCACTGTGCTAGGATTTGGCAAATAACTTTGTCAGGGAGAGCGCTTAGCGTGATTATTGTTGAAAACCGATCACATAAACACTTAGATTTATGGAAATTTCAGTCGATTCTTCGATGGATACTCAAACTTACTCAGTGGCATTTTTTCCCAAGTTGGTTGTTGTGCGTGGTCCAATCATTCACACCGAGGGTAAAGTATTACTTATTCATGCACTTTTGAAAATACCATTCCTTTGCATGAGCATAACTTGTCTAATTTCCTTCTTTTGTCATCATGCAAGGGACTAGCAATGCCTGGCTGGGAGAGCGGGATTAGCACTCCAACAAGGTTGTTTTTAAGGCCCGATTATTGCAGTGTTTTGAGCACTTTTTGTGTACTAATCAACTTAAATAACCCAATTTATACACTAAGGTCCCAAACTATGCCACTAATCATTTCAGGATTATTTTTTGTAGTTTTCAGAAACACCATCTCACTTTTCTTCAAGCCAATTCAAATGCGAAGAACCCGAGCCAAGCTCGAAGCTGCATGGACAAAGCAGATAGCAATTGGAGCTAAATACAGAGGGAAATTGAAAATTGCATAAAATTTTGCAGCATGCGAAATTTTCGCAGCATGTGAAATTTTCGCATGCTGCGAAATTTGTATTTACCACTTTTGACCGCTTTTTATGGCTTTTTACCAAAATGCCCTTAATGTAATTGTTGGTCTTTCATACATTTATGTAAATTCCTTGACTCGAAGTTAATATATAAACCCAGTCAAGCCTATGTAAATGTAAGGTTCTTGCTTTATCAATAAAGTCATGCAGCTTTCTGCCTTCCGCCTCCGCACTTTCCTTCATTTTCTCTCCCTTTCTCGTATTTTCTCACCTGCCAAACAACCCTTGAGGATGACAACTCAAGGGATGCTTGGCTAAACCCCTCTTATCCTTGAAGAAGAGGGCCACTGAGTGAAAGTTTGATGTAAAGCACTATCCTCCTCTTACCAACGCAGGCATTTATTACCAGTTATGTTTCTACATCTCACGCTAGGCTCAATCCCCGTGATGTACCTCGAAAGGGCGCACGCAAGCTTTAAAGGCTCGCGGATACTTATTGCTAGATCCACCGATGCTAGCTTAGCTAAGCACTATTGCTCCTACAGGTTAGATCTAGGGTTAGTTTTAATTGTTTCAAAACATTAATGGTCACAAGTGCCGATACTAGGAGAAACACTTTTAGGTTCGCTTTTATGGCTAAACGTGATCCGGTTCTGGGATACGACTATAGGTCATCCCTCCCCACCGCGAGGAAAAAGGACCCGAGGATATTATATTTTCCTAGAACCCCAAGCCTGGCCCGAAACTTCAAGGATTTTTACACTTTATTCCTCTTACAATTACGGTTTTTCGGCCAATAACCCACTGTTTTTATACAAAACCCCAAATCCAAAGTGGAAAAACCAATTTCACTCAATTGTAACTCATTTAGCATGAAGAAAACCCATCCCTGAGTTCAACCCTAGAACCGCTATACTGCAGTAGCTTTGCTACGGCAGTAGGAGGAATTTAGGATACAAATTTTCTTGATTCCGGTACACTTATTGTGGCATGAATCAATCGACTACCCCTACTACTCAAGAAAAATCACTCTTTGAACCTCTAATTGGAAGTTCTGAATTATAAATTGAATGAAAGAATTTTTATCTAATGTTTCTTAAAAGAAAAATAAATCTAATCTACTAGAATAAGAGATTTCCTTCGAAAGTGGAAATAAATAATTAGAATAAAATCAATATATGATTTTCAAGCTGCAATAGGTTGAAAACTAGTACTATTATGACAAGAATTCCGGATTTGTCCAAGAGTAAGGTATAGCCTAGAAACAATTCTCCTAACACTACACATTTCACTAATTAGCTAACCATATTCCTAAACCAGGTCAATGGGTCTAAATAGGTACTTTTAGGACTTAATCTTCTTTAAGATCTAATTGTTTTTCCTAAACCAGTACTTCACAACCATCGCTTAGGATTGGAAACTGCTACTTACGTATGTGATAAATACAAGCCTTCTCTAAATCAATTGCACTCGGCCCAATTCATTATATCGCCTTCTCCTTGATTAGAATCTATGCTAACACAAGATCAAAATTATTCTACCAAATTGAGATGAGACCTCTAAACATTAAATTAATATATCAACAAATGGTTCTTATGCCTCGGAAACACACTTCTGCTGTCACACAGAAGGGAACTTTAAAGTCAGAGGTTAGAACTTCACTAGTGATGTATCAAATTGATCTTTAGAGTCCATTGGTTCAGTGGATATCAATGTAATTTACCCCCTAGTGACTACTCTTTGCTCTCAGGTCGTCCATCCCTATGTCACTTAGGGGGACCCTGGAAATCATAGCACAGATACAGCTCTTTTTGGTTACAGAACACTAATATTCAGAATAGCTCATTTGTAGCGACCCTCTTGAGTCTCTGGCCGACCTAAGCATGGATCCGAACTAAACCCGTGGACGCCTGCTAATTTCTTTTATCAAACCTTATTTATCGTTTATTAAATTTTGTTTTCAAAAGTGTCATGACCGAATCCCCACTCGACCGGCCATGATCCAGCTGGCCCGGTTTACTCCAACATTTTCACTATCTAATAAAACATTTGGTTTGTGTTATTCATTTTAGATTTTGTAATCACGTGGAAGCATTTCATTTTGGGCAAGCCCATAAACATTTACACATTCAAAAGACTCATACCACTTACATTTAGCAAAATACGACAAAAATACCGATTCGTAGTTCAACCTGCTTTTTTACAAAATGTCAATGTTCGAAAGAAATGGAGTAATGCATAAGGATTCGAGCATACCCGCAAATCCTTCCTATGACTCAGCCTCGACCAAAGGTCTTGCTTCAATGTCTATCACTCTGCACCGCGCATTGATAAATGCATCGCAACACGCTACATTTTCATGCTATGGGTTCTATACATCAGATTCCATTTTCGCTCCATATAAACTGCGCATTTATCAAAATAATGTCTTTATACAATATCTCGTGTAATGTAAAAGATACTTATACAAATACACTTTTCAATAACAAGTAGTTTCGCTGGTTTGTGATTTCACATATGGCTATAGAATTTGACATCCACGACAGATTCAGTTGGTGAATCCTGTCCTGTTTGTCATTTAGTAGCAATGTGGTTTCACACTCAATATTACCATTTCACATATGACTATAGAATTAGACATTCACGACAAATTTAGTTGGTGAATCCTGTCTGTATGTCGTTCGATGTTAACAATGTGGTTTTCCATTTGTAACAATTACCATTTCACATATGGCTATAGAATTCGACATTCACGACAGATTCAGCTGGTGAATCTTGTCATGTTTGTCATTCAGTAGCAATGTGGTTTCACATTTAACAATTTCGGTTACCCTCATGACGAATTCAGTTGGTGAATCCCGTCATGTTGGTCATTCAATAATATGTTTCAAAATCAATTTACTTTTATGCAGTAAATTCACTTATAGTTCAAATACTCGCACACATGCATATATTTGACAAACATTTGAATAACAATGATTCAAATCAATATATATGTATATTTCACAAATAGAGAACGAAGAACAAATAGAGAACAAGAACAAGTATAGAACAAACTAAAATAAAGAACAATTAGAGAACAAACAAAGAATAAAGAACGGGTATAGAACAAACCAATTATCGATTGTTTCTTTCTCGATATCAAATCCTAAATGATCGAGGTTATTAAGTCCTCACGCACTAATCGAATACAATTTCTTCACTCTTAGTGAAGTTTATCTGGCTGGCGCCGTGGCGCGAAGTCACGCTATGTTTTTCGTCGAATTCCAATCTTATTTGAACCTCTCTTAATCATTTAATAAGGTTCCTATATTAACGGTGTATGAATTTAGGCTCAAATACGTAAAAACTACACAATCTGGGCAATTTTGGGCACACAATGTAGAGTATACGCCTTAGACCTTTTATGCCGTCTGAGTTACCTGCGCAGTACAGGTTGGACACAGTACCGGTACAGGTTGGCCTCGATGAGAATTTGTCTGGGGTGCAGCCACATTTTCAACTGCCGGTACACCCTCGAATTTACTTGAGTGCTTCTTTTGCCACTTTTTGTACCGCTCTCTTTATACGACTTTACGTTTCCTTAACACACGAATCAACATGGAAATCATTAAATAACTCCATAACCTTTAATTGGTGGTTTGGAACCTCATACCACAAAACCCTAAGTGAAAATCAAGAGCATGAACTTGGCAGATTCTGATTCTTCTAAAAACCATACTAAATATGATGATTCAGTGATGTTTTATTTTACACTGATTAGGGGTTTTACCATAACCTCAACAAATCTAGGGTTTGGGTGATCTCTTCCACACAAAACCCTAGACAAGAGGAACAACTATTCTCCAAACCAAAACCTTAGAATTCAAAATACCCATTGCTTTCAAGACAAAACATACCTTTGTTTTGGTCTTCCTCGCTTCTCCTTCTTCCTCTTCTTTCCTCTTGTTTTCTCCTTAGCTACTCCTCTCACCTGATTTTACTAATAAAAATGGGAACAAATGAATTTTGTTTGTCTCAACACTCCTTTGCTCTCCCATAATTCTCCATATTGCAATTAAGTACTTCACCCTTTTAATTTTGCAAATCAACTTGTTTTATTTTTATTATGGCCCATCTCTACTCCCTTTATGATTTTTATATCCCTTATGGCAATTAAAATTTTATCCTTGTTCTAGTGCCACAATTTCCGGGTTCACTAAATTTATCATTTCATTTATAACTTCCGAAAATACTATAATGCGACGCAGAGTACTCATATCACGCCCTACAGTTCCATGTCTTTTGCCTGCTTATCTCGGGACGGGCGTTACGTTTAAGCTATCATTTGACTACATAGGTCCTCATTTAATTTTCATTTTCCTTTTTCACTTGGAGTCACAGTTAGGGTTAATCAAATTTAAATTTAAGCGTATAATAATCAATCATATGCTCACACTTTAAATTTACATTTCATAATTTGTCAATTTATCAATTTTCCCGAAAAGACCCAAGTTTGGCTCAATTCATACCCAGAATATATATAACAAAATTATTATAAAAATTATAGGGTATTTTTGGGGCGTTACATCATTAATATAGCAATACCAATTAAATCAATCCAATTTTAATACCCACAGCAACATTTAAATCTACAAACAAAAATCATAACATCATATTCATTCCTAAAGGGAGCTCATCCTTTCATACCTGGATTGCAAATAACAATGACTAGTTGATCAAACAAATTCATTGAAATTGAAATCAAACTGAAATAACTGAAATCCAAAAAAAAATCCATACTCCACTTGAATTCATAAAAAAATGAAACTTGATAGACAATAAATTTAGCTCGAGATCTCGTCTCATATCCACTACTCTAATCCTAAAAAAATAAATAAATAAATCTAGAAAAGAAAATAAAGAGAAAACAAAACAAAATGAAAATAAAAAAGAAAAAGAAAAATATATATAAAGGAGATTTCAGCTCCTCCCAAAAACTCAAAAACTACTAAGGCAGCCGGAAGCTGTGCACTCCTCCTAAGGAGTTTCTATTTGTAGGCCCTAACCATGGGGCCCTGAAAACAAGGCAAAAATCTCGGACTTCGAAAAGCCCAAAAGTCTACCTTAGTCCCTTTCTAATGTTGTGGTTGATGTCGCGACATTGCTCTTAATATAGCAATTATGAGTTATTGCCTCTTTGTGCAACGTCGTGACTCTAAATGTCAATGTCGCGACATTGCTCTGATGTCGTGACATTGCTTTTGGTGCCTTAGCTCTTCTAGCCTTGCTCTGATGTCGCGACTCTCAATAACTTGATGTCACGACATTGAGTTGATGTTCTGAGTCTAGATGTCAATATCGCGACATTGAGTTGGTGTCGCGGCATTCTTTAGCTGATGTCTTCAGTGTTAAGGCTTTGTTATGATGTCCAACATTGCTATTGTGATGTCGCAACATTGCAATTTGTATCTTTACTACTGAAGTCGTGCTCTGATGTCGCGACATTGTTGTTGTGATGTCGCAACATTGATTTTGGATTCTGCATTGTAATGTGATGTCGCAACATTGAATGTTGATGTCTCGACATTTCTCTCTTTTGTTCTACTTACTTCAGCCTATGTCATGACATTGATAACATGATGTCGCGACATTGAAATCATGTTAGGACACTCTCAACACAATGTTGTGACATTGGTTAGTCAATATTGAGCTAGATCTTTGAATATTAAGCTCCATTGCTATCTGAACTTGAATGGAAGTTGGAAACATTTTTGGAAACCTTTTTCTTTAGTTTTGATTATAGTTTCAAATAATTTTTTTAATCAACTAGTAATTGTTATTTGTGATCCAATTATGGAAGGCTAAGCTCCCTCTAGAAAGGGATTGGTGTTTTGATTATCATTTTTGTAGTATTTGAATTGTATTGTGTGGGTTGAGTACGGATTGATCTAGTGGTATTGTTCAGCATAAAGGGCGTTCTCCGATGATAGTGGAGTATACCCAAAAAAAGTTGTATTTATGCTCTGATTTCCAAGATGTCTCTGAGTGACACAAATGGATGTTCTTGAGATCAAGGAGTAGTAACTTGGGGGTATGCTACATTGATGCTCTTAGAACTAATAAACTCTATATATCACTATGATGAATCACAGGTGATGTTCTAACCTCAAACTTCAAGGTTCCCTTTTGAGTGACAGCAGAAGTGTGTTCCTAAGGCATAAGGACCACCTGAATGATTCATTGGTTTAATATTTAGAGGTTTCATCTCAATTTGGTAAAATGTTTATGCTTCTATTTTTGGAAGTGATTGATACGTCCGAGTGCGGATTGAGGTACCCGATGAAGTGAATGAGGGCTTATGCTACCACTACACATGCATGGAGCGAGTTGACTTCAATCCTGAGAAATGGTTGAGTAGTACTGGTTTAGGAAAGGCAACCAAATCACAAACGGAACCATATCCTAAAAGTAACTATTTAGACACATGGTGTCCTGGTTTAGGAACATGGAGAGCTAAATGGTGAAATGTATAGTAGTTGAAGGTATTTCAAGACTATACTAATTTACTCTTGGACAAATCCAGTATTTAGGCCCATAACTATTGTTGTTCTTGAACAATTTGCAAACTGATGACCAGAACATTAATACCATTCCCAGTGTTTATTAATTATCAGTGAAAACTCTAATTCCTTTAGATTTAAACTTCTTTTCAATTAAAGAAAAATAGACAAAAATACTGTTATTTTAGATTTGTTATTTAGTTAATACTCATGGAAAGAGAAGTTCAAATAGTGATGTTCTTGAGTAGTAGGGTACTTGATCTTTAAATTTTATTATCAATCGCTATGGGAATGATATATGGACTTCAAAATCCACTTTATTACTTGTTAACCTGTGCATTTGCAGTGATGCAGACCAAATTGAATTTATAAATAGATTAGAATAAAAAGTAGAAACTTTGGCTTGAACAACAAGTTTTTGGTGCAGTTACAGGGGACTTTAGTTAGTCTCTAGCAGCAGTATCACAATACTTGTTCCAAATTTAGCATCAACAGATGGCCACCAATATATCAGTAGGTTTTGTAGCCACAGTTTTTCAAATTTCACCAATATTGTACCTATACCTAACATACGTAGTATATATTCTCAAAGAAAGTAAGTTCAAGGACCACTTTTAACCAACAACAAAGTTACAACATCATTCCACAAACATCAACACACATCAAAAGGTAGGCCTAGTGCCACCTTGATTCACTAATGCAATGCCATTGTTGTTATGTACGTGTGCGATGTTCAATGATTTTTCGTAAACATTCAACACGCATCAAAAGGTAAGCCTAGTGCCACCTTGATCCACTAATGCAATGTCATGGCTGTAAATGCGCCTGTGAATGCGCTTGTGCAGTGTAGTGTTCAATGAATCTCCAACAACAAGTCAAGTACATCTCATAAAGACATTCTAATTCTCTTCTTTGCATCAAATAAAAATGGTAGGCCGATGGCCACCAACAAGGGCTGGGAGGGGATCAAATTAGCCTTAAAGCAATCATTTGTCGTCATAGACTATGAAGTACAAAACCACAAGCAAAAATTGGATTACCTTGATGAAGACAAGACCGGGGTGGAATCCATTGAGCCAACACACGTAATTCCTAAGGAAACAAATTCAAGGAAAGTTACAATCAAGGAAGAGGTCTAAATATCAGGTTGCAAAGCCGAGAAATGTTCAACATGGTAGAAATCTATCTGGTAGAAAAGCTACCTTTAAGTCATTTCCGCGTCAAAGAAAAACTCAAGTTCAGATCGAAATTCTTTGTTAATGCATAACCTACAATCTGCCAAAGAAAAACTCAAGTTCAGGTGAAAAGTCACTTAACCCAAGGTTGGTAAAAATCATTCAATATGCACTCAAGAAAATTTTCGAAATAGCCAAATAATTCCTTATAAGGTGTATTCATGAATGTTTTCGAGTTCTGCACCTAAGAAAAGGTTTGAAACAACCAAACGGCTTCAAATAATTTTTTCGAAGGTGTATTCATGAATCTTTTCAGAGTTTGCACCTAAGAAATTTTTCAAAACAAGCCGAATAACTTCAGATAATTTTTTCCAAGGGTGTACTCAAGATTATTTTGAAAATATACACCCCGGAAAAGGTTTGAAACAACCAAATGACTTCAGATAATTTTTTCGAAGGTGTAGTCATGGATCTTTTCAAGTTCTATATTTAAGAAAATTTTCAAAACAAGTCGAACAGCGTCAAAGAATTTTTTTTTTTTTTTTTTAAGGGCGTACTCATGATTATTTTCAAAATATACACCTCAAAAAAGGTTCAAAACAGTCAAATGACTTCAAAGAATTTTTCAAATGTGTATTCATGACTCTTTAAAGAGTCTGCACCTAAGAAAATATTAGACACAAGCCAAACAGCTTTAGAGATTTTTTTTCTAAGGGTGTACTTATGATTATTTTCAAAATATACAACCTGGAAAATGTTCGAAATAGCCAAATAGCTTCAAAGAATTCTTTCAAAGGTGTATTCATGACTCTTTCCGAAGTCTGCACCTAAGAAATTTTTCAAAACAAGTCGAATAGATCTTCAAAGGTTAATGTTTCCATACAAATGACGTCTGCTTCATGCCAACTCCAGCTGCTGCCCAGAATAACAAACAACTTGTATAGAATTTCTTCAAAGTTTTAAACATGGATCTTTTCAAGTTTTACACTCAAGAAAATTTTCAAAACAAGCCGATGAGCTTCAAAGAATGTTTTCTAAGGGTGTACTCATGATTATTTTCAAAATATACACCTAAAAAAAGGTTCAAAATAGCCAAATGGCTTCAGAGAAATTTTTTGAACTTGTAATCATGGATCTTTTCAAGTTCAACACAAGAAATTTTTCAAAACAAGCCGAATAGCTTCAAAGAATTTTTTCTAAGGGTGTACTGATGAACCAAAAATTTCTGACACTGCTACCAGAAAGCTAATGAACCGAAAACCCAGTTCTATTATAAGGTTTAAACTTATACGACTCTTCATGAGGAAAATTAATATTAAGAGCAAGTGGTATTCAACACAGGGTATTCTATTGCCTCTCAAATTATCCATTTTATGTTTGTAAACTGAACTATGCCTCGAATATCTGCAAGTGCATAGGTCATACAAGTAATAAAGTGGATTCTGGGAGTCTGGATATCGTTACCACAAGGATCTACATAACAGAATCTTGACTGAGTACCTTGATTACTCAAGTTCATCACTATTTGAGCTACATATCTGAGTGTAAAGATACTGAAATTAATACTAAAAATATTTTGGTTCTTTTGTTCTTATGCAATGTTTTTGATCTTTCAACTAATGATAGAATTTGGAATGGGCTAATTTCATCAAAACATAGCAGGTTCCAAAAGGAGTATGGTCAGTCTGATTAATTGGTCTTTACTCAAGGGGTACTTTGGTTAGACCCTGGCTAACTTCCACAAATCTAACTTTTCACAACCTGAAACACTATCTCCAAACCAAGTTTCAAGTGTTCGGACCACTACTTTTATGAAATGATCCTCAAACCAAGGTTTCCATCAATTCCATGAGCTAAATAAGACTTAATCTTCAAACCAAGTCAACAAATCCAATCAATACTGTAGCGCCCCAAAACCCGAGGGTCTCGTCGATACCTGTCAACCTGCAGATGTCTATCAGGTATCCCGATATCGCACTCACATGTCTCGTATACCGAGACTCATCCCTGCATATTTAATTCATAAATACACAACATAACTTCATACAGTCCATATAAAAAATGTGAGAGTTATAGCACCTCACTAACAATTCTCATACATATACAAAAAATACTTCAAGGCCACGCGCCTCTCTCAACCTGTCACTTCTGTGAGCCATCCGCCCTCGCACGCCGACCGCACCTCGAAAGGGGGGGGTCCCACGACGAGGTGAGCTACACTCGATAGAAACAAAACCTACCAGGGCTACTCCCACTTAGGTGCAAATGCAAATGATCATTTCACAGTCACACAAACAACACAATCCATGTAGACATGTTGTCTTATCGTAAAAAAAAACTACATGCATGTAAGACACGACACTCTACATTTCCTATGTACCAAGTCAACCTCCGACCCACCACCCAATGTAAGTGCCAATGGGAAACATAACTTTTCAATGCATCATGTCTTTACACCCCTCCAACATTTTTCTTTTCTAAGCCACCGTTGATACGCCTGCCTAACCAGTTTTCAGGCTTTTCACCTGAGGGGGTGTCATCCCCTACTTGCTATGCCCGATACTATTCATTTTCCATTTTCATTTAACACTGTGTGACTCAATTGGACTTCGTCCCAGTCCCGAGCCCACACAATTCAACACCAAACGCAATGCCAAATCAATACCATGTACACAAACCCATGTAATGCAAAGGATTTTTTCAGACACCAATGCAATGCACTGCGTTGTACCAATTCACTCAAACACATGCCAAATGCGAAGACTCTACATGGACATTTTACCTGTAAACTAGGTGTGTACCATGTCCTCATGTCTAATACGTCAGCTAGCTCATATATTCAGTTCAATATCAATTTACATGTTGTCATGCTAGAATTCCACACACTCAATTCAATACATCATGCAAGCATACATTCCCATAACTCCTAACATCAATTAGGCAAATAGAGGTCATGGCTCATGTCTCTAGGCTGGGACATAGCACCTCAGTCCTACAGACTGCAATATGCCAAAACATGGCCATGTTCAATCATAATACACATAACTCCAATTGTTTTGGAACACAATATAGTCATCATGTCATCTCTTAACTAAGAAATGGCACTTTAATCCACAATTCACAATGGCTTAAGATTCAAGCCTCATACCATCATAACTGAGTATAAAGATTAACCCCAGACATCACAAAATCCATGATTTAAAACCGATCTAAAGCAAGGAGAAACAAGTAAACACTGCTTAACATGGCTACTCGCTCAAACAAGTCTTAAATCGCTTGAACATAGCTCCTCTTTGAACGCATTTTTGAGTCAAAAGGAGTCATAAATTAGATATACTTATTTCAAGGAGATGTGTACTCCTATAAGTCTAGTTTATCAAGAAATTAGAATCATTCAATTATAATGTGTGATTGCCAAGTTATGGCTAAAACACAGTCACGAGATCTCAAGATAGCACAGGAAAACTGCCTCAACCTAGATCCATTTTCCATGCATTTCTGAGTCAAAAGGAGTCGAAAATTGGATATACCTATTTCAAGGAGATTTGTTCTCCTATAAGTCTAATGATCAGTTAATTAGAATCATTCACTCGATGTGTGATTGGCTGGGTTATGGGCCGTAATCAAAGTCAAGAGGTCGAAGAAAAAAAACTGGGCAGCATCTCCCCTAAAGCACAACATTTACCCTATACACGAAATCTCCTCCATTGAGGGTCACAACAAAACTCAACCAATGCCATTTCCATGGCCCCAATAAGGGAAAATAACCAAATAGGCAAAGTCCCTACCTCTTGTAGTGTGTGGGATCAAGTCCTTGATCCTTCAACCTTGCAACATTGGAGGTCTTATAAATCTTTCCTCCTCCTTCTCTCCTTCCTTCCTTTCTTTCTTTTCTTTCTTTATTTCTCTCTTTCTTTCTTCTCCTCTTGTTTCACGAATTCAGCCTGAATCCCTCAACCACCAAGTTGGTTTGACCTATGTGGAGGACACCTAATACCAATTTGTTTTACACTTGGTCAACTCATGACCAAGTGTTCTCCATGCCACAATTTCAACCACTATCATGCTTATGCATGAGGGTGGCTTGACATTTAGCCCCCACCCAACTCATGCAATCCTAAAGGCATGACACTTGGCCCACCCATGTGCCAAGTGTCTCCCATGCAAGTGCCACATGGCACCCCATGGTTGGCCCGTTCTGTCTTGAAATGTGTGAAAAACCAATTGTCTCAAAATTTGACGTAGTTTGTTTGGTTCAACTAGATTTCGCGAGATGATTCTAACAGCGTGATCCATTTTGTCATCCGAGATCTAGAGAAAAATCTAGGGTTTTGCCTGTACCGTCCCGACAAGAATTACCGATTAGCTCCTTTTTGGAAAAATACGCTTTTCCCGAGTTTCACAAATACAACTTAAATCACTACCTCTAATTAGTTCACATCTCAACTGTATGGACAAAGTTTCAATGCTTTTGAACTAAAAAGAATAACAACACTCCAATATTCAGCTCAAGAACAAAATAATTTGGGATCCAACTCTTTAAATCACACCTCAACTATCACTTTGAGAGGATCTATGATAAGATATCTAAAGCAGGAAAATTAATATCTCTTAAAGAATAATGAATCTTAACAAATCCTGATTTAGTCATATAAAAACTCAATCAATCATCAAACCAGCAATTAATCTGTAGTCAGAATTAACTCAATTAACTCATCTAAATTAGTTAGTCTTTCAAATTCTAAAATCTCAAACATCAATCCAAACCTGATCATGCAAGTTCACAAGGTTCGAAATCATAAACATAAAGTAAAATGAAAAAGAATTCTAATGCTCTGCTTCACCAACAAGAGCTTATTGAGTTAAGTTAGCTAAGCTTTGAAGCTCCCCACGCGCTTTTCCAAAGAAAAACTCCAAAGCTCGGGTCCCCCTACTGTCATATGACTTATCCTGTGAGCTTCTATTTATAGCTCAATGATCGTGGCCTCGAAACGATGGATAATGCACTGAAAGCCCACGGATTCGCTCCTAGTCGCGACCGATGTCGTGACAATTGGCGTCGTGGATGTCACTCTTGGCTTCATTTTCGTGCTCGCCTACATCTTTTCCCTATCCGACCATGTCACGACTATAAGTACGATGTCGCACTTACTATGATGTCACAGCCAGAAATTACGACTGAATTCAGTATTCTACGTCAGAGTCTTTGTTCGATGTTGAGACATTTCTCTAAAATGGTGTTGCAACTCTGAATGTGTCGTGACTCTAAAGTAGGTGTCGCAACTCGAAGCCGCTGAATTTAATGTCAGAATCCTCCATGTCACGCCTACTTTGATCCTTCGTTTCATTCACCGACATGTTACGACTTTGATTGCTATTAATGATGTAGCGACATTCTTCACCCGATGTCGCGACTTTGGACTTTTGACCACTTTTTGCTTCTTTTCTTGTTGTTTTATTTGTTTTTCATCATATTCCTGCAAAATACTAAATTTCCATGGCATCCATAATTTGCATTTAAAACAAGTATTCAACATCAAAAATCATGCAAAAATGGATGAAAATTAACCATAAAATTCATGCTTATCAAACTCCGCTAAACTTAAGGTTTTTCTTGTCCTCAAGCAAAGAAAAGAAGAATTTGATTGTCCATAATCAATCCAAAATTAATGAATTTTATGGCTCATTATTTCCTTAACACCATTGTATAATATTGCACTTGCTGAAATGATTAATAAATTACGAAGAGAATTTCACATACACTTTAATCATAGGATTAGATTACTCAGATTTCATTTTGCTAGTATCCGATAAATCGTAAAATATGACATCATGCATCTTTGGAAGGTAATTAGAGCATTACATCAAACCAAATGGCATTCTCCTTAAAAGCAAAAAATTAAATGGCATGTAAAGTAGCTTCCCGATCCTCAAAGTAATAGCACTTGGTTGTATCTAGAGCATCCATCAAGAAACAAAGTAAGGGATGTCCCCGCCAACTCCATCCAAAGATCTCGGTCAATGAAAGGCAAGTGGAAAATGATCCTTTCGGGTTGTAGTATTCAATTTTCGTGAGTCAATACACACCTCCATCCCACAATTCTTGTGAGGGAATCGGGCTATTCTTTCATTTATGATCACGTTGAATCCACCTTCGGGAACCACATGCACCGGGCTTACCAAGAACCATCCATAGGCATACATAAAACCTCGCATTTAACCATTTCGTAATCCTCTTTTCGACAACTTCTTTCATCACTCGGGTTCACCTTCCTTCGATGCTCAATAAGTTTTCGGTGATTATCATTTAGCAATATTTTGTGCATGCAAATGGAGGGGTCGATACCTTCAGATCTTCAATCGATCAAGCAATTGCTTCCCCTTGTATTTTTCTCAGATTTCCAACAACTGCTTCGCCTACCAACGCAAATGATATGATAATCGGCTTTTCTCTTTTTCTCGTTCTAAAAACTCATATTTCAAATGACTGCAATTCTTCAATGTTAACCCTTCCGCACTAATTTCCCGCTTCACAGTTTGTTGTTTCGTCGCATACTTCATCTTTAATCATGATTTATGCTCGAGACTGCTTCTTTGTTAAACACTAAGGCAAGACTTCACAATCAAGACTCAAGATAATCGAAGATTCATCTCAATTTCATTGATAGAATGTCAAGGATACAATCGAATTCAATCTTAACATCGAAGGCTAATGCTTACCATGTACCAAACAACTTTCAGATCTACATCAGACGCTCCAAACTCCATTAATATTAAAGTGCACCGCTTCATTTCCCACTTGTCGCTCACCTTTCGTACATCTATCATGTAGCTCCAGCTGCTAAGAAAAGGTCTTCTCCCAAAGAACAAAGGAACTCTCTGCGGTATCTTCCTCCATCTCGCATGATAAATAAAATTCACTAGAAGATGAATTTCCCAAGCTTGACAAGTACATCTTCAAGAATACCTCTGGTTTGCAGCACGATCTATCACCCATTTGCAATGTAATTGCTTGTCGGTAAGTTCCCCCAAATTAAGTCTCCTGCACAACCAATAGGCATCAAATTTATACTAGCACCGTAATCACATAAAGCTTCTTAAATTCATATTTCCTATGGAGCAGGGAATGGTGAAACCGCTGTATCCTTCATTTTGCCGGGAGCTTTTGTCGGATAAATCAAGACCGGGCAGGGTATAAATAAGCTTACTATTCTCCTCAAATTATCTTTCCTTTCTCGTCAAGATCTCTTTTTAAACTTTCAGACAACTAGCATTTGTCGACCACCTCCGCAAACGGGATATTGATTTCTATTTTCTTGAAATGTCCAAGAATGAAAACTGTTTCATTTTTTTCCTTCCTCAAGTCTCGTGGAAATGGCACCGAAGGTGTATGTTGGCACGCCTCCTGTTTCGTCTCCTTACTTCCTTCATGCCTTAACTGTGTGCTCTTCTCCTTCCTTTCCGCCCCTTCGTTCCGCCGCCTCTTCTCTTTCCCTTTCTTTCCCATGTTGTCGCTTAAATCCTTCCTAATTTCTTAAACTGAATTGCCATGCGCCTTGATTCTTTTATGTCACTGTGGAATGTACCCTTGCCTGATTGCATATGTGTGGCTCATTCTACTCAGGTTCCAAGTTTTTCTAAACGAGGCAATCAGGATTCTCCTCGAAACACCAGCATCGACTTGAAAGCTTCCAAGTCAGTCGCTTCTCGCTCATGGAAGTGTAATAGTCTCTCATTGCTCCCATGAACTACAAAGATTTGTTCTTCAAATGGTTTAGTCCTCCTTCGACCTCGATAATCATTTCGCCTTCACCCTCGGATGTCGCGCATCGAACCTCGTGGCCGCCGATATCCTTGTCGAGGATTCGCCCATGCTCGGGCTCAGAAGGCCCCCTCCACCATATGAGAAATTCTCACGGTTCCTCGTCGGGACCGTAATGGGTAAAGGATTTGGTCAAATGGTAATTTCTTGGCTCATTCACGCATACATGACCTCCTCAAGACCATAAGAATCTTCTTCTCGTTGGTACATCGTAACTTCTTCTCATGTTCTTCCACCGCTCCTATTTTACGAAAGCAAAGGTACTTTTTCTTCCTGTTTCATTCGATCCATGCATTTCATGTTTGCCTCTCCATGGTCATTATCTCGTCAGCCCACGACCCTTTCCTCCGATATTACTCCTTTGAAAAACTCGGGGATGGAGTTTATGTCAGATTTCGGGCCGTGTCTTCTATCGCATCTCTGCAAATTTCAAAGAGCCTTTTCTTTTGAATGCCCATAAAGAAGCATCATTAATGTTCCTTGGGATGCATCATTTAAGGCATGATACACTATATCCATCCGGGTTTTTAAATCAACCACGATGTGGCACCTTCAAGAACCCCTTGACCCTTCCTGTGCTGCCATATAGGCTCTCATCTTCCCTCGTTGGAATACAATTATCTCTTCTCCGAGGTGAGATTGGGAAAGAACCCGCCTACATGCCCTACCAACTCTCTTCAAGTATCAACCGAACCATACGTAATGATTCATACCATGTAAGCATTTATATCTCTCAAAGAAAATGGAAGAGGGTGCAACTTTATCACCTCTCGGTCTCACACCATCCGCCTTCACACCCCAGATTAAGCATCCCGAGAAATCTTCCCAGTGTGCCTGCCTGCCTTCTGCTGGGGTGACCGGAACCGACAAGCCACGCACCATCAGAATCTAGCCGCCTTGACCTGCCATTCAGATCCACGCAGGATGTCCGATTGCATAATACTCTTCCCGAATACTAATCTCCAGAACCCTCCATCGTGGCCGCAATGGGAGGCCTCTCCCACTCATCACCTCCGGCCTCCTCCGTCCCGGGTCATGTCTCTCATTTGCCATAGCCGCGTCGCCTTTTGTCTTTCTTAAGCTTCGAGTGTTCTTTCCAATTCAAAGGTTCGCTAGAATCAGTCGTAATCCTGCTTCCTATGCATTAAAGGGTCTCCGAAATATAAACATACTGTGATTATCAGATTAGTCAAACTAAAAAAATAATAATTTGGCTTGTTAAAGATCGCTGGTTGATGTAGCCACCGTTTGAAAACTGCTTTTGTTCTTTTCTTTATAAATGTCCAAATTAGCATTCCTTCTTTGTCGAATATTGATCTTATTTAATTCTTTCAACCTTAATGCCATAAAAACTTAAAGTGGTTTTGCCTCTTTTCTATATAGACTAAAACCAAATTAACATAGTTACAAGAGCCTTACACTTTCGAATCTATGTCACTTTGTATGTGCTTGATAAAAATAATATTCTCTAATGTTCATGGATTTAAAAATATGGTCAAGCTAAGACACCCTAAGTGCAATGTGTCATGCTGCCAAGTAGTAAAAACTATTGGCCCATAGCATCATTCTCTACGTAGATCGGGCAACAAATTAAAGATCAACTACCCCAACTACTAAAATTCCATACTATTTCGACTAAGAACTCATAAGAAAGTTTTACCTAAACAACAAAAAATTAAAGATTCTATACTATTGAATATTATCAAACTAAGCTAAACAAAAAAGTAAAATGAATAAAAATAAATTGTATCTATAAAGATGGATCAATCGGCTTCGTGAGAAACAAAAACTATCAATGAAATACAATGAAATAGTCAATTCCAGCACGAAAGTACATTGCTCTGTTCTATGTATGGATCTGGTTTTGTCCAAGATTTCCTAATTGTTGGAATGGGATTTCTCCATATTCACCAGTTAGATATCCTTGCTTCTCTCGAAGACAAGATCAAAACCAGCCACCAGATTCCAAGTTCTCTCAAGATCCGGGGTATTTTTCTCTCAATACCCACACCATTTCCCGCTGATGTTGCACTATTTTCCTTCTCAGGATTTTCGCAGCTTCTACCACTTAATTGGTGGCTCAACCTCCAGATCTAAGGGTTCATCCCTTTCCCTTGATTAGATCTAAGCTAACACGGGGTTAGGAACTTACCTTTAGATTAATGCGAACTCTCCGATTATTTATATTGTTAAATACAATCTCCAACTTCAATTATGAGCGAACGGGGATTTATCAAAATGAACTCGAGCTCGCTAGTCACAATGGTAGTCTAGAATTAAAAGAATGCTCTCACCTTTGAATCTCCGCCTCTCATTGTGGTCACGCTGCAGGGCATCCCCGATATCGTGAGCAAGATACATTCCCTCAACTGGTATTAGGTACTACTATTAGGAGCTTATCAATTCAAAAACGACACCAATTAAGTAAAACCGAACCCAAAGTAGTTCTCCATATTTGTGCAGAAATCAGAATTCAAATGTAAATCAAATCCAGCCAGAAGCCGTGCTCGACACGTATCGCGACCATGAATGAGCAATCATCACTTACAAACCACCTGTAATTCCAAGAATAAAACCGAGAAGAAATGAATTTTAAATTTGTCTAGATTTCATAATTTCAAAGTAAAGAATTTAAGAAAATAACATAAATAAAATCCAGCTCTACTCGCTCCCTACACAGTCAAGTAGATTCAAACTGTGAAAAGAATAAACTAAAAACAAAGCAGAAGTAATATACCTTAAACTATATTAATCGAGTCTCTCCTCCTTTCCCCTCTTTCAGTAAAGGAAGACTAAAACCATTTTACCATTCTAAAGTTGGGTTCATTTATACTATAAAATAAATTCAGCCTAATCCCAAAAAGCCCAGTGGAATTTCCCAAAGAAAAAGCCCAGCTCATTGTCCTATTTCACGACTTCAAGTTGATGTCACAACATGAATTTCCCTTGATTACTTCCACCAATACGACCTTGTTACTTCGCTGGGCGAATTAGCTTTCAGAATCGTTTCCTGATCGTTGGTCGCTGACACGCTTGTAGTCACGCCTCTTCGTCTGTCTAATTGTTGATGTCGCACCTGGTCTATGTCACACATTGTCGTCTTTCTCTTCTTCCAAATTCTAAGTCATGGACAGCCAGCTTTAGGTTACGACTCACATTTGTTTGTATGATACTGGGCAAGTGTGACTTTGATTTCGTCGCGATTGTGTCAGGTCTTCTCGCTCATAGGTTTCAATTTTATGTCGCAATCTCATGTTGATGTCGGCCATCTTGCCTTCCATTTCTTTCTTCCTGGTCAACCCTCGCTCTTATTGCAACCAAATTTCCTCCTTCCCACCTTTATTCTAGGTCGCGACCTCAAGGTCATGTCGCACCCTGTTGTCGCTTCTTCTGATCGCATGTAGTCCCAATCGTCAAAAGTGAAGCTGCAACCTTGATTTATTATGCTCATCTCTTCTTCAGTCGAGACCTAAAATGAGTGGTCACATCATTTCTCATCCTCGATTTGTAAATGGTTGCTACTCCTAGTCTCGCAAGGGCTTCTTATTCGTCAGTTGCGACTTTCAACCGCTATTTTCGGTTGCAACTTAAATCTTCTTGTCTTTATGTCGCGACATAAGAGTGGTGTCGCGACATGAAATAGATCCCTTCATTTAAAAACTAGTTGCAACCTTGTTCTCTTGCAAAGACCTCTCTCTTGGGCTTCATAAACGATCCTTGCTCGACTCCTGAGTGATGTCGTCCTCAGACTATTTGGTGTCACGACATCGTATGATGTCACACATGGATTTCTTTCTTTCGATATTGCCTTTGGTTCCGACCACATTTCTTTGTCTGCAACTTCTTCTTCAAGTCACGACTTTACTCTGCTTAGACTTCTATTTCTTCCTCAAAGCATGAAATCGTGATGTCATGACTGAACTAATGATAATCTAAGCTTCCTGGCTGCGAATTTCTGGTTTTTCGGGGCCATACTCAATTCCGCTTGTGTCGGCCCTTCTAGTTTCTAACAAATTTTAGCTTTTGTCGTATTTTCCCGCAAAATGAGATTTGAGTAAAGATCCACATTTCTGCAAATAAATCAACATTTAACTCGTAATATACTCAGAAAAATGGATTAAAAATCTAATGAGTTTTTGGACTCATCATAACGAACCCTAGAAATCTCTCCAAGAACAAGCCCTAGGGTGTTTCCACCCAAAGGGAGATTGTTCTCCCTCAAAAACGCCCAAAATCCATCTTGCCCTTGTATTCAATGTGCCTCCCAAAAATCTCCTCCGAATCCCCCCACCTTCGTTGTTTCTAGGGTTTGAGCTTTAAAACCCACAATTATGGGCTCAAAATGGGCTAAAAATCGACCCAAAATCAACCCCAAACATCGTGACGTCATGTAGAAACCATATTCAGCATTCAGTTCAAGCACTGGTTCCCTCACTCGCGGCGAAGCGCTACGCCGCGGCGAAGGGGGCTACGCCATGGCGAACCCGAGGCTAGTCCTCTGTTTTTGCTCCAACTTCGTAAGGCCATAACTTTGTCATCCGAACTCCGATTTGGGTGTTCTTGGTACCATTGGAAAGATCTTGAAGTTTATAATCTATTTATATCCATAAAAAACACTTTGAAAATCATTATAAATACTAAATGTACAAAATTCTCCAACTAGTCACTTTTCAACTCTCTTCTCTTCTTCCTTCAACTACCAAGAGTCATAACTTGATCATTTGAAGTCCAAATGGAGTGAATAAGGTATCTTTGGAAAGACTGAGAAGTCTCCTATCCATCCATATAAATATTGTAGCCATTTAAGATCATCTTGTAGCTGAAAACATCAAATCACAATAGCTATTGCATTTGTAGTTTTGCGATTTTTGGGTTTTATCTCTTTGTTTTTGCTTCATATTAGCTCATGGTTGACCTAATCACAAATTGAACATTTAGAGCATTAGATCACTTATTTATATGATAAAACTACTAAAAATATGAGTAAAACATAGGGATAAAATGAGTATAAAGTATACTACTCATCATTGTGCTTCATTGAATGTCTTGCTTTAGTAGTAGATTGCCCTAAACACCTTGTCTCTCCTTTGTCCAAGGACTGCCCCCATGGCATAGTCACTAGCATCGCACATGATTTCAAACTCTTTCCCCCATTCAAGTGCTGCTATGATTGGTGCTGAAATCAACTTTCCTTTGATGCTTTCAAATGCCTCCAAGCATTCTGTGTTAAATTCAAAAACTGCCTCCTTCTCTAATAATCTACACAAGGGTCTTGCTATCTTGGAGAAGCCCTTGATGAATCTTCTATAAAATCCAACATGGCCTAAGAAACTCCTAACTCCCTTGACATTAGATGGTGGCAGTAGAGTGTTGATGACTGAAACCTTAGTTTAGTCCACTTCCAGCCTAGCTGTTGATATTTTGTGCCTAAGCACAATTCCTTCCTTAACCATAAAGTGGCACTTCTCCCAATTCAAAGCTAAGTTCTTCTCCTTGCACCTTTGAAGCATAGTGGCCAAGTTCTTCAAACAACCTCTAAAACTTGACCTAAAAACAGAGAAGTCCTCCATAAAAATCTCCATGATCTCTACCGCATCGTGAAAATTGACAAGGTGTATCTTTAAGGTGGTCATGCCTTACATACCTAAAGCGGGTATTCTTCCTCAAAGAAAAGTCTCATAGGGACAAGCGAATGTGGTTTTCTCTTGATCTTCAGGAGCTATAGCTATCTGATTGTACCTAAAATGGTCATCAAGGAAGCAATAGTGGGAATGCCCAGCTAATCTGTCTAGCATTTGATCAATAAAGGGTAAGGGATAATGGTCTTCTTCCCAGAGGTCAGATTCGCTTTCTATAACTCACACACACCCCTCTAGCCCTCGTAAGAGTCCTAGTTAGGATGAGTTCATTATTCTCATTTCTTATCACTGTGATTCCACCTTTCTTAGGCACAACATGGATAGGACTCACCCAAGGGTTGTCTGAGATGGCATAGATGAAGCTTGCATTAAGTCATTTCAGTACCTCCTTTCTAACCACTTCCTTCATCATTGGATTTAATCTCCTTTAATGCTCAATAGAAGTCTTTGCATTCTCCTCCATCAAAATTTTGTGCATGCATATTAAAGGATTTATTCCCTTCAATCACCTTGTACAAATTCAAAGCATATTTCCTCAGACGTTTTTGTCTCCACTACTTTTTTCTCTTCTTCTAGTTGTAAATCAACAACTATGATCACAGGTTGTGATCTCTCATTTCCTAAAAAGACATATTTTAAGTGCTTAGGTAGCTTCTCAAGCACTAGCCCATCTGAACTGTTCTTTTCCTCATTTGCTTCCAACTCTTCTTTGTTCTATGTTTCTTCATCCTCAGTCACTTCTAACATGAATTTTAGCAACTCTTCCTCAGTTCCCTATTGCTCATTTTCCTCTTCATTTTCAATCATTGTTTCAGCTTCACCCTCTTCATTTTTCTCAGAAAAAATTTCTTCTATTCTCATGCAGTGAACCTCTTCATTGTCATGTTGCTTCAGGCTTTGGTTTAAATTGAATTTCACTTCCTCCTCCCCAACTCTCAAAGTATTCTCCCTTTACATCAATCGAGTCACACTAGGTGGGCTGTAAGGGTTTTCCCGCAAATATGACATGCTTATCTTCTTCCATATTGATGACCACAAAGTCAACTGGGAAAATAAATTTCCCCACCTTGATCAGAACATATTCTATAATGTCCTCAGGTTTGACAATAGATCTATCTACCATTTGGAGTGTAAGATTAATGGGAGATAACTCCTCCAAACTTAATCTTCTTACCATTGATGACGGGATAAGGTTGATGCTTGCCCCTGAGTCACAAAGAGCCCTTCTAAATTCATGGTTCCCTATGGCACAAGGGATGGTAAAACTTCCAAGGTCCTGCATCTTTTGAGGCGTTCTCCTCTGAATTACAGCATTACAGTTTGCTGAAAGGCTCATCGTTCCACAATCATCTAACTTTCTCTTCTTGCAGATAATGACTTTCATGAATTTTGCATAATTTGGCCTATTTGCCAAAGCTTTAGCAAAAGGAATGTTGATTTCCAGCTTCTTAAACACATTTACAAATCTACTAAATTGTTCATCAATTTTGGCTTGCTTCAGCCTTTAGGGAAATGGTAGGGGAGTTCTATACACTCTCACCTCCTCCTTCTTTTGAGTCTTTTCTTTTCTATACTCTCTTCATTCTTTTCTTCCTCTGATATGTCTCTCCTAGATGATTCAGCTACATTCTTCTAAGCTTCTAGTTTCTGATTTCTCTCTTCCTATATAGCTTTTTCATTTCCAACTTCTTTCCCCTTTTTCTTGTTATCTTAGAGTTCCTTGCCACTCCTTAGTGTTACAGCCAAACAATCCTTGGGGTTTTTCTGAGTGTCACTTAGAAAAGTGTCCTTGGATTGTTTTTGCAAGGAAAGGGCCAACTGCCCTACTTATGTCTCCAAGTTTTTTAGTGAGGCATTAGTATTGGCTTGAAAGATATCCATGTCAACAAATCTTTGCTCATAATTGTTGAGAATTTTCTTAGGATCAGCCATATACCCAAGCATATGCTCCTCAAAAGTTTGAGTTCTCTTTTGCTCTTGGTGATCAAGTCTAGATCGCCTCGATTCTTCTAATAACCTATTGGTGATGGTTTTGATGGTGTCATTAGTCAGATTGTTGTGGTAGCTCGATCCCTAGCCTTGATGGGGCTCCTCTTCCATATGAAAGGTTCTCATGATTTCTCAAGGCAGGTGTGTAATAGGTTGGCAAATTAGGGTTTGGTTTGAAGTGGTAGCTCCTACCCTCATTCAAGTAATTTCACTTCTCAAGCTAATAAGCTCCCTACTAAGCTACTTCCTGATCTGACTCTTCTCCTTGCATCAATCCCACTTCGTTTACATTATGGCTCCTCCTCTCTTGGTTGTTCAACCTATTCATAATAGCATCAAGCTTAGCTTCAATGGTAGTCGTTTTGTTAAATTCTAGCACACCTCCAACTCTATATCTTCTACTACTCCCTGAAGCTTTAGAAGGAGTTCTGTAATTACACTTTGCCAAATCTTCTATGATCTGGTTAGCCTCTTCAGCACTTTTCCTCTTGAATTCACCACAATAAGTGCATTAATGATACCTTTAGAAGAGTAATTCATGGCATGGTAGAAGATGTCCATCTGAGTGATCTAGTCAATGCCATGCATTGGACACCTCTTAAACAGCTTCTTGTACCTCTCCCAAGCATTGTAGAGGCTTTCATCTTCTCATCACCTAAAGGCAATTATCTCTCTTCTTTCAGATGTAGGGGATGGTGAGAAAAATCTTTCCATATAAGCTTCCACAACCTCTTCCCAAGTATTGACTAAACCATAAGGTAAGGATTCAAACCAAGTTGTTGTTATATCCCTCAAATAAAATGGGAATAACTGCAACTTGATCACATCTGATCTCACTCTATTCATTCGATCAGATTGGTCATTCCAGAAAAACCACACCCTACGTGCACATTAGGGTCCTAAGAAGGATGCCCTGTGAACTAATTTTGTTACACCATGGTGATTAAGGTTGGCTTCAACTCAAAATTATTAGCATCCATAATAGGTGCCCCCACAGCGAAGTAGTCTTCTCTGATCACTGGCCTCCATAGGTCTTCCATAGTCCCGTGCTTCAGATTGTCCCTATGAGTTGCCTCTTAAAAACACCTATGTCTGCTAGGGCCATCCTTTCTTGTTCAATAATCTTCAGCTTCCTTAACCTTGTTAATGTTCTCTCAATTTCAAGATCCAGTGACAGTTACTCAACTTCCTTTTTCTTTCTATTCATAAAACAGTACCTGAAATGCAAGAAATTGATGCCATAGTTAGATCCGAACCAAATCGATCAATACATGATTTAATGATAGCTCAATGAATTCAAATTCTTGACCAACTAAAATAAAATACTAAAACAGAGTAATATAAGCATGAAAATTGAATTACAATTGACAAATAAGGAATATAACCTAACTAGCATAACAATCTTACTAAAAATATTCAAACACAAACAACTATGCTACTAAAATAAAGCAAAATTTGCATAAATTTCTCTAAAACAACTAATTCAACATCTAGCTATTGTAAAAACTGAAATAACTTAAATTTAAAATTTGCATCAAATTAGAAACTCTTTTTTTTATCTGAATATCAGTCTTAAATTCTATTTCGATCCTCGATAACGGTGCCAAAAACTTGATGAACCGAAAACCTAATTCTATTCTAAGGTTTAAACTTATACCACTCTTCACAAGACAAATTAATATTAAGAGAAATTGGTATTCAACACAGGGCATTCTATTGCCTCTCAAATTATCCATTGTATGTTTGTAACCTGAACTAAGCCTCGGATATCTCGCAAGTACAAGTCGCATAAGAATAGCCGGACTCTGTGGAGTCCTGACATATCGCTCCTGCACAAGGATCTACTTAACAAAAATAAATCTTGACTGAAAGTACCTGACATCTTCAAGTTCATTGTTATTCGAGCTACAACCGTAAAGATACTCGAAAATTAATACTAAAAATAAATGTTTTTGGTTCTTTTGTTCTTATGCAATGTTTTTGGTCTTTCAACTAATGATAGAATTTGGAATGGGCTAATTTCATCAAAACACAGTAGGTTCCAAAAGGAGTATGGTCAAATCTGATTAATTGGTCTTTGCTTAAGGGGTACTTTGGTTAAATCCTGGCTAACTTCCACAAATCTAACTTTTCACAACCTGAAACACAAGCTCTCAACAAAGTTTCAAGTGCTCGGGCCATTACTTTTATGAAATTGGTCCCTTAAGGAAGAAATGGTCCTCAAACCAAGGTTTCCATCAATTTCATGTGCTAGATGAAACCTAATCCTCAAAGCAAGTCAACAAATCCCATCCAATACAACTTAAATCACTACCCTCTAATTAGTTCACATCTCAACTCCATGGATAGAGGTTCAATGCTTTTGAAATAAAAAGAAAAACAACACTCCAATATTTAACTCAAGAACAAAATTGTAACACCCTGAAATATACCCTAGTCGTCTTCAACGTGTTTAGGGTATTTTTTAGGTATAATTTGAATTTTTTGTAATTATTATTTTCCTAAGTGAGAAAATTTCGAAACCGGGGAATTAACCAAGGTGAAAAAGGGTAAAGCTGGAAATTTGTGAAAAAGATGACCTAAGGGTCATAAATTATAAAGAATAAATGTCTAAGTGTGATTAATGAGAGTTGTAGTCCAAATAGAAGGGAATTTAAGGACCAAAGTGCAATAAAAGGAAAGTAAGGTCAAATAGGGATAAGACCAAGTTGGTCTCTCATTTTGGGAGAGCAAAACAAAAAAACATGAAGAAGAAGAATGGAGAAGAGAAGAAGTAGAGGAAGAATAAGAAGAAGAGGAAAGGTATGGATGGCTATGATTTTGTATGGAATACTATGGGTTTTTATGGATTATTTTGGACTTTTGTATGGATATTAGTTTGTTCCATTTCTAGGGTTTAGTTAGGAATTCATCCTAACTTTAGATTTGTTGAAAGTTGGGTTGGTAAAACCCTAGTTTGTATAAGATGAGTATGGAATCATCCTTTTGAGTATGGATTTGTGAACGTTTGTATGGATTCTTGGTTTATGATGTATGGGTACTTGTTTGGATGTTAGGAAGTTAACCTAACTCACAAGTATTTGAGTTTGGGTTTGGAAAAACCCTATTTAATCTCTATGTTTGGTTTTGGTTGCTTAGGAACACTTTGAAGATGTTTTTCCGAGAGTATATGAGTTTTCTTTTGTTTTTGTTGTTTTCTAGAAAATGGACGAAATCAGCAAATTGAAATTCAGGTCCCACGCCACTCTGCACAAGGATCCCACACAAGAAGATAGGTCCACGCCATGCGCATGCCCACGCCACTAAGATGGCCGGGATGGAGGCTTAGATGCTCCCTCGAGTACGCGAGGCGTAGCAAAGCTGGCCGCCAGGGCGAAGGTCTGCGCCACAACAGAGCTGCTACGCCGCTACAAATGCCATTCACAATATGGAAATTTTTGTGTTTTGTTTTGTTTTGTTTTTCCGTTGCTCCGAGGACTTGTCTATTGGACTAATGAGGACCCTATAAGTGTATGAAAGGGTCCATACATGTTTGTAAGGTAAAAGAAAGAAAAATTAGATCCTACCTCGCCGCCTCCGCGAGTTTGATGTTGGCAAACTTAATGCCCCTATGATAAGATAGTAAGTTCTTGAACACATATAATTGGGTGGATCGCCTAAGACCGTGATAATATTGAATGACACGCACTTCTCGCACGTGGGCGTGCATGTATAGTATTTCCGGTACTCGATTAGTGCGACGACACTCTAACCGTGCTTCTCGGCACATTTAGTACTTCCGATATTCTTTATTAGTGCGACGCAAGACTCCGTCTGCTTTGGCACTCCCGCTTTGTACGACACCAAGATTCATACCGTACCTTCGGCAATTTATTGTGTTGTGTCCTACCCATTTCTTTATTAATGGGTCTAGGTAGTCAAACAATTAGATGATAAGAGTCTGAATAACGAACAAGAGTAAAGTAATGTACATCGCTCGGCCCGAATGTACCTACTCTGCACCTCCTGCACAAGTATAAGCTCTATAATACCCATTTCGTACCTTCCATACAAGTACAAGCCCGTAACTCCTACGGGAGATCCGAACAAGTATAAGTCTCGCTTATAAGTACATGCATGTGTATAAGCTCATATATGAATTCATGAAAAATTATGATATCTACTACTGTATATATGTTACTATTATTTGCTTACTGAAAAAGAGTATTAATGCATATGTATACGTATAAGTCATATGTTTCCCACTAAGCGTTAAGCTTTGTACAGGTTTTAATCCATGTAGGTACAGAGGAGGACGTCCGCGATCTTCCACATACTGCTAGGCCAGCACACTTGTAAGGGTCCATCACCTATAGGTTTTGCTCTCTGATTATGAAAGTGTAAATGTACAATATTTGTATATGTATATGTAAATTAGACTTAGAACTGTATGTATTAACACTATAAACACCACTATAGTGGTAGTTTTATTTTGTATCTTTGTATATGATATTTTGATTCAGTTATAAGACTTGCGTCCACTAATGTCTAAAAAGCAGGTAAAGAGTCTCAGTATAGTTTCACGCCCCCTTCATCCGCCTAGGCGGGGGTTGGGGGTGTGACAAAAATAATCTAGGATCTAGCTCTCTAAATCATACCTCAACTGACACTTTGAGGGGATCTATGAGAAGAGATCTGAAGCAACAAAATTAAGATATGTTAAAGAATAATAAGCTTAATAGAAACAAATCTTTATTTAGTCATATAAAAACTCAATCAATCATCAAACCAGCAATTAATCTGTAGTCGAAATTAATTCAATTAACTCTAATGCTCTGCTTCACTAGCAAGAGCTTATTCAGCTAAGTTAGCTGAGCTTTGAAGCTCCCCTTTGCAGTGCTTTCTTTTCCAAGAAATTCTGAAGTTGGTCCTCAAAAAGTTGTGCACTCTACCTTAGGAGCTTCTATTTATAGGCCCTAATGACTGGGCCTTGAAAACAAGGCGGATAATGTGAACTTGATAAAAGCCCACGGATCTGCCCTAGTCGCTCCTGATGTCGTGATTAATATCGCGACTAATGTTGTGACATTTCTATTGTGATGTCGCGGCTTTATTTTTGTTGTCGCGACTCTGCATTTTATCCTATCTGGACCATGTCGTAACTCTAAGTGTCGATGTCGCGACTCCGCTATGATGTTGTTGTTAGAGTCGCGACTTTGGAATTGATGTCTTCAATGTCGTAGCCTTTTTATGATGTCACGACATTTCTTTGAAATAGTGTCATGACTCTGAATCTGTCGCGACTCTAAAGTAGGTGTCTCAACTCTGAATGTTGTCGCTGAATTCTAATGTTGTGACTCTCTAATGTCACGACTTTGATCATTCTGTTAAGCATCCTTCAACCGATGTCACGAGTCTAACTACTATTGATGATGTCATGACATTCTTCACCCCATGTCGTGACTCTGATATGTTGTTTTATTTGTTTTTCATTATATTGCTACAAAAGCACTAAATTTGGTGAAGTATCATTTACTCATGATTATTTTCAAAATATACATCCCGGAAAAGGTTCGAAATAGCCAAATGGCTTTAGAGAATTTTTTTAGAAGGTGTAGTCATGGATCTTTTCAAGTTCTGCACTTAAGAAAATCCTTGAAAACAATCAAATATCATCAAATAATTGTTTCAACAGTGAAATCAAGGTTATTTTTTGAAAAAATCTACATTCAGGAAAAGTTTCGAGCGACATCAAGGTAAAGTTTTGATTTTTGGCATCAAAGAAAGCTTGGAAATAATCCAAAACAGATTTCTTCAAGGAGAAATTTGAAACCAAGAAGTTCATCATCAAAGAAATATGAAAAGATTAATCTTTTAGTAATACTCACTGACGGTGACTTCAAAATCTCCAATACAGTCAACGGGACGACCGACGCTATCATCGTCGACAACAACCATAGTGTAAGTTGGAAAGGTGACGTCAACAATGAGGGCGATGACGTGTTCAGCAAGAAGTGGAGGCAAGGGCCCTTGACCAGATGAAGGTATTAGCTGAGAGGACGAATACAACAAGGGCCTCAACATCGGAGTTTGATGCAAATATCGTAATTTATACAGAAGAGTTTAAGGCTTTGTGCCGAAAGGTTCAGGAATTAGAGACACTGGCAAAAATGAAAGTGGCAACAGCAATGGCTCAAGTGGAGGCTATGAAGTCTAGTGAGCATGAGGCTCTAAAAAGATTCGGAGCAAGTAAAAAGGACATAGAGGAAATTAATGCATAAACAGAGGCAACTTTGAAGAGGGCAGAGACAATAGAGGCAACAAAGAAAGCAGTGGAGGGACAACTCCAAAAATGGAGAGAGGGAGATCAAAAGAAGGTAGTAGTGTCGATAGTAGCAACGACTACAACTCCAGTGACGGCAAAGACGGAGATGGAGGAAGAAGAAGATTAAGAAGGTAAAGTAAAATAGTTTCCTTTCTCAAAACAAGTGGAGGTTGTTTTAGAAAGAAAAAATAAATTCTTTTTAGGAAGAAAATAAGGAAATCCTGAGTTGGTTTGTAACGCGCTAAAAATAACCTAACAGTTTTATAACATGTTTAGGATATAAAATAAGTTAAATTGTATTTTTCCGGAATTTATATTGTTAAAGAACAAAAAAAAAGATAAAACCCAGAAATTATAAAAGAATTAAGGTTAAATTGGTAAAATGTCAAAATGAGGACCTAGGGATCATAAATGAGAAGTGTATGTGTCAAAATGAAAGAAGGGTAATAAGTTGAATAGAAAATGAAAGAGAAAAGAATGATTAAAATGAAAAAATGAGAAATGAAGAAATAATGTGCTAGCCAAACAAGGCCTACTGAAGGTTTTGAGTTAAGACCAAAAATTGGTCTTTTAATAGCGTTTCTCATTTGAGCATATCTTCACATGAGAACTAGGGCACGATTGAGAGAGTGAAAGAGGAGACCGAGTTGGTTTTGTACTCTCCAAGGATTTGAGCCAAACAAAGAAGGAAGAAGAAGGAAGTTAAAAGAAAGAGATTAAAGGTATGAAACTAACCGTAACCTCCTTTAATGTTGTGTTTGGGTTTGATGATACCCTAAATCGAAATAGAAGTGTTTTAAATAGTTGTAGATAAGTTTTGGGTTAAGTTTCAAAGTGCTTTTGTTTAGGATTGGTTTTGAGGAATTTTTGTATAAAGGAAATGTTGGGGTTTTAGGGGAGATGCTATCAAAATTTTCCAAAACCCATGTTTTTGTTTTTATCATAACTTGGCCATCACTCATCCAAATTAAGTTATTCAAATTTCTGGATAAACTATACTTTTAGGAGAAAAAATCTCCTTGAAATAAGTGTATTCAAATTTGGACCCATAAATCTGGCCAAAGGAGGTCATTTCGGAAAATTCGATCTGACTGGTACGCTTTGGTGTTTTAGAACAATTTTGGTATTTAGGTCATAAGTTGAGTTTCACTCATCCAAATGAGTGATTCAAATTTCTAGGTAAACTAGACTTCTAGGAGAACAAGTCTCCTTGAAATAGTTATCTCACCCTAGATTCCCATCAACCCAAAAATTGGCCACAGCGAGGCTCTAGTTTCGTAAATTCATCTCATTTTGGTACACTTGGTGTTTTGGAACAATTTTGGTATTTAGCATAAGTTGAGTTTCACTCATCCAAATTTCGAGGATTCAAATTCTGTAGATAAACAAGATTTCTAGGTGAACAAATCTCCTTGAAATAAGTGTATTCAAATTCGGGACCCCATTGCACCTTAAATTGGCCACAAAGCGAAGATTCATTTTCAGGCAAATTCTGGTTATATTTTGAAAATAGAGTAGTCCCGTTTGTTTTGAACATATATTGAGTTTCAATGCTCCGAATTAGATGATTCCAATTTTTGAATAAAATAGATTTATAGGGGAACAATGGACTTGAAGGAAGTTGGTAAAATATGGTTCATTTGTTCCTAGAAAATTTTACTTAAAGGAAGTTGGGTAGAAAACAACCCTAACTAGAAACCTAAATAAGCCAACTAATATTGTTCTCTAATTGTGATGAATTAGGGGTTGGTGACAAGAAAGCCTAACCCAATAACGGGATTCTGAGGATAGGAATCGAGGAGTGACAACCTTTTGGGTTTGTTTTTCATACCTCTCTTCTTATTTCAAGTTTTGTGATTGTTGGTTGAAATGATTTTTAAGAAAACTGCATATGTGATTTGTTTTAAGCGATTTGGGAAAATTGATTTCAAATGCATTGCCATAAAAATTGCATGAGTATCAAAATGTATTATTTTGGTATAAATATATGTACAATATTGTAAATTACTAAGACTGAGTTTTAATGCCCTTAATAGAATGTTATCCGTCATATTTGAGTTAAGGATAGATTGATATACCAATAAGGGTCAAACTAGCAGTAATGTGAACGAAATGAAATAAAGTGGCATACTGATCCGTAACCCAGCGAGATATTATTGGTAGTGTACATAATGATTTTTAAATAACCAATCAATAGCCTAGCGGGACCGTACTGTGTTATAAAATGTTTTTTTTTCATCGATCTGTAGCCCAACGGGACCGTGTCAGTGATTCCGTTATCCTAGGCACCGAAAGAAATAGCTAAATTCGTTTAAGGGCAAAATTATAAGTAAATGAAATGCACGATTTGAGTTTCAATGAAATATTACATAAGGAATTACATTTTGAAGTGATCAAATGATTTGCAAATGAAAGTATGTGAAATAAGCACAGATAAATAATGTATATTGCATGGACTATTGAAATTATGTCAAAACATTGTTTCAGAAAAGCTGCATATTTGTGTTTAATTGAAATGAAGAGAGAATTGCATAGAACCACTAAGCATGAAAATGCTTAGATCGTTGTCTTTATCATCGCGCAGGTTATAGCACTCCTTCCTGGCCCGACCCGACATGGATCTCGAATCTGCCTCGGATGCTCTTCGCTTTTGATTTCTTTTGTTTACTTTTCATTTTTATTTTTTTTTAAATTGTCGCAACCCAAATCCTGCCCGACCCGGGCGGGCGGATCCTAACTGCAGTCTTGCATTCGATTGTTTTCATTTACCTTATCAAAACATTTTATTTATGTCATTTCGTTTTAGGGTTTTCAATTATGCGGAAGCATTTTCAAATGGTAGGCCCATAAACATTTACTCTTATACAATTCGTTTACAAAATGGTGTATCATGCCTTTATATAATGATATACAAAATAATGGTTTAGAGTTTAACTCTTTTGTTCACAAAATGTCACACGTTCAAAAAGAAATGATATGCATGTGGCGGGGTATATACTTCTCAATGACTTTGCGCTTCTTGATCTTGCCTTCTTTCCTATTTACTCGAAACCTACGCATAGATAAAAACTACACGCTAAGCATTTTCATGCTTAGTAGTTCTATACAGTTCTATTCCAATTTTCAATTGAACATGACATGCATTTATCATAAAACCATGACTTTTATATCAAACTATACTCATGTTTATTCATTTTCACATGCTTTCACTTTACAAATCATTGATCATATCAAAATATGCATTTCCACATACAACAAATCATTAAACTCAAATCATGAGATTCAAACATGTACTCTTAAAGACGTATTTAGTTTACAAATCTGATTTTCACTCATCAAAGTTTGTTATTTCACTTTGTCTATACAATTCACATTCATGACGGATTTCGTTTGGTGAATCCCGACCTTTTTATCATTCGGTAATGTGCTTACACATTTAACAATTTCGGTCTCCAATCATGACGGATGCCGATTGGTGCACCCCGACATGTGGTCATTTAAAATGTCATACACCATCATGACGAATGTCGATTGGTGCATCCCGCCAAGTGGGAGATTGGACAATTTCGGGTTGCCTTCATGATCTATCTGGCTTAGAATCCACTCATGTCGGCCATTCAAGATATCGATTCAATTCAAGATGTCAAGAATTAACCAATTCCTTTGCAACTCTATTAATCACACACATGCAATTAATTGTTAGACATTTCAAATATCACATTTTCAAATCCATATGCACTTTCGTAATATCATTTCAAAGATATAGTCATTCCATATAATCATTTCAGATTTATTTGGTATACTACCAAAACACTTGAAATAAGGATAGAGGGTCAGTGTACAAATCAAAGCTATCGGCTATCGTTTCCTTCCCTTCGATCTCGGTCCTAGATTAGGTGATCCTCACCCGTTCCTAGTCAATAACAATTACGCCACTCTTAGTGGATAAACAATTATTATACATTTTCAGTGAATGACGATTACTCTTCGTTAATAGTTTTGGGTTAAGACACTAAATCTGCCCACTTCGCCTCGACGACGAGGTACATTACGTTTTTCATTTAGTTTTATCCTTATTTGAACCCCTATTAATAATTTAATAGGGTCCTTAAACTATCGGTGTACGAATATGAGGTGTTCGGAAACAAAAATCCGAAATTTGTTCTCTATGAACAGTGTCTATGCCGAGACGTAGGCCTTCGCCGCGACATAGCATCATACGCCTACATGGTGACTCGAGGGGTGCCCGGGCACTCCTCGGCCTCGCCATCGGCAGGCATCCCACACCGCGGCGTAGGCTCACGTCACGGCAGGGGTTCCTACGCCAGCCGCAGGAGCCCGTTTTACCTAGATTTTTCTAGTTTTCCCTTTTTGCAATTTTTCTCCAAAAATCACCCCAAAATCCAAATGAAACTCTAGAAATCACTCCCAAAGGCATTCTAATATCATCATAAACCAACCATGAGGAAAACCCATGGATGGATTAGAGTTTTTCTAACCCAAACATCATTTAAAGAAATCTAGGGTTTGGTTCTTACCTCAAATCCCCTTGCACTTGAAGCCTTAGCCTTTTTCCTTCTTCCTTCTTGCAAGATCTTGAACAAACATGGAAAGATTCACACAAATCTCCAACTATTTCCAAAACCCTAGCCTTTTCTCCTCTCCCACTCTCTCAAAAACATTTTTGCACAAGTGGGAGATTTCTAAGACCACATTGGGTCTTATTCTTTATTTTAAGTGTAAGGTCATGTTTGGCTTACACACAAATTCCATTTCTCATTTTTCTCCTTTTTGGTCTTCATTTCACTTTCATTTATCACTTAATTCACTTTAACATTTAAGCCTATTCATTCTTGACCCTTAGGTCCTTATTTTACCAATTCTAATTTTTCCCTTTTTACACTTGGGTTTATTTCCGGTTTCAATCAATTTCTCATTTTAGCATATAATATTCAAATTATATGCTCACATATTTATTTCACTTTTCACAATTTAACAATTTATCAGTTTTCCAAGAAAAAACCCAAGTTTGACAATTTTATACCCGGAATATATAACAAAATTATTATAGAAATTATAGGGTATTTTTAAGGCGTTACACAAGTACCGAGTGACTAGGGACAATAGCAAAGATCGCAGAGTTCAAAGTCATCGTCGAATCATGCGGAGTATAAGTAAATGCTCCGTCTCATGCATACATTTCATCCCATGACATTATTTGATCATTTTTGTAATGAAACCAAAAATGTATAAGTTTTTTTGGGAAGAACATATTCACAGACTCATCACCTTTGTAAGGTGCACACACAATGGTCATTTCAACACATTTATTTGTGGTGATGAATCTCGAGGTTTTGTAATGATAATGAGCGGCTACATGTCATATTGAATGAAAGTGTTAATTGACAAAACGATGGGCCCTCTTTAACCCAAATGTTTATGCTACATTTATTTATACAGTATTCGAAAATGTATATATGGTAAAACTGGTCTATGTCCTCGATTCCGGTTCGGCCTCCGGGCCGCGTAAGGTATGGGGGCACGACATGCTTTGACAAGAAGTCGAATTGTTATTCTTTGGAGGGACAATATATTTTGGTGGAGGAAGAACAAAAGTTGGACATTTAAACTTGATGATGACGAGAACTTTTTCTTAGGAAATCAATAGTTGCTTCTTTATTTGATATGACTTGACTCGTTCTTTCCATTGGAACTCCACATCATGGGCCGAAAGATTAATTTTGGGTCTCATGGTTGGAAACATGCCCAAAATAATATTTTTGGGCCTTTAATACATACAATATGGCCCACGGACTACACGATGCAAGAATCATTATATCAGATCGGGTAAAATTCTACTTAATCCAAGAATGTGTTGCTCTAAGCCCAAGCCCATGAATAAAAATCCAAAAGAAATGGGCTCAAATCCATTTGTACAAGCCTGCGAAATCAGGTTATGAATTTAAATGATCGATCGCACGGTATGACAGCATGTATGTCATTTAATACGCGATGAAACAAATCGCAATAAAGATGCGAAAGAATTTTTATGATCAAACACCCAATGGATGCGAGAATTAATAATCGTCCCCACACGAATCGACGAAGGAGCTTGAGGACGCTCCTTCAATATATCTAGAGGCATTGACTAGAATGAGAGGTAGAATAGAACATATGGTCTCGCCCAGGTAAGATGAGAATGAAAGCAGTAGTTACTACTAATAATTTAATGATTATTAATATGACCACTCAACAAATCTTAACTTTTCAATAAGCTTTCAGCAATTTTCAACATTCTATTTCTTAGTTTTATTCAAGTTTTGTCAATCTTCCAGCACGATATTATTTTCATATTAAAATCCAATGATTTTTTTAGCAATTTCAATACTCTATTTTCAAGTTTCAGTCAAGTCTATTAATTTTTCAACATCGTGTTATTTATTCCTTCCTAGGGAGATCTAACATTTTTATTCCGTATTTAATTCATACATTATTTCCATTCAACATTTTCTACTTTGACATTTAAACTATCATTTAAACTAAGTGAATCCCACGTAGCTGACAAGACGATCTACTAATCATTTCAATTCCTAAACACTTTAATTTCCTAACACGCCAGACGCTAAGATTTTATACAAGCTTCGTATGAATTAAAAATTATCACAACAATATTATAAAATTTTTAGTTTTTTTTTTTTTTTTGAAACAATAAAATTTTTAGTATTTAGTATGGTGTCAATATTAAGTAAGAAAATCGACGAGATTCGTAACGACGTAACCGTTAGCGCATAATTCCAAACTTGGAAAAGGATTATTCGGGTCGTAGAGGCCCAAATTGGGGCCCAATTCAGTTATATGGGCTTAGCAGCATGGCTCAGTGGGCTTGGTTCATTGTTTGTTCCTAACATGAGCCCAAGTCAACATGGTCAAACGAGAGAGAGAAAGAAGTAAAATCACCAGGGTCAGCAAACATTGAATTGAAATAGCAGCATTCAGCAAACGGCGTCGTTCTCACTGTCACCACCAACCTAGAACCCTAAACCCTCTGAAACAATCCAGGGTCGGGGACATCACTATGGACACCATGCACAGCCTCAAGTCGACGGAGCCTCCGCAATGGCTCTCGCCGAGCTCCGAACTCTCCCAAACGACTCGTGCAGCTTCACAGCACCTTTTCGCTTCTCTAAAGCCCTATGCTACCAAATCGCCCTTTGATCGACTCCTCATCGATGGATTCGACGCCGAGCAAATTTGGCAGCAGATTGACATCCAATCTCATCCGATTATCTCCGGACTTCGCCGCCAGATCAATCGGTTCGAGAAGAATCCGGAGGAAATTTCGAAGATTTTTGGCCGGAAGAAGGTTGGACAAGTCGAAGAGAAGGTTCAAGGGCTGGAAGAGAAGGTTCCAGAAGAGGATATAGTGGGGTTTTCAGAAGAGGACGATGCGGATTTGGAGGAGTTTGACGAAGATAGCGAAGAGGGAGAGGACAAAGGGAGAGAAAGCGAAGACAGTGAAGCGGAGGCGGAGGACAACGAAGACGACGGAGGTGGTGGAATCGAGGATAGGTTTTTGAAGATTAAGGGTCTGGAGGAGTATTTGGAGGCAGAGGAGGACAGGGAGTACGGATTGAAAAGTAGAAAAGGTGGTAGCAATGCTTTGAAGGATGGTGAGGATGAGGATGAGAATGAGGACGAGGACGAGGACTACGAGGAAGATGACGAGGTGAGAGTGTTATTGTTTGAGCTTAATGGGACAGTTTTTAGCATTAGCTTGTGGTTCCAAAATTATTTTTTGTAGTTGATAATTACATACTGTTCTGGTTCTTGAAAACGAAAATAAAATAGTGAAAAAAAAAGAACCACATCAAATAGTTTTCACGTCATGGTTTTGTTTTTTGTTTTTTTGGTTATTTTCCTTGGAATCAAGCAACGCCTTGAGGAGATTGCCAACTTGGCTCTGCTATGAAGTGTGTGATTTTGATTTCATAACTTTGGAAAAGATGTTTGATGGTTGAATTTGGTTGAGAGACTATCTTGTTTTTGGCTTAACTTTTTTTTTTTGTGAGGATGTGTTTTCTCCCCTCCTTTCTTTTGGTCACTCTTGTTTAATTTTTGCTGTTGCAGCTTGGAGCTTTTGGTCTTGATGATGGGGAAAATGAAGACATAGATGGATTGGACAATATCAAGTAATGTTTAGTTTTCCTGTATCCCTGTTTGAAGTCCATTTTGATCTATATGATGATGTGGTACAGGCTGCAAGCTACGGAGTGTAACTTTGATCTATATGATGAAGTGGTATTGGACACTAGATATGAGTACAGCATGTTTGGTTCTTGTTTTATTTGTTTTAAGTTTTTATGATTACACTGCGATGCTACCTGTCAAAAAAAAAAAATCATTACACTGCGATGCTTTAAGTAAAGTAGTAGATTAGTTGTTCTTCACTGAAACTAAGGCTTGTACATGACACACACAGAGGCACCCGAATACACACTCTTATGCTTTTCAGTGTCGCTTGCATTAATAAAAGAAATAACTATAACAGTGAAGTTGGAGTGCAACGGGTGTGGTGCTATTTAGTAACATGGTGGTTTTCCTGAATCACGATGGTGGTGAGTTTGCAGTGTGCTCTGTACAGTGGCAGATGCTGCTGTAGCATAGTAGTGGTTAGGCAGTGAAACTCTTGAATTGTGGTGGTACATGGTGATAAAACAAGAGATTATAATCATACTAATTAAAAGATGGCTGATATGGCTCAAAACTAATGAAGCATGTCATGTATAGTGTTTCCTGATTCAAATGAAATTCTATCCTTTTCAAAGTTCCCATTTAGTTATTTTAAGTAATGTGTTTATGGATATTATCCATCTGGTTTGAGGGGATAACTTATTTTTTGGTTTCACTGTACATCTTGTCTTAAGATATGAAGATTTCTTTGGTCGAAAAAAGAAAGTTTCAAAAAAATCCAAGTTGACTGATGGGTTGGAAGACTCTGACATAAGTGATGAACAAGAAGATGATCAGGCAACGGATAATAAGGTATTGTTATTATTATCTTCACATACTTTGTATCTAACAAATTCATGCTTACTCTATTTAGCAATGGAAGTCTTCTTTCTCTAGAAAGTATTGAAATAACCATTATTTAGTCCTCTTTCCTCACAGAACAAAGTTCTTTCCACCCATGAAAAAGAGCGTGAGAAGATTCGAGCAAACATAGAGGAGATGGAGAGAGCAAATATGGAGCCAAAAACTTGGACCATGCAGGGAGAGGTAACCTTTTTGTTTCTGACATTTTTGTGTAGATATAATTTACATTTATTCAAATGCAAAATATGACTTTATATGAATGTGTTTTTAAAAATATGACTTTATATGAATGTGTTTTTAAAAATATGAATATAAAACTTTGGTTTTTGATTGCAGGTAACTGCTGCTAAAAGACCAAAGAATAGTGCTTTAGAAGTTGATCTTGATTTTGAGCACAATGTGAGACCTCCTCCTGTAATCACAGAGGAGGTCACAGCATCCATTGAAGATATGATCCAAAAAAGAATCCTTGAGGTAAACTCCATCTTCTAATTGATGTATGTGAAATAACAGGACGTAAAATGCGAAAAACACAATTGTTTTGCAGGTGCTTGTCGTGTGGGTGATCATAAAGCAATCAACTTTTCATTTGTTTATATGTGGTAATTTAATATGCCTAAGAAAGTACACTGATAAAAAAATTTAAAATATATGCCTAAGATAGTACCAGTAAAATGCCTCCAGGTTTTTTGTTTGTGGATGCAATTTTTCTGAATGGATTCAAACATTGTCCAGCACTGACAATTAAAGTAATATGGATGGTTGTTAGGGGTTACAATGTATCATGTCAAAGATAAAAGATTCCAGAGATGTACTCAGTACAGATAAAAAGTAAACTTTCAAGTGTACACTTTGTTTTAAAATTTTATAGTTTTTTATTACATTATATTTTTAATCTTTATCGTTTTGAAATATATAAAAATTTGATTGGAGTAGTTTAATTATTTAAGTTTTTACCCATAGGATATTTAAAAGATTAATTGTTTTAAAATTTTAAAATTTTAATTTATAGGTATGAGCCGGGTGGCCATTCTCCTTCGTATAGGTATGAGCCCTTAATGCTTCAACACCTTTCCTCTCCCTCTCTTGTTTTAGACTAGACTCCCGCCTCGAGGGAGTTCTTTGGTCAAGGGGGCGATGTGGGTTGTGAAAGACCAAACGATGGTGGTGGTGAGGGAGAATCCCAGATCCCCTTAAGAATCCTGTTGCCGTCGGACAACTTTAGAAGTGGGGATATTTTTTTGAGGAGGATGGGGATGACTTGTGATGAGATGCAAGGGATTTATTCTGAGGTTGGGGAGGAGGAGGTTCCCTGGATTGATGATGAAGAGGAGTCATGGGAAGGAAGTTGCTTGGCCAAATTCAATGAATTCCTAGGTTTCCCAACAGAAGGCCTAGAACAGGTTATATTTGATTTTATGAAGAAGATCAGTGTAAGTAAGCAAAAAGGAAAAGGTATGGGGGCTCCGACATTAATCAAGTTCGATAGGGAATCCCAATTTTTTAATATATGGTTTTTTTGCCTATCAAAAAAAAAAAAAAAAAAGTTCGATAGGGAATTGAAAAAGCTTGAATGGAATGTGAGAAGTAAGGGTGTAGCCTCGGGAGGGGGCCAGGGTTTCTCAATCTGGTTTTTGATGAAGTTGAGAATTTTGTCTTGGGATGTGAGGGGGGGTTAACGATGCCACGTAGAGAAGTCTGCTCAAGGCCTTTATCAAACTTCAAAAGGCAGATGTTGTGTGCTTACAAGAAACTAAAATCAAGAAGGTTTCGAATGGTTTAATTCAAAGCCTAGGGGTGGGCAGATTCGACTGGTCATAAGTACAAACCGAGGCGCATCGTGATAATCATCTTTGGGACTCTCAAGCTAGTTGATGGGAAAATAAGAGGGCCTTTTTACGCTGTCTTGTAGATTCAAAGTCTTGGAGGATGGCTTCACCTGGATTTTTATAGGGGTGTATGGACCCACAGTCTATGGTAGAAGGGAGGGGCTTTTGTGGGGGGCTAAAGGGTTGTTTGTAGTCGGGAGCCAATGTGGAGTCAGGCGATATGTGGTGTATAGTGGTGACTTTAACGTGATAAGATTCCCCAGCAAGCGGAACAATGATGGAAGGATTACGGGCTCTATGAGGAGATTTGCCTAAATAATTGATGATTTGGAGCTTAAAGATACCCCTACCCAGGGGGATTCTTTCACCTGGAGAGGAGGGCAGCATAATTGTAGGATGACCAAACTAGATAGGTTCTTGGTCATGGAGGAGTGGGATTCCCATTTTGGTGGAACTAGATAGAAAACACTACCTAGACCAACCTTTGATCACTTTCCAATCTTGCTTGAGGGGGTAGAAGTCTAACTAGAGGTCCATCTCCCTTTAGGTTTGAAAACATGTGGCTTAAGGAGAAGGGTTTTAAGGACCTTATCAGAGTTTGGTGGCAAAGCTTTACTTTCAAAGGGACAAGAAGTTATGTTATGATGAAAAAGATCAAAGCACTCAAAGTGAATCTCAAAGTTTGGAACAAAGAGGTCTTTGGGATGGTTGAAGCTAACAAGAAGGTAGCTCTCGTTAACGTGTCTCATTAGGATAATGTGGAGAGTCAGAGACCATTATGCACTATCAATCTTGAGGAAAGATCAATAGCTTTGGAGGAGTTTAAAAAATGGTCCATAATGGAGGAGACTTCTTGGAGGCAAAAATAGAGGGAAATCTAGCTTAATGAGGGGGACAGGAATACGGAGTTCTTTTAGAGAATGGCTAACTCCCGTAGGAGGAGAAACAGTATTGATGGGATCCATATAGGAGGGAAGTGGCGGCATGGAGAGGAAAACGTTCGCTCAAGCGTAGTGAATGCTTATAACATAATGTTTACTGATCCAGGAGGTTGGAGGGCTAGTCTAAAAGGTCTTTTGTTCTCCAGGCTAGGCGATAGAGAAGCTTGGTCTGGA
Source organism: Tetrastigma voinierianum (assembly GCA_016808115.1). Taxonomy (NCBI): domain Eukaryota; kingdom Viridiplantae; phylum Streptophyta; class Magnoliopsida; order Vitales; family Vitaceae; genus Tetrastigma; species Tetrastigma voinierianum. The sequence goes on along the minus strand of JAEQBH010003330.1, from coordinate 463,467 downwards.
GGTGTCTTTTATAAAAGAGGAAGTTTTTTTGGCCTTGCTTGATCTGAATGGGGATAAGGCTCCAAGGCCAGATGGCTTTATTGTCTTATGGCAATTCAGTTGGGATATTGTGAAGGAAGATGTTATGGATTTTTTCAAAGACTTTCGCCAACAAGGTAGGTTCATTAAAAGTCTAAGCTCTACCTTTTTAGTTCCGATTTCGAAAAAGGAGGGGGTTGAGGATCTCAAAGATTTCAGACTTATTAGTTTGTTGGGTAGTCTCTACAAGTTGCTTGCAATTAGACTGAAAAAGGTGATGAGCAGTTTGGTGAACTTAGCCTAAAATGCATGTGTGGAGGGGAGACAGATTTTGGATGTTCCCCTGATTGCCAATGAAGTCATAGACTTGATCCTGAGAAGGAAGGGGAAGGAAGTACTCTGTAAACTAGACATAGAGAAGGCTTACTATCAAATCAATTAGAATTTTATAATAATGGTTCTAAAAAAATGGCTTTGGGGAAAAATGGATAGGTTGGATCAAATGTTGTATTTCTACTACCTCTTTCTTGATCTTGATCAATGGCAGCATGGTAGGTTTTTTTTAATAGTTCTAGAGGGCTAAGACAGGGGGACCCTTTATCCCCGTACCTTTTTGTTATTGGCATGGAGGCTTTTTCCCTTCTAGTCGATAAAGCTGTGGACGGAGGCTATCTTTCTAGGTATTAGTTTAGGGGGAGAGACGAAAGAGAGGGGTTGGTGTCACACTTGCTATTTGTAGATGACACCCTAGTTTTCTGTAAAGACTCCGAAGATTAAATGGCTTACCTTAGTTGGATCCTGGCATGGTTTAAAGCTTGTCTGGGCTAAGAATCAACTTGGATAAAAGTACTCTTTTGCCTATGGGAAGAGTGGATAATGCAGAGAGGCTGGCTACATAATTAGGGTGTAAAATTGGCCTCTTGCCAACATATTACCTTGGTATGCCTTTGGGGGTGAAGCACAACTCTCTAGAAGTGTGGGATGGGGTTGAGGAAAGGTTTCGTAGAAGGCTCGCGCTTTGGAAAAGGCATTATATTTCCAAAGGAGGGAGGCTCACACTTATTAAAAGCACCCTCTCCAATTTGCCTATCTACATTATGTCACTATTTTGGTTACCCAGACAAGTCAAAATCAGATTGGAGAGAATTCAATGGGACTTCCTTTGGGGCAGAGGTAATCTTGAAAATAAAATCCATCTGTCTAGTTGGGACATTGTTTGCTTGAACAAAAAGAAGGGAGGGCTTGGGATTCGTAGCCTCTCCATTCTTAATAGGGCTCTCCTTGGAAATGGAATTAGAGGTTTGCAATGGAGGTAAACTCTCCTTAGAGGCTCCTTATAAGCCTAAAGTATGGGATTGAGGATGGGAGTTGGTTTCCGAATTCTCCTAGGGGTAGCTATAGGGTGGGCCTTTGGAAGGAGATTGGTTAGGAAACTATACAGCTGAAGCAAAACTAAGCCTTTGAGTTAGGCGATGGGAGCAAAGTCAGATTTTGGGAAGATGCTTGGTGTGATGAGACCCCCTTGTGCCTATCATTTCCTTCCTTGTTTGAGGTGGCTAGGTCAAAAGGGGCCAAGGTGGTGGAGCTTGTAAGACGTCTTTTTTGCATTCTTTAGCGCGCTTCTTGGGCTGGTAGGTTTTTGTTTTGAGCCCTTTTTTGTATAGGCCTTCGGCTCCCTATGTATACTTCTTGTATACTTGTAGGGTTGTCCTGACTTTTTTTGGTTAATATTATCTTTTCTTACTTATCAAAAAGAAAAATGAAATTAGTAAATGTATTGGTCAATTGGGTTGTGAAGAAGGGTCATAATTGTGACTACAAACACTGATTAGTCTCTTTGTTTTCTCTTCTGAATCAAATCCATAGAATTTTTCGGAGACAAGTTAGATACACCTGTTACGTTTATCTCTGATTAGAATTTATAAAACGGCCATACTTGTGACAACAAACACAATTAACTATTCCTTTTTTTGTTCATGTTTTTTATAAGGGGGTAAGGTATCTTTTCTTTGTTCCTTTTAGGCCGCTACTTTAGTGTCTCTTTCTTAATATACTTATCTTTTTACCAATTAAATAAAAACAAACAAAATTAACTGAATGGGTTAAATGTGTTGCAAATGGATTGGATCAGAAAAGTTTTTTTTTTGTTCCTTGTAGGCAAGAGCAGTGGTATTAAAGAGTAAAAAAAAGTATACACAATGTATACAAGGCATACACCAAAAGAAAAAGGAAAACACAAAAAACATCACCTTACTTGCCCAACAAATCCATGCTCAAAAACCACTTCCCTTATTGACATCCTAACCAATCATGAAATCAAATAAGGACCATAAACTAAAGCCGACATGAGCCTAACCCATGTTAAGAACATGTACAAATAAGATTGTAAAATAGCTCAGTTCATTGGGTCGGTGTCTTTAAAGGCTCTTATATTTATTTCCCTTCATAAGGTATAGAATAAGATAAAAGGGCTGCATTCCATGCCTTTTTTCTTTTCCTTCCAATGGAAAAACCATGCTGGCTTAGTAAGGTTTCTTTGATAGAAATGGACATTACCCTCTGAACACAAAAAGGAGTCAAAATAAGCTACCAACTCATTGTTGTGTTGGGACAGTGAAGAGTAAATGGTTTTCTGATTCCTCTTCTGCTTTGCACAAAAAAGCACCTAATTGGTAATGACCAATCCTTCGTTTTTAGGTGACTCAAAGTTAGACCCCAAGTGACTTCCCAGTTCCCACACAAACAGAACTAACCTTCTTTGGAACCCAAGTGTTCTGAATTATCCATGAAGGAAACTCTCTAGCATTGCAAGGAGCTAGGGAGGAACAAAAGGAACTAACAGCAAAGAAGCCTTTCTTTAAGTCCTGCCAAGACAAGACATCTCCTCATCCCTCCTTAGTGTTATCCACTGCAACCTTCTGAAATGGACTTCCTCCTCTCATTTCTCAATCATTGTTATGCATTGTGAAAACAAGGTTCTAGTGACTCGCATCCTACAACTAAGCAACCCATGCTCTAGAGGCTAATTAGTACAAGCTAAGGCAAGCCTCTTCTAAGGAATCCTATTCACACCACCTGGTCTTCCAAAACTGCACTCTTCTAATGTCCCCCACCTTAAAAGCTGTCGTTTTGGAATACTCATCTGCCCTTCTTGATGACCTCCAAAGTGCTACCCTATAACCATACCTTAAGCACCAGAACACTAGATCCTTCCAAATTTTCCTACATTTGCTTGCTTCCAAAAAGGCTCATTTTTCAGATGCAAGTCTATAACACTATTATATGAGAAGAACATTTGAGTAAGGAAAGATTTCTAATGCCTAAACCCACATCCTTTTTCTCCATCCCACCAATTCACCCAATGAATTTTACTTTAGAGATCTGCTTCCCCCCAAAGAAAGTTTCTTTGAATCTCTTTGAACCTTAAGCACACTTTGTGATGGATTACAAACAAGGACATAAAGTAGTTAGGAAGCTAAAAATGGTACTCTTTATCAAAGTTAATCTCCCTCATGAGTATTGCCTTTTCTATAAGGCGAGCTGCTGCTGAAACCTTTCTTCCACTGCTTCTTAAACACAAAGGGATTTTAAAAAGTCTCCTAAAGGGAGGCCTATATGGTAGGAAGGAGGGAGAACTCACTTTGCATCCAAACACTACAACTAAATCCTAAGAATTGGGAACTTCCTCTAATGAAATCAAGTCACTTTTATGTAGATTGATCTTTGATCTCGAAACTGCCTCAAATGACATGAAGACCCCACTCAAAACTTCCAAATGCTCCTTGCTTGCATCACAAAACAGTTGGGTATCATAAGAAAATAAAAGATGAGATACCATGAAGCCTTCGCCTCTTCTCCCACTAACCAAGAAGCCCTAAAAAAGGCCTTGTTGCGTAGCCCTCTTTAAAATGTAGTAAAGAGCATCCATCGTAAGAATGAAGAGAAAAGAGTTTGGGGTCAAAATGACCCTTTTATTAAAACAAATATTGATTGTAGGCAACTTTTGAAACTATTGTTCAATCTAGCCTCTTATGCATTTAATTTTTTTTTTAATTTAAGTTAGAAGCCACAATTAGTAACCGTGGCTTTATTTTGAACTAAAGCCGTAGTTACTAACTGCAGCTTCTGATTTAGATTAATTTTTTTTTTTATTTAAAAAGAGCATTTATCCTACATGGCATGTGGAGGCCAAATTGAACATAAGTTTGAAGGATGAGCTAAAATCAATATTTGTTTAAAAAAAGAGGTTATTTTGACACATAACTCAAGAGGAAAAGGGAAAGAACAATTCCCCATCTTAGGCCTCTAGAACTTTGGAAAAAGATTTTGGGGAACTGTTGAGTGAAATCGACAAACAAGCTAAAGGAAAAACTACCTCATCCAACTTACTTAGCCCTGAACCCCATTTTTTCCATGATTGTAATAAAAGACTCCTAATTCACATGATCATGTGCCTTTTCAAGGACATCTTACAAATAATCCCACCCTTTGAACTTTTCAGCTTTGAGGTGGGTCATAGGGGTTGACATGATTGCGATGTGAACACAGTTATGTGCAATTTAAATCTGCGAAATTTATGTCGTGTTCGAGTGTTAGTGATGGGTTGTGTTAAATATTTCACCTAGTGGCTAATCATTTGCATGTGCTCACCTTTCTATCATATAGCAAAGCCTGCCCCTAAATACCTATGCGCATTCCATTTTTTGAAGTGCAAAGGCTAATAAACGGTGTTCCCTATAGTAAGATGATCAAAGTAATTTCCACTTTACTAGGACTATTTCCAAGGGTTTTCATAGAATTCTTATACAGTTGGCAAAAAGTAAGTCATTTCCTTTGGACCCCTTCTCATTCTTCTATTCATACCCATGCTGTGTGATCAGTCTGTTATTTGTGCGGTGTTCTTATCAAAGAAAATTTCAGAACCATCCTTGAAAAGATGTGGAGCAACTGATTCTCCTTTCTTTTCCACTTGTAACATGACATCGCTTTATGAATTACCTATGAAACACCTTATTCGTTCCCAGTTAACTCCTTTAATATATACCTATAAAAAAAAAAGTTAACTCCTTCAATATATTTATTCTGTTTACTTATTAAAAAAAGTTACAGTAACACCACCTTCACAGCAGGCAGAGTGATGTTTCCTGAGTGAACTCTTTAACAAGATTTTCCTTTGATCCGATGATTCTTTGCTTCTTTAATCACTGTGGCTCTTGTATTTTAAGCATTAGAGATCCGTGTGAACTCCACATCTCTCTCTTTCACACACACACACACCCACCCTTGAACACGCACAAAACAACACTCAACCCTCAGAACGGTAGATTACTGACCAAAATAACTGTGCTATAATTTTTTAGGGTCGTTTTGATGATGTTCGAAAGGCTCCAACTCTACCTTCGAAGGCACCGAAAGAAGTTAAAGAGATGGTAAGCATTTTTTTCACAACCAATTCTTTTTCAACAGTAATGTCTGTCTATTTATATATATATATAGACGTCTTTTGCCCAACTCACTTTTTCCTTAACACTTGCAGGATGAGAATAAGAGCAAGAAGGGTCTGGCTGAAATTTATGAGGTTAGTATTTCTTGATGGTTAGCTGCTAGATTTTCTGCTTATGATTGCATTGCTGTGACTAGCAAGAATTGAAGTCTAAAGAACTCCTTTGATTATTGCAGGAAGAATTTGTTCTGAAGACAAATTTGGATTCTGCCCCATTGTCTTTCTCGGATGAACAGAAGAAAGAGGTGCAAGTTTTTATTGTTTTACTACTACATTTGTTATTATTTTTTATCCTTCATCAATCATTTTATCATTGTTATATGGGTTTGATTCTTGCCTTAGTTTTTCTTTTTTCTTTTTTTATGTCTTATTATTGTTATTATTATTTTTTTTATAACTTTCAAAGGACTTTCTCCTGGTTATGTAATTTTTCTAGGTTTTGCATCCATATATTCAATTGTCCCTTGCTTGTCAAATAAAGGGATTTTTTTTTATAAATAATGCTTTTTAAATTGTACTAGTTCATCTCTGGATGTAAGAAATAAAAAATAAAAAAAATAAAAAATAAAAGAAAAGTAAGGAAAGAAAGAAAAATAACAGAAAAGAGAAGAAAAGGAGATGACAATAAGCAGAGTATACATAAGAATTTTGCATTAAGCTTCACTAGATACTATTTGAGTTTTAATGGAAGTATGTTTGCTTAACTTTGGGTTGATCTTCTTGAATCAGGCAAGCATGTTGTTCAAGAAACTTTGCTTGAAGTTGGATGCTCTTTCTCATTTCCACTTCACTCCAAAACCTGTATGCTTCTTAGTTACTAATGTTAAATTTATTAAGCACAATATACAGATAAAAAAAAAAAAAAAAATTAAGCACAATATGTACTTGAATTTGTGGAGTTTTCTCTTCTTCTATTTATCTATATTGGGTTGGACTTGAACAGGTTATAGATGACATGTCTATACAAACAAATGTGCCTGCTCTTGCAATGGAAGAGGTAAATGGGTTTCCCTTAGTTTTCTTTGCATATTTTTAATCTGCTCTGTTGTATAGGGGCTGGTACAGTATTTGTAGTTCATTTTTTCTTTTTGGAGTCCTTATATTCTTCCCGTATGCTTTTGGGCTCGTCCCATTTTTTGAATATATTTTGCTGTTGTTGCCCATAAAAAACAAAAAAATTCTTTGGTCATTCATCTGCTAACATTTGTCCTAATTTAACTTAATCAACACTTACCAACCTAGAGGCTATCGTGCCTAAAATTTTCAAAAGCTTTTGATCTGTTTGGGGAGTCAATGGGCTTTAGTATACATATTTTGTAAGAGGTTTAAATTTCAATTTTCTTCAAGTTTAACAGGTATTATTATTATTATTATTATTAATTTTTTTTTTTGTTTTGCACTTCTAGTATATAATTTAGAGATTCTATACAGATTTTGGCTTGGGTTGAGCTTTCTACAAAACAAGGGTTCCTTTTTCAGTTAGCTTCTCATTAACCTTTAAATGGGGAAAAAAAAATAGAAGAATTACCAAATGCTAATGCAATTAAGCTCATATCATCATTATCCTATACAGATGAAAAAATAGAACTATTGTACATCTTCGTAACTTCTCCTAGATGATCCTGCTGGTGATAATAATAGTAATGTTAAAGATTCTTGGATGAGGTTATAAAAGGGTGTTAAACTTTAGAAAAGAGAAAGAGGAACTACATTAGAACTATGGCAATGACAAACAATTAGTTTTGTTATCATGAATTTTATGGTTTTCTTATTATTTAACTTTCATGTGATCTTTGTCAATGTTTCTTTTTTTTTTCCTGAGAAATTTCCTTTCTTTCCTCTGTGAGGCTTATTCATTGTGTTATCTGATCAAAATGCCTCAACACCGCTCGTAGATTTTTACAATACTTCAACCTTAGGTTTGATACCATGCTAAGCTATTAACTCTTATAAAAGCTTAAGCTGTCAGGATATGGACTCTGTGATGTAAGGCTAACAACTTGCATGCACTATATGTATCCCATGAACAGATTGCACCTGTGGCAGTTTCAGATGCAGCAATGCTGGCTCCTGAAGAAGTCTTTGAAGGCAAAAGAGATATTAAGGAAGAAGCAGAGCTAACACAAGCCGAGAGGAAGAGGAGGAGAGCAAACAAGAAAAGGAAATTTAAAGGTGGGTCGAGAATTTTCCCTTTTTGGAATCATTCATTTAATTTCAAATTCTTGTTTTTAATATGATCCACTAAAGATGAAGGCACATTTTGGTTGTGCACGCCCAGGTCAGCAAGATTCATCTCAGTTTCTCTACTTGGGGAATCTATGTTCATCTAAAATATACTAGACATTGAAAGGTTTACTAGAGTCCAGGAAGTACATTATCAAATGCCAACAAATAGCCTTTATTGTATCCTTTTTAGGAGACAGACATCTTAGCACACAGAATTGCTTTGGAAGTTTTATTAGCCAATCGATCCTGATCATTGCCTTATTCCTAGAATCATTCTCAGATTAGCTTCTATACTCTTGAAGTTCTTAGTGGTTGGTATCCATGTATATATGAAACATCACTCCTTTCCAAGCAACCTTGGAGTTTTGGAGCGAGAAGGGGTTGTTGTGTTTGCATGGGGTGATCTGGTGGTTTCAATTTGGGATCAAGTTCTATTATCCCCGAACCGCTTTTTCCCATTGTCAGTAATTGTCTTGTTAGGATATATATTCAGTTTCCTACCAACCTTTGGGCAGATTCTAATGGATCTATGGTAATCCTTCTTCATTTGGAAAGTCATAATTGCAACCTTTTTTTTTTTCTTTTTAGCTGTTGGTTTTAATCTCATGACCAAGGAACTGAATGAACTGGATTTCTAGTACAAAAGCTATCAAATTTAGGACTATACTTGCCAGCGCTGTAGCACGTGGTTGTCTCCTACTACTATGATGTTAGTTCTTAATCAATAATTCATTTATCCGACTCAAACCTACTATTTTTGCGCATGATTTCAGTTGAGGCAACAAAAAGAGAAGCAAAGAAGGCACAGTACATGACATCATCGCAAAACAATAGAGAGGGTAAGTTAAATACTCTATCTATCATCATCACCTAATGACTTTTTTGGAGAAAAAAAAAAATCAACTAGTATCAAATTCCTCACCGCAACTTGTCATAATAATAATAATTAATGCAGGCAAAGAAGAGGAGGCATGAGAGAGATCCCACATAAGATTCCAATTGACAACATTCTCAGAACTGTTTCAACCTAAACATAGTTGCAGAGCTTCAGCCTGATGGAAAGTGCTCTTCAATGAAGGAGTGCCTGGCAGAATTTTATCTGGGGTTGGCCTGGCCCCCCCATCTGCTGTTTCAATGTAATTTTTGGAATCACTCAAATTTTGATATGTGATGAGTTAATAATTCACTTTTCATTCTTCATTTGTGTTTATCATTCCTTTTGTATATTATTCTTGTAACTGTCCTAATTATTGTGTAGCAGCAATATGAAGTGATAGTATTGATGCATTTATCAATCTTCTGGCATACAATTTTGAATCTTTCCTCTCTAATAGTCTACTTTCAACATCTTCTGGGTAAAATAATAATGCTGGATAACCATTTAATTAGGTAATCCTGTTCTCTACTCTTGTTATCTCTCTCTCTACCTGTTGTTTTCTTTCTGCAGGACGAAGAGGAGTTTTTCAGGTACACTTTTATTGGCTGTTCTGTTTAGTCAAATTCCCTTCAAGCCTGTCAATTGCAGCACCAACACCACCGCCACCACCACCCTTTGAATGTTGATCTGAATCAGGATAGGCAGCAGCTGATCTCTCTTCCTTTGCTTTCTCTAACAGTTTCAGATGAGCCCAACCTGTCAGCAAACTCCTTAATTTAGTTACGACAACATGCCTTGCTTTCTCTCACAGTTTGAATGAGTTCTCTAATTTTGTATACCTTATTATTGTGTGTTTATTGCGTGCGCACATATATATATATAGAGAGAGAGAGAGATAGCAACCCCCTCTTTCCTCTTTCTCAGTCCACAATATTTCTTTCCCTATTAAAACAGAATCTGAGTATTCTAAATTCCCTTTTCAGTATATTGGGGCAAACCAACTTCGAAAGGTACCCCATCCCCATCCCCATCTAGATTGATGCAACTTATCAAATCTTGCAATTTACAGCCAACTCATGAACAGGTTGTAAAAATCATTCATTTGCTTTTTATATGACCAATTTCAGATGAAGATACATTAATATATTTTTTTTGGACATAAAACCTTTCACTTTACAATGGGTATGCAGCAGCAATGGACATTAGAACAAGGTCTGCAATTACATTTCCACCATGGTGCCACTGCCACTTGACAGTTGTTAATTTAGATTATAAAAGGTAAGGTTCTGTGCTGTGCTATACCTTTGTTTTTGGTGTTCATGAAATGACAGTTATTCAAATAAACATGATATTAGGACAACACAAACAGTTTCCTAATGGGTATGTATGTTAAAAGGCAACCCCTAACTAAGAAGAAGGTGATTTCTCGTTGTTATTTCTCGTAATAACTGATGTTATGTCATTTTGCCAAAGAAAGAAAAGACTACAACATATACAAACCCAGATGATAAGATAAGAAGAATACATTACCAAGAGGAAAGCCAAATGCCGCTCCTAGAATCGAACCCAGCAGCACATTCCTTGCACGCCAACGAATTGACCCTGGCACTAATCACAGGAAGTAAAAAAGAGAAAGTCAAATAGCCAGAGATTTTCTTATATATTCAAGAGAATTGAACTTCTTTCACCCCAAAAGTGAAAACAACTTTCAGTAGATTCAAATTACAAAATCAAGTATAAATACACAAGATATTAAACTTCAACTTCATGTTGAATTTCAGTGAGTCATCATGTGAGTGAAGTTAATTTGCTGAATATAGTATAATCTTTATATCTATGGACTCAAATCACCAGCAGAAGGTATGAATTATTAACAAGTAGAGAGGTGCCAGAAAGGAACTGCAAGCCAATTAGAAAGTTCCAAGGAGAGAAACGTCTGATGCCATTAGTTATGAACTCTTACTAATTAGACCAAATGTAGCAGCAGTGAGTGAACCAGCTCCAACAATATTATAAACATCATGTACATCTCGTTTTTCGGCAAACAAATTCTGTAGACCATAGAATGCTGCAGTGAACATCCCAAGGCGTACTCCACCAACTATGGACCCACGAGTGACTCGGATGAACCTTTTCTCCATTGCATCCCTCATTAATCTATATTGCTCGCGCTTGTCTGGCGTGCTCCCAAGTTTCAGCATCACTTCTGCATCCTTGCTCTGCCAAAAGATTGTAACCATCATTTACGTTTAACAGGATTGCACAAGACAGAAATTTATTTAAGACACTGTTTATCCAATACATTTAGGAATCATCATTAAACTAACACTAGAACAGAACGAGATAAATTCGTTAAGTCAAAAGTTTTATTTGTATAGTATTAAGCTTCAGTATCCTTAAAAGATAGCTTCTATAATCTCAATATCCACTTATGCAAGTCTCCTCTTCATACTCCTCCCCTCCTTTTGGGTTATTCTACTCAAGATGAGCATGATGGCACAGGAAGGAGGGTAGAGAAGATCATTGGACGACACTGTTGAACAAAACACTGAGGTTATATCAGAAAAATACTAAAAATCATTTTCTTGTATTTGGTTGTCATATGGAAAATACAAAAGAAAATAAAATATAATTAAAATTAGATGTTAATGTATTTTCATATTATTTAATCTTTAGATCAAGGAGCTAAAACAGGTAAACTGAGTTTGAAATAATATTAAAAAAATTTCACTTCAAATGTATTTTTATTTTTCTTATTAATTTTTTTCTTCAGCTTTTCTTCTATATTTATTTCCTTTTCATTTTTCCTCAAATTTTCCGGAAACCCAACATAGCCTTAATAATGTCCTAAGAAGTATGCTTTGACGCAGTTTTTATGACAACTTACCACAGATGCAGATGATAACATAGCCTTAATAAGGTTCTAAGGAGGGCGGAGAAGATCATTGGATGACACTGTTGAACAAAACACTGAGGTTATATTTGGTTTTCAGAAAATACTGAAAATTGTTTTCTTGTATTTGGTTGTCATATGGAAAATACAAAAGAAAATAAAATATAATTAAAATTAGATACTACTGTATTTTCATACTATTAATCTTTATATCAAGGAGCTAAAATAAGCAAACTGAGTTTGAAATAATATAAATAAATTTCACTTTAAATGTATTTTTATTTTTCTTAATAATTTTTTTCTTTTGCTTTTCTTCTATATATCTTTCCTTTCCATTTTTCCTCAAATTTTCTGCAAACCCAACATAGCCTTAAGAAGGTCCTAAGAAGATATGCATTTGAAGCAGTTTTATGACAACTTACCACAGATGCAGATGCCTCCTTGCCACCTCCATATAACATGCCAGCAAACATAGCAATTACAGTTGCAGGGCCCCAATTAACCATTCCAGGGATTTTTGAAGTACCCTAATTTTGTGGAGCATAAAAGATTAGCCTCTAGATATATCACAAAATCAACATGATCATAGAATCATAATACTCATACATAATATCCATTCTGCCAATACACATTCATAAAGCTATAATGTAACAAACCACACGGGGAAATAACTCCGCACACTAGATTTAGGGATCGGTTTTGTTGAAAATCCATTGTGACAACCTACTCTCAACTGTGTAGATATATCTGCTTTAGACCCAATGGGCACTCATGGCGTTAAATATGTTAGTATAAGATGAGTTGATACAGATATAGTTCTAGTAACCATCTCCCAAATCTGAAGTAGGATATATCACATACAACAAAACTATTTTTTTGGAAAACAAACTTAAGAGATATCAACCAAGAAAGGAAAAATATTGTAAAATATCATATCTCATTGTGTTAGCCCAAGGATACACCCTAACTAAGGTTTTGATGATAAAAAAAAGGTTAATGGCTAATAATGATTTAAAATTGAGATGAGTGATAGGTTGTATTGGATCAAGTATTTTGAAGTCAAATTGCTCATAAAAAAAAAAGTCAAGAACCCAGGACCAAGCATGACAAGGAACTGGAAATCCACACAATAGAGCTAGTCAAAACTAGGGAGGTTGCAAAACAAAATTTTGAATTCTTTAGGAATTAGAAATGAAAATTTGTAAAAGACATAAACAGTTATAATTTCTTATTTTGTATCTTGGATTCATATCAGACTATTCATCAAATTTTCTTATAGTTCACCAATTCAGCACCATTAGACATTAAAGAAAAAAGAAAATAATAAGGCACACACTTAAAAGGCACTAGAAATGGCCTGAAAAGAATTCAAACAAACAAAACCTAAACCCCTCACATCGTAGCAAAAAATACCGATTAAAAAACAAGGAAAAATCGCAATTGAAACATCTTCTTTCTTTACCCTAATTTTTCTTCAGCAACTAAGCAGAACATAACCCAGATTCAAGAGCAAGTAAAAACCAATATGTAGCACTGTATATTAAAAAATAAAATGTACAAGGAGAATCTTACATTCAATACGGTTTCTTCAGGTGTTTCAACATCTTCCATGGCAGCTTCTTAAATTTCTAATAATCTGTTTGGTGGCTAAGAAAAAATGAAATTAAAAAAATAAATAAACCGGACCTTTAGAGTGAGAATCTTATCAACAAGGCAGTGATCTGTTCATATGTGTATTGTAATTTTCCTTTGTTTTCTCAGCAACCACACTTAAGCTATCAGACTCCATGAGGCTATTCAGAATTCAACCACCATGGGAGATCAAGAAAAGATTCAACCAAATCACCAATTTATCCCACAATAATTGTACAATCCCTGAAATACCCTCTATGCTAATCTTTTTTATTTTTTCCCAATTAAGTTTTTTTTTTACGGCTAATTACGTTCCTTAATAATGAATGCTTAAAAAAAGGGGGAGAATTGTGTTTAAGTGCAATGAAGAGAGCATAATAAGGAATACAGAAATTTGATTTCACATACAAGTCAAAAATGTAATGAAGGCACAAAAATAAGGTAAACATGTGGTAAAATAGTAAACTCATTTTTAGAGAACTCCTCACTGGGAGGAACGCTGGTATCAACCAATGATCGACGCGCCTCCATGCGTCGATATTCTCTCATGAGAACTCCTCCACGCGCCAGCGCGTGGACCACTTTCTGGCAATGCGCTTCCACTTGCAGACTTGCCGATCGTCGACAAGGCCTCCTATGCCCCTAGTTCTTCCATTTGACACCTGTAGCTGTGAGTTTTACTCTCTTTTGTCCTCGACAACCTTGGCATTATGCTCCTTTTGCGCCATCTCCGGTCATTTGTCACTATGTTGTGATTCTCAGCACATGCATAGACCCTGTGGTCACTCCTGGTAATTGTTTTGTTGATTCAAAAATTTATTTGATTATTTTCTCCTATATGGCTGTCAAAGGGAGCTCATCCCCACCTTTGGGAGTTATTATTACACCCAACGAGAATAAGGAGTTGTTGAGCTATAAATACAATGTTGATTTGTAAATAGAATAGGAGAATTATTTAATCCCTTTAAACTGAGGTTCGCTTAGTTTCCTTTTCGTGCTTGGGGAATAAAGTTGGCTTTCCTTTTATGCCTCGCTTCCTTTTTCCTATCTTGTAATTCCTCTACATAAAATGTGGTGTATAGTCAATCTAAAAATACGTAAATTATCACTTTTCATCCCATATTTCGTCATGGCATCGAGCCGAGGTTTCAAAACCCAGCATCATTTCGCTTTCATTGCCATTTTTATGGCCTTCATAGCTAGATTTTTGTTTCTTTCATCGTTTTTCTTTCGCTTCCGTTTACTCGATTTCTAAAGGCAAAACAAGGTGTTTCACATCAGGTTTTTTTCGTGAAAGATGTCGGAGGTTGCAAAGATGACTAATACAACACAATCGAAGGAGATTGTTCGATCTCACCAACTAGGGGAATTGCAAAATATTCAAGCCGATATAGTATCGGATGGAAAAATTACCTTAAAATGGTTCCAACTTGTTCGCATCAGGCCGAAGGGGAAAGGAAAGATTAGCCATCTTATGGGTACAGGGCCGAAACTAAGAAGATCCTCGATTTGAAGTATGGGATGAAGAAGATTATATGATTATGGCGTAGGATCGTGGAATTCCCAGTGACTTTAGATTAGCGACACATGTCTATTCTCGGCTACGCTTAAGGATATTCGGGGACGAATCAACAAACGATTCAAAAAGTTAGAGATACCAAGTATATGAGGTCAAGGTGAAGACAATTGCTGCAAAACAAGAAAGTAAAACAGTTACTACAATTGAAAACTTTGTGTCAAGAACTTGATCATTATAGGGTGATAAAAACCAAATGTCCTAACGATGCCGCTGTTCTAAAGGATTTCATTGAGCAAGATAGAGTCTATGATTTTTCGCTGGGCGAACTCAGATTCTGATCAAGTGCGAATCCAGATTCTCGCAAGGTGATAGTTCCGTACTTTAATGAGGTGGGTGTCACTAATTCGAGGAGAGGAAAGCCGAAGGAGTGTTATGCTTGAACCACAAACCTCGATGGACTGCAAATTTCTAGTAGCAAAAAATGCATCCAAAGAAAGGAAAATGATCCTAAACACCAAAGTAGACAATCGCGGAAGAAGAACAAGGATAATCTTTAGTGCACCATCAGTAGCGAAACCAAGGCACACAAAAGAGAAGTGTTGGAAGCTGAATGGTAAGCCACCAAGTCGAGAATGGGGAAACCATGGAGAGCAGCAAATGCCTCAAGCACACATGGCAGAGCAGCTTAAAACTGAGGAAAATTCAGCAATTCAATAATGAAGAAATGGAGAAGTCGAAGTTTGTCGATACCTTTACAAACTCATGTGAGCTGCTTTCGCTCTTTCAGATACACCTTTATTCTCTTGCATAAATGCCCTTAAACAAGGTTTATGATGACTTTGCACAGACTTTTGGTACACAGTACCAAATGACACCTAAATCTCAATCTTTACACCTATACCCAAGCCCAAGTAACAAGAAATCATAGTGAGCCAATGGCTCTTAGCTACCAAGCAGGTCGAGACATATATATCACACCTACCCTTATCCTTAAAATGTCCTCCATGTACCAAAATTGTCGACTCAACTTTGTTTCGCTCAAAAGCTTACTCATGATCTTAAATGTTAGCCATTTTTTTCCTTCTTATTGTGTTTTTCAGAACAAGGTTCTAGCGAGGAGGATCGACTTGCTAAGGAAAGAAACTATTTTACCACCTTGAATTATCTCTAAAAAACTAAGAATAATTGCCTCGTCTTTCCTCGATTCCTCAAAATAAAGATACCATCGGTTGTATCACCTACATCTGTGTCATCCATCCTTGTGGTTTTAAAGGTCATGTTTCCTTATTTGTTCCATGGATCAGATATTTCTGAGTTTCATTGCGAAACCTGTGAATTGACAAAACATACTCGTGTATCTTTTCCTATTTAGCAATAAAAGAAGTTCTCATCCTTCTTATTTAATTCATAGTGACATATGGGGTCCTTCGACTATACCTAATGTTTATGGGGCTCATTGGTTTGTATCCTTAATTGATGATTGCACTCGAATTACATGGATCTTTCTTCTTAAACAAAAATCTAATGTTAGTATTGTTATACGACTTCCACTAATGGTTCAAACCACTCGGTTCAAATAAAAAGCTTTAGGACAGATAATGCTAGAGATTACTTCAACCAGATTTTGTCACCCTATTTTCAATCACAGGGACTCATCATGTGTTAACACACCCTAACAAAATGGGGTAGCTAAGAGGAAAAATGGGCATTTACTTAACACAACCTGAGCCTTACTCTTTCAAGGGAATGTTCCTAAGTCTTATTAGGGGGAAGCTGTTGTTACTGCCACATACCTGATAAATAGAATTCCCTCATGAGTATTAGACAACAAAAGTCCTGTAGAGGTACTTAAGAGTTTCTATCTACACTTCAAAATCTCAAACGGGCTCACCCTAGGGTATTTGGGTGCACTACATTTTTTTTCATGTCCACAGCCAACATAGAGACAAGCTAGACCCCCGAGCCATAAAATGTGTCTTCCTTGGTTAGTAATCCACTCAAAAAGGTTACAAATGTTACAACCCCTCAACCAGAAAATTTTACATCTCTGCAGATGTCACCTTCACTGAAAACAAACATTTTTTCCCCAAGTCCTCTCTTAAGGGGGAGATTTCAATTATGGAAGATAGTCCTTGTGAGTCCTTTGAACCTCTTAACTTTCCTCATGTCTCAACTGAAAACAAACCTTTTTTCCCCAAGTCCCCTCTTAAGGGGGATATTTCAATGATGGAAGATAGTCTTTGTGGTCCTTTGAACCTCTTGACTTTCCTCATGTCTCAACCCATGGTGATGAAGAACCTGAGTCATCCAGTTCTACCACTGAACCCGTGTCATCCCTTGTTCCAACCAGTGTCACTAGTAATTTTCCACAGTTTCCTAAGGTGTACTCAAGGGAAAAGGCCATTCCAGAACCGAAGTAGGTCCAAGAATCCGACTCAGACCCTGGGAATGAAATCATAGTAAGATTGTAATTCACCTTACATACACAACCCATTAAACTTCCATCACTCAACAGACAACCTGTGACTCTGTGAATTCCTCCCATCATTGCCGAGTGCACCAGAGAATGCACTAACCGACCACTTAATCCACTGTCACACTATGTGTCTCTTAAGCATCTATCACCAGCCGACAAGAATTTCATTGTGAGACTAAACACCACTATCATCCCTAACACTGTTTCTGAGGCATTGACCAAAAGGGAATGGAAAGATGATATGAGAGAGGAGATGAGTGTATTAGACAAGAATAAAACATGGGAGATCATTGAAAGACCGAAAGGGAAAAACATTGTAGATTGCAAGTGGATTTTCACACTAAAATATAAGGCTGATGGATCTCTCGAGAGACATAAAACAAGATTGGTAGCCAAAGGGTACACTAAACTTTCTATAGAGTTGATTATCAAGACTTTTGCCCATTTGCAAAATGAATATCAGAAGAATCATGTTGTCATTGGCTGCCCACTACTACACTGGCAACTCTACAAGATGATGTTAAGAATGCATTTAATGGTAATTAGATGAAGAGATTTGCTACGAACATCCCACCAAGATTTGGAGGGGAAACATGTAACAAGGTGCAGCCGAAAAAGGCCCTTGATGGCTAAAACAACTTCCTAGAGCTGTTTGGGAGATTTGGTAAAAGTCATGAAAGAGTTTGGGTACAAACAAAGCTAAGGTGACCAAACTCTCTTCATTAAGCACTCTACTGCAGAGGAGAATCAGTTTTTTCTAGTTTATGTCAATTTACATCATAGTGACTGAAATGGATGAGAGAGAGAAGATGTGAAGGTGAGATTAGCAAAAGAGTTTAAGATAAAGGAACGAGGAAATCGCTACTTCCCCCAGACAGGTGGCATGTTCTACACAAGGGATCTTCTCATCTCTCAACAAAGTATGTGACCGATTTATCGCGTAACAGGGAAGATCGATGTAAACCGTCTCTACCCCAATGGATCCAAACCACAAGTTGGGAAAGGCTAAAGAAGAACCGATGGTCGATAAAAGAATGTACTAGAGGCTGGTTGGTAGGCTCATATACCTTGCTCACACTCGACCAGACATCGCCTACTCGGTGAACATGATCGGTCAATTCATGCATGATCCAAGAAAACCTCATCTTCAAGCTGCTTACAGGTGCTGCATTATTTGAAAGGCAACCCCAGGAAAGGATTTTGTTCAAGAAGAATGATACTCGCTTCTGTATATGCCAATCGTCGATTATGTGTTCCATAGTGGGATCGAAGATCAACTATAGGGTATTGTACTCTTTCTGAGGTAATTTGGTAACAGGAGAAGTAAAAAGCAAATGTAGAAAGGTCGTCTCGTTAATCAAAGTTTAGTGGCCATTGCTCAAGGGTCAGGTGGAACTACTTGGTTGAAGATTATTCTAGATGATTTGAGAATCAAGTGGGACGCACTTTATGAAGCTCTATTGTGACAAATAAGTCAATTCATCAATATTGCTCATAACCCTATACAACATGATAGACAAAACATATATCGGCGCTGACACATTTCATCAAAGAAAAATTCGAGGAAGGAGTAGTGTGTATGTCCTTCCATCGTGTAACATCAATTAGCCGATATTCTAACAAAATGGTTAAATAGTTCAATGTTTCACGATTCTGTATTCAAGTCGGGAATGGAAGACATCTATTCTCACCGAGGGGGAGTGTTGAGCTGTAAAGAATGTCGATTAGTAAATAGAATAGGAGACTATTTAATCCCTTAAATCGAGGGGATTCGCTTTAGTTTCCTTTTCTGCTAGGAATAAGTTAGTTTCCTTTTTATGTCTCTTGTTTCCTTTTTCCTTCTCTTGTAATCCCCTATATAAACAGGGTGTATAGTCAATCTAAAATACAGAAAATTATCACTTTTCATCCCATATTTCGTGTCAGGAGTACCTCCACCTCACTCAGGTAGCCACATCTACATCCATTTCGTTTGTTGCCCAAACCGATAATGCCTCTGCTTGCCTTTCACATTCATCTAGATCCTGGATTCTTGATTCTGAAGCCTTTGATCATCTTTCTGGTAATAAGAATTTTTTTTCCTCCCTTACTATTACATCACCTTTATCCATGATTACTTTAGCTAATGGATCTCAAACTTTGGCTATAGGAATTGGTTTAGCATTTCCTCTTCCTTCCGTACCCCTTGCTTCTATCCTTTATGTTCCTGATTGTCCTTTTAATCTAATTTCTATCAGTAGGTTGACTCGCGACCTTAATTGTTTGACTAGCTTTTTTGATAATTCTGTCAAATTGTAGGACCAGAGTACGAGGAGGATGATTGGCATAGGACGTGATTTTCAAGGCATTTTTCATCTCAGCTCGCCTTCATCTTCCATTGCTTGCACTTCCATGGATACTCCTATCCTTATTCATAGTCGCCTTGGTCATCTGAATATTTCAAGTTTCAAATAATGGTTCCTCATTTTTCTAGTTTGTCCTCAATTGAGTGTGAGTCATGTCAGCTTGGGAAACATACCCCTATCCCATTCCCCAAGTGCCTAGATCAACGAACAAAGTCTCCTTTCTGCCGCCCACACCGATGTTCGAGTCCTTCCCGACGTTTTGCACTCGAGGCTCCGGTACTTTGTTACTTTTATAGATGATTATTTTCATCAGATTGGTATTTTTAATGAAAACTCTAGTCGAAGTTATTCTATTTTTGTAAGCTTTCACAAGCTCAAACTCAATTTAATACTTCAATTCGTATCCTACGAAGTGATAATGCAAAGGAATATCTTTTTGGACCATTCTCCTCCTTTTAAGTCCTCACATAGGATTCTTCATTAGTCCTCTTATGCTTACATTCCTCAACATAATAGAGTGGTCGAAATACAAAGAACCGGCCATTTAGGTTGAAACCGCCAGACTTTCTACTCCATCATAAGGTTCCTCAATGCTTTTAAGGGATGCTATCATAAAATCATTGTTATTTGATTAATCGTATGCCATCATCCGTCTTGCATGATCAAATCCTTCATTCCATCCTTTTTCCAAATCAACCCCCCTTTTGTCTCCCCCCTCGTGTCTTTGGTTGTGTATGTTTTGTCCATATTCTTACTCCTGGACAAGACAAGCTTTTAGCCAAAGCCACGAAGTGTGTCTTCCCCGATTATTACCGATTTCAACGAGGATATCGCTGCTACTCTCCTAATACACATCGTTACTTTATCCATGTCGATGTCACCTGAGAACTTTTTGCAGTTCCCTATCGCCCACCCACCCAAATCGATGTTTCATATTCTACCCTCTTTATCCCGTCTCATCACTTCACCAGATTTCCTCCATTTACTCCAATTCTGCACTACTATGTGCTCATACTTTTGTCACCAGATAGTGACACCTGCCTCCGATCGACTCATCTCCTATGGCACCCTCCTCAATGATGCCGATTTTGCCATCTCCCGTTGATCTTTCCACGTTTACTAGAAGGTACTGCCCTTATAACCCCATCCTATTTATACTTCGACTTATCATCATTTATCTTCGCACTCGCCTTTGTTTCCACTCTCGCTTCGCTCCAAAACTATGATGAAGCTCCTATCCCATCCCACTAAAAACAAGAAATTCATTGCTCTACATTCTAGTTGACTGGGACCTAAGATTTCACCTACTAGCAAAACACATGTCACGCCGTCAGTGTATACATGTGAGCCATCAGCAGGCGCCTGCCGCTTAAAGCCTAGGAGCCACCACTCCCTACGGTAGCGCCTCGCCTCAAGGGAGGTGCCTTGCCTCTAGCATTTTTGACCAAAACAACGTCATTTTGGTCAGATAAGTTATTTTAACTTATCCAAAACGACGTCTTTTGTATCCTCTATTTTATTAAGGAAACACCGGGCCAAGGGGTGTTATATGAAAACAGAGGTCACACCCGGATTGTCGGATATTTAAGATGCGATCAAGTGTGTTCATCAGATAGAAGCTCCACTTCTAGGTATCAGGTATTTATTGGTGTAAAACCTAAGATTCCGAAGAGTAAGAAATGTGATTGTGAGCGATCAAGTGTCAAGTTATAATGAAATACGACTTCGCGTACATGTGAGCTCATATGGCTAAGACATCTTCATCAAGAGCAAAGATTTAGGACGGATGAACAAATGAAGCTAATATGTGATAATCAAGCTGCTCTCCACATCACATCCAACTAGGTCTTTCATGAGAGGACCAAGCATATTGAAGTGGATTGTCACTACATTGCAGAGAAGACGCGCCGTGACGCATTTGATCACTGGGCTGTTAACCTGCCGACCAACTGGGCCAGACGTTGCTCACCAAACATCCTCGCAGGTCCTGTGCACTGGGGGGCCAGATTCAGAATGTGCCTTCTGCCAGCATTCGACTCCATACGCCTCCAACTATGCAAGGTTGAGAATCAAAGAATATTCCCTAGATATTTTTTGGTTTATCTCCTCTCTTTTTAATACATTATCCTCCTTCCTTTTACACTTTATATTGTTCCTTTTTGTTCCATTATTTTGTATATATATAGGTGTCTCTATAATATGTAACTTACTCATTCAATAAAGAAAAGAATTCTTTTCTTCTCTCATTTCACAAGAATCAAAGCACAATGGATCTGTTTCAAATGTCAATTGGACCAATCACAAGAGCAAAAGAGTCATTAAATGGGCTTGTGAAGGAGTTTATTTGGGCCAACCCAGTCTTTTAAGAAGAGCCCAAGTCAAATCAAGCCTTTGAAGGAATTATAGCCAATAAGGAAGTTCAAAAGTCCATAAATATTATCAAGGTTGTTAATGGAAATAATCCACATGATTTTGGCAATTACCAGAAAATCAAAGAAAATCTGTGCTCCATATTCGCTCCATAATTCATGCACAATCAAAGACCTAATTTGGAGAGTTTCAGCATTTATGCAAGTCATTAGTTGTCCAATACGTCTATTATCATCAAAATATCAAGGATAGGTATCCAATAAGGAAAAGAATAAATTATATACATGTTGCTTTGGTAGTTTTCCATTTTCATTTTTGGTAATTTGTGTATCAAGGATGAATTTTAGGAACTTTTCCTTTCTTTCTTAGTCAATAAGAATGTCATAAGCTCTATATAAAAGCCCCTTGATGTACTTGTTAAGCAGACATTGATGAATAACAATTATTGTGAGGTTTTTTTTACTTTATGGTTCTTGTGAGAACTTTCGAGCCTATCAAGGTTAATTTCTTATAGTGTTCAAACTTACGACTCTTGATTCTTCTATAATCAAGGGGATGGGATTACTTTCCTTTGTTCTTATGGCTTTTGGTTTCATATAAACAAAGGGACGGAGATGCAACATCTTTGCTTATAGCTCTTGATTCAATATAATCAAGGGGACGAGGCCACTATTCTAGATCGTGTTTGAATATCCTTGGATTAATCCATGACAATTGGTGGATCTCAAAGCAAAACGCAGGGGGGTTCACATCATTTTGGTATCAGAGCTTCGGTTTTCAAACATCGATTCGGTATTTATCTTAATTCTTGTTATTTGACATTTCATTGAGTGCAAAAAAAACATAAAAAAAAAAAAAAAAGAAGAAGAAGAAATCATCCAAAAAAAAGGAAGAAAAGAGAATCAAAAGATTGTGGTATTCTTCCTTTTCAGCTTATTATTGATGCAGATTTGGTTGGTAGCCTTTGAAGAATCTTGCTTTTCTATTTTCTAGCGCTTCAATTGAAGAAACATGAACTTGATCAACAGTATTATAAGAAAGTGGGTCTGATTGTACTTTTGATGTCCCCAACACTGTACTATCTGAGACTTGACTGTCACCATGGCCAAGAAATTCTAAGGTGCTTCCATGTTGCGGCTCCCTTTGCATGATACCATCAATACTATTCAATCCTATCCTCAAAGTGGCCTTTTTCTAATAGTGGGTCGTCCTCTGCTTCAAAGATACTGCTCACAGAGCAACTTTGAAGATACCCTTCTGATCCATCAGCACCTTGAATTCGAATCTGATTGTAAGTTTCACAAATATCTCTAACAGCTTTGTGAAGAGAGAAAAGAGAGAATCCCTAATTTTTTATATTCACGGAAAAAAAGAAGTACCTCTACATTACATATTGGATTTATATATATACACACTCATGGGACCCACAATACAATAAGAAAATAAAGGAAAAGACTGTACAATATCTAACACTTCCTCGTTCGAAGATATACGCTATACGCACTGCTCATATAAATATATTTAATTCTAGACCTCGAGAGATTTAGTAAAGATGTCACAATGATCATTAATCGACAAAACTAAGAATATACATCCCGATGCGATCTTCTCTCTAATGAAGTATACCAACTTCAATGTATTTGGTCCTTTCTCCCATGTAGAAGACTAGATTTGATGCAATACGCAAAGTAGCCTAGTTATCACAAATGAGCTTCCATCCGCTCATCCCTTCCAACTTCAACCCCGATAGCGCGCCTCACCCATACGAAGCTCATTACGCCGCTGCGCCATACCAATACTCCTGGCCAAATACAGATTCAATGCGCACTACACGCTGTTTCTTACCTTCCAAGATATTAGGTTACCACCAATGAAAAACACAAGACTTCAAGGAACGCACACCAGGTGAGCCACCCAACTGCATCCGTGGTAACCACAACCTAGGTACGACCTCTATTCTCGCATACACCTCGGGCTCGGTGCACTTTGATATATCAAGAATGCGATTACAAAGATCCAACGGAACGAGACACGAGTATGCTCTGCCATTGTGACTCACACGCAAGTGACGACAAAGTGGAAAACGAGGACCATCTTCCGGAACTTAGAAAGACTAGGTGGCCGAGACGACGCTGACGGCGGTGGAGCATCAATGGAAACGCAACTACGTGAGATGATTATAGGTGAATGATAGGAGCTCTCAGACTCACGTCCGATGCCAATCGTTTTCCCCAGATCTCTGGCCCTACTAAGGTCGCTAAATTTATCGAAAAATAATTAACAATAAGAAGATGCTGGATGGCTGATGGAAATAAGATTAAAGGGACACTCAGGAGTATAAAGGACAAAAGTGAGAGGTAGGAAGGGAGAGATGCGCTGAACCACTCACCTACAAATAAGAATCATTACCTATGCAATGCAGGTAAAGTAGTGGGCAGTAAGTAGAGAAGAGAAAAGATCTTTATTACCGATATGTGGATCTAAGCACCGTAGTCTAGAATCCTGTGGTCCAAGAGAAGATAAGGGAGTAAGGCAGCAGAGTATCACTTGGCCCCGGGGCAATGCATGCAATAGAAGCCGACTTCAAGGCTGGGTAGAGAAGATAGTCATCATACTCACTGTCAATGGGGGGAATACCTTGAGATGTGGAAGAGCCTTAGTCCGGGTGGCCGAATCGAATCGTAAAACTGGGCCACGCTGACAGCCATGGAAAGGTCTACGAATCGATAACAATCACGAAAAGCCAAGCTTATTTGCACAGTGCAGCGAGCACATTGTCCTCATCTCTCAAAGACACTACACTCAAGGTTAGTGTGAGAAACTAACATGTAAGAATTTAAGGCCACTGGCGTGCAAAAGTCCGGTGGGTGTAGAAGAGGAGGGCGCAGGGAGGCGAGCAACACATCATCCAAGGATTGGACCATGACCGCCAAGAATCATCTCTACGCCTCAAGATTCTACGGAGCCAAGAGTAAGGACCATGAAGAACTTGTCAACTGCTTGTCGAGCTCCCCAACATCGGCGTCAAGAACTCCTCCTGGGCAGAGGCAATCGTGCCAATATAATTAGATAAATCCATGTCCCGTCATTTCGATATCGACAACAAAGCAGGTTACCTTATGTTAAGGCTGATATCATTCGCATGTAACTCATCATTCCAAAACTTAGAACATACTGTAAGCTCAAGATGAAGCAAAATTCTTGGATCAATCGACCGCCATAATACGCCACAGAGTTTGCATCTATTTTCTTCCATCGCACCTTGTCAACATTAGGTATAACATCCCCTCCTGCGTAGCAACATGATCCTCACAACTTGTCCCATGAACCGTGAGTTCCACGTGTCGACTGCGAAAGATACCTCACTACCAATCAATTTTTCTAATGTGATAAGAGGGAGATCTGCAGATACCGTATGTAAAATAGGATTTTTAGCTGCCATATCCACTTAACTGAGATCAACCACGCTGATTGAAAAGAGCCCTAATAGGAGAGTGGGCGAATCACACTGGAACTCAATCACGAACCCGAGATGAAGAAAAGGAACAAAACCATGGAGAAGATCGACTGACTGAGTGCATGGAAGAAACGGGCAAAAAGGTAGATAAGGAGGGTCTGGCAAGGCCCGCCGAGTGATGGAGCGCCAAGACCACGACTCGAGCCCGGGATGTGGAGTCCTCACACTAAAATGATCTGACACCACTGGCTAATCGCTGCGGGATCCGGCAGTTTCGAAGAGAAGCGGGCGCAGGCGGGGCCTGCCCGGCGAGGTTGCCACCGGCTGCAGATCTACCGTGCGCCTAATCTGCTGCTCCTACGAGAAGAGTCAAGTCGGAAAGCCACCTAAGGTGGTGCGTGGCACGGCAAGCAGGAGATCCATTTGATGGAGGGCTTTTGGGAGGAGCAACAGCGATCTAATGAAACACTATCACCAAAAGTAAATTAGGTTTCCCTTCGCTCGATACCCATGTGAAGAGAGAAAAGAGAGAATCCCTAATTTTATTATATTCACGGAAAAAAGAAGTACCTCTACATTACATATTGGACTTATATATATGTAAGAAAATATTCATGGGACCCACAATACAGTAAGAAAATAAAGGAAAAGACTGTACAATATCTAACAAGCTTCTCCTTCCTCCGACTTATCAAGATTACTAAAAGCACCAAAAACTGCATAACCATTTTTAAGGTACTCAGCTGATTCATTAGTAACCTGGACTTGATTAATGGTCACATGAATGTCTTTCGCATCTTCTCCTTGCTCTGACCCATCACTACTAATTGGCACCAAAGAACAACCGTTGAAATTTATACTCTAAGTGTTAAGCAAAGAAAGATAACAAAATTAGAGTCTAATTATGAGACTAAAGAGAAAAGAAAAGAGAGAAAGGATTCCTAAATGGATTAGGAAACTAATCTTTAACAAGTTCATAAGTAGTGGGGTTCCCATTCTCTACTGCTTCTTCTAGATGATATTGCACATTCTTCCCATGAATCATATTTGTCTGAAGTTCATCATCTGTCCCATACTTATACATTGAATCCTCATCTTCTGAATGTTCATACCCAGACGAGGTTATGTCATCCTCACAGAAATTCCCATTGTCTCTTTCCTCGTACTGAAAATCAGATTGCGAATTTAACCCATTAAAGCGTTCTTCTACTTCATTGATCATTTGAGATGATGAATCTTCTTCACTAATCCCATCATTAAACGTGTCATCCTCAACAAATTATGCATTAGCATTCTCTTTGTGGCATTCATTTCCCAGACCACTTAGCAATGACCCCTTATCCCCACACCTACTCTCCAGCCTCAATGATGTTCTTTGACTGCTAGAACCCTCCTTGCCATCTCGTAATCTTGACTCATTCTTTATCATTCTCTCACCATCGCTCTTTGCTTCACTATCTTCAATCTCATTGCCATTTCTACAAACATCGGACCCACCAGACAAAGCAATTCTCTGGTGGTTTTCGCAGTTACTATCAAAACCTCCTCCCAAGCTAAAATTCTCCAAACTACATCCTCCCCAATCCCAGAACTCCACATAAACCCTAATTCAGAATCCGTATACTCAGTAAAAGTCCCAAATGAACTACCACTCATACTGGGCGTACCCATGACCGAGTTCGCGCTACAATACCTATCGAACTCAGATTCTCCACATGAGGAGTCTTAGACGACGGGGTATCATCCGATTTTTTATCCTGGTCGGGAACAAATACATGCAGCGGATCAGGAGAGGCGGCTTCGGGGGAGTCTTCGCGAGCCGTCTCTCCATCGATCATCTGATAAAGGACTGAATTTTTTACCTAGAACCGACGGCCTTGATCCACACTGTGACTGCGGTTTCAATGGGATCAGGCAACAGTGAATTATACACAGATCATGTGCCTGAGTATATAAGATTTGAAGATAACAAGAAAAATATTTGAAAAAAAAATAAGAAAAAAGCAAGAGGAACAACCTGAGAGGATCGGAATCAGAGAGAGAGACTGCTGGAGCAGCTACAGCGACTAGTTAGACGAGAGGAGGTTTTGGAAGTGTTTTCTAAATTCCGAGAAATCCGGAAACGTTTTCCATGTTTTCGCTTTATGTTTTCTGTCTGTAAGATTTCATAAGAAATTAATGTAGATTTTTTTTTCTATTTTCAGCTTTATTAATTGAATGTTTAGAAGTAATCGATTAAAAGGGATTAAATAATGTTCGCATCCTAAGGCCATGCATAGGCAGGGAGGGAGTGAGGGACCGGGTTAGATACTTTTTTAGGGTAAATCACTGCAATATTGTAATTGCAAGTACATAATCACGAAAATAATAAAAATAAATAATAATCTTTGCATCCGTTATTGACGATGATTAGTATTATTTTTATTTTTATTTAAAAAAGTATTATTTTTGAAACAATTTATTGTATTGTAATTAAAATATTTAGTAATAAAAAAAATCATTATTTTCATTTAAAGTATTTAAATATAGAAATACTTGATTAAATAACCTCAAATAATCAAACATTTTGTGCGTTGCAACTATCGACAGTGATATTAACTCCATTGCATTTCATTCACAAAATTAAAAGAATATGATGACTATACTCTGCCAGAACCTTACATAAGAAATCTCAAACAGAAAGTGTCCCATTTATTAGTCTAAAACATGATTGAAAGCTAGGAGCTTTATACTTACTACCAAACCATATCTTTACAAATACCAAGATACATTCCCCAAAAGACGCTATATTCGGTCCAATCATTCATTATAGCCAATGGTGCAACAAGACTGCATTGGATACCCTGGTCATGGAAGGAGGATTACCCAAATAAACTCCTTCGACTAATCCATCATAAATCTAATATCGATCACATTATGTTCCATCCTCCCAAGGGAAGAACCCTAATCACGCCCAAATCGATGAATATCCATTATAAATACGCGCCGCTCCAACACTAAAGGCACTTAATTCTAAAGAATCTAAGCATCCTCTCTTTCTCGTAAAGAATCTGACTTAGGGCATTTGAGCGCCACGCGGCTTCCTGTACACTCTTCTTCCTTCTCGTTCTTCAGAGAGTGCCGCACCCGAATCCTCATAAACCACATCAGCATCCTATCTCAAATTTCAACCGGCCCGGGGCAGATCCTTCGCGCCTCGACCTCGCCAGCCTCGTCCAACCCAACTGACTAAAGACGCCCAAATTCCGCCCGGCTGGAAAGACATCATCACGGCGCCGTCTGTGAACGATAATTCCTTCACAGTCATAATCATCTCGCCACTGGCGGTATTAAATAAGGAAATACAAGCAGAGTAACACTAATCCACCGAGGACACTAATCCACCTGTGTGAAATGAGCAACACCCTCGGGACGGTAAACGATGCAGTCAATACAAACGGCTGAAGCGCTTCGCCTCGCCAACCGCCGTCTGGCTCAAGAATTGAGCAAATTTAATGCGTATACAACATCGCCAGGAGACACCCACAAACCCAGGAAGGCCATAACCTCCCCCCCCGCGAAGAACCACTTGGTCGCGACATTCCCCGAGGCATCGAAGGTATGCAGTCTAGTCAACCTGTGGGTATGGACTACACCGCTCGTCCCAAATGCCATGTGTGGGAAAACGGTTATGCCCGTGAGACACTTCTCAGGCGGAGCGAAGAGCCAAATCACCTCAACTAGAAAAACAAGGGAACTGTGGGAGCAGAGGTTCAAAACCTTCAACAAGAGCTCATCCGCGTGAAGGCGTAAGCGGGCGAGCCCCGATACTATGGACGCCTTGGTGCAAAGAACTAATCTCCCTTCACAAATTCGAGGTGTCAGACTTTCCCTTCCAACGAAATTGTAATGCCTCAGAGAAACATTCGATGGAGTCAAAGATCCCGCCGATCACTTTAATACTTACAAAAATCGATTGAAACAGACAGATAGATCTCAGGTGATGCAGGCTTTCGCACTACGCCAAAGGGCCGCCTCAGCCTGTCTCAATAATTCTTCCATCTATCTCGTCATCTCGTGAGCTAGTCGCTATGCCTGGCCTCCCACTTCACTCCGAGCTGTGACGCATGTGTAAAGCCTTGCTACCATCTATCGAATCATTAAACAAGGATCGCAGTGAGTTTCAGTCATATGAGCAAAGATTCAACGCCAGTCCTCAAGATAGACGTATTCGACCGAAAAATTACTGGCCACAAATTTTCTTCATCGCGCTCGCGACAATCAAAGGACCCGATGTTCTCTCATCTCGCAACCCTGGCTAGCATGCCCGAGGTCCTCGCCAGCCAGGAAAGACATAGTCCGCGGCAGCTCATATCGTTGAAAAGAGAAATCCCGCCGTTGAGTTAAAGCGGACGACAGACAGACGACGCAGGGCGAGCCTCAAGCGACAAGACGACTGCAGGAAATCTCGTGTACAGGACTCGAGCGCATTTAAAAGGCTGAGTTCGGGGACTGTCTGGGCCCACCGCAAACCGAGGGATGACGACATTACCCGTCACAACGCTTCACTCCACTAACAGCCCGTATCACAAGTCCTGCATGAGGTGCGAAACGAGCAATTCCTGAGATGGCCGACGCAGATGAAATCAGATCCCGCGACAAGGGATAATTGCATTAGTTCCATAGTGGACTATGACATCGCACCACAACCTGTGATACAACTAAGAAGAAATGTAATATTTGATACAACACTGATATCTTCTGCTGCTTCATATCTTTTTGTAAACCAAGCTCATAATCAAACCTAAAGTCAAAGCCCGTAACCATAATCCGGCCCCCGGCCAAGAAATTGCCATCTCGACAGTAACCTGCTCTCGCCACTCAATACTTCGAGAAATCCACGTGGATCTCTGAGGATCTGCATTGAGGAGTGAGAATCTAGTTTACCGAAAAGCCCACCTACGAGCATAAGATCGCCAGACACGGGGAAAGATCTAAATTGGTTTAATCGATACACTACCATCACGCCTTCCGACTCAGATCTCGAAGGTGCCAAAGACTCTATGACGACTACCGGTAGTCCGCTGCACCAGGGCCAACACTACGCTTCCATTTGCTTTAATCGATAATGGAGTTCTAACACATCATCTTCTCGGGCCGGGCTCAACAAGACGGGTATCGAAGAGAAAGCTGATCCTGGCCGCACACATATGCGGGATTTTCAGAGAGAAGGCACACTGCTTGCTCGATTCAACTCCAGGCCGACTGAGAACTCCCCGCTGCAACGACCAAGTGAAGAAGGTTCCTGAGAATGAGGGACGCCACAAATTTATAATATACGCTGCAGCATCCTCCCTCAACGCAATAAAAGCCATCCTCTCAAAGATATCACATGATAATCAAATTCCGACAAAGGAATGGAGCCTGGATCATCCGAGGAAATCGCGGTGGCCGAGAGTGTCACACACTCCACGAGACAAAAAGCTAGCCGACTACGTGAACGCCGACCAACTGAAGATGCTGCACGCAGGTGCTCACCCCACCGAGCTCCCTCGCAGGAAACTGTAACCCGTGTCGGGATGAGCAACCCGTAACATCTGAAATTCTACATTGGCTCCAAACTACCAAAGGATCTTAAAGGCCTCTCACTCGGGCCAGACTACAGACGCTGCATTAATGCAAAGCATACGGAGGAATCGACCGCACACTTCATCCATAACCGAACACCAACCCGTCTTCAAACCTATAACAAAAACGCAGGAGTTTCGCATGTGAACGACAAAAAGCTATCAACGAGGAAGCCCAAACTCCTCTGCCAGAGCGATAAGAGAGTAGAATATCCCGAAAGTGGCTAGCTAACGTCAGGATTCGCCAAGAAAGCCAACCCGCAAGTGGCGACTAAGATCGACCATCGACATAAACAAAGCATGCCCGAAGGACGCCTTCACCGAGACCGGGACTCATCGTGGACGCCACTCAAGAAAGCCACGAACTCACTGGGCTTTATGGATGCATTTTCCAGGCTACAACCAGATTAGTAATGACCCTTATGATTAGAAAAGACTTCGTCATTACCAAGACAAGGAACATAATCACATCTAGTAATGTCATTTCTGACTCAAGAATGCAGGAGCAACCTACCAGTGACTAGTGAACCGGATGTTCCAAAAGCAGATTGGTGCAACAATGGAGGTATACAGATCGACATGTCGTGAAGTCCACTAAGTCCGATCTCCATCACCCATCTCTCCGAGGCACCTGCATCCCGAGGAATTATAACATGAAGCCGAACTCACCAAATTGCGCTGTGTCACCGAAAATTTCTGGGTTTCATAGTTAACCACAGGGGAATTGAGGCGAATCTAGACAAAATAAAAGCATTGCTCGACATGCCGTCGCCTTCAGGAATAAAGGAGGTCCAATGGTTGACAAGAAGGATTGCGGCTCTAAGCCGTTTCGTATCCAGAGCGAGTGATAAATGCCAGCCTTTCTTCCAAGTTCTGAAGAAAGCCTTTCAATGGGACGGGTACTAAGAAGCATTTACAAAGACAAAAATATATTTAAGTTCTCTCCCATCCTAGTAAGTCCTATCAAGGAGAACCTCACTTTGTACTTAGTCAGATCGTATTTCTCAACCAAGGCAAGACTGGCCGAGACAAAGAGCGAGTCCATGACCCGGGCCACTACCGCAATGAGCACCGAGAGGAGCGGAGGAGAGGTACCTAAGAATGGAAAAGGATACTAGCATCAGGACTGCAAATTCTAAGCTTCGTCCCTATTTCCTGTGCTCACACCGTAGAAGTCCCAAACTAAGTACCCAATGAAGCGGTGTGTGTTACACAAACTTAAGTCTCCCCAAGGTCGATGAAGTGGGTCATAGAGCTAAGCGAGTTCGACATCAGCAAGCCGAAATCGGCTATAAAGGACAAATCCTAGCCGACTCGTCATGGAATTCGTCGATAGAGTTTATTGAGCCCAATACTGCATGTAGTGAGAGACTAATCTCTCCCATATGGAAACTCTCTCATAGACGGAGCCTCAAACGCACAGGGAGCTGAGTGTGCGAATCCTCACCTCACCAGAAGGGATAGACATTGAATACGCACTCAGGTTTGGGTTCCATGCTTCCAACAACGAAGCCGAGTATGAGGTCACATACAGCCTCAACCTTGCCCACTCATTAGGAGGTCGACCAGCCTAGAGGTCCACAATGACTTAACCGGTGGTCAGCAGATCAAGATACATAATGAGGCCAAAAGTGAGACGATGGTTCTATATCTCCAAAGGTCCGTGATTTGCTACAGTTTGTATTGGTTCGGCCAAGTACGTCCCATACTGCAGAATACCTGGCCGACGCCTCGCAAACTAGCCACGCCTCAGAAGAAGATCTCGCGTCAACGCCTGCCACTCTAGCGTAACCCCATCGACCTTTACAAAGATGGTGGTCGCCTCTAGCAGGATCCTCGTAGCCGAACCGGATGGACCCTATTTGGGATTATATTAATGACTTAACCCTACCGTGACGGCACTAAAGCATGGGCTAAGATAAGAGTAAGGTCTCCTGTGCTCATCAATCACAAAGGAAGCCTTTACAAGCGAGGATTCTTCACACCTTTCCTAAAATGCATCGCAGGAGAAGACACTGAATATGTGCTAAGAGAAGTACACGAAGGCATATGTGGGAACCATATCGGAGCTCGAACGTTAGCAGGAAAAGTTTTGAGGCAGGGATACTACTGGCCCACGATACTTAAAGATGCGACCGACTTAGTCAAGAGATGCGTAACCGCCAGAAC
The DNA here is from genome assembly GCA_016808115.1 of Tetrastigma voinierianum. Lineage (NCBI taxonomy): Eukaryota > Viridiplantae > Streptophyta > Magnoliopsida > Vitales > Vitaceae > Tetrastigma > Tetrastigma voinierianum. The sequence goes on along the minus strand of JAEQBH010003330.1, from coordinate 430,376 downwards.
ACGCCCAAAATATCACGCCTCCCTTCTCAGAGCCCCCGACGCCAATCACTGGGCCCTCGCCCTTCCAGCCAGCTGGGGGATCGATATATCAGGACCCCCGCCCATCCGCAAGGGCCAATGCAAATTCATAATTGTCGAGTGGATTATTTCACCAAGGGCAGGCCGAACCTTAGCCACGACATGCAGCAAAAAATACGCACCAGATGGGCGAAACATCATATGCAGATTTGCATCCCAAGAGCCCTATCGACAATGGAAACAAATAATAACACCAATTCGAGATTGTGGCCAAGTTTAATTAAAAATTATTACTACTACCAAGACACCGCAATCAAACTGGGACAGCCGGGTCACCATCGAACTTTAAAGTCAGCCTTTAAAGACCAAGCTAGAAGATCTTGAAGGAAGTTTGGCAGAATACTCCCGAGGCAATTATGGGCCACAGATCCACACGGTCAAGAACTCGGGAGATCCTGATTTGTCCTAAATTTTTGGCACAGGCGCAGCCCCCGTCGAGGTCGAATAAAATCTCCTGTGAGTCGAAGTTAGCATCGGAGGAACAAATGACGAGGCCCCTTTGCCATTCGAACTTGGAACTCCTGATGAAAACGCGGAACAAGTCTAAATACGCGACAAAAGAGTATCAAAGGAAGACAAACTGTGTACTACAACTGAGAGTCAGTTTCTTTAAGTTGCTACGTCGAGATTTGGTCTTAAAAGCTTCTAGCAAGGAAGAATCCAACGCACGAAACTAGCCCTAACTGAAGGTCCTTACATAATAACCCGAGTCGCCAGACTGTAATTATGAGCTCCAAATAGAGGAGGGAAAATCTACAACATACATGGAACGCTGAGCACCTGCTGCTTTTTGCATTTTTAAAGAGGCACCGGTTTGTAATAAAACCTTACTTCAATTCTTATGTGACGAGCCTGGGCACACGTAATTTAGTATCCAAATGTCCTGATATAAAGGAACATACACAATAAGAAAATCCATAAAAATAAAAGTCTCTCTTTATTCCAAATGAATCATATTCGGTTATAATCAGTGGTGTCCTTGATTACATCTCGAGAAACACTCAGTACAAGCAATTGCAAAAAAAAAGAGGAGACAAAGAGAAAGACGTAATAAAGAAAAAGAGGTGTGATAGGGAGAAAAGAAAGAGGAAAGATGGAGACAAAGGAGAAAGACGTAAAAAGGAAAAGAAGCAGATGAGAAAGTCAGAAGAAGAAAGAAGTGAGAAAAGAAGAGGGAAGAAGAGGTAGAAAGGATGAGAAGAAGATAAAGAAAAACAGCAGAGTGCGGCGCAGCGATGCACCGCCTCCGACGCATTCCCTAGCAAAAAAGCTAGGAACAAATATGACCCCATAAAGGGGAGACTAGGGAAAAACACAACTCCCACACATGAAGACCCAGAAAGGCTGATCCAAAGGAGTCGAAGGAACTCCAGCGAAGGCAGCCGAACGTCGAGCATCCATCTCAGGCGAACTTCATCCACCCACTGTGGAAAGCAGAATCTCCAAAAGCATAAGATACAGAGGCAACAGAGCCACCATTTATAAGGAGGACAAAACGCTCGAAAATTCAATGCCAATCGCTCCAGATTCTCCATAAATCAAAGATTAATGACGGTCACTTTTCGAGGATTACGCGAGGCGTTTCACCACCAAAGCTCTTTCATACCAAAAATCATGAGGCGATTCAGCTCTCACTAAAGCCCTTCAGACACTAAAGTCACGCATAACGGCCTACCACTTTGACTAGCTCCTCTACCAGACAAAGCACGTCGCTTCAAGAGTCGACCACCAGTTACATCGCCACTCTGGCTTCGAACGCCACCAAGTACTACGCTGTGGAGCCCGCTTGCTCACTCGACGAGATCCCCACTCCCAGACAGCTACGCCTCAAGAGTCGCACTGTACCAGCCAAGCATCGCCACTCATGAACGCCACCAAGGCCACAACTCTGGGGAGCCCACCACCACTCGACGAGCCTCTACTCGCACGTGCCACGCCAAGAGTCGACTGCAAATTTCGGCCACATCGCCATTAGGCTTGAACGCCACCAAGGCCACAATACAGAGCCCGCTTGCTCACTTTGACGAGCTCCCATTTCAAAGACAGTCAGCTCGCTCAAGAGCTTCGTACCGCCAGCCAAGATCGCCATTCGCTCGAACGTCACCACAAGGGCCACACGCCAAAGGAGCCCAGCTTGCCTACTTTGACAAGCCCTCGCGGCACTCCGCATGACGCTCCTTCGCATACCCATATTGACGAGGCTCACTTCAACTCAAGGACGAGCCCCTACTATCCACCGCGACGGCGCCCTTCACGCTCCTGCATGCACGCCCCTTCTACACTCACGACGAGGCTCATCCCCTCAACCCGCATGAGACGAGCCCACTATTCACCGCGGATTCCAGCCCTTCTCACGCTCTCCCGCATGCACGCAGCTCCTTTCATATCGACGAGGCTCACCCTCAACTCGTATGATCGTCCCACGATCACCGCGGATAAGCCCCTTCGTCGCACTCCGCATGTGACTGCCCTTCGTATAATTCATATCGACGAGGCTCATCCCTCAATCCCCGTGGCGGACTCCAGCCCCCTACTTATTCGACTCCCTCGTGGATTTGAGCTCCTTCACGCACCTGCATGCACGCCTCCGTGATATAATTAGCATCACAGGTCATCCTCAACTCGTATGACGAGCCCCTACTATTCACCAGTGGACGAGCCCCCTTCTCACGTGACTCCGCATGCATTCGCCCTTCGTACACCATCGACGAGGCTCATCCTCAACCTCGTAAAGACGAAGCCTCTACTATTCACCGTGATCGAGCCTTCACGCCCCCCGACGCATCGGCCCTTCTATAATGACCACGAGGCTCACCCTCAACCTCGTATGACAGCTCCATTATTCACCGTGGACGAGCCTCTTCGCCGCACTCTGCATGCACGGGCTCTTCGGCATTAATTCATATCGACGCAGGCTCATCCCTCAACTCGCATGGACGCAGCCTTACTATTCACTTTGACGAGTCTTCGTCGACTCCGCATTTAATTCGCCCATCGCACAATTCATATCGACGAGGCTCATCCTCAACTCGTATGGACGAGCCCCTACTATTCATATTGATTCCAGCCTCTTCATCGGACTCCAAACAATGCCTCTTCACTATTTACATCGATTTCCAGCTCTTCCCAGTTGTACTCTACTCAACCACACTCCGACGAGCCTCCATCAATGCCTCAAAGATGATTCACTCGCTCCAAGCATCGACGACCCCACCCACAAACCAGCCAACACCCCCGCCACGGGATTTGACGAAGGCCACAGTCTAATCCGACGAGCTCCACCCACTCCAACCATATGCTGGGAACCAAGCCAGCTCAAACAGATACAAGAGTGCAAAATTTCAAGACATACTAAATTGGTCGTAGACCTTCAACCCGTTACAAGCCTGTGGAAAAGAATAAATATATCTCATCAGGAATAAAGCCAAAAATGGGTATTTATCAAAGGAAGCGCTAAGATAGCATCGTGCCCTGTGCCCAACGAAAAAGTGGGGGAGAGGTCATCGTGAAAGCATAAACGAGTCCAAGAATTTAGCATCACGATGAAGAATGAGAAGGATCTCAAAGAGGGAGTAATGTGCCTGAATAATTAGACTGAAGACCCTCCGCCTCGCCACTGGGAGGTCAGTTGAAATCTAGATCCGAGGCTCGAACGACCTTTCGTTGAAAAGCGAAGCCACCCAGGCTTCCACCAGCACCAAACATCCGCAATTGTTCGATAACCCGCCCCTCCGAGCAACCATGCCGACTTGCCGATGAAGATTCATACAAGAAACCACTACATTCATCGTCACTGCCTCGGAGCAATTTACAGCTTCTAAGACTCATCACCTGAGCGCCTAACAACACTGGGCTCTCTAAAGCCTCGCGACGAGCAATTCTGAAGTTGTTTTCTTTATAGCTCAAATCACCTAGAATCCCCACGCAGCCTCCACCTAAGATCCCACAGACGCCCGGAGGATGAGCCCCCTAACCACCAAGCTCATTCCGGGATGTCGCATCTCAACCTCCCGAGTCTCGACTAACTCACTCCCTCGCAGCCTCGAAAGCTCACCCTAACCCTCCCGAGACTCACCCACTCTTCACAACTGGTCCGATCTCTGCTCTCCTCTATTTTCTCCGCCTGAGCACGAGCCGATGAAGGTGCTTAAGATCACTTAAGCCGCCTATGTCTTCTGGCCATATGTCGCTACCGTCCCTACAAATTTCATTTCCGTGGCAAGAGTAGCTTCACCTTCGCTTTATAAATCCGCGATTCACATGTTTTCACCAGCCATCTTGTCGGCCGTGCCCTTCTAAATGGGTGTGGCACCGCATCTCGTATTACGTTTGTTCAAAGATGTAACGCTACTGGAAATAAACACAATTATGACTTCATCAAGCAATCCCTCGAAAAGACAACGCGCCAAAGCTTCATCAACCGACAACCTTCGAACTCCCAATGTCGACTCCAGAGAAGGACTAGATGGCACTGGCCGCAAGCTCCTGGCACTAGAGATAGAAGCCCTCGCTGCATCCGGCCTTTTCTTCGATTTCTTTTTTCGGCCTCTCCGCCATCCCCCGAGGAGGTGACTCCTGCATCACGGCTGGCTGACCCACACTTGAGGCAGAGCCGCACGGCGGGCGACGATCAGATGGAAAGACCTTGCCTTGACGACAGTTAGAGAAGACAAGAAGAACAAAAACCAGCATGACGACGCCTGCTCCGGCCTCAAGGTGTGTATGAGGGACGTGACCCAGATTCGAGCCTGGCTGGGGCGGCGATGCCCTCCTCCTGCTCCCGAACAGAGAAGAAGAAGACACCCCAACTTCTCAACTCATTTCTAATCGTCTGGCCCTTTCGTAAGAGTCCAAATTTTTTTCTTCTCTTCACACTCCGGGGTTTCCGAGACGTCGCCCCTAAATGAACCAAAATCTCTCCCTAGGCGGCAGCCACGCAAAGGAAAAACTCCAAGGGTAGAAAGAGAGGGGCCCCAAAACAGCATAACGTGCGGTGCAACAAATTGTAGGAACTAGGAATGTTCGACTTTATCACCGTGAGGAACGGAAAGCGTAGCATTCTCCAACGCTTAGAGCACGCCAGCATCTTCGCCGCTAAGGTCAAGACGAAAGTATCCGAAGCATAAGGAAAGCTTAAGGTCAGAAGTATTCGATCGTCTTTAGACAAATCAAACCAAAAGTAATGAAAACACTCACGGTTGCCACGCGCTCCACGCCCCGGCACACCCCAAGGTATCATCCTCACGAGAGTCATAATTCCCAAATGGAACCACTAACGAAGAAATATCAGCCCTTTCCATGACCGGCAAGAGGAAGGAAGGTCCGAGATCACTGCAGGAGACCCAGAATGTCCGTGGTGAAATAAAATAAACCTCCTCGTAGTAGCCATCTGGACCGGGGCATGGAGGAACGTGAGCCACATCGGGGACAAACCCTCTATCCTAAAAAAGACCAATAAACCGACTAAAATACTCCCAACCATCGGGGAGCCAACCTGAAGGGCATGTCATGTTGAAGAACCTCTTTATGAAGGTGCAAAGGAAAGCGAAGACCGTTATTAAAAGCAACTTCAAAAAGCACTATACCAGCACGAGGCTAAAAGGTCAAAACATCCTGCACCATATTCACACTGTGAGAGGCCAGAACGCCAAGAAAAGTAGATTCATATGAAGGACCAACCCTACTAGTGGCCCACCTTCAGAGATGCCGAACAAATGGCCCCGGAGAAAGTCCACCCCCTGATATTTGATCCGGTTTATCTTCTTTACCCTTACCTGGCGGCGAGGCGCTCAGATGTGTCGAGGCCAAACGATCACAAACAAGCTTGAATGCTCCCTGTACCGCCTCGACCAGATCACCGTAAGAGTCATCACGATACTCAAAGAGGAAGAACGATCAGACCTACGACGTAAGAAACAAAAGATAAACGAATCCAGATGATCGAATCCCCAGAGCCTCGTCAGACACTGGGAAGTGCAAACACGACAGATGGACGCCATGTGCTCAGAATGAGAGGAAAACGCCAGAAAAGGACCCAACACTAAACAGACAGAGAAAAATCCAGAACGAAATACAAGAACGCCAAGAAATATAAAGACAAAAGTGGGGAGTTATGAGGACAAAGGGAAGTCGAATCGGAAAGGCTCTGACAAGAAACAAGGGAAACAGCGAGTATGAAAACAAGCGCAAAACTCGAAGAGCCATCATTAACGCACTACGTATGACGCCTGGCAGTTAATTAATCCACATCCAAGCGTACACGGGAAATAACAACCGTCGCAGATTAATCACCCGCTTCACGCAGTCCGCATACGCGGCCGGGGCAAATCGATAGGGATATTAATCGGGCTGCATTCATTCGCCAAATTTCAAAAGAGCTATGAGGACCATACCTCGCTGTGATCTCATAGCAAAATTTCAAACAGAGGCCCGCCATTAAAGCCTAAAACATGGATTTGGAAAAAATAGGAGGCCTATACTTCGCGCCAAACCTTATCTTTACAAATAAATGTAAGATAGAATATTCCTAAAAGACGCCCCCGTTTCGGCCCAATCAAGTCCTATTATAAAGGGGAAGGAAAAGCAACAAGACCGTTAGTTGGATACTCTAATAAGGAAGGAGGATTACTCCAAATAAACTCCTTTGACTAACGATCATAAATCTAAGGTCACTACATGAGTAAACCTATCCTCCCAAGGAAGAACCCTAATCATCGCCCAAATTGGATTTAATATCCATTATAGCTACAAGACCGCTTCCAACACTAAAAGGTATGCTAATTTAAGCAATCTAAGATCCTCTCTTTTCTCTCGTAAAGAATCCGACTCAGACGGATGCCACCCGGCTAAGCCCCACCACTCTTCCTTCCTTTCCTGCTTTGGCAGGAGAGTGTCGCGACCTAATCCTATAAACCAAAGATTTAGCAATCCTACTCCCACTTCAACCTGGGTTCTATGATCCTTCAGTTCTGACCTCACAGCCTTGGTCCAACCTAACGACCCAAAGACGCCCAAATTCTCAGCCTTGAAAAAGACATCATCAACTATATTCATGTTTTTTCTTGAAAAATAAACTTGTATGGACAAAAATGCTCTTGATCATCTTATATATTTACACATGTCTTTAATAAGGAAAGGTTATTTTTACAAGAGAACGAATGATGGTGTTTTTGTTAAAATGGTGGCAAAAATTGATGAATTGTTAGATTTATGAAATTTTGTTTTCAAATGGTTTTTTAATCAAATCACTCGTTAAATATAATTGGAAAAAAAAACCCAAATATAAGTTTTCAATAATTTTTTAATTGAATAATAAGTTAGCAATGATAATGGGCATGTGGTAGAAGACTAATTGAATGACAAGTTAGCCTTTCATGCCTATCTCATGTGAGCACTCAATATTTTAAAGCTAAGGGCATAGGGAAGGTGGATCTTAGGAAAAAATTGAATAACAAGTTATAATCAAATATTAAAAGAGAAATTGATTTAAAATAGACAAATTCAAAAATTATATGCAAAACTAACATCTTACAAAAGTAATTTTAAAAATTACATATTTGGACAAAAATACCCCTAAATGTGTATTGATAAATTATTCACGTGATAACTAAATCCTTCATTGGTGTTTTATCCCATCCCCACATTATAGATATTTTTATCCTAAAGAGTGTCTTTGTGTTCCTGTTTTTTTATTTTAAGGGAAAAAATATAAAAAAAAAACCTGAATTTTATCAAACTTTGCAAATATATCCTAAACAAAAAATTTTTAATTTAAAAATAGAGGAACTATCATTTTAAATGCAAATGTAGCCTCGGATATGTCAAGCCTAGATCCTAACCTAGTCAATGTGCTTATGTGGCAACTAACGTCAAACGACGTCGTTTCACATAAGGGTAATCACTTCAGTTGGCTTCCTCAAATCAACCTCTGAAACCAAACAAGCCTTTGCTCGTCTTCTTCATCTTAACTTAGGGTTTCTTGGAAGCTTATTCCTTTTATGAAAACTCATTCATCTTCTTCGTCTTAACTTAGGGTTTCTTAGTTCCTTATTCCTTTTATGCTCTAATAATCCTCAAATCTAACATCCTTCTCTTTCGCCAGATTGTGTAAATCGAATTAGGGTTTCTTATTTATGCCTCCTTTGTGTCCTTCGTTTGAATTTTTCTCATTCGTTTTAATTCCAAACTTTGCGATGAGCATGAGTTCAGTGTCAAACGACAATTGTAAAGAGTTTGTGAGGGATTATCCCATATTCTGCAACTGTGGAAGGCTCGTGCGATTGAGGAGTTCATGGACTGATAAAAACCCAGCTTGATGATTTTGGAATTGTTCTCAAGAGGGGGTAAGCGGGTATTTTCAATTTTCAATTTATGAGATATGGTTTGAAGAAGAATTATTTGGCTGATGAGTTATGTTTGGTTGTCTCACTGATTGAATGTTTGAGTTGTGTTTTCAAATTGAAATATGAATGATACGCTATTGTGTTTGAATGTTTAATCTGTCATGCTACCAATACAATAGTATTGAATTGAATTTCTTTCTAGTAAATTTATTCTCTACTTTGAATTTTGGGTTATTTTATTTAACAGGCTACTGAAAATGCAAATACTGAAAATGACCAACCTTTTTCAAGATAAATTAACTTTCAATAATATATTTTCATCCTCAAGTATTTTTTTTTTTGGATAAGTTTCAATGCAATATTTCTTAAATGTATAAAAAGTAAATATCCTTAGGGTCACACACAATGCCAACATTTTGCATTAGTGTGAACTATTAATAGGTATGAATTGGTACATGAATAGGTGTTTATTCAAATTGTCCATTGTTAATGCATTGTGTTTTGGTAGGGGATGTGGTGCAAATACTTCGTATGGAATGATGAACCATCGAATGATTTTGTAGTTAGTGTGTTGAATACGTTCAAAAGAGAGGTTCCCCATTTGCTACCAACATTCTCGAGTCATGGAGTGAAAATGGTAGTACTTGATGAAGTCAACGTAGAGCTAAAGCTATTAAGAATTGAGAATGATATGCTTAAATTGAAGATCCAACAAGCTGAAGAAGTAAAAATGCTCAAATTGAAGCTCAATCAAGATGAAGAAGTAAAAAACAATATGAAGAGGGTTGCTCGGTTATACAAATGCGCATTCGTATCAATTTTGTGTTTGTTGTTGTATGACTTGGCAATAGTTTAGGAATATGTGGAAATAGCTTGGCAATATCTTAAGGTTTCTTAATTGGTTTACGGGTTAAAATGTGCATATGTTGATGTCTTATTTTGGATCAAGTTTCATTATGTAATAATTAATTTTCTTTTGGATACACATTAGATGAATGTACAACACGACTAAGGTGGTTGAGTCCATATCTCAACTGGAACAGAGCATTTTCAAGCAAACTTATGTCATGAATGCACACCTCTTTTTATTTTTTTAGTTTTATTGTGTTTTTAGATTTGTTTAAGGTTATGCATAACATTGCATAACATGATGCAAAAGCAGCTTGCAATATGTTTACTTGATACTTGATCCTCTGCTAGTTGTTCCCTAACGAGACTAACCTATTGGATAAAAATATAGCCGTGGAGCAATGTTCTCCAAAAACTATATTGTCTTTCCTTATCCATCATTTGATTTTGTAAGTTTCAAGGAAGTAGCAAAGTTGTGAAACTAATGAATCGCTTCCCAAAGAGTTATTACCGAATTTGTGAAACTTATGCCACTTACCAAAGCCTTCTAAAACATAAAACAGGTCCTATATACAGTATAAAGAATATAGTGGTAATGGTCAATATATTGGGAACAAAAAAGAAACTTAGACTAGTAACATTAAGGAGTATATTTTGAAAAATCTTGCAATTTTTCAAGGGTCTTATAAGGTGAATCCTTCTCAAGGGTCTTGCAATTTTTGAAAAATCTTTGATAAATAGCCGGTAAAAGCCTACATGGCCCAAGAAACTTATTACTCCTTTTACATCTATCGGGTATAAGATTTTCACAGCGTAAATCTCGCTTTATAAACTTCCAAACCTCTCGATACCCAAGATCCAACAGAACTCTCGAAAGCACCATAAAGTAGCACTTCTCCCAATTCAAAACTAGATTTTTATCTTGACATCTTTCTAGCACAATGTTTAAATTGTGGAGACAATGAGAAAATGAAGTCCCGAATACTGAGAAATAATCCATAAAGACTTCCATGATATCTTCAACAAGGTCAGCAAATATAACCATCGTACAACTTTGAAAGGTGGTCTGTGCGTTACAAAGACTAAACGACATTCTTCTAAAAGCATATGTTCCATATGGGCATGTGAATGTCGTTTTCTCATGATCTTCGGGGTTGATCAAGATTTGAATGTACCCCGAGTATCCATCTAAGAAACAATAACGTGAATGCCCCGCTAACCGATCAAGCAATTGATCAATGAAGGGTAATGGGAAATGGTCTTTTCTCATGGCTTATTCGCCTTTACCAGAGTCGATACACACTTCCATCCTATGACACCGAAAGGATGCTTCCTTTGATCTTTCACAACTGTCATTCCTCCTTTCTTTGGAACTACTTAAACAGGGCTTACCCATGGTGCTGTTAGAAATTGTATAAATAAATCAACCTTTAGCCACTTCAAAACCTCCTTTTCACAAAATCTTTCATTGTGGGATTTAATCTTCATGATGCCCAACCGTAGGTTTACCCTCTCATCTTCACCTAATCTGCATGCAACCTGAGGACTCCATTCCTTTAATATCTAATGTATACCATGCAAACGCTCCCATATTTCTTTTCAACACAAGTAGTAACTTTCTTTCCATTTCATCATCTAATTCAGCTTAAATAATTACCGGTTTAGTATCGTTTTCCCCCAAGAAAGCATATCAAAGATGCAGAGGAAGTTCATTTAATACTAGCCCATCTGTAGTTTGAGGTTCTTCCTCTACTACCATAGCTTCTTCACTTTCTTCTAGATTCAAAATAGTTTTAGCTAAATCTGGATTTAAAGCTACTTTTTCATCTTTCAATTCCTTGACGGAGAGTGAGCGAACAAGACATTCTTCAAGCGGGTATTTATCCATAAACTCATGTATCAACTTGTCTCATGATTGGCTAATAATACCGTTTTTCTGCTATTTGCTTATGGTAATATACTAAAATTTTAATTTGGTCTAAAACACTACAAGTGCATAGGTCATACAAGTAATAAAGTGGATTATAAGTCCAGATATCATTCCCACATGGATTAACAAGAAAATTTAAAGATCAAGCACCCCTACTACTCAAGATCATCACTATTTGAACCTCTAACTTGAAGATTGGATTAACTAGCCTAAATGGAATAAAAGGATTTTTGTATGTTTTTCTTTAATGAAAAAGATAATTTAAGTTAAATAGATTAGAGGTTTCACTGAGTTGGAATAACACTGTGAATGTGATTGATGTTATGATCATCAAATTGCATTGGGTTCAAAAACAATATAGTCATGGACTTGAATTATGGATTTGTCCAAGAGAAGAGTAGTATAGCCTTGGAATACCTCATGACACTATACATTTCACTCTTTAGAACACCATATTCATAAACCAGGTCAATGGGTCTAAATAGCTACTTTTAGGATCTGACCATCTTTCTAAGATCTGGCTATTTTTCCTAAACCAGTATTTCAAAACCATTTCTCAGGACTGAAGTCTGCTTGGCCCCATATTACATGATAACACAAGTCTACTTCAATTTAAATGACATCTCAATCTACAGTTTGGTCAGAATAATCACTCCCATATTACAAGAGCACAAACATTCTCTCTCAAATCAAATGAACTTCTAAATATCACTGACGACCACAGACCTTATGCATCAAGAACGCATTTATGTTGTCACCCAAAAAGGGAACCTCACAGAAGAAACATCACCCATGATTCTTCATAGTGATATTTGTGAGTATTAATTCTAAAGGTATCAACCTAGTATACCCCTAAATTATTTCTCCTTGCTCTCAGGTAGTCCATCTCTATGTCACTCAAAGGGATCCTAGAAATCATAACACATATACAACTCTTTTTGGGTATGATCTGCTGATACTTAGAACAATTCTTTTAAAGAACAATATCAATTAAATCAATCCAATACTCAAACCCACAACATTCATTTAAATACTACAAAATGATAACTAAACACCAATCTTCCTGTAGGGAGCTATTTTCCATAACTGGATCACAAGATACAATGACTAGTTGATCAAACAAATTCATTGAAAATGTAATCAAACTGAATAAAATGGATTCCATAAATAACTCCAGATTCCACTCAAGTTCAGACATAAATGAAGCTTGATTTACAATGATCCAGCTCAATATTTTAGCTCAGATCTACTACTCTAATCTAAAATATGAAAAACCAAAAATAAAAAAATAAGAAAAGAAAAATAAAAATATATACAAAAGCTTCAGTTACTCCTCCTCTCTTTTAGAAATTCTGAAGTTGATTCCCCCCAAAAAGGTTATGCACTCTACCCTAGGAGCTTCTATTTATAGGCCCTAATGATTGGGCCCTGAAAACGAGGCTGATAATGAGGACTTTGAAAAGCCTAAGAATCTACCCTAGTCATGCATGATGTCGCGACATCTCTACTATGATGTTGCAGCTTTTCTTTTGGTGTCGCGACTCTGCATTTTGGCTATCTGTATAATGTCGCAACTCCGAGTTTCAATATCACGACTCTGCTTCCTTGTCTCTATTGGAGTCGCGACTCTGGAATTGTATATTCAATGTTGCAGCCTTGTTCTAATATTGTGACTCTTGAGTGTCGATGTCGCGACTCTGATATGATGTCCCTGTTGGAGTCGTGACTCTGGGAATAGTGTTTTCATTGTCGCAGTCTTGTTATAATGTTACAACTCTACGTTTGATGTTGCGACTCTGAGTGTTGATGTCGCTACTTTGGACTTTTGGTGTCATGACTTTGATCCTTCTACTCTGCTTCTTTCAGTCGATGTCGCAACTTTGATATGATGTCTCGACATTCTTCACCTTATGTCGCAATTTTGGACTTTAAACCACTTTTTGCTTATTTTCTTGTTGTTTTATCTGTTTTTCATGATATTCCTGTAAAAACACTAAATTTGGTGAAGTATCCATAATTTGCATTTAAAACAAGTATTCAACATAAAAAAATCATGCAAAATGGATGAAAAATAATCATAAAAGTCATGCTTATCAAACTCCCCCAAACTTAAAGTTTTGCTTGTCCTCATGCAAAAAAGAAGAAGAATTTGATTGTCCACAATCAATCCAAAATCAATGAATTTTATCACTCATTAATTCCAACATCGGTTTGTATAGATAATGGCACTTAAGTTTAATGATTAATCAATTATGAATAGAATTTTTAACATACACTTCAATTATAGGATTAGCTTACTTGTATTTCAGTTTAAGCACAGACAGATAGCTCTCACATTTGCATACAACTTTAGTTCACAGTTCTTGAATGATTGAGTGTGTGTTGGTTGTGCCCTTTGAAAAGATCAACAAGTTAGGTATTTTTATGAGATCTAGGGATATTTATGGATGTTCTGATATGATTTTAGGTCCCATAGGCTTGTTGGTCAGATTGTCCTCTGCTAATGTAAGCATGACACAACCTTCAAGATCAAATAGGTCTTTAAAGCTTGTAATGTGAGGCTTAGGTAAGGGTAGTTTAATAGGAATTTTTAAGCTTGAACTTACCCAATATACACATTCTTTCTTTTCTACCCATGATTGCATTTTCCATCATTTCTTCTCATCTTTTCCTTATGTTGTCAAATATACTTCCCCTAAACTTGTTTGGGTACATCTTTCTTGTTATCTTCTTTCTACCATTCAATATGCACAATTTATGAAATTCTCTTCACAAAACCACAACTTGTTTCTCCTTGAATTTTCAGCAAGGCTCAAGTGAGTAATGCAATGTCTAGCCTTATTAAGCTTTTCACCTAACCTTATAGCAAGCTTTGGGTCAACAACTCCCATGCTAGTTGGCATTAGGGTATTAGGTGTTGAAACACCCATATGGACTTAATAACTTTGGGTAGGGGGGCTACAAGGTTTGACTTACTCAACCTACTCTTTCTTACATTTTGCTTTCTTTTGTATTTCTTCCATTATTGCATCAACAAATTTCTTAATCAGTTTACTTCTAGCTTCTTTGCATTTGACATTCCAGATTTCCCCTAAACTTGTTTCTCATCCCTTTTTTGTTAATTTCTTATTTTCTAGCATATTTTGGGTAAGTTGGGTTCTTTACTGAAGGTTACTGATGTGAGAGTGGTTAAATGTTTGTGATTTGGTTTGAAGAAAGAAAATAAGACTTCAATGGCTCAAAATGAGGTAGTTAGGAGATATGCAAATGCATATTAGCATTAGGTGGTTGAATAGGCTCAAACTTTCCAAGGATGACCTAAATCATTTCCTAATGGCTATGCAACTTAGGATTTCATCTTGGATAATCTTCTAACAAGTTCTAAGACCTATGGAATGGAAGATGTTGTTGATCTCATAATGTTTCCCTAATTAGTATTTCAGTTCTAAGGCACATACCAAGTGTATGATTCAAAATACTAAGAACTGAACTGTATTAGTAGTATGGAACACCCCATTATATCTAAGTTTTAAATGATCCTATAATTACAACTTAGTTATTGTTCCCAACACAATTTTCAAATTCCATTAACTCAGTTTGCCTCATTTTCAGGTTTCAGATTAGCATTTTCATTACATTCAGCACAATTGAATACCCAACCATTTATTATAGCAATCAACACAATCTGAATTAAGTATACCTTAAATATTACCAAAAAAAAAAAAAAAAAGTGCATAGGAAATAAGAAAAGAAGGAAATGGAGAAAATTGAAATCAAATTTCAGAAACTGAATTTTATTTATAATTTCATTTACAAGGCACATTGTATTACAAGGAAAGGGAGAGATACATAAAGTTCACTTCTTTTTCTTAGGATTGGATTTGGAGGGTTTGAGGTTAACTAGCTCAAATTTGTAACCAGCTTGAGAAGGCACAAAATTAGGGATGGAGGTTTAGGGCTTTTCAGTTGTTTTATCTCCTAAGAGTTTGTTTGTAGCCCATTTCAGTACTCCTTATTAGCTAATTCTGCCTTTCTCCAATGGAGTTGAGTGTATCCTCAAACTCTCCTTAAGCATTGTACATATTTCTCAGGTTGGAGTTGCACAAACCTAGGCTTTCAGTCCACTATTTCTCCCTATAGTTCAAGGATGCTTCCATTTCTTCATCTCTCCTATAGATTGTAGCTCTGATATCTTTTTTATGTTCCTTGTACAAGTACCCAAAGGCATCGGCCTTTTGCAGCAGGTTCTTCTCCATCTCCTTTTCTCTCTCCTCTAGCATTTTCACAAATCTCCTGCATCCTCGAGTCAGTTTCATTAATAAAACCTTTTCTCTCCTTCGGCTCAGTCCTCAAGGCCTTATCTCTCGCTTTTCCACCCTCTAATTCTTCATCTCGCTTAGTCATGCTAAGGTGTTCTATTTTCTTTATCCGATCTCTCCAGCCAACATCTCTCCACCTCAATTCTTCTCTTATCTTCTCACCCCTCTCCTCAATCTCCTCCTTTATTTCTTTAAGCATAGAAAGCAACTCAAAGTTGCTGCTATCTTCAGTTATGGCTCTCTTTTTCCCTTTTCTCCTTTGCTTAAGTGTAGACAACTGTTCTACATTAGAGTTTCTCTCATTGTCACTCTCCTCCCTTCTTTCCTCAGCTCTAGTCTGAGCTGGTATCCCATGATCTGCAATAGGGAGAGCACTGGATACTTTGAATATAACAACCTCCTTTTTCTTCATTGTTGTCCCCCTCATTAGAGACAACAGTAGGGGCTTGGTCCCTATGTTCTACTTTAGTCTCTGCCATCTTTCTCTTCTTTGTGGGCTTAACTCTCCTCTCTCCCTCCTCACTCTCTACTGGAGCTTTGAGGACTCCAGTAAGAGTGAGAGGTGAGGTCTTGGGGCACCTCTCCTCTTCTTCTACATTAAACTTCACACCCCCTTAATACATAAAAGTGTGATCAAGGAAGGGTGGGGGAGGTTCCAACGAAATTCCCCTTCACAAATCCCAATATTGAATTCTCCACAATTCCCCCAAATTAACCTCATAGCCCTTGACTAATGCATACAGAAGTATGGCACGGTCCTGTCTCACAGTCGAGACGTGCATCGAGGGCCTCAACACAAAATTGATAAAGTAGAGCCATACTTTACCTATTTATGTGAGGTCTTCTCTGTTGATGTAGGCATGGGAGATGGTCGGGCTGCTTTGCCACTCTCCTTGGCCACCTATGAGCTCCTTTGCAATCTCCTCAAAGTGAGGATTCCTCTTGAGATTCTCAAATTCTACGCACTCTCCTCCTTCTTTGAGGTTGAATAATTGAAAGAGAGCCCTTTCTCCAAAGGGCACCCATCTCCCCCTAACATAGTAGGTCAGGTTCTTCCTGTCAGCCAAATTAGCATAGAACTCTTTTACAGTTCTTCTACCTGGTTCTCTGTGCTTGTAGATAAACTCCTAGCCTCTTCTCTTAATTTCCTCCTTGAAGGGTGACACCATCTCCATGAACCCTTTCTCACCAATAAATCATTTCTCAGTGAGAGTGTTCTTGAAGATTTCTACCCCCTTGTCAGTCAGGAACCTCTCAGCCCCTTCTGAATCACCTTCCACCTCCTCGACTTCTTCCCTTACTTCCTTTGCATTAGTAGTTTTCTGGTTTTCGGGTTGTTCAACCTCTCTCCTTGCACATTCTACATAATTTTCTCAATCACTTCGTCTAGAGTGGGAGAGCTATGGCTAGACATTCTTCTAGAGTTTTGAATTTGAAGGATGGGAAGGGATTAAGGCTCAGATGTTTGAGGAAATTGGTTTGAATTTGAAACTTTTCACTAAGTGTTCTCTTTTATAAGGAGGATGCCCTAGAATTGGGATAAATGTCGTGACATTGTAGATACGATATCGCGACTTTGGATAAATTTTTAAGTGACTTGGCTAATGTCGCGACATTGTAGATGTGATGTCGCGACTCTAAGAGAATGTCGCGACATTGAAAACATTATGTCGTAACTTTGCAAAGAATGTCGCAACTCTACAAAGAATGTCACGACTTTGAAAAGAATGTTGCAACTTTAATCTTGATGTCGTGACTTTGGGAAATTTTTCTGGAGTTGATGTCATGACATTGAAATGATGTCGCGACTTTGAGATGGCATTTTCACCTTCCTGATTCCTACTTGTTTTCCTCAATTTTATTCATTCAAGCATACTCAATTCCTAAAGCTATTAGCAAATCATTATCATCGAAACACAGATTTTCATCTTAGAATTTTTAATAACGATTCAACTGATTAAATCTAACTAATCTACAAGAAATAAAAAGAACTTCAATCAAATCAAACACAATTCAAACACACAAAAATAAACTTGACATGAAGGGAAACATCAGAAAATATAAAAAAATTAATTAGAAAATTCTCATAGAGATTTCATTGAAGCTCAAGTTTGAATTCATCATTCTTTGACAAGCATTTCCTTATACTGAAGAATTTTCCACTGAATTTTGACAAAAACCACGAATCTGGGTTGCCTCCCAACAGCTGCTCAGTTTAATGTCCTTAGCTGGACATTGCTGTCATGTGTAATCTTTTCAGCAAATTTTTCAACAATTTTGCTCTAAGACTATTCTTTATTTAAAATTCTCCCAGATAATGTTATAGTCTTTAGCCATTCACTTTAAACCCATTCTCTGAATCTGTTCTCAATGTCACTGCTCTAAAAGTTGTAACTGCAATTATTGTATATGGAACACTCCACCTTGACTTAAGTTTCCTTGGGAATAGTATGAACCTGGAGTTGTATAGTAGGACTAGCTGTCCTAATTTGAACTCTTTCCTTAGAAATTTATGATCATGTCATTTCTTAGTCTTTTCCTTGTAGATCCTGGCATTATCATAAGCTTCATTTCTCAGCTTCAGTTCTTTCAACTGAAGTAATCTCTTCTCCTTAGTAGCTTGGAAATCATAGTTAAGCTTCTTGATTGCCCACATAGCTTTATATTCAAGCTCAAGAGGGAGATGACAAGGTTTTTCAAATACAATCAGATGGGACATTCCAATGAGTCTTATAAGCAAACTCAAGTCCACAATGCGTCATCTAACCTTTACCGACAAGTCTTTTCAATAAGGCTCAATCGTTTTCTCCAAAGATGTTCGACCTCCTATTGATATCTTAGTTTGCCCATTTGACTGAGGGTGATAAGAAAATCCCATAGCATGTCTTACTCCATATATGCTCAAGAGTTTTGCAAATAATTTGTTTGCAAAATGGCTTCCCTCATCACTAATGATGTTCCTTAGGGCTCCATATCAGCTAAATATGTTTCTTTGAATAAACCCTACAACTGTGTTTACATCATTTCTAGGACAAGCTATTGCTTCCACCCACTTGGATACATAATCCACAACTAGGAGAATGTATAGATTTCCAAATGAAGGTGGGAAGGGTCCCATGAAGTCTATGCCATGCCCCACACGTCAAATATTTGCACCACTAGGATCCCTTGTAGAGCCATTTCATTTCTTTTGTTTATATTGACCATTCTCTGACATCTATCACAGTTCTTGACCCATTCATCACTGTCTTTAAATAGAGTTGGCCAATAGAATCCTAATTGGAGAATTTTGTGAGATGTCTTATCCCTTGCAGTCCTCTATATGGTGATGCATTACATTTGTCTAATATCTCAGCTTGTTTAGTCTCAAGTACACATCTCCTGATAATTTGATTTGCTTATCTTCTAAACAGTAGTGGATCATCCCATATATAGAATCTAACATTTGTTCTCAACTTCCTTTTTTGCTGGTAAGTGAGTTCTGATGGCATGATTCCACAAGCTAAGTAATTCACTAGATCAACATACCAAGGTACTTGAACTGTTAAATGGAATAGCTACTCATAAGGGAAATTTTCTTCTATTTAAGTCCCTTTTTCATCTTTAGTAAGCTTCTCTATTTTGGATAAGTGATTAGCTACAACATTATCACTGCCTTTTTTGCCCCTGATCTCTATGTCAAATTCTTGCAACAATAAGACTCATCTGATTAACCTTGGTTTGAAATCTTTCTTTTCCATTGTGTATTTGATTTTTGCATGATTTGTGTGTATGATGACATGAGATCCCAATATGTATGGCTTGAACTTCTCACAAGAAAAGACCATTGCCAGCATTTCCTTCTCAGTTGTTGAGTAATTTTCTTGAGCTTCATTGAAGTCCTACTGGCATATTAGATGGCTCTAAATATCTTCTTTTCTTTTCATTCCAAACAACCCCTTATCAGATAGTCACCGACATCACACATAATTTCCGGTGATTTCCAAATCCGGGTTGTCCGTTGACTACCCATCAACCTGCGGAAAATCTACACGTCTCGTATCGTAAGACACATACCCGAAAGTAAATGGCCACTGGGCCCCCGTGATCAATACTCATCAAACATGTACCTAACTATATTCCAATAGTCCAAGAGTTATTTACATTTTAATACAACCACATATTAAAATCTACAATTCTAATACATATTATCCAAAAACATCAGTTACTAACCCAGCCTTTCTTCAAATCGCCTCAAAATGAGCCGCCTTCCTCGAACGCGCCCTCGCACTTCGAAAAAAAAATCCCTCGATAAAAGAGCCATCGCCCAGTAATGGAATCACCCTAAATGGGTTACTCTCCACCTAAGTGCATATGCTGTTCAATTTAAACACACACTCAAGTAAATACGTGGATCCTACTCTTGTAACGTCTACATGCCCACTCCTATGTCCGAAATCCCTCACCGACTTCATACTGCTTAAGCCATATATGAGAAAAATATAAATTTCAAACAAAACTTGTTGTCTCTCAAAAATAAACCACCGAATACCATAAAATATGGGACTACCCTCTGAGGCGAATGTGTTGGAGAAATTCCCGAAACAGTCATGGTCATCATTTGAAATGATTTGTTGGACCGTCTCCCAACCCCATTCTCCTGAAAATCATCATGTGAAATTCCTTTCGCAACCATGTTCGTTTTTCAGAAAATTCATGTCATCCACTAACACTCCACTTAGGTTACTCCGCTGCATATGAAATGCATTATGCCATTTCCAAAACCATTTATACAATATATCAAATATATCAATATGCAACATTCGCAAATTTGCACTCACAACACATGTCATTCAATAGTGATCAACCATCACCCAAATTTACTCACTTGAGCAATTTACAATATCATCTCCAATGGTCTACACACACAATTATATTCCATATAATTATGTCCTTATGTTAACACATTAAAATCATGTATTAACCTATCTATTCCTTTGATACACCAACTCAGTTTTCATTCTCTAATTTCTCAAATCAATTACACAAAAATTAAATTTCGCATGCGCTAACTTAACACGAAAGCAATTCAATTTGAATCACTCATCCAAACACATTCTCTCACAAAAATATTTTGAGAACACTATTCACGGGTTACTATTCATGTGTCACTATTCACGTGAACAATAAATCCTCGGGTTACTGTTCACGGCCAATCATCCAACATCGGTTCCACTTTGTGAACCCGAAATCCATGGCCATTTTCGGCCTCATACACACCAACACACACAATTTATTTCATAAATTATGAAACAAACATCTCAAACAAATTTCCACACAGCCACTCCGACCATTCAAATGGCTCCAAAAATTCTTCAAAAATTCCAACAATTCGGTCCCAAGTTTTGGAACCGATCAAATGGCCGTTTAAGGCCTCAAACCAACCGAAACATTACAAAACCTACTCATGGATTTTGTCGAAACTCCAACTTTTTGGTGTCCATGCAGCTCGTCACAGAGATCAACTTTACCTTCAAATTCCGACTAAAATCCCATACCCGATTTTCAGATCCGAGAGTTGAAGTAAAGAGAAGAAATAATAAAAATTAAATTTCTCCTCCTGCACGCCCTCTCTGGATCTCCCCTCCGTCTCCTTCCCACCAGTTGACTTTTATACATTTTTTTCTTTTATTATTATTATTATTTTAGATACATGATTCATATTACTTTATTCGGATCCGTTTTTATCCCGAAAAAATTTATTTATTTTCAGTTCACTTTATTTTAAATGAATCCAACTCAAGTGTTTCGACTTATGAGATTTTCGTAAAATCTCGCCCCTCAAGTCACCGACGACTTATCACCCGTAAAATGTTAAATATTCCGATCGCCTTAGAATTTAATTTAAACTTTTTCTGGGTCACTAGATTTCGCTAGACGAATTTAACGGCGCAGTCCGTTTCGTCATCCGAGATCTAGAGAATTTCCGGTTTTCAACCGAAATTACCGTTTTACCATTTTTCAAAAAAATTGAATTTTTCTCGGGTTTTACATTCTCCCTTCCTTAAAAGGAATTTCGTCCCGAAATTCTGGACAATCACAATCACTCACATGCATATGTAATGTGCACAATACCATGCATGTAAACTCGTCATTTAAATATTAAACGATTAAACCACGTACCTTCATCCCTAAACAAGAAGGGATATGGCCCGCATCGTGTCCTCGCTCCCACGCGACTCCTTCACCATAGTGCCATAGCACCCTCATCTTCCAAATTTCACGGTTCACACACAAACCTGATCACTGCTATCCAAAATGCACACTGGTCCCTCCTCAAAAGTCCCATCAGTGTCAACCTCAATTTGTCCCCAATCCACCACATGAGCTGGATTTGGAGTATACTTCTAGAGCATGGAGACGTGAAATACCTCGTGGACACCTGACATGTTGAGCGGTAACGCCAACCGGTACGCAATAGTGCCTACCCTCTCGAGTATCTCGAAAGGCCCAATGAACCTCGGCGATAACTTCCCTCGCTTACCGAACTTGACCACTCCTCTCTTAGGCATCACCTTCAAGAAGACGTGATCCCCAACCTCGAACTCTAAGGGTCGACGTCGTACCTCTGCATAACTCTTCTACCGTCTCTGAGCCGTGAGAAGATGTTGTCGTATCAAGCTCACCTTCTCGGAGGTGTCTCTAATCAGATCAGGACCCGTGATAGAGCTCTCTCCCACCTTGGTCTAACATAATCTGATTCATACGGCCTCCCATACAATGCCTCATATGGTGCCATTTGTATACTCTCATGATAACTTATTAGGCGACCCTACTAAGGGAAATTGCTCCTCCCAGCTACCCTTATGATCCAGACTCATGCTCTGCAAATTGGTCCTCTTAACACTTATATAACTATTAATAACATGTAAACCCTACACAACCCCCTCGCTGGTAAACGCTGAATTTTCCTAAGGTCACAATCACTAATAATCCAATGGACTGGCCAACCTAGTCTCATGTCGCTTTTAAATGACATTCACAGCATCGGGTTTCTCACGGGCCAACAACGCCCAATGCAATTTCCAAGGTATCCAAATCTCGAGTCACCCCGACTCTATCACTCAACTCTAAGTCCGTGATGATAACCCGACCGCTGCAGCTTTATCTCGAGTCACTCCCGACTCCCATCACTCAACCTCTAAGTCTCGCGTGATAACCTCGACCGCAGGTTTTCATCTCTCGAGCAACATAACTTTCGCGATAATCAGCCCCTTACATTCACATAGAAATTCGATATTCCACGGCCCTTAACCCACACGTAAATTTCGATTTCTCCACGTCTCTTACACCCACACGTAAATTGGGATAGCCCCCTGGCTCTTACACCCTCACGTAACCTCGGGGACGTCCCGAGTCTCTACACGCACACGTAAATTGGGACGCCTCCCCCCGGTCTCTTACACACACAGAGAAATTCGGGATACCTCCCTGCCCTTACACCCACACGTAGTTCCTGATACCTCCCTGGCCCTTACACCCACACAAATCCGGATACTCGGCCCTTACACCCTAACTCTGTGCTTCTCACCCAGTGGGATTAAAGGCCCCTTCGTGGCTGGCTTCACACACATCAATTCTCTTCGCTTCCCATCAACTATGAGTCTTCATTGGACGTAATCCCAAAGACAACTCAATCCACACTCACCAAGAGTGGTGAATGACCATACCGTGCAACCACACCCGACTCGATGCGATGTCTCCGTGCACATGCACGCAATAATGCCAAACCGTGACACCCCAATCCCGAGGGTCCACCCTAAGCATAATCTTGGAGATCTCTAACTCACAATCCTGACCTATCCGGTCAACTCTCACCCTACACCCTAGGGAAGAACATCCACATCTGGTTTCTCTAAAGGCCTTAACCCTGTTCCTCAAATCTACCACACAAGATGCATTAATGAATGACATGATGCATCCAATTTAAACGCCACTCAATTCTAACAAGTGCAAGAGAGAAACGCACCCCCGTACATCCGCTTAATCTGAACGCCGCCTCACGACCACGAGATCTTTGCCTCTCAGATAATCCTACCATATGCCCAGTCGGGCTACGTAAATAACATATAGCTTCGCCCGCCGACTTGAAGTCCCTACCAAGGAAGTCTCAGATTCGACCTCGACTCCACACTCGCCCTCCCGCTCCACCAGGCCGCCGAAGGTGCTCAGATAGCACCCCGAACCGAAATCAAGCCTCCGACCGTACTGGGGGTGTGGAGGAAGGAACCGTATACTCTTCCCGTTTCTACATTTAATCGGGATCAGGTCAGTCTCAATACCCTCGGGATCCCCGTCTCGGGGCAATCTCGGGTCTCATGCCCGTGCTGTCGGCGTATAACATATCACCCGCCCGCCCGACTAAATGCCCAACTCGGCCCCGGGTCCCGAAACTCGCGGTGAAGCGTAGTCTTCCGCCTTCCCGAATCCAGAAGAAGGCCGATCCTCCCTCTCGCTACCAACACCCGCATCCCGAGCGCCCGAAAGCATCCGATCTCTCTCTATACCAGGTCAAACCCAACCACATGGAGTCCATGTCCTAAGAGGGTGAAGTCCTAATGATCCTCGCCCGAATGGACAACTTCACCCCATTCTCGAATCTCTCCTAACCTCGCTATGTCCGGCCACGAGTCATCAAAGAAATGGGCTTAGTTCGTGAATCTAGCCACTTACTCCATCACATTCATCGTCCCCGTCACCTCTAGGAACTCCTACCTTCGCGATGCCTCGCAAGATCCGGGTAACACGAACAACTCCTCAACTCACCATGTCGCTGCCCCAGTCTCTAAAGGTCCTCGCTAATTTCCACCATATCACACCTCACCTCTTAACCTGAACGCTAATGGGCCTATCCCGGGTCAGGTCGGTGTAATCTCCATAGCCTCTACTACCTTCTCAACTTGCATGAACCAATACGGTCCGCCACCATCAATCTCCCCTCCCCTTGTGAATGCTCCAGACGATGCCCTAAACCTCCGGAGGTTACTAGACCTCCCCGACCTACTGTCGCATTAAGATATGCAACAGCTGTACGCAATACCTAACTGGCCACAAAGCCCCACGTCAAAAGTCGGTGGTGGCCTCATCAGCACTTCGTGGACGCCCCCACGTCCCTCGCCCCACTCAGCCATCTACACACCAAACGGTGCTGTCTCCTATCACGCATCTCTAAGGCGAATCCATAGCCCTTCGGTAGACACTATTCATATTCCGTAGTAAATTTTATACACTATGTCCATGCATTTGTGTGCAATGCAAGACAATAATTTCATTTTATTAAATCATATTCGGCTGCACCTATTTCAGAAAAAAATTTTGTTTTAAAGATTTTATTTCATTTGATTTATAAAATTTTATTATATGTTATATATATATATATTTTCCACTTTACATAATTTTTGTAAAACCTTAGAAAATTTCTTTCTCATCATCATTTTTTTTTCATAACCACCCAAAAAAATGTGTTATTATATATATATATATATATATATATATATATATATATATATATATATATATATATATATATATATATATATATATATATATATATATATATATATTTTTTTTTTTTTTTTTTTTTAATCTGCCATTCAAAAATTTCTCAACCTCCTGTTCTCACTAACCCTAGTGTTCAACACATTTATTTTATTTTATTTATTTTTTTTCCTATGTGCTACTTACCCAAGCACACAAATCAATCACAACAATTCATGTTCACACAACAATTCATCAATTCACATGATCACACACAAAACACACATGCCGTGTTTTAGTTTTGTCCCGTGCCTTTCCTAGGTAATCTCATACCTAAACCTAACATCGAACCACACCTAGTGGTGATGTTCTTACACCTCAAAGACTATGGCCTAAGCCCAAATCCCCTCAAACCCTAGGTAGCTATATACCTAGGCTCGATACTGCCGCGGAAGTCGGCATCGTGACTAAACTTGGTGGATACACCCACCAGCTCCCAAGGCACTGGCTCTTAAATTTCTCCGACACCAAGCCCAGTCGTATCGATACTCAAACGCTAGGGTGAATCATAACCGTGCACTACACCGCAACCCATATCCTAGGCCCATGCCCAACACGCCATGTAATCGATACCTTAACTCGATACTGCCAGACTCTAAATCAAAACCATTGACCACTCGTCAACCTCGCAGTAACCCACACTTCTCGTATCGTGAGACATACCGAGTAAAATGGCCACTTAGGCCCCCCGTGATCAATACTTCATCAAACATGTACCAACTATATTCCAATAGTCCAAGAGTTATTTTATTACTCTAATACAACGGTTAAAATCTCATGCAAGTCTCAATTATTATCCAAAAACATCACGTAAAGCCATAACCCGACTCTCTTCAAAATCGGCTCTGCGTACCACCCGTCTCTCGAACGCTCCTTGTACTTGAAAGGCCCCTCTACGTGGTGAGCATCGCCCGCAGGGAATCATCCAAATGGGTTACTTCCACCTAAGTATATGTAATGCTCCAATTTAAACACACACTCAAGTAAACATTTGATCCTACTTGAATGTCTACATGTCCATTCCCATGTCTCGAGTCCTCATCGACTCCCCGCTTACACTCCCGCTTCTTGGCCATGCGGAGAAAAAATATCATTTTCAAAACAAAACTTGGTGTTCTTGAAAATAAACTACTGAATGTCAGTAAAATATGGGACTATCCTCCGAGGCGAATGTGTTGGAGAACTTCCCAAAATAGTCATGGTCCTCATCTGAAATGATCTGTTGGACCATCTCCCAACCCCATTCTCCGGAAAATCATCATGTGAAATTCCTTTCGCAATCATGTTCGTTTTTCAGAAAATTCATGTCATGCACTAACACCTAATCTCTAGCTACTCAGTGCATATGAAATGTGCATTATGCCATTTCCAAACCATTTATACAATATATCAAATATATCAATATGCAACATTCGCAAATTCTGCACTCACAACACATGTCATTCAACAAAGTTGATCAACCATTACCCAAATTCTCTACTCACTTGAGCAATTTACAATATCATCTCCACGGTCTACACACACAATTATATTCCATATAATTATGTCCTTATGTTAATACATTAAAAATCATGTATTAACCTATCTATTCTTTTCGGGTCCACCAACTCAAGCCATTATCTACTTCAATCCATTACACAAAAATTAGCTCGCGTGGGCTAATTAATGAACACGAGCAATTCAATTTGAATCACTCATCCAAACACATTCTCTCACAAAAATATTTTGAGAATATTATTCATGGGTTACTATTCCATGTCACTATTCATGTGAACAGTAAAACCCTCGGGTTACTGTTCACGGCCAATCATCCAACATCGGTTCCACTTTGTGAACCCGAAATCCATGGCCATTTCCGACCTCATACACACCAACACACAATTTATTTCATAAATTATGAAACAAACACCCAAAACAGCCCCTACACAGTCACGGACTGTCCAAATGGGCTCCAAAAATTCTCCAAAATTCCATCACCCGGGTCCCAAGTTTTCGGGATCCGATCAAATGGCCGCGCTCAAGGCATCAAAACCAACCGGAACATTACAAACACTTAAACAAAGTGTAACTCTGGCAGGATAAACCTCTACCTCACAGAAATTCTTGTTGAAACTCCAACTTTTTGGTGTCCATGGCTAGCTCTGCCTCAGATCAATCCTCGTTTCCTCTGGGCCCCGACTTAAACCTACTACCCGATTTCTTCATGTGATCCGAGAGTTAAGCAAAAGAGAAGAAATACTAAAAATTAAAATTCTCCTCCGCACGCCCCTCTCCGGCTCTCCCCTCCGCCTCCTTCCCACCCGTTGGACTTTTATACATTTTTTCTTTTTTTTCTTTTATTATTACTATTATTATTATTATTATTATTATTATTTCAGATACACGATTCATATCGCTTTATTCGATCCGTTTATCCCTAAAAATTCTTATTTATCTTCATTCACTTTATTTTAAATGAACTTAACCCCAAGTCATTTCCCGACTTCAAGATTTAAAAAATCTCACCCTCAAGTTATTGACTTAATTTTACACCCGTAAAATCGTGAAATATTCCGATTGTTTCGTAATCGACGAAACTTTTTCTAGGTCACTAGATTTCTCGCGAGACGAATTTAATCTGTAGTCCAAGCCACATCCGAGATCTAGAGAATTTCGGTTTTCACGTAAATTACCGTTTAATTCCTTTTAAAAATTGAATTTTTCTCGGGTTTTACAATTTCCAATTCTTTGCTCTAGTCTGGTGTAGCCCTGATGGGAGCTATGACCAATTTAGCTTTGATATCCTCAAATGCAAAACTACATGCTTCATCAAATTCAAACTTTTCATCCTTCTTAAGCAGTCTACACATTGGTCTTGCAATTTTTGAGAAATCCTGGATGAACCTTCTGTAAAACCCTACATGCCTAAGAAAACTCTTGATACCTTTCACTGTAGTTGGTGGCATCAGAGTTTTCATCAGAGAAATCTTAGCCTGTTTAACTTCCAAGCCTGCTGCATAAAATTTATGATCTAGGACTAAAGTGGCACTTCTCCCAGTTTAGAGCTAGGTTCTTTTCCTTGCACCTTTGAAGTACAATTCCTAGATTTTCTAAGCAACTCTCAAAGCTTGACCCATATACAGAGAAATCATCCATAAAAATTTCCATAACCTCCTATACTAAATGTGAGAAGATGAACATCATACATCTTTGAAAAGTTGCAGGAGCATTACATAGTCCAAATGGTATTAATCTAAAAGCAAAGGTGGCATATGGACATGTAAAGGTGGTCTTCTCTTGGTCCTCTAGAGCTATTGCTATTTGATTGTATCTTGAATAGCCATCCAAGAAATAGTAGTGAGAATGCCCTGCCAATCTATCCAACATTTGATCAATGAATGGAAAAGGATAGTGATCCTTCTATTAGCAATATTTAACTTTTTGTAATCTATGCAGACTCTGCATCCAATCACAGTTCTGGTAGGAATAAGCTCATTCCTTTCATTTTTTATCATTATCATCCCACCCTTCTTGGGAACCACATGAACTAGGCTTACCCAAGGACTATTTGATATTGAATATATAAAGCCTCGATTTAGCCATTTGAGAACCTCCTTCTTCACCACCTCTTTCATCATTGGATTTAGTCTTCTCTAGTGTTCAATAGAAGTCTTGGAATTCTCTTCCCTAAGGATTTTGTGCATACAAATGGACAGACTGATCCCCTTCAGATCTTCTACTGACCAAGCAATAGTCTCTTTGTGCTTTTTGAGAATTTCCACAACCTTCTACTCTTTTTCTACAGTCAAATTTGCTGCTATTATCATAGATTTGGACCTTTCTTCTCCCAAAAATGCATACTTCAGATGCTTTGGCAACTCTTTTAGGATTAAACCCTCAGAGCTCTTTTCTTCCTCTTGGACTTTTTCTTCACTACTTAGATTATATGTACTTTTTTCATTTAAGCTCAAAACAGTTGCTGTCATCAGCTCTTCCTTCTTAAATTCATCATTATAGAATGAAGAAAAGATGTAGTCATCAAATGGGTGCTCATTCATATAATCATCATGTTACTCTTTATAACCAGGAGTTACATTGTCAATTCTCATACATTTTGCTTGTTCTATATCATGTTGCTTTAGACATTGATTAAGGTTGAAGTGGCCTTCTTCTGTCCCAACTCCCAGGGTAAGCTCCCATTTCTTCACATCTATCAAGGTTGCTCCTGTAGCTAGGAATAGTTTACTAAGCAGAAGTGGAATCTGCTTGTCTTCCTCTATATCAATCACAACAAAGTCAATTGGGAAAATGAACTTTCCCACATTGATTAGCACATCTGCTACGATGCCTTTAGGTTGGGCCATTGACCTGTCTACCATCTGTAAGGACATTGTAGTGAGAGTTAACTCCCCCAAACTTTATCTTCTTACCATTGAAAGAGGCATCAATTTAATGCTTGCACCAAAATCATATAGAGCTTTACCAAACTCATAGTTCCCAATTGTGCATGGTATTGTGAAGCTCCCCTGATCTTGCATTTTCTAAGGTAGACTTTTCCACCATAAAGACTGCAATCGCGCATAAGCTCACCACTCCCCCTTCATCTAACTTCCTCTTCTTGCTGATAATGTCCTTCATGAATTTTGCATAATGTGGCATTTGAGCTAATGCCTTAGCAAAAGGGATATTGACTTCCAGCTTCTTGAACATAGTCAAGAACTTTGCATATTGACTGTCCAACTTTGATTGCTTCAGTCTCTGAGGGAATGGGATAGGAGGTTGATAAGCTCTCACTTCCTCCTTCTACACTGTCTTCTCTTTGGCCACTTCTCCTTGCTCTTTCATCTACTCATTCTCATCTCATAGCCCATTTATTTATTTTTTTTCTCACTGCTTGATGAATTATGATTTCTACTCTCTTTTCCTTCCTCCAATTGCTTTTGCCCAGCTTCATTTATGCTTTGCAGCTCTTTACCACTCCTCAATGTAATGGTCATGTAGTCATTTGGATCCTTCTTTGTATCACTAGGGAAGGAGTCCTTAAACTGATTCTGCATACCTAGCCGCTCATTCCTACCCGAGTTTCAAATTCTTAGTGGGAGGCATTTGTATCAAGCTAAACACAAGCCAGGTTTTGCTCGAAACACTATTAGCTCAGCAAACTTATGCTCATGCAGGTTCAAGATCCTCTTGTTCTCATACATAAAATTCAGCATTTGATCTTCAAAGGATCGATTTCTTTGTCCCTTGATCGGACCGCCTCCCATCACCTCGCGTTGTCCTCGGAAACCGGGTGACTGCTAATTATGCTGGAAATTATGAGCTGGTCTTGGACCCTGCTGCATTCCACCTCCATAAGAAAAGTTCTCATGGTTCAAGGTCGTGGTAGTAGTTGAAGTAGATAGTATTCTACCGGATTGGATCGATTTTTCAAAATCCATATCCCGATCCTAAATAAAAATAATATATCCATATCCATATCCATACTACGGATAAAATCTAAATCCATATCCCATATCCATCTTATTTCTGATATTCCACGATATCGGATTTATCCATGCGACACTAAGACATTTTGCTAACCTATGACACCTTTAGTTATAACTTCACATTCATAAATTTATAATATAAACTCAAAGTTTCCAAAGCTAATAAAACATCACAATCCAACTACTTTACAGATTCCAAAGAAATGAGAATTTTCTAGAACTAGCATAGTGTTCATACAAAATATAGGTAAAAAAATCGAAAAAAATGAGGCAATTGAATTTTAAAATTGAAACTTGGAAGAATGTGAGAGAAAAACAAAAATAAAATAAAATAAAACAAAATAAAAGAAATAGAATAAGAAATCAGTCATATCCGTAATCGATCCACGCACGGGTGTAACCCTAAAATCATACCTCATGCTAAAAAGAATATATCTCAACATTTTATGTCAAAAGTTAATTTCATGATGTCTAGAATCACGAAAAATCAATGAGACATTCTAAAGTCGTTTTAATACCTTATCAACAAACATATACAAGCAGTTGGGATCGGAAAATGTGATATTCCAAAACTTTGATTTGTTTTTCACATCTACAATTTATTTTTACAAAAAAAACCAATAATTAAAAAATCTAGAATGCATAAAATTATTGGAAATTAAAAAAGTACAAGCAACAGGTCAAATCAAATTTTTAGTCTAGAAATACAAGAATGGACAAGTTGAAAATAAAAGAATTCCTCAAAATCATTTACTTTTATACGGCTCGATGGTCATCACAACGCCATAATTTACTTTACAAAACCATTCTTTCCCTTTTCTTTTTATTTTTATTTAAGCTGACCAGAACCATTTGTTGAGCACCATTTTACAAAATAAAATTATTATCATGGTCAGAAAGCAAATATTTCATACACCAATCACAATTAATATTTTATTCTACAAACAACCAAGCTACAACTTACATTCTTCACTCACAGACATGTGGCTAATTATTATTATTATTATTATTTTAATTCCACCTTTCATGGAACCAGCACTAGACTTAATATCGACACACAAGCATGATGAACTTCAAATATTTAAAGCAATACATGATGAATCTCGGAACATTTAAGCACAAGCATGATGAATCGATCTCAATATTAGAACATGATATATGTATTTTAGATTGGTAAATGTTCGACAATGCAACACAATATTATATTACAATGGGCTCCATCAAGCTACCTTTCCGATCTAAAAAAGAAAATCGAGAATACCAAATCACTAACCCGGATCGAATCATTTATGAAGGAATAGATCCTAAGAGTTGCTTTAATGCTTTGGCGTGATCTGAACTACAAGCTTGTTTGAGATTTCACGAACAGCAGGTCAGAATGAGTGTTTTTCTTTTATAAATCCAAACTGGTTTTTTTTTTTTTCCCAGATGTGCAAATTGGTGCCTTTATATATGCTCGACAACTTCAAAGTATAGACTCATTTTCTATCAAAACGCAGGATATCTTCCGCCGACCACTCTCCGTCTCTTCTGTGCGCCCCAATACCTAGAATTTTATAATAATTTTATTATATATTAAGGTGAGATTGAAGCCAAACTTGTGTTTTTCAGGAAAATTGATAAATTGACAAATTATGAAATATAAATTGTTGTTCCCGGAGAATTTGAGCACTAGGATAAAATTGAAATTTCCATAAGGGATATAAAAATCAAAAGGGAGTAGAGATGGGCCACAATAAATTAAAACAAATTGATTTGCAAAAATTAAGGTGAGACTTAGATTGCAATTTGGGAGCTTATGGGAGTATAAAAGGGAGATAAGGCCATTGTATTTGGTCAATTTGCCCTAAACGTGTGTGAGAGAAAGAAGAAAACAAAGGAAAAGAAGAGGAAAGAGGAAGAGGAGAAGCCAAGATCAAGCAAAGGTATGGAAACTACTTTAGTATGGATTTTGTATGGATCACACATGGAATTTAGGCTTGATATGGTTAATATCTTGTCTCTAAATCTAGGGTTTGTTAGGATGTCATCTAACCAAAGTTTCTTAGATGTAGGGTTGAGTAAAACCCTAGGCCTTGTATAAGAGATGAATAGAAAGCATGTTTGAGTAATAGAGTTCATAAGAGGTGTATTGAATGATAAATTGAGTAGAAAAGAGATCATAAGATGAATTTGAAGTGATCTTGAAGTGTTTATTAGGTATAGAGTTGATTGGGGTTCAAAAGTATGGAAAAATGGGAGAAAATACCCATTCTGGGCATTTTCGGGGGATTAGTACCGGTACAGCGAGCTTGTGCGGTCTGATTGATTAGTCGTTTTTGTGATTGTCTGCAGTCTGACTTGAGCTATCTGCGACCTGGCACGATTACGGTTCCCAGTTTCGACCAGTTTTGATATTTTGGTAGTAAACACCGCCGTTCTTTTATTCGATTTAGTGATTGATGAAACTACGTAAATAGACGAGGAGAACCGAAGCTTAAGCGAAGGCATCGTCAAATTCTGATCCTAAATTGGCCTAAAATTCACTCAAAGTGGGGTAGTATGCGAAGCCAAATTAAGTTCCAGCTTTGAACATAGAGTAGTCGGGTTGTTTAGGACGTAGCGAAGTTCCGGTGCTCCCGAATTGGGTGATTCAGTTGGAACCAGACCCTTAGCACCTTAGCTTTAAAAGAGTACAATGACCTAGAGTCCAAACATGAAGTTAAGACCCCGGAAAAATGAGCAATACAAACAGTCCCCGATTAATGTCGGTAAATTTATTAGTTGGCATGAAAAATGCCATAACTTTTGGATCGGATAATCAGATTGGAATGATTCCAATTTATGAGTAAAGTAGACTCAGGAATAAGTGAGACCAAGTCAAAAGCATGCCGTGCCTCACCGCCTCCGCCAAAGTTTAAACTGCCTTGGCGTCGTTTAGTATGATTATTTGCTAAATCACTAAGAGTGAATAAATTGTATTTGGCTAGGTCTTGAATTGAAGACGATAACCTGACCTAGGATTGACATCGAGAAAGAAACGGAATCGATAATTGGTCTGTTCTATACCCGTTCTTTATTCTTTGTTTGTTCTATACTTGTTCTTTATTCTAGTTTGTTCACCACACGCTCTTTATTCTCATATTGCTCTCTATTTGCGAAATATGCATATATATCGATTTGAATGATTAGTATTTGAAATGTTTGACAAATATCTGCATGTATGCGTGTATTTGAACTACAATAAAATTCATTGCATAAAAGTAGAGGTGATTTCGAAGCGTATTATTGAATGACCAACATGGCCAGGATTCACTAAGCTGGTCGTCGTAGAAGGTACTGCGTGTTGTCGAATCTTGAAATCGTGCACTCTTGAATGGCGGACATGGCGGGATTCTGGCGAATCGTAAGTGAATGTCGACTTCTATAGTCATATGTGAGGCGGTAATATTGAAGCGCAATCACGTACTGCGAGATGACAAAGCGGGACAGGATTCACCAGGCGGAATATGTGGTAAGATGTAAATTCTATAGTCATATGTGAGGCGGTAATATTGAATGTGAAACCACATTACTCTTGAATGACAAACGGCGAGATTCACGGCCAGATACGTCGTGGATGTCGAGTCCCATGGCCCATATGTGGAATCGCAAACGAAGAAACGATGGTATTGAAAAGTGTATTGTTGTATAAGTATCTTTACATTACAACGTGTTAATATAAAGGCATTATTTTGATAAATGCATGATTTATATGAGCGAAAATGGAATCACGAGCGTATAGAACCACTAAGCATGAAAATGCTTAGCGTATTGTTTTTATCGTCTTGTAGTGCCAGAGTGATAGACATAGAAGCAAGACCCAGATCGGGAGCTGGAGTCATACAGAAGGAATACGGGTATGCTCAGTCATATGCAAACTACTCCATTTCTTTGAACATTGACATTTTGTAAAAGCAGGTTTAAACTCTGGATCATTATTTTTGTAAAGGCATTTTGTTGAAATAAGCGTTATGAATATTTTGTTAATTGTCAATGTTTTATGGGCTTGCCAAAATAAATTTGCTTCCGCGAAATTACAAATTTAAAATGAATAAAATGAGCCAAATGTTTTGATAAGATAATTGGAAATGTCGGAGTAAACCGGGCTCCGGCTTGGATCCGCCAACCGGGTCGAGTCGGGGATTCGGGTCGCGACACTTTTGAAAACTAAAATTAAATAAAACGATAACTAAAGAGATTTGATTAATGACTTTAAAGGAAATAAAACGAGCGTCCCCGGGGTTTCGGTTCGGACTCACCAATCGGATGCAGTAGGACTCGAGAGTCGCCACCTCCACTTCTTTCTTCTCCTTTCCTCCTTTATATTAGATTAAGATTTATACTTGACAGTATTAGAGTTAGGGTTAGTGATGTTTGATTAGGACTTTAAGTGTTAAAATTAAAATTTACAATATTAGGAATTAAATTTGTGGTGTTACATTAAGGTTAGGGATTTAGGGACTAAAAATCCAAGCAGGCCCAGAAGATCGCCCATTTGTCGGACTCCTCTGCTCGAGGGAGATTAATCGGCTAAATGCCACATGAGACGAGATAGAGCCAGGTCATTAAGAGTTTAAAGGAGTCACGCAGTTTTATTTCTTATCTGACAGGAGGGGCTTCTTACGTTATCAAGCGACTATCAAGTCTCTTGGGTGATTCAAGAATGGCTAGCTCAAACATCTTGGAAGAGATATGTCAGATCCTGTGGGAAGGATAATGAAAGGCGTGGATCGAGTATGGCCCGTATGAGAGCTTATCAACAAATTAGGGTTTGTAGTGTTATAAGTTTAGAATTCTTGATATTGAGAAGTTAGGGTTTACAATGTTAGCATGTTACGTTAGGATTTACAAATTACAATTAGGACTAGATTTATAATTTATAATGTTATTCGTTTGGGGTTTGTTATTATATTTTAATATTCATTTCTAACTTTATAATTAGGATTTTTAAAAAAATAGGCAATTAAATATTTGAATTAGTAATGTGAGATCATATCATATTATATAGTGTTATTACAAATTACAATTAATTCAAATATTGTATCGGATATTATAACATTCAAATATTAATTCAAATATTACACACGTTTGGGGTGGATATGATACGGGTTTGGATCGGATATGCTAAATCCGTATCAATCCATATCCATTCGAAAAATCGGATTTATCCATATCCATATCCATTATCAGTCAACGGATTTTTTCTCTTTGTTGTAGGATCGGATCGAATTCGAAATCACGGATACGGACACATTTTCCATCTCTAGTTGGAAGGTTGTTGTTTTCCTTGAAGTTATAGCTCCTATTCCCATTAACAAATTGAGCTTCCTCCACTTGATAGGGACTTTCATGAGTAAGACCCTGATCAACTACACTTTTTTGCTTAGCACCTTCAACAATTCCCACTTCATGGGCTGAATGACTTATTTTCTCTTGATTATTCATTTTGCTCATGATTGCATCCAGCTTTGCTTCAATGGCTAACATCTTGTTCAGCTCAATTACTCCACCTCCTCTCAACCTGCTACTACTCCTTGAAGCTTCAGATGGAGTTTTGTAGTTGCTCTTAGCTAGTTCCTCAATAAGCTAAGTAGCTTCCTCAGCACTTTTCCTTTTGAATGCACCTCCAAAGGATGCATCCACAATTCCTTTCGAAGTGTAATTCATGGCATGGTAAAAGATATCCATATAAGTCATCTACTCAATACCATGCATTGGACATCTTCTTAGCAGCTACTTGTTTCTTTCCTAGACATTATACAATGATTTATCGTATTTTTGCTTGAAAGCAATAATTTCTCCTCTCCTCTCAAAAGTGAGAGCAGGAGGGAAATTTTTTCTTAAATATGCCTCTACTAGCTCCTCCCAGTTGTTCATTGAGCCATAGGGTAAGGACTCAAACCAACTTGCTGCTATATCCCTCAAGGAAAAGGGGAACAACTGTAGATTGATCACATCAAGATTAACGCCATTCAGCTTCATTGTGTTAGCCATTCTTAAGAATCTACCCAGATGTTCATTTGGATCTTCACTTGGGTGCCTAGTAAAACTTATGTTGTTGCACCATAGTAATCAAGGTAGGCTTCAATTCAAAATTTTTTGCCTCTATTGGTGGCTGCCTTACAACTGAGTACTCTTCCCTAATGACTGTCCTCTAGAAATCTTCCATAGTTTTCTGTCTTTGTTGAGGTCTATTAGTGGCTACAATAGGAATTTTCTGGTTGCCTTCTCCTTGATTTGCCATGTTGCTTCAACAACTGCTCTTTCTTTCTTTAGATTTCTGATTGTCCTTTCTAGTTCAGTGTCTAGTGGCAATAAATCAACTCATGTTCTTCTATGCAAGTAAGAATCACCTAACATGATAGAAAAAAAATTAAAGTGAGTTCACTAGGTAGACTTGATTATATCTTGGTTAGCACAATAGAAGACATGCAACTTTATCCACTTCTTTTAGTTATAACTATTTTTTTTTGTATTTTTCAAAAACTTTGATAAAAAGATAAAAATGTCAAAATTAGCAGTTTTATTTTTGGTTGGAATATTGATCTATAAACTTCTATTTCAAACCCCAACAACGGTGCCAAAAACTTGTTGATTCTAGAATGCTCACCAATAAAATTTCTGACATTGCTGCCCAAGACTGGTTCAGTATTCGGCAATGGCGCCAAAAACTTGTTGACCCCAGAAACTTGTTCACCAACAGAATTTCTAACACTACTACCCAAGACTGGTTCAGTCCCTAGTAACGGTGCTAAAAAATTAATGAACTTCTAAATTTCTATATAGACCAAATTGTTGTTAAGATTGTTAAATCAATGCTACTGGAGGTTTGTTTAAAATCCCTAGCAACAATACCAACAACTTGATTGGCTAATAGTACTGTTTTTCTGTTGTTTGATTATGATAATATAATGAAAATTTAATTTGGTCTAAAACACTACAAGTGCACAGGTCATACAAGTAATAAAGTGGATTATAAGTCTAGATATCATTCCCATAGGGATTGATGAGAAAATTTAAAGATCAATTACCCCTACTATTCAAGATCATCACTATTTGAACCTCTAACTTGAAGATTGGATTAACTAGCCTAAATGGAATGAAAGGATTTTTGTATATTTTTCTTTAATGAAAAAGATAATTTAAGCTAAATGGATTAGAGGTTTCATTGAGTTGGAATAACACTGGGAATGGGATTAGTGTTATGATCATCAAATTGCATGAGGTTAAAAAACAATATAGTCATGGAATTGAATTCTGAATTTGTCTAAGAGCAGAGTAATATAGCCTTGGAATACCTCCTGACACTATACATTTCAATTTTTAGAACACCATATTCCTAAACCAGGTCAATGGGTTTAAATAGCTACTTCTAGGATTTGATCATCTATATAAGATCTGGCTGTTTTTCCTAAACAAGTACTTCACAACTATTTCTTAGGACTGAAGTCTGCTTACCCCCATAGATAAGATAACATAAGCCTCCTTCGATTTAATTGACATCTCAATCTGCAGTTTGGTCAGAATAATCACTCCCATATTACAAGAGCACAAACATTCTCTCAAACTTAAATGAACTCTCTGAATATTTAAATGATTAGTCACCAGATGATCCTTATGCCTCAAGAACACATTTTTGTTGTTTCCCAAAAAGGAACCTTGAAGTCAGAGGTTAGAACATCACCCATGATTCTTCATAGTGATATTTAGAGTGCATTAATTCTAAAGGTATCAACCTAGTATACCCCTAAATTATTGCTCCTTGCTCTCAGGTAGTCCATCTCTGTGTCACTCAGAGGGATCTTGGAAATCATAACACATATACAACTCTTTTTGGGTATGATCCGTTGATACTTAGAACAATTCTTTTAAAGAACAATATAAATTAAATCAATCCAATACTCAAACCCACAACATTCATTTAAATACTACAAAATGATAACCAAAACACCAATCCCTTCCTAGAGGGAGCTTAGCCTTCCATAACCGGATCACCACAAGATATAATGACTAGTTGATCAACAAATTCATTGAAAATGTAATCAAACTGAATAAAATGGATTCCAAAAATAACTCTAGTTTCCACTCAAGTTCAGACAGAAATGAAGCTTGATTTACAACCATCTAGCTCAATGTTTCAGCTCAGATCCACTACTCTAATCTAAAATATGAAAAACCAAAAATAAAAAAAGAAGAAAAGAAAAGTAAAAATATATAGACAAGCTTCAGCTACTCCTCCTCTCTTTTAGAAATTATGAAGTTGAGTCCCTCCCAAAAAGGTTGCGCACTCTACCCTAGGAGCTTCTATTTATAGGCCCTAATGATTAGGCCTTGAAAATGAGGCAGATAATGTGGATTTTGAAAAACCCAAGAATCTACCCTAGTCGCGCACGATGTCGCCACTGATGTCTTGACATCTCTGCTGTGATGTCGCAACTCTTTTTTTAGTGTCGCGACTTTGCATTTTGGTGTTATGACTTTGCATTTTGGTTGTCTGTACAATGTCGCGACTTTGAGTTTCAATGTCGTGACTCTGCTTCCTTGTAGTTGTTGGATTCGCCACTCTGGAATTGTATATTCAATGTTGTAGCCTTGTTCTAATGTTATGACTTTGAGTGTCAATGTCGCGACTATGATATGTGTCGCTGTTGGATTCGCGACTCTGGAAATATTGTTTTCATTGTCACAGCCTTGTTTTGATGTCATGACTCTACTTTTGATGTCACGACTCTAAGTGTCGATGTCGCGATTCTAAAATTTTGGTGTCGCGACTCTGATCCTTGTGCTCTGCTTCCTTCAGTCGATATAGCGACTCTCGGCTTTTGGTGTCGCGACTCTGATCCTTCTGCTCTACTTCCTTCAGCCGATGTAGCGACTTTGGGCTTTTGGTGTTGCGACTTTGATATGTTATCTTGACATTCTTCACTCGATGTCGCGACTGTGGACTTTAAACCACTTTTTGCTTATTTTCTTGTTGTTTTATTTTTTTTTCATGATATTCCTGCAAAAACGCTAAATTTGGTGAAGTATCCATAATTTGCATTTAAAACAAGTATTCAACATAAAAAATCATGCAAAATGGATGAAAAATAATCATGAAATTCATGGTTATCAGTATCAATGAGTCAATTCGCATATAGGTTGCTCTATCATCACTAGAAAATTTCAAATTCTGGTATAAGTTGAATTTGACTTGATTATCACCTACTCTTAGAGTTAGTTCTCCATTTTTCACATCTATCAATGCTTGCCCGGTTGCCAAGAGTGGTCTACCTAAGATCAACGGTGCCTCCTTGTCCTCCTCCATGTCTAAGACAACAAAATCAACAAGGAAAATAAATTTATCCACCTTAACTAGCACATCCTCAATGATTCCTTTTGGATAAGTCAAAGAGCAATCAACCATTAGGAGTGATAATGCAGTTGGAGTAGGTTCTCCTAAATTCAGTTTCTTAGCTATAGACAGAGGCACGATATTTATGCTGCCCCCTAAGTCACATAGAGCTGTCTTGAATGCAAGCTCACCAATCACACAACGTATAGTAAAGTTGTTAGGATCTTTGAGCTTCTTCGGAAGTTTCCTCTGAATGATAGCATTGCAGCTCTCAGATAACCTAACTGTCTTGACTGAGTCTAACTTCTTCTTGTTGCTCATGATCTCTTTCATAAATCTTGCATAATTTGGCATTCGAGCTAAGGCATTAGCAAATGGTATGTTAATTTCCAGCGTCTTGAATATATTGAGAAATTTAGCAAATTGCTCATCCATATTTGCTTTTCGAAACCTTTGTAGGAAAGGTAGTGGTGGGGTATAAATGGGAG
Organism: Tetrastigma voinierianum; assembly: GCA_016808115.1. Lineage (NCBI taxonomy): Eukaryota > Viridiplantae > Streptophyta > Magnoliopsida > Vitales > Vitaceae > Tetrastigma > Tetrastigma voinierianum. The sequence continues at coordinate 389,971 of JAEQBH010003330.1, read as the reverse complement.
GATTACTATGAGATATTACTTTTTCCAGAATAAACTCATCTTGATTTTGACTTTTTCCTCTATCATCCACTTTTATCTCATCTTGAATATTTTCAACACCGACCTTTCCTTTTTCATTATCTACATCATTTTTCTTAGCCTCGACTTGTTTCTCCACAACAATAGAATCATCAAGCTCTTTCTCCCTCCCAAGAGTGATAGCCATACACTCCTTAGGGTTTTTCTTAATGTCACTTGGAAAGGACTTTGAAGAACTTTGTTTTAAGGATTGGGCTATTTTCCGCACTTGAGTTTCTAGATTCTTCATGGTGGCATTAAAACTGGACTGATTCGTCTCCATATTCCTCATGCAAGCTCCCATATTTGACTGGATATTTTCCATATTCTTCATTAAACTACCCATAGCAACTTGGCCATTTTCCAGCTGATTGATTCTCGTGTCATTAGTCTTTTTCATATCATTAATCACAAGTAAGAGCTCATTGAAACTAGGATGTCTTATGTTCTCTTGATAATTGGAGCTTGAAGCTCCTTGATTTTGGAAACCGGGAGGTGCCATAGTGGTGCTCAATTGGTGAGGCTCATGGGGAACTATAGCTTGATTCCCATAAGAAAAGTTTTCATGATTCCTCAATCCTAGGTGGTAGTGTGATGATAAGTTGTTGTTTGGCTGAAATGTATAGCCTCGATTGCTCACATAGTTTGCTTTTGCCACTTGGAATGGGGGATTAGCCATCATTGCTCCTTGTGCTTGCATGTACGCAATCTCTCCAATTGTTGTCTCCCTTGGAGTTTGCTGATTTAGCCTTGCCATTAGAGCCTCAAACTTAGCCTCTAGAGACAACACTCTATCCATCTCCAAAATACCTCATTCTCATCTTCCGACACTTCTCTCCGAAGGTGCTTGATAATGATTCTTTGTTAACTCCTCAAATAGTTGATTGGCTTCCCTCGCGGCCTTTAATGTGATCCATCCTCCATAAGCCACGTCTACCAATGCTCTTGTTGAATAATTAAGACCATTGTAAAAGGTCTACACTTGGGCACTTAGCTCGTACCGATGGTATGGGCAATTTCTCAATAACTCTCTAAATCTATCCCATGCATCATATAACATCTCTTGGTCACCTTGTCGAAACTATGTAATTTCCACCCTAAGTTGTGAAGTGAGATGGGGTGGAAAGAATTTCGTCAAATAGACTTCAACTAACTCTCCCTATCTATTTATAGAACCTGGCTTTAAATTGTGAAACCAACTCCTTGCCTTATCACGTAGAGAGAATGGAAAAAGCTTCATCTTAATAACATCATGATCAACCCATTCATCTTATCCTCTGAAGGATTTCCCCCAAACTGTTGCTGTTGGACCATAGAAATTAAAGCAGGTTTCAGCTCAAAATTATTCACAATAATGGATTGGTCCTGGATTCTTGAATAATTTTCATTCATCATTGGTCTCCAACAATCTTCTAGTGTCGGTTCTCTCATTCCAGGTGCTTCATTCTTATATGAATGACCCTCACTATAATGATCTTCCATTCCAATATTATATGCCTCGACCTTTTTCAACTTGAACAATGTTCTTTCAATTTCCGGATCAAACGACAATGATTAAGAAGTAGATCTTCTGTGCATAAAATTGGATACCTGAAATCACCAAACACCACCTAGAAAACAAAGTAAAACAAAGATAAAAACAACTAATCAAAATAAAAGAGAATAAAACAAATAAAGCAACTTTCACAAACACAATTTTTTTTTTCAAATTAGCAAATTTCACTTTTGCTAGAATATCAATCCAACACCAAAAACTATAGATCCCCGAAAACGAGGCAAAAAACTTGTTAGATTGTTGGCTTACGCCATAAACTTGTGATGTTTGCAATATGTACTATAAAAATTGAAATTATCTAAACCTGCAAGTGCACGGGCCTCAAGTAATAAAATGGTTTTTTATTATGAACCAAGATTGTTCCCACGAGGATTTTAGATTTTCTGGGGGATTGAGTACCCCGACTACTTACTTAATCCACTATTTGAATGTCCAATTGAGTTGATTGTGAAGTTATCAAACTAATTAAAATAAAACTTAACTAAAATAGAGAATATCTTAATGAAAACTGGATGCAATTAATTAAAACATGGGAAAAGAAACTTATAGAGAAACTAGGGTTGATTATCATCCATGATGTTTAACGATTCATCATCATAAAGCATGGGTAGGTTGATTTATAACTTGAATTGGTCCTAGGAATTGGTACAAGGATCCCACTCTAATGTTCCTCTTTGTACTTTCTCGTACTATCAACTTTTTCACAGTTACGTACTTCTAAGTCAATAGTATGATACTTTTCAAAGGCACTTTTTCCTAAGGAGCTCTATTGGTCACAATTATGTACATACAATAAAATGACTTGGACTAAGCTCAGATTGGTCACAGTTACATACATGCAATCCTTACTTAATGTATTTAATGTCCCCTCTTAGTGAAATCCACTTAGTACTAGACCTTTCTAGTTCCCTAAAGTCTCTTTAACTAGGTTAAATGTAACGCCCTAAAAATGCCCTAGAATTTTTATAATAATTTTATTATATATTCTGGGTATGAATTGAGTCAAACTTGGGCTTTTCCGGGTAATTTGATAAATTGTGAAATGTAAATTTAAAGCGTGGGCATATGATTGAATATTATATGCTAAATTGAGAAATTGATTGAACCCGGAACTAGACCCAAGTGAAAAAGGAAAATGTGGAAAATTGTAAAATGAGGACCTAAGGGTCAAATGATAGCTTAAATGCTAATATGAAATAAATGATAAATGATAGGGAAAGTGAAACAAAGAGTTAGAATGCCAAAAATGGAAAATTGGATTTATTAGGTGGCCAAACAAGGCCTTGCAGAATTAAGTGACTTAAGACAAACATGGGAAATGAGAAAAGGGGTGTAGGCCAAACACGACCTTACACTTAAGAGAGTTTTAAAAGACCAAAATTGGTCTTTGAGTGCTCATTTTTGGGAGCACATCACGTTTTTGGAGAAGGGGAGGAGAAAAGGAGGGGAAAGAGCTAGGGTTTGCAAGAAATCAAGCTTTAGTGTGATTTCTTCCCCACTTCTTACTCCTAAAGGATCAAACACCATACAAGAAGAGATTGGAAGAGGTTCAAGGTAATAGATCAAACCTAACCTCGTCTTATGATTTGGATTTTTGGGAGAAAAGTCTAACGAGGAAAATGTATTTTCATTGATTTTTAAACCACTTTGGAGTTGTTTCGAAGTGATTCCATGGTGGATTTTTTGATGGGATGTATTGGAGAAGATTGGTAGATGAAAATGTGGAAAAAATTCAAATCCGAACATCCGACGGCGAGCACTGTGCGGTACAGGTCAAGCTGTACCGATACACCTTGTGCAAAAATGGGTAGTGTGCAACTTGTACGGTCTGAGTTGAACCTATCTTAGGTACACGGCGGTGAGCAACTGTGCCGATCACCCAGTCAAGGCTATCTCCGTGCAATTAGTTCTAGCGTACGACCTACTTTCGCACCGTTAAGTCTCGTATTCGTATACTGATGTCTAAGGACCTTAAGAAACGATTAATGGGGGTTAAATTAAGGTTAGAGCTAGGTGAAAAAAAAAATGTACCGTACCTCGCCGCCTCGGCGAACCGGGCAGACTTAGTGTCTTAACCCAAGACTTTTAACAAAAATAAAATTGTAATTCACTAAAATTGTTAACAATTGTTTATCAGAGTGGCGTGAATGTTATTGACTAGGGATGGGTGAAATCGCTAACCTAGGGCGAGATCGAAGAGAGAAAGGAATCTAGATTCGAAGCGAACCGGTTTGTTCTCTGACTCTATCCTTAATTCAAGTATTTTGGTAGTTTACCAATTAACTATGAATGAGTACATGAATGAGTATGTGATATAGTACGTAGATTGAGTATATCTTTGAAAGATAATACGAAAAGGGAATATAATGCGATAATTGAAAGCCAGAATGAAAAATGAATGATGAAAAGGGCCGGGATTCATCAAGCGGAATCCGTCGGGTGTGGCCAGATGATATACGAATGAATCGCCTGACGGGATGCACCAAATGGCATCCGTCACGAAGAGCTACGAAATTGTCCAATGTCAGGTTGGCGGGATGCACCGTCGACATCAGGTCATGATGGCGTGGCGTGAAGAAATGTCACATAGCGGGATTCACCAAGCTGGATCCGTCATGATGGCGCTATGGCATTTAATTGATACCATGTCGAGGTGCACCAAGCGGTATCGGCATGATGGGCGATAAGTGATACCACGTGTCGGGGATGCACCAAGCGACATCGTCGTGATGGGAATAGAATTGTTAAATGTATAAGCACATTCTGAATGATAATAAGAGCGAGGATTAAATCAAGCGGAATCCGCCCGGTGTGAATTGAATAGTCAAGGTGAAATAGCCAACATTGACAATTGTAATGGGATTTTTTTATGAATATGCTTAAATCTCATGAATTGAATTGTGAAATGAATTGTTGCATTGAAAATGCATGATATGATATGGTAAATGATTTGTATATTGAAAGCATGCGGAAATGAATAGCATGAGTATATGTTGATATATTAGGCATGGTTTAATGATAAATGCATGCCGGGTTAAATTGGATATTGGAATAGAGCTATAGAACCACTAAGCATGAAAATGCTTAGCGTGTAGTCTGCTATGCGCGAGGTATCGAGTAAGCAAGAGAAGAAGGCTTGAAGATCGCCTTTGAGTCATAAGAGAAATTACGACGTATAAGTGTATACTCCGTATTTTGCATATAATCTATTGAGCAAAGTGGAGTTTTGTAAACAAAGGGGTTAAACCACGAGCTTGATTTTTGTATATCATTTTGAAAGGGCGAATGCCTTTCCTTGTAAATGTATTTGTTAATGTTTATGGGCTAGAATTGCTTTGAATTTGTAAATGATTATGGGCTTACCCAGCCCGAAACCGCTTCGCCTTCGTGAATTAATAAAATCATTTTGATAAGATAAATGAAAAGCGTCGAGATAAAAGCAGGACTCGGGTTCGGATCCGCCATTCGGGTCGGTAGGGGATTCGGTGTGACAACTTCTGAAAATTTAATAACACGGAAAAAAAAAAAAAAATCGAGCGACCCTGAGGTTTCGGTTCGGACTCACCAATCGGGTCGGGCCGGGTTCGGGGGTCGCTACATTAAATAGCATTCTAATTGATTAATTTACGCCTTAAGTGAATAAGAACCAAATTTTAGAGCGTAATCCCCCTGTCACCTAGGATACCCTAGTAAAAGGATCAAAGATCCAATTCTCAACATGGATTAATTAATTAAAACCGTGGTATTCCAAAGATCTAACACCAAACATAAAAAAAAAAGTATAGATCAACCAACCCATCAAAGATTACACAAAAATCAACATCACATATGATAATCAACCCTATAGATGCTTAGCCTAACATTTCAACCATCAACATCCACAGATTCATTTTAAGAACATTAACAAAACTGTAGAAAATGAAGGAATAGAGAAGATAGAAATACAAAACAGTGGTTAAGCTGTTAATAACTTCAATCTCCAACTCTAAGTTGAAATTCCCCACCCTATATATATTTTTTTCTTAGAAATCTTCAATTACAATCCAAAATCCTGACAAAACAAAGCTAAATCTAAGAAAAACTAGAAATCTAAACCTAAAATGGAACAAAACTCAAGAGAGAGATAGAAACCTTAGAAATAAGAGCGTCCTTGCCTAGAAGTTCGAATCTTAATCATTGACAAAGTTATAGTATTTATAGGCCTTGGAAAATGGGCAATGATGGGCTAAAAATAGGAATATTTTTGCTCAATCTCATAGTTCTTCGTTGTGGCGAACACACGTGTCATCTTCCGCTTTCTCATCCCTTCGTTGTGGCGAACATCTTCGCTACGACGAATAATCCCTTTGCGACGAACCTGAGGTTAGACTTTAGATAATCTTTCTGGTTCGCTACGGTGAGCCTCTTCCTTTGTTGTGGCGAACCTATTTGTTGCGGTGAGACTTGACCTTCGTTGTGGCGAACCAATGGTTGTTGTCATTCTTGGCTTCAGCCTCGTCGACGAACACATTTCTTCATCGCAACGAACACATTTCTTCGCCGCTGCGAACACATTTCTTCTCTGCGGCGAACAAATTGCTGCAGACCAGCAAATTCCTCCTAACTTGGTTTCTTCCATCCCATTTGCTTGATTTTCCTTCTTATTCTACAAAACATAAGAAAATGGGAGATTAGAGCTTTCCTAAGAGTAATGGTGTGAATCTAGCTTTTAAGTTGCATAAAACACATGAAATCATACTAGAAATGCTAACATAATTCACACCTATCAAGGATCGAAGACCCAACTCTCGGTATGGATTAATTAATAGAAACCATAGTAATCCTAAGAACTACATTAACCAACATCAACACACGAATAAATTCACAAACCATTCTAAAATCTATATAAATCAAGCATCAACTTTAACAACCAGCCCTAAAGGAAGGTTTAGCCACTCATTGCAACCAAGAAATCCAAAAAAACCATGTTTAGAACAAACATAATGCTGAAAGATTAAAAAAAAGAGTAAAGTTTAGAGATACAAAACAAATAAGATATGAAATTTGTCTCTAACTATGCTATAAGGTTGCAAGAGATCCTTTAGCAGCTAGATCTTTAAAATCAGCTCCAAAAACAAAGTAAAACTAAAGAAAATCAAAAACCCTAAAAATAGTTCAAAAACAATAGAGGAGAAATTATAAGGAGGTTTTTCTCCCTCAAAGTCGGAACCCTAAACATGTCTAAAAAAGATATATTTATATGCCTTGAAAAATGGGTTAATGATGGGCTCTAGCCCTTCGACCTATGGGGCGACGAAGGCTTCTTTTTCGTGGCGAACATACTTGTCATCTTCTCCTTGCTCTTCTCTTCGCTGCGGAAAACGGTGGCTTCGCCATGGCAAACTTCTTCATTGTGGTGAATGATCTCTTCGCCGTGGCGAATCTGGGGCTGGACTTGTAAATCATATTTCTCTTCGCTACGACGAACCTCTTTGCCGCGACGGGTAGTAGCCTTCGCCATGGCAAACCAATAGCTGCTATCATCTTTAGCTTGAGTTTTGCCATGTCAAAGAACTCCTTCTCAGTGGCGAACATCTTTGTTGTGGCGAACACATGCTTCACCGCAGCGAGCAATCTACTACAGATCAATTTAATTGATTTCTTCTATCACTTTGCTTGATTTTTCCTTCTAAACCTACAAAACATAAGCAAATAGGGGATTAGAGATTTCCTATGGTATAATGGTGTGAATCTAGCATTTAAGTTGCATAAAAAACTTACAATCATAATATAAATTCTAACAAGTTTTATGCCTATCAAACACTCCTAAACTTAATATTTTGCTTGTTCTTAAGTAACGAAACAACTCATTTTCCTTATTCAAAGCAAAACAAAAGATTTAGGCTTGATAAGGAGATAATAGTGTGATAATTGCCTCTAGGATCTCACCTTCAAAAATAAAGAAAAACTTGAGAAAGCATCTTACAATATAATATGTTGACCAAAAGTTAAGCACACCTAGACAAAAGTTCTTTGAGTGTATGTGTGAGTCCTACCCTCATATGGTCAATTGCAATTTAGATGGAATTAGAAGAACAAGAGTGGAATGGGGATCACTCACTCAAATAGTGATTTCGTGACTTATTAGTGTATAAGACTCCATAGGCTTGTTAGGCATATCACTCTCCACTAATGTAGGCAATTCACAACTCTTAGGATCAAATAAGTCTTTATACAACTTGTAATGCATGGCTTTGGTAAAGGGTAGTTGGATAGCTCATTTAGGCTCAAGTTTACCTAAAACACCCATACTTGCTTTTTCTCCAAGGGTTCTTCCATCCTTTTGCATATTGCATTCTTTTTCAATTGAATATCTTAAGCTTCCCCCCCAAACTTACTTTATTGCATCTTTTTCATCGCAAAGCTCCCCCAAACTTGCATGATTTTCACCATCTTAACAAGAACACCAAGAGCTTTATTTTTCATAGATTACAAGGCACGGAGTAGTGCGATGTTCAACCCTTTTAAGCTTTCTACATATCTCATGTAACGAGCTTTAAGTCAGAAACTCCTAGACTAGTTGGCCTTAGGTGTTAAAACACCCCTTCGGACTTAATTACTCAAGGTAGGAAGGCTACGAGACCAAAATTACTCCTTGCTTTATTATTATTTTTTGGTTATTTTCTTTTCTTTTTCACACCAAATTTCTTTTGCTTCACTTGAATAACACAATTTCTTCAACCAAACTCCTAATTCACACCACATGCTTTCACTAGATATTGCATTGAAAACAACATGTTAAGGGTAAATAAGGGGTTCTCTAACTGAAGGATATACGATAAAAGGGGTAAGGTGCTCATTCTTGGTCTTCAAGAAATAAAATGGCTAATAAGGTTCAAATTGGGTAACTAAGGATAATATGCACAAAAGGGTTAGCTAGAAAGGGTCAACCAATCCAAAGATGACCTATATCATTTCCTAATTGCTATGTTGCCTAGGATTTCCTCTCAAATGGTAATTGAACAAGTTCTAGAGTCTTAGGAGATAAAAAAATTATGGTATTCACCTAATTCTTCTCTAAACCAAGCATGATTGATCAAAAGGGTAAATGTGACTTGTGCTCAAAGTGATAAGAACTTTTGGCTAAATTTGTTACTCAGTGGTCAAAAAATTATTCTTTAACGCACAACTATCTCTTATTTTCTTCATATGAAAGAAAGTTCAATATTTATTCATCATAGGCATCACAATTATCCCAAAACAAGCTCAACCAAAAACAAAAACAACCTAAAAATGAAAAAAACCCCTAAAATCTGGAAACATTTAAAAGCAAATAAAACATACAAGTAACTAAAGGAAAACATTAAAAACGGGATAATTGAAGCTACTGGAAAATTTTTAACCCTAGGGACATCGAACACCCCCCAAATACCCCCAAACTTAAAATATGCATTGTCCTCAATGTATGAGATATGAAAGTTAAGAACATAGGACTCCCCTAGATGATCAATTCTAATCATTGGGCTCGGGTTGAGTGGGTCTTTATGAAACTCCCTCGGCTTCAATGTTCGGAAAAATACTAACAAAAACTAACATAAACACCAAAAATAAAATCAAAATGCAAAACATACTAAAATAACTAAAAACAAACTAAAATGGGAAATGAATGGAAATTCTTATTATTCTTTTCTTCTTAGGTTGCCTCCCAAGAAGCTGCTTCGTTTTTAGAGTCTAGCTAGACTCATTGGGGAAGTCTGAGATCTTTGCTTTGGCCCTTCATCCATCATGGCCAAAACTCCCTTTTCATCCTCATTGCTTGCGAGAATGAGCTTCTCCACCTCTATATTGTGCAATTTAAGCTCAAATGCCAACTCTTTGGTAGGGAAAGAATTGTCCTCAAATTTATATCCTTCAAGAGTGTTCTCTTAAAGGATCATAGGTGCGTGTTCATTCATGAGCGAAAATGATCTCTCAATCTTCATGCATGCCCTCCTTTCTTCATCCATTAGTGGTATGCTTTTATGAGGGTCAAACTTCATTTTCTTTTCACCAATAAGAAGTGTCATTTCCTTATGTTCAGCATCAATCCACGCTTGACTTGTGGCAATGGAAGGTCTTTCTACATTTGGGACTTATAAGTTCTCTTCCATGCCAAAAGTCAAAGAATTAATGGGGAAATTGAAGTCTTCAACCTCAACTAAAACATTTCCAACTAGAAGCTCGGGATGTTTCTTATCAACTTACATTTCTTTCAATGATGACTCTTCCTCCATGGCAAGCTCATTATTCTCAACAAATGACGGGACTTGAAATTCTCTCTCAAGACCAAAGGCATTTTGTCACATTCCATTATGTCCTTGTCTTCATCCAATGTCGGGATCAAAATTTAATCTTAAGGGCTTAAAGTTACATCTTCACTCTCCCGTATGTTATCATTCTTTGTGTCGCTCGAGAGTTGCCTTGAAGATTGTTCCTTTAGAACTTTTTCTAATTCCTCAACTTGTATTGCCAATCTATCCATGATATCACTCATTTCTTTACTAAGATTTGTACAATTGGTTCGATTTTGGCTATCATGTTTGCATCACTCTTGGTTTCCATGTTTGGCAACTACATTTTTAGAGCATCTTTATCCTTCTTAATTTCTTCCTTCAATGCAAGGAATAACTCTTCATCAGATGGTTGCTGAAATTGTTCTTGATAGTAGGAATTGGTTAAGAGACTTTGTTTCTGTCTTTAACATAGAACCAAATTTGACAAAGTGATTTTCTCCATATATAAAAATTATTTTCTACAGTTGTCTATAATAATGTTGTTAAAAATTGATTTTGGTCTAAATCACTGCAAGTGCTTAGGTCATACAAGTAATAAAGTGGATTTTTAAGTCCAGATATCATTCCCACAGGGATTGATTAGAAAATCTAAAGATCAACTACTCCTACTACTCAATATCATCACTATTTGAACCTCTAAATGGAAATCTAAATTATCAAATAAAAATTAATGAAATAACCTTGGCTAAATAAACTTTATTCGATTAAATTAAGAGATTTCACTAAATTAGCTCTTTCTTTGAGAAGTGGCTAGTATTCTAACTATCAATTTGCATATTTTTCCTAAATAAAATATTGTTAAAAGGTATAAATCCTTTATTTGTCTAAGAGCAGGATAGTGTAGCCTTGGAATGCCTCTTGACATTACACACTTCACTGTTTAGCTTATCATATTCCTAAACCATGTTAATGGGTCTAAATAATTACTTTTAGGATTTGACCCTCTTGAGATTTTCTATTTTTTCTAAGCTTGATCTTACATGTGTCTCTTGGGAAAATTACTTACCCCCATAGACAAGGTAACACAAGTATTCTCCAAAGTAATTGGAATCTCAACCATCAATTCAATAGAATTCTCTCTCCCCTTGATTGGAATCTTAGCTAACACATGATTAAGATCATTCTATTAGATTGAGATGAAACCTCTAAGAATTAAATTGATATATCATTGAGTGGTCCTTAGTCCTCGAGAACACACTTTTGCTGTCACCCAGAAGGGAACCTTGAAGTTAGAGGTTAGAACATCACCTATGATGTATAAGAGTGATACTTAGAGTATATTAGTTACCAAATATCAATTTATTTTACCCCAAAGTGACTTCTCTATGCTCTTAGGTAGTCCATCTTTGTGTCACTCAGAGGGATCCTGGAAATTAGAGTATAGTGACAACTCTTTTTGGGTAAAAAGCATTGATATATAGAACAACTCATTCTGCAGAGTAATTCCCAGATTAGATAAACTGTAGTTTCCTTACCCAAACCTTCGCTCAAATGTTGCAAGTAATAAGAATACGAGCCCTTTCCCAGCTAAGCCTTCCATCTTTGAATCACAAGTAACAATGACTAGTTGATCAGAAAAATTCACTCTAACTATAATTAAAACTAAATAAAAATGAATCCCAAAAAATTTCCATATTTCACTCTAATTCAGACAAAAATGAAGCTTGATTTACATTCTATCCAGCTCAGAATTTCAGTTCAGAGCTACCTTTACTTCTAAAAGAAAGGAAAATAAATATTATAAATAAAATATATACAAAGAGTCTTTAACTCTTCCAAAAAGATAAAAGCTGGTTGAAAGCTGTTGAAAAGCTCTTGATCCGAAGATGATATTTGCGGCCCTATCTCTTTCTATTTATAGAGCTCATAAATGCTGGGCCGGAATTCTAGGTTGGAATTGTGGATTTCAATGCAAGCCCAACTAGTGTCTTTGTCGTGAAAAAGTTGATCTATGTCGTGACATTGAAGCTTACTTCTCTTTTGTTAGGCTTTTTTATGATATTGTCGCAACATTTCTAACTTTAATCCTCTTGAGTCTATGTCGCGATAAAGTTTATGAATGTTGCGACATATCCGAAGCTTCTATGTCTTAACCCTTTATTATGAGTTTGTCGCAACAATACTGACTAGCATTCTTCTTGAATGATTGTCGCGACAAACTTTTCTTGTGTCGCGACAAAGTTTTAGTATATGCGTCACATCTATTCTCTATGATTGTCACGACAATGAAAGGAATATCGTGACAATGTTCTTTTCTCTCTCCTCAAATTATATCGCGACATACTTTGGAAATGTCATGACAAAGTTCAACTGATGTCATCTTGTAATTTGTTGCAACATAAGTTTCTGATGTCGCGACATAATTTCCATGCCCTGCATTGTTAGTCTTTAGATGGTTGGTCGCGACCTTGCAAACTTTGTTGCAGTAATTGTTCTTGAATTTTGTTAGCTTTTGTCGCAACTAAAGGTTTAACTGTCACGACATACTTCCAATCTTCTTCCTTTTGTTTTTTCGCGATAATAAAGTTTTATGTTGCGACATAATTTCCAGTGCTTCCGTGTATTTTTTGTCACAATATAACTTTGGATGTCGCGATAATGTTTTGTTGCCATCTACCTTGTCTTTTGTTGTGAAAGAGCTATCAAGTGTCATGACAAACTTTCAACTGTCTTCTGTCTTAGCTTTGTTGCGAAAGAGTTGTAAATTGTCGTGACAAACTCTTTCTTCCTTCTTCACAAAATCTGTCGTGACATAGCTGTGAAATGTTGCGACATTCTTCAAATGTTCTTTTGGGTAATCTTTCTGATCTTTGTCGCGACAAAGATTCTTTTGTTCCGAAAAACTTATGTTGGCTGTCTTGAACTTTTGTCACGACATAATTCGGTAATGTTGTGACAATTTGCATTTTCTGCTTCAACCATTTTTTTTTTTTTTTTGCTTCTTTTTTTGCTTGGTTTTGGTCTTTTACATTAAAACCCTACGAAACACAAATTTGGGTGAAGATTCCATATTTCTTCATTAAATAAGACCTTAAACTCTCAAAAATGGACTTAAAAATATATGAGTTTTCGACTCATCAAACTCCCTCAAACTTAAAGTTTTGCTTGTCCCCAAGCAAAGAGAAAAAAAAAAAAAAATTTTCTTGTCCTCAATCAATTCAGCATTTTAAGGCCATTTTTTGTTCCGCTTGACATTTCTTTCCTTTAACTCCACAAATTAGTTCAAAAATAGGATACTTGTAATATTACTTTTGAACAAGTTTCTAATCCAGATTTAGGAAGATTTCAATTAAGTTCATTAAACAAACAAATAATTCATATAATGTAAACAATTCAATTATTTACCTTTATTTGTGAGTGTGTGATGGTCTTCCCCATTTTTCAATATGGAAAATTAGTTAATCTTCTGAGATACTATTTAGATTCTAAACTTCTCCCTGATTTTTCTAAGATCCCATAGGTTTGGTTGTCATATTAATCTTATTAATGTAGTGACCTGTGAGATCGAAAATAGATTCTGTTAGGCTTGTAATGTTTGGCTTGGGCATTAGGTAGTTAACTAGTCATTTTAGGCTCAAGTTTAGCCAAGTTGTTTGTACTTTCTCAACATTTTGCTTTAATACTACTCATTCTTTCTTTTTATTTTATAAACTTTTTCAAAAGCACCCCCAAACTTAATTGGATGCATCTTTTTGCATACTCTCCATTATGGCTTTTCCTTGCTCCACTTTTAAAATTCACATTCAGTTCATCATAGTAGAAGCTTGTGACTTTTCATTTCCTATAAAAGTTTATGGAATGGTGCAATGTTTTGAATTTTTAAGCTTTCTACCACCCTTAAAGAGCTTTAGGTTAGCAACTCCCATACCAGTTGGCATTAGGGTACTAAGTGTTTAAACACCCCTAAGAACTTAATTGCTCAAGGGAGGAAGGCTACAAGACAACACTCATTCCACCTTGATACTTTTATTTTTCAGCTTCTCAACCGTCTATTGTGAACCTTCTTTGGTACATCTTCAATCAATTGACCCACTTTTCACATCCTTACTTCTCATCCTTCTTTTCTTTCTAAAAAAAATATATACTCCCCTAAACTTGTCCTCTGTAACCTTTTCTTTGCATTCATTCTGCACTTTAGGTAAACTTAGGTCATTTACTGAAGGATTTAGGCTTAAGGAAGGGTTAAGGTTCTGTTATACGGCTTTGATGATGAAATTGGCAATTAGGCTCAAATAAGGTACTGAGGTGTATGCGTATGCATATTACATGGGTAGGTTTTGAAAGGTTCAAACGTCCAAGGATGGCCTATATCATTTCCTGTTAGTTGTGTTGCCTAGGATTTCGCCTTGAATAATAATCTAAAAGTTCTAGGACTTTTGTGGAGACCAAAACTGTGATCGATCTTAGAAGATTTCCCTAATCTTAGCACAATTAGTTGTAGATGTATTTTTGACCATGTGCATGTTTTCAAGGTTCACAAGAACTAAACTGTTTACAAGAATAGATTATAACTCTTATTTGTTCTATCATTTGTTTAAATATTCTTGAGCCTTGAAATTCCACTCATTCATTAATAACATCACAACTTCTAATTTTTAGTTAAGCTCATCCTACCCCAATTTCATCTACGAATTTCTTGGTTGGTTTCTAAACATGTTTCTGTGCTATTGTACAACTTTAAAACTCATTTTGATTAAACCTTTCATTTCATTTCATCAGCAATCATAGCACAAACAACTCAACACAATCATACCAATTTAACAAAACAAGCAAACTCACAGTACTCATTGTTCTAATTGCTCAAATTTTCCAAGCAGATGCAATTACTGCAAATTTACGAACCTCCATTGAATTCAGAGATAGTACAAGAAATGTTCAGATCATACAAACAAATAGAGAATAAATTTTCTTTGTTTCTTTTTTAGTTTCTTAGACACAAATAACATACTTGCTCACTTTTATATTTTAGTTCTTGGGGGTTGGTAAAAGGTATGAAAGGGTTTGTTACATCCTTAGGCACTATGATATAAGGTATATAATCAGAAATTTGGATGTTTGGTAGTGGCACTTTCTTCTTGCCTGACACTGTCTTCATGACCCAATCTAAGATGTATGCATTACTCGACACTTCTCTATTGGTTCAGTGCACGTTTGTGATGGTTCTTGGTGTTGAACTCGACTATCCTTGCAATGTTGCAAACTGTTTAACCATCCTATATCTCTTGCCTCCAAAGTTGTTTTCATGCTATGGTCTCTAGTTTCCAACATTTTGCATAAATTGTGTTCTTGCTTCCTTGATTCTTCCAAAAAAATTACATCTCTAAATCTTAGCTCTTATCTCTACATTTCATCCTTCCCTCTATCTCCTATTTCCATTCTAAGTCTCTCTGTCTGATTACCTCTTCTAGGTGTTGGTCTCTTCTTCTTAATTCTGTATCCAGATATTCATCTCTGAGCTGTAGTTAGAGTTTCGATTGATCATCCCTTTCCTTCATCCTTTACTCCATTCTAACCAACATGTCCATGATGTTTGCACTATTGCTTTGTTGTCTTGAGCTTCCAGTTGGCTCTTGGTGATATTCTCTATTATCTGGAGATAGATTCCAGATTGGGCTAAGACTCCTCTACCTCTCTTCTTTTTCTTTCATTGAGCTTATCACAATAGCTTGCTCATTCTCCCTTTGATCTCTATGTTCTTCTTCAATTTCTTGCACCTTCTTCTTGCCCTTACTGAGTGGAGGTTTGGCTATACCGGGAGAGTTAAAGGGAAAGTCTTAGGACCTCTTTGTGTATATATGTTCCACCCGAGGTTCCATTCACCCCTCCTAATATCACGAGAGCAGTGATGGTGTGGATGGGAATAAGACCTACATACTTCTTTCTTTATAATAGTTCATGATTAACTTCTCAATGATCTTTCCTATATTCATCTTGTAACCCTTTAAAATGGCATACAAGAGTAATGCCTCTTCCTTTCATAGTCTTTGAGGTGCAGCAGAGAATCTTGAACTAGAGTAAAACAACTTTGCTTCCCTCGAGCTAGTGATCCTCTTGCAATGGACTCATAAGGGTTATTCTTTGTTGAGTTCCACTCACCTTTTCCATCTGTGAGTAGCTCAACAATCTTCTGGTAGTTGGCTCCTTCACCAACTTCTTGAACTTAGAAGCATTTTTCATTTCTTTTAGATTGTAGGTCTTGTTGATCTCCTCATTGTCGAAGGAGATCCATTTTCCCCTGACGTAGTAATTCCTCTCTTTCTTTTCCACCATGTTTGCAAAAAATTCTCGCACCACTACAGAAAACCCAACTGGTTTGTGCTCGCATAGTAAATTCCAGCCTCTCTTTTGAATCTCTTTTTAAATGGTGAGACGAGCTTGTTGAAACCTCTCTCTCCTATGAAATCCTTTTGAAGCAAGGTTTGTTCCATGATAACCATTGCGCTATCTAACACCATGTCTTCTACTTCCATCTTCCCCTTGCTCTATTTCTATTCTCTCTTTAACCCTTTTCCTCTTTCTGCTTTCTTTTGGTTGTTGCTCTATTTCTGTTCTTGTTTTAGCCCTCTTCTCTTGAATAGCTACAATCTGTAGCTCAGGAGTTGTTTCTTCTTCATCTCTAGCATATTTTTCCATAATTTCATTCAGATTCGGAATTAGACTATGTTGTTCAAACATGATTGCTGGCTGGTTTTGATCTAGGGTTTAAGAAAGGTAGAGAAAGGTTTCTAGGGTTCAAAGGCTCAAGAGATGGAATGAGAATTCTCAAATTTGTTTTAGGGTTCTAAAACAGTTGATGTCCTCTTTTATAGGCTCAGGAATATGTTGTGACAATTAATTTGTCGCAACATCAAAATTCCATGTCGCTACACAAAAGTAGCTGTACCAAAAAAGTTAAAGTGCAACATTTTCATTTTATATTTTGCAGGCCAGAATCATGAAAAATATTTCTTATGTCGACATAGAGTCGAATATGCCGAGATAAAGATTATTTGATTAGCATTGTTGTAGTTGTTGAGCCTCCTTAGTGAATGTTTGTCACGACAAAAATTTTAAATGTCGCGACATAAAAATGTTGCGACAATAAAACACATTGTTACAACAAATTTCCCTTAAGCTGATGAGGACCAAACTGGTACATTTTGTCTAGACAAAGAAAAATTGATTCGTGACAAAATATAACTTTCATCTCCATCTTTATTTTCTTGCGATTTGAACGCACAATCATATGTGCTCTTGAAGACAACAAACAATACAATTCAATCATACAAATCATGCTTGTGAAAACAATTTTAATACTAATAAAGCATTTCAATTCAAGCCTGAACAATTAAATTAAAATTCTTTTATCAAGCAAGGTATGAAATTATACAGAGAATATAAGAATTGACTAATGAAGCTAATTGGAAACTTCTCACAATTGTACAACATGATCTTTCTCTTCAAATTGTATCAGTTCATTCATGGCACCTAAATTGCTATTTGTCTATAACTTAAATTCCATAATTAGCTCATTTGTCCTGAAATTAAACCAAAATTTTAACTAATATAAATATCCAACTAAACTAAAATTGTAAGATTCGGGAAAAAGCTAAAAATTTTAAATTTAGCTAGGAATGACAAAATGGTAATTTTGCCGGAATGAAACAGGCTAAAACCTGTAATTTTTCTAGATCTCGAATGATGAAATAGAGTTCACCGTTGAAATTGTCTTGCGAAATCTAGTCACCCAGACGAATTTCGTTGAATTAAGACGAAAGCGGGTTTTCCCGAATTTTAGCCAGCGTTAGGTGGACCCAGCGGGATTTTAGAAAAATCCGAAAAATATCGAAAATATTTAAATAATGTCCATTTGATGAGATAGATTTAAATTAGAATGAAATAAATTGTTGGGACGGACAGGTGGGGAAGAGTGACACGTGGCGCGATGTAAGCCATTATCTCATCTATAAATATTAAGAAAATATCTAAAATAAAAAATATCTGCAGTTTGGTGCAAGGCAGCGTTAGAGAGAGAGGAGGAGAAAAAAGCTTTTTAAAGCTTCTTGGCCACTACGGTTTCACGGTCGAACTCGGGCGAGAGATTAAAGGCCTTTACGTGATGGGAGCTATAGTGGGTACGCCAAAATCTGAGATTTCGCGGGGTCCAAGGTTAGGGTTTCTGCAAAGCGAGAAAAGAGCGGTGTCTCGGGGAAATCACACTATTTGAGGTAGGGGTTTTCTCCTGCTCGGTTCCAATTTTTAATCCCAGGGCATGTGTGTCTGGTATGTCAGAGTCTTTGTGGTTTTCCATGAGCTTATGTGTGTTTTATTATAACTTGGCCATCTTATCAGTGAGTGATTAAAATTTTTAAACTAGACTTATAGAACATAGCTCAACCAGAAGCGATGTCATCTGAGTCGGCCTCTTTGGACTCAGAAATTCATTCAAAGTGGAGCAGCATGCTATGGTGTGCAGCAGGAAATTCTCGGGTGGGACACAATTGTCATTTTTCTGATTGTTGGCCTCCAAATTCGGACGGCCATAACTTCTACGTCCAAACTCCGTTTCGGGTGTTCTTAGACTCTATGGAAAGCCCATGGAGTGAAGATTCCATCCATGTGCTGTGGAGGACAGTGGGTGATCATAACTTTGCTGAATTCTATGTTTTGCACCAAGTGTGCAGGTTGCTTGGTTGTGTCGATGTGAATAGCCAGGTTTTGACATGACCGTTGCATGGCATGTTGTACTTTTATTGGTGAATTGCCATGAGTTTAGCTGGAAGGTTGGCATGACGTATTTGTTTGATCATGGGCGTGGATGCTAATATATTGGATCGATCTATATATATATTGGCGTATTATGAACTTATATGCTTCGATATATGTTTGCATGGTAATTGACATGAAATGCAAGCTAATGAGAATGGTTTAGTGTGTCTTACATATAACATGAGAAGTACGGTGACATTCATGCATTGCATATGCACGGGGACATCGACATAGTGGGTGTGTGTGCATTAGTATGGTCATGCATCATCGGAGTGTTGATGAATGGGTAGTGACTTGTACTTTGGACGACGTCGATAAATGACTCACGGTTAGTCATAAGTGAATATAATTAATGTGTTGGGCGGAAGCGAAGGAATGAAGTAATCCCCTCGAATTGAAAACTGGAGCGTTGGGTATAAGAACTGGTGTGATCAGAAAAGTTAATTGCTCAAAGAAAACACACGGTCATGTTTATCATTAGAACATGGGTATAAGAACATCTGATTGTGATCAGAAAAGTTATGTTGCCCCAGTGGGCACCACGGTTATCCATAGACTTAGGTGTATGTGATAGGAGTCGGGATTGACTCGGGATTAGTTGCCCATTGGTGCCTGCATTGGGTACTCATGAACGATAAAGATGATATGCTCATCATGTCTGTTATTACCATTGATGGTTGTTTCACTTAGCATAAAGCATGGCGAGGGTGGTGATGACTTGGTTATGACTGATATTACATGCATGACATAACATTCATATGAACATTTTCTTGGGATGTGTATGGGTTGGTTTTGACCATTGTATGAGCATTTAGGTGGGGTAACCCTTGTAGGAGATTAGCACTCTGGGCTTTGCCCCACCCCATCGTCAGGACCCCTTCCAGTCTGTCAGGTGGTGACCCACAGGACCACCTCATGAAAGCCGGATGTGGCTTTGGACCGTATTTTGTATATGTATATTAGACGTCCCGGTTTTAATATATCATTACAATATAAAGTGTATAATTGAACTCATATAAACATATGTACATAGTTATATAATTATTAAGTGTATGGTTGAATGGGGTAGAGTGAATTACCATTGTATTTCATGAATGACCGGTGGTATAATGAGCGGATGGTCATGTGATGTATTGTTAAACACGTTGTATTTTGGATAGAGCTGCTGAAGTATCTCCGATTTTTGTTAAATTATGGATCCCGATAAATGGGACATGATGGTGTGGCGTCGGGTTACCCGACACCCAGCGGATTCCATAGGAAATTAACCTTATACTCATTTCCTGAATTTGATTTCAGTGTTATTGCTTCGAAAGGTGTAACTGTTATTACTTTGTAAGGACCACTCCACCTTTATTTGAGCTTTATAGGAAATAATATAAGTCTTGAATTGTACAAAAGGACCGATTCTTCAATTTTGAATTCTTTTCTCAGTATTCTCTGGTCATGCCATTTCTTTGTTTTATCTTTGTAAATTCTTGCATTGTCAAAAACTTAATTTTTGAACTCTTCTAATGCACTCAATTGGAGGAATATTTTCTCTTTAGAAGCTTGGAGATCACAGTTAAGCTTCTTAACTGCCGACATAGCTTTATATTCTAGCTCAAGAGGGAGATGACAAGGTTTTCCAAATATAATTGCATGTCCCTTGAGGTGTACTCAATATGTTCCCCCAGCGTAAGACTCGATGTGACATAATAATAATTATATGAGAAGTCATAGGTCATTTCCACAGAGAGTGGGGTTCTAAAGACATAGGTGATATCCGATAGATATGCGAATAAAGTAAATCATTGGGGGGGGGGGGTTTGATTGTTTGATTTGGTAACCGATTGATTTGAGATTATATTATCCACAAGAAAGACAAGTGATAGGATTCTAGGGTTTCCACTTATCCACAACTAGGTAACAAGTGTCTCTCACTTATGTTCTCATTTAGGGTCCATTGACGAATGGTCCTTGATGGAAGATATTACTTTAAAGGCTGTTCACAAAAAGAAGGATAGAAAAATGATGTCAAATTCTCACTTAGAAAGTTTATACAAACACTTAGCATGCATTTAGGTTCAAGCACAATGTGTACCAAGATTCCCTTGTTCACACATGGT
The DNA here is from genome assembly GCA_016808115.1 of Tetrastigma voinierianum. Taxonomy (NCBI): domain Eukaryota; kingdom Viridiplantae; phylum Streptophyta; class Magnoliopsida; order Vitales; family Vitaceae; genus Tetrastigma; species Tetrastigma voinierianum. The sequence continues at coordinate 369,191 of JAEQBH010003330.1, read as the reverse complement.
CAGAATATACAAGTACATTTTAGAGAGGAATGTAGTAAGTGTTAATATCATCCTGACTTCCATTGAAGCATAAGAATTGAAGAGCATTACCTCTGTTGGTGGTTTCCCTGTTTGAATCCCTATCTTGAGATTTAGAACTCCATTAAAGCTAGAGAAATGACTGGCAAGGCACAAGAACATCCAACATAAATGCAAGTAGAGGAGATAGTATATAGATTGTTGTAAAGTAGATGGAACAAGTTTTAGAAGATGAAGCTACATACTAAAAGACTTAGATTAAAAATTTACCAGAGAGTTTTAAGCTATAAACGAACAGGGATCTAAGCTATGCAAAGTAGAAATTGCAGACCTACAGAAAAGAGAGAAAACCCTAACTAAGACCAAAGGAAAACCTAAGTAGGAATTGTGTCTCAACTCAGCTGCTCCAATGGCTTAAATACCCCCCTCCCCCCTAATCAGCTACACGAACGGTGGAGCAAAAGATGACCGTGCCCTTGCACAAATATCATAATTTTGGATACACCTAGTTGAATCTCGAGCAACAGGACCGATACTCACTTTTCAGTACCGGTACTCCACATCCACTGGGTCTTTAACAACTTTGAGTATCGGTACTCACACATCCAGTACCAATACTCATCTTCCTCTGCACTTTTAATACCCTTGAGTACCGGTACTCATCTTCCTCTGCACTTTTAATAACCTTGAGTACCGATACTGGATTTTGAGTATTGGTACCCATCTCATTATAGTCCCATCGCCAGATGCATGGAACCTCGGTGACCATCCGCAGCTAAGTCATCAATCACATTATTGGAGACAACCATTCCTTAGGTTGAAGGAGAAAGGAAGAACAAGATTTGAGTAGGCTTTGGTGAATTGCTTGAACCGGCTCAAAACTGGAAGTGAAAATATTGCATAAGTGCTCTTGAACATGGTTGTCCTCTAAGCATCAAAAGGGGCACTTCAAAAGGTTCTAGAACTTAAGCAACCTTCACGAGCATAAAAATAGAAAAGAAGTCAAAAGCACTTGTTCTACACAAACTAAGGGCAAAATAAGAGCTAGAAAGGCTAAAAGCAAGTATAAAGCTATACTTATTGTCTTAGACACAACCCCCAACCTACATCTTGCTAGTCCCTAGCAAGATTTGAACTAAGAAGAACTAAAACAACTAAGAGGCATAACAACGGACAAAAGAAACCAGTTGAGCATTGAAAAATTCCAAAATAAGCAGACATGAACTTGGTACCATAACTTTACAAAATATGCCAACATTTGAACTCAATGAGCACCGACAATTCCAAGTGTAGTTATAATCCAATGAGATCACAAAACCAACAACACTCATACAGAGGAACAAAGACACTGAAAATGGAATAGAATGAAGTCACCTAAAGGGAATAAAACTTCTTTGATGAAAAATAAGCATTTAACAATAACCAAGTACTTAAGCATATATATTATTAATAAAGGAACAACCCATGAAATTACAAATAAAAGGACTTCTAGGCTTGTAATGACCACGGGTTACACAAAAGGGCTTTCAAGAAACAAAATGGGTGTTGGCATGACCTAGCTGAGGTTGCTACCCTATTTTGACACCACCCTATGCTAGTAAATCTGACTACTTTCTTGAATCTACCGTCGATCGAGAATGCTTTATCCTTAATCATCAAACTCGTCAGAATCCCCTTCCAAGTTAAGAGGGGGACCTTTAATAGAAGAAGGCTCTCCTCGTAGGATATGAACCTCTCTCTCGAGCATGGAGAGCCGGTGGTCAATCTGTTTTTGTTTTCCCAAGATACACTTAAACCACCCTTTTATCTCGCGCTCCATCCTCTTCAAAGGGGGTGTACTCTTTGGTTAAGGAGTCGATGATGAAGATGCTCCTGAAGTGGCTGGGGGAGGTTGAGCTGAAGGGGTTTCACTGAACCGGCTATGCTATTGGCTTCTGTTATACTTGTAATGGGGCCTGAGCCGGAGAACCATCTTTTCCTATAGGCCTTTTTATGGCCGGCCTTCTGCTAATTTGGTGACTTGAGTCTTTGGAATGCTGACTCTTTTCACTGCTGGACATAATGAAATCTCATGATGCACCATATCCACACAGCACCAGTCAATCGCCCCATTCATTCTTATTTAAAGAATTTAGATTTCTTCCTCACTTGGCAACTTTTCTTTCCCTTTAGGCACAATCATATTATGAACAATCTTATTTATTAATGCATACTCTGGTTTTAGCTTCCTTGGGATGAATTCTTTTCGAAAAAATCCTCCCATAAGCATTGGATTAGTGGACATGGCATTGGCAAATAGCCCAACTTCGAATTTTGTGATGGCATGGAATGGATAAGGCCTGTCTCCAATGCTAGGATGAGTGAACTTGGCGTGGCAATTGATTTGGGTCGGATTGAAGCGCATATCGAAGCTGTGGTCTCGAACTCCTTGTCAGATTCTCATCAGATTGACATAAATTCTCTATGACTACATGAACGGGGTGATCGAAAATAAAAGTTCCAATTTTCATGCCCCTTTCACAGTGAAAGCCTCTCTTTGCAATTGACTAGGCCCACTTTACTCCCTCGGCACTAGCGATTCTTAAACATTTCTCGTCTCCTAAATGCTTCACGCTTCTTCCTCAGGTTTAAATGCGATTCTTGCGCTTTCCTTGCTCTCTTTTACCACTTGAAGTGTCGTATTCACATTTTCCGACTACTCCCATAGAAAAGTTGTTAGCCTTTCCTTTCTCTATTATTTTTAGTCATACAGTAGATGTAATGATGAGATATATCTTTGCCAAGATTTCCCCACGAAAGCACTCTGAGCCATTAAATAACCTTTGACCCTTCCCTATCTCAAAGAAATTTTAGCCTCTGACATACCTTGGCAACCACACGATCCGGCGAACTGACTAGCACCTGACCCAGCTGACACACGGCCGAGTCCGTACGATAAAGCGATCTGAGCCCGCAGTTATAAACCAAATAACCAGAGAAAACATACCCAAGAATAAATACCCGATTCTAGGTGAAATTCGTTCGAAGCGCCGATGTAACAAAACAACTTCTCCAAACTTCTCGTGATGAAATGGTTAGGAAGGGACTTTGAAGGTTAAGAATGATAAAGATGGGGTGATGTGAAGGTGTTTGGATGGTGGGGAAGTTAGCTAGGGTTAGGATTTTGATGGTGAGGGTGTGAGAAAAATGAGGTAATGGTGAGGTGAGCAGGTGTTTGGATGGTAGGGAAGTTGGTTAGGGTTAGGGTTTTGATGAGGGAGAAAAAAATGAGAGGGTTTGAAATTGGATGATGAGAGAAGCTAATTCTCAAATGGAAATCTCTGCTTAAATAGGTGAATGGCACTTAGTCACAGGGTACTAAAATGCCCTACTTTACCCCCAAACAAACTTAGTCTGCAGTGCGCTGAGGTTTGAGTCACAAGTCTTTGAATTGCCATGGGCGCTTTGCTATTTGTAGTGCGGTACTCATATCTAATCTGCGTCTTGAACTTGTCGAATGTTCATATTTCGCGATTTTCCTCCATTTTCTTTCGAACTTTACATAATGTTTCAATTTCCACCCAGGCCACACTTGTGCATCTCGAATCATTATTCGAACTTGTAACACCTTACATTATAAGCTTTGAACAGCTTTACTAAAAAATAATATGAATCACAAGGTTTTGAACAAATTTGGCAACTTTTAGGCTCAAAGGGTGAATGGTGATATAACATGATTTAGAAGTTTCGTGAGCAACAATGGCCTAAAATCATCTTCGATTATGCTATGGATCTCCAAGTGGAATAAAATGCATGAAAATGTCGAAATTTATACAAGTTTGCACAAAAATGAAGCCGACGAGTGGATTTAAGACTTGGAAATAAAAATCAATGACATGATAATTCGATGCAAGAGATATTCAAGATGAACAGAAATGGTGCAAGCCATGATTCAAAAATGAGAATAGACAGGAAATGGATGAAAATGATCCTAAATATGACGGAGTGGTCTTATTCAAGCTTGTTAGTGTGCATGTGTAGTAGGAATGTATAGAGTTCATGACACAAGTTCAAAAGGCTTATAGTTCAAAGTTGAGTTCCATTCTCATGTGAGGCCTAAAATAAAGATTTTTTTATGCAGTTATTCTTGACTAAGCCAGACAAACAAAACATACTCCTTAAGCAAAGAAAGAACTAAGTATGAGTATGGACACTAGTATCTGCCCCCTCGACATTGAAATGAGAATTGTCCTCAATGAGAAAGATAAACACTAAGAATTTGAACTAACAGGGAGGGACAAAAGAATATCATGGTCGAGGTATCCACGATTCAAAGAAAGAATGATTCGAACCAAGGGAGGAAATTATATCTGATAGAGTAATCGCAGAAATTACTGCATTAGAATCTGGTAGACTAGATCTACCAACTCCTCACTACTCTATTGACGGTTAAAGTTCTCAAGAAATGGCTTTGAAATGTGGCTAGTGACTAATGAATTTTTCCATTCTTTGGATTCTTAATTTTTGGCGCTCTATGGGATGAGCCTTGACCACGAAAGGCAGTTCTGGCGAAGTTTTCTAGGAAAATGTGCAAACAAGAACTGTACAAAAGTACCTTTTTTTGAGGCTCAAAGGTATTTCTCATAATTTTTTTGTCATGGAAAATCTTGACCTTCTCTTTGTAAATTCTGGAGCTCTCATAAGATTCATGCCTCATTTTAAATCGAAATCATTCATTTCTGCGACATCATTTGTGAACTTCACTACAACGAATTAAAATTTAAAGTGTTAATGGCCCAATAAGAAGCCTTGTGCTCCATTTCCTTTAACCAGTGACGTGCTTTTCCATAAACCAGCCTATATAAGGAGACATGCAGGAATGGTTTTTAAGCGCGGGTGCGATGGCTTTAAGGCATCGATTGTGTCGAAGGGGGCCGTCATGCGATTAAGTTGTCGTCTTTTCTACAATGTGTTTATCTCCTTATTGGCTAGTTCGTTGACCATTAGTGGTGGGTGATAGCGGTAGAAACTGTGTTTTGATTTCGTGCACCATTAAATTCTCCAATGGTCTGTTACAAAAATGGAGCCACCATCATAATGATCATGAGGCATTGAAAAGAGAAAAAATGTGATTCTTTTAATTTCAAAACCACTTTATGGTCATTAGGTTCTTGTTGAACTATTTACCACTTAGAGACATAATCAACCACTAATATTATGTAAAGATACTTACAGAAGAGGGAAAGACTGTTGAAGTCTATACCCAGCGGTAAAATTTGATAATTAAAATGGGGTAAAAACTCTATGTTTCTTTTTATAACCTCTAGTTGTTGGCACTAGCAAGTTTCTGGTATTCAAAACAATCTTTTTAAAAAGTGTGGCTAATAAAAACCAGCTTAAGATCTTATCAGCTGTTTCTTTGCGAAAAATGCCCTCCTAAACTATGTGTGAGAGTGACACCCAATTTAGTGATTAATTTTTACCTTCTCATCAGCGATCGAATGTCTTTAAAGTATAGGTCATAAAATAGTACATCTCATCAACCAGAAATTTCCTGCTTTTGTTGAGAGATACCTTGATGGGTTGTCCTGTTACTAAATAATTACAATGTCCTTCTGAGACAATGGTGACTTAGCAGTTGCTTGTACTGGAAAGTATCACCTATGGGCAAGCTATCATAAGTTGTCTCTAAAACTGACGAGGAAAGGTGGTGGCTACCACCATTATGACTCTGCCTCTTATCAAATATGGGTCAATTTAACTCTTGAGCTTAAAGTAGGATGCACCTAATGGATAGAGGCTCAGTATCTTGCCAGATAACAAGAGCTTGATCTGCATATTAATTGTGATTATAGGAGACCCTACAGTAAGACTGACGAACTTATCTGGGAACAAAGGCCCAACTAAGGCTCTTTCCATAGTTGTATAATTAGACTGGGCAGAATCTAGAGTCTTGCTAACATAGTAGATCAAAAAAGGTTTTTTATCCTCTCTTTTGCCTTAAAAGCGGCTCCTACAGCGTAATCACCCCAACATACTTTTGATTTGAAGGGAGGTCATAGGAAGTGCATGATGAGAAGGCTGAGACTAACATACTTTTCAGCTTTCAAAAGCCTTCCATGCTTGTGACCATTCAAAAATCTCACATGCTTGTGACCATTCAAATAGCGTCACCAGCAAAACTCATTGCCTGAGGACAAATTTATATTTAATTTTTATGAAACTCTGTACCACATGATTTAGGAAGGACCAGTATGTCTTTAACACACATTGAGATAGGTAAATTAGAGATCAACTCAAATTTGGCCTTGTCTACCTCTATTCCTTCCTTTGACACTACATGTCCTAACCTGATCCTTGTGCCACCATGAAGTGAAACTTCTCGGGGTACTAAAACTAGATTTTCTCTCTCCACATCTTTCAAAATCTCTCCTCAAATTTTCTGGGTATATCACATGGAATCTCCATAGATGTGGAGAATTATCCATGAATATCTCATAGCTCTTTTTCTATCATCTCACTAAAATACCCATCATGCTGCTTCTTCGAAAAGCTCGATACGATACATGATCAAGGGCATCTTCACAAGGCAAACATGCGAAAAGACATGTGAAAGTGGTTTCTCACGATCCTCTAATGCTATCTCAATTTGATGATTGTACCTATTGTATATCAAGAAAGCAATATAAAGCTCATGCCTAGTATTCTCTTCAACATTTGGTACAAAAGGTAGGGGGAAATGATCTTTCCTAGTGTCAGCATTAAGTTTCCTATAATCTATACACCTCCAACATGTCATTGACCCTAGTAGGTACTGGAAGCATTATGCATTTGCCGACCTCTCGGACTTCTTTGGCAATTGAATACCCAAAAAGTGCTATTTTGGAGTCCTATTTAGACTAGGTTTTGGAGTGCTTTTTGCGTACTAATCATATAGATAACCGTTGACACCGGAATCGACATTGCCCCTCTTGATTTTGTTTTGAGGTTGTTTTTTGGTAGTTTGCAGGTTTTGGAACCTGCGTATCATTCAAGCTTGGCCCATTAGTGTTTGTTTGTCTAAGTTCGTATGAATTCTACGGCGATTTTTCATCAGTAGAGATGAAGAAGAATATGTCAGTGGGATGAAGAAATGGAGAATTTGGATTGAGTCGGGAAGCAAACCGGGAGTTAAGTTTGTATAGTAGCAAAAATTTAACAAGGATTGCGACGAATTAGACAATATAGCGGTGCAAACCTAAGCGAAGTATTCGATGTATTCCTTCATATGATGATAGCGAAGAAAATTCGCTATCATAGAAAGTTCGTAGCGAAATTCAATTTACATTTATGTATTCTATAATGCGAAATTCACTAACATAGCGAAATTGTTGCCCTCTCATTTGATCTTGACCCCGTTTGTGCCAATTCCCATTTGTCCCCAATGTAATCATATGTTTTTGGTATTTTGGTATTCACATCTCTTGTATGTTTATATAAGCCACCTTATGACATTTGTAACCCTTTGATTCCCTTTGTAAATCACGCAGCCTTCTCATTTTAGGTTCTGGTTTCTCTCTTTTCTCTCTTCTTTCTCTCATTTCTTGGAAGCCAAACACCCGCAGGGATGACAGCTCAAAGGATGTTTGCTTCAACCTCAAGTAGCAAGAAGATGAGGGTTGCTAAGTTGGTTAATGGGGTCCATGGTGTTCTACATTTTAAATGGAATAGTCTTTGCATTTATATGTACCTCAACTTTTTCAAACTAGGGTTTAATGCTATTTAATGTTTTCTTTTGGTCAAATACTTGTCATGCTTTAGGGTTCCGATGTATTCTCAATGTGAATGTGACATTCTTCTAGATGTCATTTACGAGCCCACACTAAAAATTAGGTTAAATGCTATGTTTTCTCTTCTTTTGAGCTATTAGAATGCTCGATGCTTAAGTTCAATGGGAATGTTTTGGGGTTGGTTTTAAAGTCAAACAAGATCAGGTTTGGAAATGACTATATGTCATTTATTAATCAAATAGTGAGGACACCATTAAACCTCATTTTATCAAGCTAGTGACGACACAGCCTTTAAGGTCTCCTCTCACACCTCATTTTAAGCCGTTTCAGTTAGCCTAGTGACAACAACACCCACACTTTTTAATGCAAATCCGAAAATCCAAATGAAAGCCTCACCATTTTGAATCATGATACGAATCATTTGTGGGATGAAAACCCATCCCCGTGTTCGACCCTAGACCGCTATACTGCAGTAGCTTGACTACGATAGTAGGAGGAATATAGGATACAAATTTTGTTGATTCCGGATCACCCCTATATAGCTGAATCAAATTGCTTTCATAGGTTGGGCTTACCCACTTGCTATCATAATAGGGTAAATGACACCTACATCCTAGAGTTTCAAAACCTTTTTCTTGACAACTTCTTTCGTGACTGGATTTAGCCTACAATGTGGTTGCTTAGATGGTTTAACATCCTCTTCCAAGTGAATCCTATGAGTGCAAATCAAAGGGTTAATCCCCTTAATGTCTGCAATGGTCCATCCTACGGTGGTTTGGTGGGCCTTTAGAATTTCTAAAAGTTTTGTCTCTTGATCAAGATTTAGAGAGGAAGATATGATCCAGTCTCTTCACTTCTAGGAATGAGTATTTGAGATGAGATGGTAGAGGAGGCTTTAATTTATGCTTAGGTGGCCTCTCTTTGAAGCATTCAAAACCCTCTCCTCAATTGAAGGCAATTCTTCTAAATCTAGGTGTACCCGTTGGTTTCCAGCATTACTGCGTGTGCTCAGGAAGTATGGAGTATGAACTCCACTTTAGGTGTGGTTACTTCCTCAACACACTTAGGGCTCCACTAGACAAGACATGAGGGTGCATGAGATGAAGTATTTTCAGTTCACAAAATGATTCTATATTAACTGTGAATATCTCTTTATATATTCTCCTTTCTTAAGATGAGGAGTGGTGGGTTCAGTTAAAACATTTGCCGAGAGACAGGGGATCATCTGTTTCCTGTGTGGGCATTGTTTGACATAAGGAAAATTACAAGTTGTTTGGAAGATGTAGACTACCTCATGTTAAAATTCTGTTCTAGTGAACTATTCAGGAAAATGACACCTCTTTGTGTGTGTTTCACCTTCTTTGGAATCTTTATTCAGTGGGCGGTTGAGTAATATCATTATGACCTTCTCTCACTTTGGCTACTCAGTAGCCTGCAGACATGAGCTAACAATTCGCTTTCGCGTGAAACGTTGCGTGTCTTCTCTTATCCGCGTGGTTCCCACCTCAGCGGCGCTATAACGCTCGCCTGAATCGCATATTTTGTGCCTACGTGTTTTCTTTCACGCGTGGACAAGGGGTTCAGAGGGCTGCTGCGCTAACGTGTAACCGGAGTTCTTTGATTCGTTTTGGTCTTTGAGGATCGACAAACTGTGACACCATCATGGCTAACGCGATCACTGGAACGACATGACATTGGTTGAGCCTACCACTTTTAAGCGACTTCGGTTCGTTGGCGACTGACTGGTTTGCGCTACGAAGATCGATGAAGAAGCGCGGCGAAGAAGAAGAAAAGATCATAAAGCGCGGCACGCAACTTGAAGACTTCCGCCGATGATCGGAAGGTTCTGTGTGGCCTTCTTTATTCAGTTTTCTAAGCGCCGTTGGTTGATTAACGACGGTGCGGGTGTATGGTCGGATCGATGATGGAGTTACAATGTGGTTGTTCGTTCTTGTGGAAGTGGTTCGGAAGTGGGGTGAGCTGGGTTTGAATCTTTGTGGCGATTCTGAGCTGGTGGTTGAGTTGTCGGAGTGTTCCGTTCCACGGGCTTGTTGATCAGTTCTAACATTCTGTGCTGTTGTTGGGGGGTGTGGAGATATCAAGAGGTTGTGACTCAGTTCTTCACCGGGTTGATCCGCGGGTTCGATGCGATTAACAGTTGGAATATTAACTGCGTAGTTCTTAGTTCTTATTCTGATTGTTGACGACTTCGGGATGACTTCGCTGAGATCTTATCTGACTTGTTATGGCATTGGTGCTCTCATGATGGTTTTGTGCGGGGTCTAAATTGTTCATCTTGGAGGTAAGGCCTCGCGTACACACACTTTTTGGACATCGCACACTTTGCAAAAGCCACCGCGGCATGCATACCCTTGTTTGTTTTTAGCATTGCTAGGGACTAACAGCGTGTCCCGGGTTGGGAGGTGTGATTAGTAACGAAAAGTGCTATTTTGAGTCCTATTCCCAAGATAGGTTTTGAGTGCTTTGCGTACTAATGTCATATAGATCGCTCCGATTATTTATGTGCGGTCAGTTTAGTACTACATTGAGGTTGTTTTTGGTAGTTTTGCAGGTTTGGGACTTGTAGCCCATCATTCAAGCAGCCCCCGTGTGATCTTTGTTTATGCAGTTAAGTATGGTCTCGATTCGTCAAGCGAGATGAAGAAATGTCAAGTGGGAGGCTGAAGAAATGGGGCTGAATTGATGCGGGAAGCCGGGAGTTGAAGTTTTCGCTGGCATAGCAAAATTTAGCAAGGATTGCGAAAATTTGTAACCATAGCATTTAAATCTAGCGAAATTTCGCTATGGCCATATTTTCCCTATGGTAGCGAAAATTCTCTATCATAGCGAGAATTCGCTATCATAGCGAAAGTTACTGTGCATAGAGAAAATTCAAATTTTTGTTTTAGCACGCAATTTTAAATATGATATGAAATTCATATATCATAAGCGAGAATTCGGCTATATCATAGCGAAATTCGTATGATAGCGAATTCACTATGCATGCGAGTGTTGCCCCTCATTTTGATCCAAACTGACCCGTTTTGTGTAATTCCCATTTTGTCCCCAATGTAATCATATATTTTTGGTATTTTTGGTATTTCACTTCTCTTGTATGGCTATAGAAGCCACCTTATGACATTTTGTAACCCTAACTTTGATTCATTGTAAATCCACGCAGCTTCTCATTTGATGTTGCAGTTTTCTCTCTTCTCTCTCTTCTTTCTCTCATTTTCTTGGCAGTCAAACACCCCTTTTGAGGATGACAACTAAAAGGATGTTTGGCTAAGCCTCAAAACCTTGAAGAAGAGGGTTGCTAGGTTAGTTAATGGGGTCTACACTGAGTTTTCCTCTGTTTAAATGGAGGCAGTCTTTGCATTTATATGTTCAAACTTTCAAACTAGGGTTTAATGCTATTTAATGTTTTTCTTTTGGTCAATACTTGTCATGCTTTAGGGTTCAGTGTATTCTTAATGGTAGATACATTGACATTCTTTAGATGTCATTTACAAGCCACTGAAATTAGGTTAAATGCTATGTTTTCTACTGCTGGAACATTGAATGCTCAGTAAATGCTTAAGTTCAAGTAGGAATGTTTTTGAGGGTTGGTTTTTAAAGTCAAACAAAGATCTGGTTTTGGCAATGACTATATGTCATTTGCCCTAATGCGAGGAAATAACCTGAGGACACCATTGCAACCTCATTTTATCAAGCTAGTGACCCAAGCCTTCAAGGTCTCCCTCTCACACCTCATTTTAAGCCGTTTCAGTTAGCCTAGTGACAACAACACCCACACTTTTTAATGCAAATCCGAAAATCCAAATGAAAGCCTCACCATTTTGAATCATGATACGAATCATTTGTGGGATGAAAACCCATCCCGTTCGATACTAGACATTTATCTGCGGTAGTTTGACTACGGTAGTAGGAGAATATAGGATCTGAAATTTGTTGATTAGGATCACCCTACGTAGTACGAATCAAATGAGCGTATTCTTTGGGGATGGTGCGAACTCACGGATGATGAGTTGATATGAACTTGTAATCCACATTACAAGTATTGGTGATCTTTTAACCCTTTTTGAATTTCGTTTGTTAGAATTTCAGTTTTTTTACTCAGCAGTCACTGCTGGGCTATTTTATCATTACAATCATTTTATATTTTGGCTAACACTGATCCTTTTTAGCAAGCCTTGTTTGTGTTCTTTGCTTTGTCCCATTTTGTGTTACAGGTGTTTATGCATCACTGGGATAGAGGGATATCAGTGAGCGCAAGAGTTAGTGCACGATTGAACAGAGTTATGAAGTCGTGTGTGCACGTTGAGCAAATGGATCTCTGCACGAGGAACCCATGAAGTCGACAAGTAGCTCCAATGAATCCAGCATATAGGTCGATGAGGGACCACATACACCTCACCCAGAGTAAGTGCCATTCTGCATCATACCACCTGTTGAGGATGTGGCAGTAAGACCCTATCTGGTGCCCCTACTCCCAACTTTTCATGGCATGGAGAATGAAAATCCATACTCACACATTCGGGATTTTGAGGAAATATGCATAACTTTTGGGAGGGTATCGCCGATATAAGTTAATTTGAAGTTGAAGGCATTCTAGATTAACCTCGAGAATGGCCAAAATACAAAAACAGGTTCCTTTGGCCCGAGAACAATTAGAAATTGGGCCGATCTTCAAGCTGAATTTTGAATAAATTCTTCAGTACAACCAAGACCAACAGTTTGAAGAGCGAGATCTACACTTATTCGGCTATGACAATATAGAAATTTTATCGGTGTTAGGAGGTTCATGGAGACCATCAATGCATGGCCACCATGGTTTTGATACATGGATGCTAGTGAATCACATGATGGTATGTCTCACGCCATGAAGCAAGCTGCTAGAAACCATGTGTGGGTGACTTTACGAGCACAAAAACCGGATAGGCATGGACTTGCGGATTATGTATTTGACTTCAAGGCATGGGATGAGCCAGTCCAGGGAAGCTGAAAGAATGAAGCCTTCGATTTTAGAGGCATTTATGCACTTTCCGAAGATATGGAGATTAAAGAAAAGATATCAACCTTAGCTAGGAAAGTGGAAGAGCTAGAAGGAAAAAGTCTACATGAGGTACAGCGTGGCCAGAAAATCACACGAGACCCGACCCATGCATCAATTGCCAATCCTTTGTCACCGAAGGACCTTTGTCGAATGCTCCCTCGTTGAGAGATTTGATGTCGAACATGCCAATACGAGTAGGCCAATACAAGCCACAAAACAATGCCACACGTATGGTAATACATACAATTCGATTGGAGAAATCATCCAGAATCTCTTGAAACCTAACTTGACTATATGTGCCTCACGGTGCCAAACAACGAGTTGGTTCCTCACCTATTCTGACCATCCACCATTACATTGAACAAAGCTATTTTAAATTTGAGCAAGGTGGTAGGCAGTTTTGTGGAAGAGCAAAAGGGAATCAATGTCTGATTAGCTCGAAAAAGAATAGATCTTTGTGGAAAGCACCACTGAGCGAGAAGAATAGATGGGCTTGAAAGCAACCTTGTCGAAGATTGATAACCTAAAATGCTCCATGCCGAGTTAATAATTTACTGGAAGTACAGGAAAAGAAGATTCCCTTCCCGAGCAACGAAATCGAAGGGAGTCCGTGAAATAGGTTCTTCCCATTAACTTCGAGGATGGTTGAGTAAAGTATCATCCTTTCGGTGGAAAAGAAATTGAGCCTTGGTGCCATAATTTGCTTCGAGAAAGCAGAGAAAGGAAGGAAAGGCTGAGCCTGAGAGGATAATATGTCAGAGAAGACCGATGAAGAAAAACTGCCCCTCCATTCCCTCAAGCACTTAGAGGCTAGAAAAAAATCCCAAACCAAGCTGAAATTTGGGAGGTGCTAAGGCAAGTGAAGGTAAATATCCCACTGCTTGACATGATTAATGATTCGTGCCACGGTAGGGTGAGCGGAATCAACAAAAATTTATTTCCCTATATTCCTCCCTGCTACTTGGTAGTCAGCTCTTTGCGGCATGCGATCTAGGTGTTCCCGGGGATGGGTTTTCATCCTATGAATGACTTGCATAAATGTTTGAACAAGGTGAGGCTTTTTGTTTGAATTTGTGGATTTGTTTCAAAACAGTGAGGTTTGGTTGTTTACTGGCTAACTGTACTGGCTTAAAATGAAGTGTGAAATGGTAACCTTGAAGGTTTAGGTCACTAGCTTGATAACATGGGGCTAACAAGTGTCCTCGGGTTATGTCCTCGGGTTATATCCTCGCATTATGGCAAGTAACATATAGTCAAAGCCATAACCGGATCTTTGTTTAACTATAAAACCTAACCCTAGAACCACTCCTATTTGAGTCAAAACAGGTATTATGCATTCTACAGTCCTTTTAGTTTAAAACCACAGCACTCGGCCTCATTTCGGTGGCTCGTAAGGGCCATCTAAAGAACCTATCAGTGCATCTACCGTAAGTATGCCTTTGTACCTAAAGCATGGCAAGTATTGACCGTGACATTAAATGGTATTAAACCCTAAGATTAGAAAGTTGGGAACCATAAATGCGGTACTGTGGCATTAGCTTATGAGGACCACCTGCGGCCCGATTGAAACCAGAAGCTAGCAGCCCTCAACTTCAAGGCCTGAGAAGCAGCGAGAGCATCCCTTGAGTTGTCATCCTCAAGGGGTGTTTAGCGGCCTAGAAAATGAAAGAAAGGAGAGAAGAGAGCGGAATGGGAGAGCACAAGAAAATCTGGAGATATTTACATAAATGAAAAGTTGCTCAAAAGTTGTAAGTTTACAAAATGATGGGGGTTTATATAGTCACGAAGTGTGAAAATACAGAAAGCCTAAAATATTGGCTCATACAAGGGACAAGGTGGTAATACGCAAAGCGGTCGTTTGGGATCGATTACACAAATTCACGGGGTAGCAATTTGGCTATGCGGGAGATTTCGCTAGTATGGCGAAAATTTAGCTAACCTAGCGCGAAATTTCGCTAGCTGCGAAATTCTACAGAATAGCGAGTGAAGAATTCGCTATCTACAGTGAATTTCGCTAGCTAGCGGATTTAAGCCTTTAGCGAAAATATGTGAGATAGCGAGAATTGATTAATTTTCTTTAGGCACGATTAATTTAGCTAGATAGCGAGAATTTCACTAGCCTAGCGACCCTAGCCCGCTAGGATTGCGAAATTTTAAGCTATGAGTGTGAAATTTTCGCAATCTGGCGTACTATGACCATAAGCGAAAATCCTACCTTCTGATCGAATTTCTTTTGCATCATTGCATCCTCTTTGCACTTCTTCTTCATCAGTTTGCCTTCAATTCCACACTGGTTTGATGTTTTGATGGCTGAAAATACCGTAGTTCCTCGACATTCGGTACATATCTTTCAATTGGACTTGAACTAAATGAAATGGCCAGGAGTACTCAAAAACAAAATAACCAGCAAAACAAGCTCGAAAGCGACATTAGTGGAACTAAGTGGACACGCACACATCAATTGACTTAATTGATGATTAGTCGCGCCAAAAGCACTCAAAACCTATACTTGGATAGGGCTCGAAAATAACGCACGGTAGTAATCACACCCAATAAAACCACGTTGCTAGTCCCTTAGCAATGCTAAAACAAAAATGGGATGCATGCTGTGATTTTACAAAAAGTATATATATATATAGTTCAAAAAAATGTATGTACAGATAAACATTACCTTTAAAATGAACAATTTACACCCTGTAAGAAAACCGACATGAGAGAACAGAAACCATATAAGAACAAGTTTTAGGCGATATACGGATCTAGAAATCAGCACAATTTCCACCAAAATCTAATGAAGTCCTAATGTAACGGATTGAGGCAATAGTTTACCAAAATTATTCCTCCCCCGACCTAAACTCTTGCCATGGCCTTAGCTGCCCCGAACAACCTAAATAGGATTAGTTACACTTATTTCCTTATTGGGGTGCAATGTAGGGTGCAATGCTAAAGCAGGAGCTTCACCAGTCGTGTAGCGAGGGTCCACCGATGACTCCCAACCAATTAAGGTTTAGGGCACCAAGCCAAAAGGATCACGTGACCACAAACTCTTCAGGCTTCACCCCGGACTCCGAATGATTTCGAGAATTAAGCACCTACAATACGCTAAACTCTACCCATCCACCCATGTAACGAACACTAAGTCAATGACTCCCAACCAACTAAGGCTTAGGGCATTGGGCTTCAAAGGCTTCATATATACCCCTCGGGCCGTATTCGGGTTCGAGAGCCGACTGACTTTTATTTTCTTTTTCTTCTTTTCTTTTTTCTTTTTTGCTTTTTCTTTTCCTTTTTGGGAGAACTACATTGAATCTTCATATATGATTGTCTGGCTTATTACGGGTTATCCAACATGTCAAAGCCAGAAGCTTTGCAAAGCGAAAAGGGCATAATTCACAACCTATTGGTACAATCTGGTGTGCAGTGTGTGTGGAACAAGCTCAGGGAGAATGTTAAGGTTGAATATCTTTGAAACTTCCAATTGACAGCGAATCAAACATGGAATTGTTAACATTAAGGTAACAAGTTTCAATTCTTCAATTAAAGGCAATTCATTGCTCCCGATTAAAGGCAATTCAATTATCAATTGAAAAGAAAAAGTAGATACACAAAATGGAGGCACAAAAAGTGATTTGCAAAAGTGTAGTAGACTGTAAATAACACTGTAAAACGTTTTGATATAACCAAAATGGCTAGTACATGCTTAATATAGCTGAACATACAAAAGTATCACTGCCTACTATTAGCTAATACATGAATCCTATACAAAATTAGTAGGTAGTTGATAAAGTTGAAAACTATACAAAAACATAACAGAAGACACTCATTATCCTAACTTTTCCTCCCGGTAAAGCATAGACATGTAATAGGGATAGGAAAGTTAGGAACGAGAATGCGACCACCTCGCTCTACGTGGTGGTGGTGGATCCGTGGCTGCTTCTTTAACATGGCTAGCGTAATCTAGAGAAATTTCTTCTTTCTTTGGTGATCTTCAATGGCTCGTCTGATGATCGGGAGCGTGGAGACCGAGGGTGACTCATGATGGCTGGAGCATGGCATGACATTGTTGCTGAAAGTGGTCTCGGCTCGAGGAGTCAATCCTACGATCCATCGGCACGTGTAGATGCCAGCGAGCAGACAACATCCATAACACTGCTAGCTCCACGAATGCTTGACATGAATGTACTCTCGGGAGTCTTTGTCTTTGTATATGATGGCGGAATTCGGTACGGGGAAATTTATTGTTTGGCAGTGGAGGATGAGATGGAGGAGATATATCGGCGGGCTCACTCTCCGTCTCGACCTCGGGAGCATGAACATCTCTCCTCACGGTGCTCTGTTGCCTCCTCGTCAGAGTGCCTCCTCTGGTCCTGCTGGCTGGAGGAGAAAGAAATCGGCATCACCATCGGCTGGCTCCGCAAGGCCGAGGACGGGGACATCTAATCGTCACTCTCGATCGGGGGCTCTTACGGAAGCCTAAGTGCTCCGGGACCGGCTCGGCCGGTCGTGGCATGACAGGGTAGACTCTGCTCGAGACGGGGCCCTTCTGCGGTGGACCTTATCTTCAAAATGTAGTAGGAGGTCATCACCCGACTCAAAGGGAGTGAGACGAGGAACCCCTGCGAGATCCCGGTCTGAGCCTCGAGGATGGCTCCCACTACCCATTTGGGCGTGAGAAAATGCGCTGCGACGGAAAGAGGCTAGTCTGGCCGGATGATCAATAAGGCATATGAGCGGGGCGCCTCGGAATAGTACGGAGTCTCTTTGTAGTGTCCCCCAGCGAGTACGGACCATCTCGCGTGTGTCGGATGAGGCCCGATCCACATAACCTGGAGTTGGCTGCCTTGGTCGCCGAGGAGCCCAATCACAGTGACCCGCTATGTCGCGGCTGCGAGAACTCTGGTCGATCGTCGATGCGAATCGAGACTCAAGCGGTTCGGGCGCTCCAGTCTAGAATGATCATTGTAGAACCGCTGCGGGTAATCGGGTGCCTCGGCGTCATGAGCGGCGGCGTGAATAATGCTCGATCTGACCTCGCCGAATCCACGAATGCGGGGGTCAGGTTGTCGGCGCTAGGGGCGTCGTGTCTGACTCCCCATGAAAAATCCCTCGAGTGTGGTCAGGCATTCCGGGATGGATGCCGGCGAATAAGGGCCTCGATCCTCGAGGCGGGGATAGCGAGGCGGTGGGCCGCCTCATTTCTTTGATAAGGGATTGTGATGGGCGGGCACGGACGATGGCTCCAGGTCTGAAATACGGGGCCCGCTTGGAAGGCGGGCCCTCTGGATCTCTATGGCAGTGAAGGGGCGCGGGGTCCCCATCCAGGTGTCTGTTATCTCTGAATCACACGAGGGCTCACTCGGGGGCGCC
Source organism: Tetrastigma voinierianum (assembly GCA_016808115.1). NCBI lineage: Eukaryota > Viridiplantae > Streptophyta > Magnoliopsida > Vitales > Vitaceae > Tetrastigma > Tetrastigma voinierianum. Next base: position 351,002 of record JAEQBH010003330.1, on the reverse strand, counting down.
TCGAGGGCCAGCTCGAGGTGGAGCGAGAAATGGGGACCCTGCTCCTCGCTCGGAGATCTTGAATCGACCCAGGGTGGCACAGGACCACCTCTGTGCTATGGGCGTAGTCGGTAAGAGCAGGGCGGGGCTCCTATGACGAAAATGGAACCGAACCTTTACGCCTTGGCTGAGCCCCGGGGCCTCTGGCAGCAGATGAGTCGCAGCGTAGTATGGCCTGCACAGACCGAGCGAACCGGGCTGCGAGGCTGATGGACCCGGGGCCGGCTATGCGTGCAGCGAAGTGACTCGGGGCGGCGCGCGCGATCTTGGCTGGTGTGGCTCGGGGCGCCTTGGTGCGCCGCTCAGTGCTCTGGGCCGGCGAGCCGGTGTGTGAAAATTTGATGCCGTGGTGAAGGCAGAGCAGGGGGGCGGGTAGTAGGCAGTGGCGGCTGGGAGGCAATTTGGGCGGGGGTGGAGTGGCCGGGTGTGAGGAGGGTACGGGAGCTCGGTCGTCGGGAGGAAGAAGATGAAGTGCAAGAAAAACCCTCATAAGCCGTTTATATAGAGCAAGCGTAGAAGAGTCACCTGGCGCAGTTCGCTATTATAGCGAAATCTGCTTCTGCCTGCAGATTGAATTTTCAGCATTAAAATTAAAATAATACTAAAAATAAAAATAAAAATTATTATATAAAATATATCTAAAAATTTAATATAAGATAGAATAAAATAATTACAAAATTGCTTAAGAGGGAAAGTTACTAAATCAGGAAACTTACTAAAAATAGCTAAAATTATTGAAATTGACGAATTAAAATAAAAACAAAAATTATTGAAATTTGCAATTTGGTTTGAGAGACATCAAACCAGCCCAAATTCATTGATTTACTCATGGAGGTCGAAGAGGGCTCGCCAACCGGTGAGTGGCGTGCGGCGGCTTGATGTTGATTTCCCATGGTTGCTTTTCTTTCCAGCACAGTTGATTACGGGCTGAGCAATTGCCCTGCGATCATTTCTTGTGGCAATACCAAAACGTCTACTTCACCTTGGTTGGGTGTTTCCTGCAATTCTTGGACATTCAGCTTCCCTGCATCCTTACCAACTGAACAAACTTCATCAATCCTTGATTTTGATTTCTCGAAACATGCTTTGTTATTAGTGAAATATGTTGACTCTAAAGGTCATGTTGCCAAAAGTAAGTTGCATGACTCCATTTCGGCAATTGATGATCGCATTAGCAGTGGCCAGAAATGGTCTTCCCGGGATAGTGATGGCGCAGTTGGGCCCATTTTGTTGTGGTTCGGTGTCCGAAACCTTCTGAAGTCTTGGGTAGTAAATTTGTCTCACCTTGACCAACACATCCTCTACTATTCCCTTAGGAATCTTTACCGATTGATCGGCCAATGATAGAGTGATGTTGGTAGGTTTAAGCTCTCCCAGGCCTAGCTGCCATACAGTATGGCGTAGGTTTACACCTTTAGCTCTAAATCTAAGCGAGTGCTTTGTCTATGCAAGTCCACCAATGTTAAGCGAGGTGGCGGGGAGATCTACGGATCCTTGTATTTGGCCAGGTTCCTTGCTTTGGATTATGGCATGACTTTCAGTTAAAAAAAGAAATTCCTTTTCTCGATACCCAATCCACTTCTTGATTGTACGAGAATCAGCAAAAAACTTTGCATATCTGGGGACTTGTTTGATGATGTCGAAAGGGTATGTTTACCTTTACACCTTAGGACTTCTAGGATGCACATCTGTTAGGATGATACCTTCTTCTTGCTTCTTAGTGCTGAGGAAATGGAGGTGGCATGCGGAGTGCTTCGTGAGTCACTCCTTGAGAAGCTGTGTTGGCTCGATTCTTACCCTTTCTTGGTTTCTCAGTGGCTTGGGCATTGGCTGATCAACCTCTTTTCCACTCCTCAAAGTGATTATAGCCTTCACCTCATCCATTCCTGAATTGCTGGATGAACCTATCTCATGCACTCCTTTTGGATTTGGCAATGTTTGGGAAGGGAACCTTCCTCTCTCCTGTACCTCGAATATTGATCTTTGTGATTGAATACTGCAAGTTGTCTATTTTCTGATTAAGATTGCTCTCAAGCCCATCTATTCTCTTGTTCAGTGTGCTCTCTACAGTATCAATCCTTTGTGCCAATTGTGCATTGATCCCTTTTTGTTCTTCCACAAAGTTGCCCACCACCTTGCTTTCGAGTGTTATAAACATTATTGGAGAAGTGGATGATGGTAGGTACAATGGTTGAGATGAGGAACCAAAGCGTGGTTTGGCCGGGAGCACATAGGCCGGGGGTTGGAGTTTCGGGGAGAGGTTAGGGTGATTCTTCCGTGGAATTGTATGTGTCAAATTATGGGGCATTAGGTTGTGAGCTTAGTTGACCTACGGCATTGGCATGTTCGACGCCGAATCAGCAGCGATGGGACACTCGGATAGTTTCTCTGGATGAACGGTGGGCGATAATTGCTGCTTGGAGTTGCTTTGTGCGTGTTTTGATCCTTTGCATGCCGCCTCATGGAGCCTCTTTCCTTCTAACTCCTCCGCTGATTAGGGTTGAGATTTTTGCTTCATTTCCATGTCCTGAAAGTGTAAAAATCCCTCCCCTTTGGTGTCTTTGAGGGCCTCATTTTCTCCCACCTCTCTCGGGTTTGGCTCCGACCCTTGGAAGTTTCAGCCACATAAACTCGAGAAATCCATGGCCTCATCAGGGTTTTTGCTCGAGGAAAATCACACTCGCACATGGTTTCTAGCAACGATTGCTTCATGGCGGGGACATACCATTATAGAAATGATTCACTAACATCCGGTGTCGAACCCATGATGTGGACAAGCACAGCGATGGGTATCCATGAATCTCTCCGGCATTGGTAGAATTTCTGCCATTGTCATAGAGGCGGGAGTAAGTGTAGATGCGCCTCTTGAAGCTGATGGTGCTTTGTGGCGGCTGGAGAATTTCTTCAAAAATTCGACTTGAAGATACGCCCAACTTCTAATCTCGTTCTCGGCCTCGATGAATTGGGCCAAATCTTGGCTTTGTCCTTGAGATCACTTGGGAATGCCTGCCTTCAGCTTGAGCAAATACATGTCGATGATACCTTCCTTGAGCGTAGTGCGCCACCATCAAAATCCCTTATATCACGAATATGGATTTTCATTCTCCATACCATGAAAGTGGGAAGCGGGAACTAGGTAGGGTCTCCTTTGCCACATCTTTAGGGGTATGATGCGGGGAAGGAGCACTAACCACAGGAGTGTATATGATCCCTCATTGATAATATCTTGTTGGATTCAGCAGGGTGCCACCTTTGCTTTCTTCATTCTTCGGGTAGATGGTCGTGTTTTCCTTTGTGTACAACGATTTCACAACCTTGTTCGGTGGTGTGCGATTCTTTGCAATCTACGATATCCTTCTATCCCGGTGCTGTAACACCTGTTACCACAAAATGAAACCTGACCAAAGCCTGAGCAAACTATGAAGGGTTAATGTTAGTCGAAAAAAAAAAAAAAAAAACGGCTTTAAGAAAAAAACAAAAACGGTCACGATAGCGCCAAGTAGTGAAAACTTACGATTCTGACAGCGAAACCCCAAAAAAGTCTAAAAAGTCACCTACACTTGTATTAGGGATTACAAAGTACACTTGACTCATCATACGTAGTTTGGCACCATCCGTGCTTGGCCCGTTTGATTCGGTGCCCGCGATGGGTAGAGCGGAATCAACAAAATTTGTTTCCTATGTTCCTCCCCTACTACTTGAAGTAGTCAAGCTACTCTGACGCGCATAGCGGTCTAGGAATTCGGAATTTCTGAGGATGAGTTTTCATCACATAGATGACTACGTAAATGTTTGAACAAGGTGAGGCTTTTGTTTGAATTGTGGTTGTTTCAAAGCAGGTAAGGTTTGGTTGTTTTATTGGCCTAGCGTCTTGGCTTAAAATGGTATTGAAATGGTAACCTTGAAGGTTTAGGTCACTAGCTTAGTATTAACATAGGGCTATGAAGTGTCTCGGGTTATATCCTCGCATTATGGCAAGTAACATATAATTAAACCATAGCAGGATCTTTGTTTAACTATAAAAACCTAACCTTTAAGAACCACTCTATTTTAGTCAACAATTGTGTAAATTTCTGATGCCTTTTAGTTTAAAACCTAGCACTCAACCTCATTTCGGTGGCTCGTAGGGCCGCCCAAAAATATCAGTGCATGCACCAATAAGTATGCAGCGCCTTACTACTTTATAACAGTGACCAAAGTAATGACATTAAATGGTATTAAACCTAGATTAGAAAGTTGGGAACCATAAATCACGTGCTGTAACATTCAAAACATGAGGACCACTGCGGCAACTGAAAACCAAATGCAGCCCTCTGCTTCAAGGTATGAGGCTTAGCTAAGCATCCCTTGAGTTGTCGTATCAAGGGGGTGTTTGGCGGCTTTAAAAAATGAAAGAAAGAGGAGAGAGAGCAAATGAAACCTAAAAAAAGAAAGGATTGCGGGAGATATTTACATAAATGAAAAGTTGCTCAAAGTTGCTTAGGGTTACAAAATGATGGGGGTTTATATAGTCCACCCAAAGTGTGAAAATCTGAAAAGCCTAAAATATTGGCTCATCTGAGGAATGAGGTGGTAATACCTGCTTGAGGTCGTTTGGGATCAATTACACAAAATTCACAGGGGCAGCAATTTCGCTATGCAGGAGGATTTCGCTGGCTGCGAAATTTAGCCCCAGCTCAGCGAAATTCTGCGGAGATAAGCGGGGGTGAAATTTTGCTTTATCTACGATTGAATTTAAGCTGGCTAGCGAAATTTCGCTAGCCCTGGCGAAAAAATATGTGAGATAGCGAGGTGAAATTTCGCTGTCTACGGTGAATTTCGCTGAATGGCGAATTTCGCTAGCCTAGAAATTTCCCAATTTAACTAAGTTGCGAAATTTTTCGCTATGATTGTGAAATTTTGCGATCCTAAGCGCGAGAAATTTTTAAATAACCATAGCGAAAATTCTGCAACTACGATCCGACTCTTTGCATCACTTGCATCACTCTTTGCACTTCTTCTTCATCAGTTTGCCTTGATTCCACAGCGAATTTTGATATTTTTGATGTTTGAAATACCATGATTCCTCGGCGGTGAAGTACATATCTTTCGTCGAGACTTGAACTAAATGGCTAGAGGTACTCAAAACTTACCAAAATAACCAAAAACAAGCTCGAAACGGCATTAGTGGAACTAAGTGGACCTGCACACATCAATTGGCTTAATTGATATGATTAGTGCGCAAAAAGCACTCAAAACCTATCTTGGATAGGGCTCAAAATAGCACTTTTTGGGCACTAATCAATTAAGCAGGTCCCAACATATGCAAAATTCTTGAAGGACCTGTGCACAGTCAAGAGAGGAATGGGCATTGAAAAGAAAGCCTTCCTAACAGAACAAGTCAGTGCCATCATTTAGAGCAAGACCCCAGTAAAATACAAGGATCCAGGATCCCCCACAATATCATTCAACATTGGAGGGACTTGCATAGACAAGGCAACACATTGAACTGGGGCAGTGTAAACCTCACGCCATATTCGAGTGTATAGCAGAGTTGGGTTTAGGGAGCTTAAACCCTGCAACATCACTGCATCATTAGGCGATCGATCGGTAGAAAATTCCTAAAGGAGATAGTAGAGGATGTGTTGGTTAAAAGATTGAATGGAAATTCTACTACCCGGTGAACTTTGTAGTGCTTGATCTGAGAGCGATCGCAAGTGGGCTTAATCATGTACTTAATTATCTGGGAAGGCCATTTTGGCCACTTCAATGCCGCTAATCAATTGTCGGAATGGAGTCATCTGACTCACATTTGGCAACATGACAACTGGAGCTCGGCATTTTCACACAAGCAACCTGAAGCGAGAGAAAGGGTGAGGGCGGGGGTGATGAAATGCGCTCAATTGGCCCAGTGCGGGGACGAATGCCCGTAAGCTATGGCTTGATTTGGTGAAGGAAAGTAAGCGAGTTGATGGAGAATTTCTTTGCATCGCTCACTCTGAGAACCCGATGTTTCCTGGCTACCGAAGCAAGAAGAAGCTCAAAACAAAGGGCCAGAGCATGAAGGAATTTGCGGCACACATCCGCTGCGGTGAAGGAGCTCCGCCTCAGGATCCTCCATGAATCGAACCGGTGTAATTGAGTTGGTTTGGTCTCACTTTGAGACCAAAGAAGCTGCGACTCAAAAATTTTAATTTTTTAATAATTTGGTTAATTTCCCGATTTATGCTATTTTAGTAACTTTATTATCTTAATTTTAACTAAATATAAAAATTGCAAATTTAGTAATTTTACTTTATTTTTATTTTTATTTATTTATTTTTATTTCTATATTAATATTTGTTTTTTTATATTATTTTATTTTAATTTACTAGAAATTAAAATTTTGTTGTTATTTGCGAGATGGAAGTTGGTACAGGAACCCAAAAATTTCATGATCATAGCCGAAATTTGGAATCAAGCGGCTCTTTGGCTTCCAGGGGACCTTTCAGTTACCCAAACTGTTTTATAAAAAGGTGCCCCCCCCCCTTCATTTTCGTTCCATTTCCTTCCTTCCCTAAGCCTTGGCGCCACTCCTTGAGCTCAGGAGCCTGGTTGCCACCGCTTCCGCTTCGAGCCTGGCATGGCAAACCCAGAGCCCCGGTCTACTACGCGTCGTTGTGCCTTGTGCTTGCGCGCCTCCGACTCGGTCTTCATTGTGCGAGGCCCGAGAGACACTGCTTGTCGGTCTTAGCCTCGACCTTGAGCCGCGCCGCCATGCCACGAGCTTTCTTCTGGGAGCCTGGTCCACCTCGCACTGCTTGCGCACACAGCCGTTGTCATTTGCTTGCCTTAGCCGCACTCCTTTGAGCCTATGCGCCCTGCAACTTGGCCGGACCACGACCATGGTTACCGTACTGTGGGGGGCCATCGTTACGAGCCGAGGGTCGGGTTGATACCCCAGAGAGGCGATGCGAGGCACATCTAGGGCATGAGGCTCACTCTCGGGGCTGAGTTGCGGGGACACCACCTACATTGTCCTAGTTGCTATCTGGGGAGGAGCCTCGGGCCCGAGCCCCGTCCGGCAATATCAGAGCCCGGGGTGGGACGTCGGGGCCCTTCTCCAGGCCATCGAGACCACGTGGAGGGCGACCCTCGGCGGGCCGGCATCGGGCAGGGGAGTCTTCAGGTCTGAGCTGTGTCACCTCTCCGGTTGATCGGGGTTTGTGCTCCGTTATCATAGGCCTCGAGGATCGGGCGCCCGTGTTCTGTGATCCCAGATTCAGGGCGATGGATCTGCGTGCGAGAGACTTCCGTAGAGCCTGCCATGACATACCGGTGTTGACGCGGATAGCGATGGAGACTTCGATCGCGGTTTATCCGGCAGTATTCACTGCTTCCTTTCATAACGTCGAGGCAGTTCTTTTATCCCCTGGTTGTACTTGAGTTCTACCACACTATGACATCGGGGGTGCAGGAGTCGGGTTGGGCTGGGTTCGGCGTGGCCCGCTGCGGGGAGTACTTTCATTTGCGGATATTACAGTGCGTTAGGCTTGCCCGATAGTCTGGCGGTCCGCGGGTTATAGGCGATGGCGAGCCATCACGAGAGAGATGGTCCATTGTCACCGTAATGCTACGGCGGGACTGTACTCTTTTCGTGGCGTACGCCCGCGGATGCTGTAGTGGACCCATTAGCGGACCGACTTATTCCCATTACGGCACTATGTATGTGGCCTTGAGAGTATACTCGAGGAGGGAGGGAGGAGGGAAAGGAAAAAAGGCTACATACGAGGATCTCGAGAGGGATGCAGTTTAGTGCCCCAGGCTTGTCATGACTTCCCTTCTTTGCGTTTCGAGGAGAAGGTCACCGCGAGGCACGGCTCGGCGAGTTTACCCTTGTGGGAAGTCTTGGGGTTCTTGAGCCAGGTCTGGGAGCATCACGGGAGGGTTCTGAGAACCACATTTTAGACGGCCCGAATCGGTTGTACTCGGGTCCTATCCAGCAGTGATCATTATACATGCCCGATCTCCATTATCCTCCGGTCTGAGAGGGCGGCGGATGATGTGGCGAGGACCGTCTGAGGGAGAGTATCTGTTCGGAGATGGAGGTGGAGGAGAGGACCGGGTTCGATTCGTCTCTCCGTCTCACCTCCTCTTGCCCACGTGCGACCTTCGCGGCCCGCCCATCTTTGCGTAAGCGATCTCAGTTATATCCTGTAATAGGTTCACGAGCTAGGCTGCTTTGTTATGGATGTTATGCTGGCAGCGCTTACTACTGCGTCAGTGGGGCGACGGATAGCCCGGCGAGATCACTGCCGCCCGCGAGAATCATGCCATGCTTCTTCGGATCATAGGCCACCTGAGTCTCCGCCGATCGGCGAGGCAGGAGCTACGACCCACTAGAGATCGATCTGATGCGACCTCCTTGGATATCTTAGCGACGCGTGACAACCCGGATCCGCAACATCTACACGCGATAGTGAGGTGGTGCGCCACTCCAGCTATTTGGCTTTTCCGTCCCTACCGGTGGAGTCATGTTTATACTTTTGATTGGGAGGAAAGGTTAGAAATCTTACATCACTCTTTGGCTTTCTTGTTTTTAAGGCTTTGTCAATGCTACTCATTTTGTATAGGATTGTATAGGATATATGTATTAGCCGATAGTAGGCAGTGATACTTTTGTTGTGTTTAGCTATGTTAAGCTTGTACTAGCCACTTTGGTTATATCAAAAGCTTTATAGCATTATTTACTTACTTTCTACACTCTTGCAAATCATATTTGTGCATATATTTTTGTGTTTCTACTCTTGCCTTGAGTTGAAGAATTGAAATACATGTACTACCATAATGTTAGAGCGATTCCATGCATGATTAAGTTTTGGTCCGTTGAAGTTCCAGTATTCAACCTTGTATCTCCACCTTTAGCTAACCACACACATTGCACATCAGTTTGTATCGATAGGTTGAGAAGCTATATACCACTTTTCACTTTGCAAAACCAGCCTTAGATCTGTTGACGACCCATAATAGGTTTTGTTACGAAGAAGACCCGATGAAGTCTTCCAAATGAAAAAGAAAAGAAAAAGCAAAAAGAAAGAAAAAGAGATATGAAAGCCGCAACACTTTGCCTTGAAACCCGAACACGGTCTGAGGGGTATATGGCGAAAGCCTTTAAAGCCCCGTGCCCTGAACCTTCATTGGTTGGGAGTCATCGACTTAGTGTTCGCTATACGGGTGGATGGGTAGAGTTTAGCGAGTTATGGAAGTCTTTGGATTCGAAGTCATTCGAAGTCCGGGGTGAAGCCTGTAGAGTTTGTGGTCGATAGATCCTTTTGGCTTGATTCCCTAAACCTTAATTGGTTGGGAGTCATTGGTGGACCCCCGTTACACGAACTTTGGTGAAGTCGAGTTCTCAGCATTGCACCCTACAATACAATCGAAGTATGAAATAAAAGTGTAGCCCGATTACATTTAGGTTGGTCAACGGAGTTTAAGACCTGGCGTGCCTTGGTTGGGGGGAGGGAATGACTTTTCAACTTATTGGTTCAAACTGGTTACCTTAAGAACACTTAGATTTTGGTGGAAGCTCAGGTTGACTTCCTTGGAATTGATACTGCTCTAAAACTTGTTCTTATATGGCATTGGTGCTCTCATGATGGTTTTTGTACAGGGTCTAAATTGTTCATACTGAAGGTAAGGCCTCACTTGTACACACACTTTTTGGACAACATACACTTTTTGCAAAAGCACAGCATGCATACCCTTGTTTGTTTTTAGCATTGCTAAGGGACTAGCAACGTGTCGGTTAGGGGGTGTGATTAGTAACCAAAAAGTGCTATTTTGAGTCCTATTTAAGATAGGTTTTGAGTGCTTTTTGCGTACTAATCATATGAATTAAGCCGATTGACATGTGCAAGTCCGTTTAGTACTACTGATTTTGTTTCGAGGTTGTTTTTGGTAGTTTTGCAGGTTTTGGGAACCTCAGCCATCATTTCAAGCTTGGCTTCATATTAGTGCTAATATATGCCAAGTTCGTATGAATTCTCGATGATTTCATCAAGCCGAGATGAAGAAATGTCAAGTGGGAACTGAAGAAATGGAAATTTGAATTGATGCGGGGAAGCAAACCCCGGGAGTTCGAGTTTTCGCTGCTGGCATAGCGAAAATTTCGCAAGGATTGCGAAAATTTCGCAACCATAGCGAAAATTTCGCAATCCTAGCGAAATTTCGCTATGGCCATATTTTCGCTATGGTAGCGAAAATTCGCTATCATAGAGAAAGTTACTGTGCATAGCGAAAATTCAAATTTTAATATAAATTTTAAGCTATGATAGTGAAATTTTGCTATGATGTGAGAATTCCCTTTATGCATAGCGAAATTGTTTGCCCCTCTCATTTGATCAAGCGACCCCGTTTGTGTAATTCCCATTTTGTCCCCAATGTAATCATATATTTTGGTATTTTTGGTATTTCACATCTCTTGTATGGCTGCTATATAAGCCACCTTGTAAAATTTTGTAACCCTAACTTTAGATTCACTTTGTAAATCCTTTATGACTTCTCATTTGGAGTTACAGAGTTTTTCTCTCTTCTCTCTATTCTTTCTCTCATTTCCTTGGCAGCCAAACACCCCCTTTGAGGATGACAACTCAAAGGATGTTTGGCTAAGCCTCAAAACCTTGAAGAGGAGGGTTGCTAGGTTGGTTAATGGGGTCCCGCAGGTGTTCCTTTGTTTTAAATGGAGTAGGTATTGCATTTATGTGTTTCAAACTTTCCAAACTAGGGTTTAATACTATTTAATGTTTTTCTTTTGGTCAATACTTGTCATGCTTTAGGGTTCAGTGTATTCTTAATGGTAGATACTCTGAAATTCTTTAGATGTCATTCTGAGGAGCCCTTTGAAGTGGAGTTAAATGCTATGTTTTCTACCTCTTTGGAACATTGAATGCTCATTAAATGCTTAAGTTGATAGGAGGAATGTTTTTAAGGGTTGAGGTTTTAAAGTCAAACAAGATCCAGGTTTGGAAATGACTATATGTCATTTGCCTAATGCAGGAAATAACGAGGACACCATTGCAACCTCATTTTATCAAGCTAGTGACCCGAGCCTTCCAAGGTCTCCCTCTCACACCTCCATTTTAAAGCGTTTCGGTTAGCTGGTAACAGCAACGCACCCCACGCTTTAATCTGAATCCGAAAATCAAATGAAAGCCTCACCATTTTGAATCATGATCTGAATCATTTGTGGGATGAAAACCCGTCATTTGACCCTGAACCGCTATCTTTGCGGTAGCTTGACTCACGGTGGTAAGGAATATAGGATACAAATTTTGTTGATTCCGGATCACCCTACTATGGCACGAATCAAATTTGGCACTACTTGGGTTGGGCTTACCCACTTGCTATCCACAATAGGGTAAATGACACCTACATCTAAGAGTTTCAAAACCTTTTTCTTGACAACTTCTTTCACTTAATTTGGATTTAGCCTACTTTGTGGTTGTAGATGGTTTAACATCCTCTTCCAGTGATCCTATTAGTGCAAATCAAAGGGTTAATCCCTTAATGTAACGATGGTCCATCTATGTGGTGGTTTAGGTAGACCTTTAGAATTTCTAAAAGTTTTGTCTCTTGATCAAGATTTAGAGAGGAAGATATGATCACAGGGAAAGTCTCTTCACTTCCTAGGAATAAGTATTTGAGATGAGATGGTAGAGGCTTTAATTTATGCTTAGGTGGCTTCTCTTTAGACGGTAAAACCCTCTCCTCAATTGAAGGCAATTCTTCAAATCTAGGTGTCCACCCATTGGTTTCCATTACCTAACTGTGCTCAAGTATGGAGTATAGGAACTCCACTTTAGGTGTGGTTACTTCCTCAACACACTTAGAGCTCACTAGACAAGACATGAGAGGGTCATCACATGAAAAATGATATACAAATTCCTACACGACAAATTCTATCACATTCACCTCGCAAATATCTTCATCATCCCCTACTTCCTTGATAACATTGAAAATGTTCAAGTTCATAGTCATGTTGCCAAAAGACAAGGTCATCAACCCTTCCCTACAGTGTATAGTGGCATTAGTAGTGGCCAAGAAAGACCTACCAAGAATATTTGGAAACTGACTCCCTTGACTCACCACAGGCTGAGTATCAAGTACGACAAAGACCATAGGAAAATAGAACCTATCCACTTGCACCAATACATCCTTCACCATACCTTTAGGAATCTTCACACTACGGTCAGCTAGTTGGAGAGCAATGTTAGTAGGCTCTAACTCTCCTAACCCTAGCTCAACATACACCGAGTATGGAAACAAATTCACACTCGCCCCGAAGTCTAGTAAAGCACGTTCCAACTTCGAGTTTCCTACCATTATGGAAATGGTGGGGCTTCCTGGGTCTTTGTATTTGGGGGCCAAATTATGCCTAATCAAAGAGGTGGATTGTTCGGTCATAAAAGCATCATTGTGGACACCTAACTTCCTCTTCACAGTACATAAGTCTTTCAAAAATTTAGCTTATGAAGGGATTCATTTTATGGCATCCAATAAGGAAATGTTAAACTTTAACTTGTTTGAACAACTCATAAATTTCAGCATGATTATTCATTTTTTTTTGAATTCTCAACCTATGGGATATGGGCGAAGAACATGTTTTTAGCTTGCTCTTTGTCGACTCTGCACTTTCAAACAACATGTTTAAGGACATCAGGCTCATCAATCACATCATCATCCCTTTTTGATTCATTTTGAAAATCTTTTGAAATCTCTTTAGCAAGATCCTTGGGATGGATGGTTTATCAATTGTTTTCCCACTTCAAAGGGTGGTGATAGCCTTCTGATGTCGAAGGTCCCATCATTTTGACTTGATGTCTCAATACTATTTTGACCTTGGGGGTTTTGAATGGGTTGAGAAGGGAATTTCCCTTTTTCTTGTTGAGAACTCCCCATAGAGGTGGTCAACTTTGTAATTTGAGACTTCACATCATTTATAGGCATTCGAAGTTTAGTGTTAGTTGATTGTTGAGATTGGACAAACTGTGCTACAATGTCCTCCAAATTTCTTTTATTTAGAGGTTGGTAAGGTTGATGATTTTGATTTCCTTAGGGAAAAAGGGTGAAAGCTTTGGCTAGAATTCGCAGAAAATCCTTGTGGCCCTTGGTTGTGGAAATGCGGAGCTTAATTTGAGAACCCTTTGTTTTGAAAATTTTGATTTTGAAAGTTTTGGTTTGTAAAACTTGGGTTGCTTTGAAAAGGATTTTGAGGTGGGTTGCCTTGACTTGAGGAAGCATGTCCTCCATCACTCTTCCAGCTAAAGTAGGGGTGTTTACTCCACCCCAGATTATAAGTTTATGAATATGGAGAGTTGAAGGGCTTCCTTGGGTAATTGAGAACATTAGCTTGCTCGATTTGGATGGCTCCCTTGACTTAGGGAAGATTAGGGCAATCAGTGGTCAAATGAGTAGAGTCATCATAAATGATGCATGAGTCTTCCATCCTAGGCCCATAGGTGCCGAAGGCACTTTAGGTATAGTGGTCACCTCATTCACTTTTTGCATTTCAATGGCCTTTAACTTCCTAGTCAAGGTAGCTATTTTGGCTTAAAGGTCATCATTCTATTTCACATGATGTTTTCCTCCTCTAGTGGGCTTACTATGCACTCTTGTGGCATCAAGGGAAGTATTAGTCTCCCAATTTCGGGCATTTTCCGCTATTGTGTCAAAACATTGCATAACCTCTTCAGGGCTTTTCTCATAGAATTGTCCCCTACTCATCATTTGGATATATTGCTTGCTATAAGAGAGAGTCATTGATGAAAATAAGCAAAAATTTGATCAATATCCAAACCATGATGAGGGATAGCATGGAGAAGTTCTTTGTATATATCCTATGTGGCAAAAGATTCGCCCGGATTTTTAGAAAAGTTTTGGATAGTTCGCATGAGTGCATTAGTACGTCCTGGAGAGAAGAATTTGTTTAAAAATACACTTCGCATGTCCTCCCAATTAGAGATTGAATTAGGAGTAAAAGAATGAAACCATATTTTAGCCTTTTCCTTTAGAGAAAAAGGAAACAAAACCAGACAGATTATGTGAAGGGGTGATCCTGTAGAATGGAAAGCGCTGCAAACATCCTCAAAGTTTCTCATGTATGAGTAGGGGTTCTCAGAATCAAACCCCTGATATTCAAGGAGAAGACGAATCATCTCCGTTTTCACCAGAAAACGGTTAGCCTCTTCAGGTAGGCGAATACATGAGTTTGTTGTGGTTCTTTGAGTTCTCAAAATCTCTTTGATGGTTCTACAAACATTAGGAAAAGGGGCAGGGGGAGCTCAATATTGATTATGTTGAGGATTAACATTCTCCCCTCCCACCCCCGGGGTTGCCGCCGGTACAATACCATCTCCTTGTCTTGGAGTATCAAAAGATCTTTGTGGGTTAAAAGGTAACCCTTGCTCATTTAGATTAAAAGGAATTTGTTGATTTTCTATGTGCTCCATTAGAGGAGTGGAAGGTAAATGAAACAAACGTCTTACAATTGAGTTTCAAAGACTTTGTTGAGGTGTGATTCTTACAAGTCGGTGTTTCTCATCACGAGTCCACACCGACATGCACCAATATCACCCCAACAAGAGCAGTATTCACAGATATTATATACACAAAGAATTTTTGCAGAATTTAATAGAATGAAGAGGACTTACTAGATTTGCAATGCAATTGTAAATTACCACTAGCTCTCTTTGGATCAACTAGAACACTTGCCACTCCCTGGCAACGACATAAAAAATGCTTGTCCCTTGAGGTGTACTCAATATGTTCCTAAGCATAGGAACTCAATGTCGCCAAGCATAATAATTCTATGGGAGTCCATGGAGTCGTTTTCCCTGAAAGGTGGGGTTCTAAAGGATCCTCGGTATTGATATCCTGAGATGTGCAGAATGAAGTGATCATGGGGTTTGATTGTTTGATTTGGTAACTGATTAATTTGAGATTATATTATCCACATGAAAGACAAGTGATAGGATTCTAGGGTTTCCACTTATCCACAACTAGGTAACAAGTGTCTCTTACTTATGTTCTCATCTAGGGTCCATTGAGGAATGGTCCTTGATGGAAGATATGACTTTAAAGGTTGTTCACAAAAAGAAGGATTGAATAATGATGTCAAATGCTCACTTAGAAAGTTTATACAAACACTCAGCATGCATTTAGGTTCAAGCATAATGTGTGCAATTCTCTTGTTCCGCATGTGTCGAAAATATTTGGCTTGAGCATTTAGAGAGAATGTAGTAAGTATTTAATATCATACAACTTCCATTGAAGCATAAGAAGTGAGAGAGCATTGTTACCTTTGTTGGTGATGAGTTTCCACCGTTCAAATCCTATCTTGGAGATTTAGAACTGCATTAAAGCTAGGAAATTACTAATAAATGCAAGAACATCCAACATAAATGCAAGTAGAGGAGAAATAAATGCTATAGATTGATGTAAAAACGAATGGAAAAAGTTTAGAGATGAAGCTACATACTAAAAGACTTAGATTAAGGGTTACAAGAGTTTAACTACAAGAACAAACAAGGATCTAAGCTATGTAAAGTAGAAATTGCAAGAAACCCTAGAAAAAGAGAGAAAACCCTAACTAAGACCAAAGGAAAACCTAAGTAGGAATTGTGTCTCAACTTAGCTGCTCCAATGGCTTAAATACGCCCTCCCCCCTACCCCCCCAATCAGCTACACAAACGGGGGAGCAAAAGACGACCATGTCCTTGCACAAATATCATAATTTCGGATACACCCAGTTGAATCTCGAGCAACAGGACGATACTCACTTTTCAGTACCGGTACTCCATATCCACTGGGCCTTTACTTGACTTTTTGTAGGGTACTCACACATCCGATCACCAGAGTACTCATCTTCCTGCGCACTTATAATACGCGAGCAGTGCGGTTTTGAGTATCGGTACTCATCTTCCTCTGCACTTTTAATAACCTTGAGTACCGGTATTGGATTTTGAGTACTGGTACTCATCTTCAAATTCTGCATAATTCCACTCCTTAGATGCATGGAACCTCGAGTGACCATCCCCGTAACTTCGAAAGTCCTCAATCACATTGAGGAACCATTCTTAGGTTGAGGAGAAAGTAAGAACAAGATTTGAGTAGGCTTTGGCGAATTGCTTCGAAATTCGGCTTTGCTTGGAAGTGAAAATGCGCATAAGTGCTCTCTTCAAAACATGGTTGTCCTCTAAGCATCCAAAGGTACTTCAAAAAGGTGCAAGGAACATTAAACAACCTTCACGAGCATAAAAACATAAAAGAAAGTCAAAAGCACATGTTCTACACAAACTAAGGGAAAAATACGGGCTAGAAAGGCTAAAAGCAAGTATAAACGCTGTACTTATTGTCTTAGACAACAATCCTATATGGGGACATTCCAATAAGAGATTTATAAGTAGTCCTGTAAGCCCACAGTGCATCATCTAACTTTACTAACCAATCTTGCCTGCTTGTGATTACTGTCTTTTCCAATATATTCTTTATTTCCATATTAGATATTTCTACTTGCCCATTTGACTGAGGAAGATAAGCTAATCCCATAACATGTCTGAATCTACATCTGCTCATGACTTTTGCAAACAGCTTGTTTGCAAAATGGCTTCCCCCATCACTAATGATTGTTCTTGGGGTTCCAAATCCGCTCAAGATGTTTCTTTGAATAAACCCCACCATAATGTTGGCATCATTTCTGGGACAAGCTATAGCTTCCACCTATTTAGATGTATAGTTCATAGCTAGGAGAATGTATAGATTTCCAAATGAAGGTGGGAAAGGTCCCATAAAGTCTATCCCCCATACATAAAAAATTTGCACCACTAGGTTCCCTTATAGAGGCATCTCATTTCTTTTGTCTATGTTGCCCATTCTTTGACATCTGTGACAATGCTTCACCTATTCAGAATGGTCTCTGAATAGAGTCGGCCAATAAAAACCTGATTGGAGAATTTTCTAGCTTGTTCTGTCTCTTGCAAAGTGTCCTACATATGGTGATGCATGACATTTATCTACAATTCCTGCTTGTTCTGCCTCTGGTACACATATTCTGATAATTTGATCTGCTCCTTTTCTAAATAGTAGTGGGTCATCCCAAATGTAAAATCTGGCATCAGTCCTCAACTTTCTTTTCTATTGGTAGCTAAATTCTAGTGGCATAATTCCTTAAGCTAGGTAATTCACAATGTCAACATACCATGATACTTGAGCTGATACCTGAAAAAGCTGTTCATTAGGGGAATTTTCCTCTATTTCAGTACCTCTTTTTATCTTCAGTGAGCCTTTCTAATCTTGATAAGTGATCAACTATCACATTATCATAGCCCTTCTTGTCTTTAATCTCCAAATCAAAATTCCTCTAGCAATAGGACCCATCTGATTAGTCTTGGTTTTACATCTTTCTTTGTCATCAGGTATTTGATTGCTGCATGATCAATATGCACTATGACATGAGACCCCAATATATATGGTCTAAACTTCTCACAAGAAAAGACCATCGCTAGCATTTCTTTTTCAGTAGTTGAGTAGTTCTCTTGTGCTTCATTGAAAGTCTTGTTAGCATAATATATAGCTCTAAAGGTCTTGTCAGTTCTTTGTCCCAATACTGCACTCATTGCATAATCTTTGGCATCACACATGATTTCAAAATCCTCGCTCCAGTCAGGTGTTTCCATGATAGGGGCTTTGATCAACCTGGCCTTGATCTCTTCAAATACACAATTACATTCTTCATCAAACTCAAATTTGCTTCTTTCTCAAGTAGTTTGCATAATGACCTTGATATTTTTTAGAAGTCTTTTATAAATCTTCTATAAAACATAGCATGTCCCAAAAAACTTCTAATCCCTTTGACTGTAGTAGGTGGCATTAGAGTTTCAATCATAGAAACCTTTGCTTGGTGTACTTCTAGTCCAACTGCATAAATTTTATGTGCCAAGATAATACCTTCTATTACCATGAAATGACATTTTTCCCAATTTAGAATTAAGTTTTTGTCTTAACATGTCTGAAGTACAAGCTCTAAATTTTTCAGATAGTTCTCAAAACTGGATCCATATACTGAAAAATCATCCATAAAGATTTTCATAGCCTCCTCCATCATATTTGAGAACATGGACATCATATACATTTGAAAGGTGGCTGGGGCATTACATAATCCAAATAACATCCTTCTAAAAGCAAAGGTGCCATAAGAACATGTAAAGGTGGTCTTCTCCTAGTCCTTAGGGGCTATGGCAATATGATTATATCCAGAATATCCATCAAGAAAACAGAAATGAGAGTGTCCCGCCAACCTGTCTAGCATTTGATTAATAAAAGGCATAGGATAATGATCCAATCTGGTGGCAGTGTTTAATTTTTTGTAATTAATGCATACCCTCTATCCTGTCATAGTTCTTATTGGAATCAATTCATTCTTTTCATTTTTGATGATTGTGAATCCACCATTTTTTGGAACCACGTGAACTGGGCTCACCCAAGGGCTGTCTGAGATTGCATAAATAAATCCTACATTAAGCCATTTAAGCACTTATTTCTTGACAACTTCTTTCATAACCGTGTTCAGTTTCTCTGATGTTCAATTGAGGTTTTTGCATTCTCCTCCAAGAGGATTTTATGCATGCAAATTGATGGACCGATCTCTTTTAAGTCTTTCACTGACTAGGCTATGGCTTCTTTATACATTCTGAGAATTTTAATAAGTTTATGCTCTTTCTCTATGTCAAGTCAGCTGCTATAATTACAGGCTGTGCTTTTTTAGCTCTTAAGAAGGAATATTTCAGATGTTTAGGTAATTCCTTCAGAATTAACCCTTCAAAACTCTTTTCTACTTCTGGTACCCTCTTTCATTATCGGCTTTTGATTTTTTTTTCAAAGAGATTGCGGTTCATTTAGATTGAGCATCGTTTCTTTCAATTCAAACCAGAACTCCAAGCAAACCTCAACTTTGCATTCTCGGGCCATGGAAATTAAATCTCATTCTCATTCATTGAACTCTGAATCTTACAATCATATTTTAGTTCAGAATTTATGGGAACTACTTGTTCTACAATCTTACATTTAACATTATCAAATTCAGGTTGTTTCAAGCTTTGATTTATATTGAAGTGCACTTTTTCATCTCCCACCTTGAGAGTGAGCTCTCCTTTCTTGACATCAATTAAGGCTGCTCCAGTCACAATGAAGGGTCTACCAAGCAGCATTGGGACTTGTTTATCTTCTTCAATGTCGATTACAAGAAAGTCCATAGGGAAAATAAAGTTTCCCACCTTGATCAGTATATCTTCTACGATTCCCTATAGCTGAATAGTTCAGTCTGCCATATGTAGAGTCATGGCTGTAGGAGTAAGCTCCCCCAAATTGAGTCTCTTTACTACAGATAATGGCATCAAGTTGATGCTTGCTCCAGAATCACATAATGCTTTCCCTAATTTATAGTTCCCTATGGTGCAGGGAATGGTGAAGCTACCTAGATCTTGCATCTTCAATGGAGAATTCTTCTAGATCAATGCACTACAAGTGACTGATAAGCTTACTACTCCTTCTTCATCAAGCTTCCTCTTCTTACTCAGGATGTCCTTCATGAACTTGGTATAATGAGGCATTTGAGCCAATGCCTCAGCAAAAGGAATATTTATCTCTATCTTCTTGAACATGTTCAAGAATTTAGAGAATTGATCATCCATCTTAGATTTCTACCGCCTCTGAGGGAACGGAACAGGAGGCTTATAAGCTTGCACTTCCTTTTTTTTTTTTTTTTTTTTTCAATTCTCTCTCTTAACTTGCTGCTCCTGTTGCACCTTAGATTTCTGCCACTCTTGAGAGTAATTTCCATATAGTTTTTTGGATTCTTCTTGGTGTCACTAGGGAAAGAATCCTTAGATTGATTCTGCATATTCAGGGCTAGCTGCCTTACTTGAACCTCCAGATTATTCAGAGATGCATTAGTATTGGCCTAAAACACAGTTGTGTTTTCCTGGAATGCTGCTAGCTCAGCAAACTTCTGCTCATGTATATTCAACAGTCTTTTGTTCTCACCCATGAAGCTCAACATCTGCTCCTCAAAAGACTGGGACCTCCTGTGGCCCTGATTTTCGGCTCTTTGGCTACCTTACTATTGTTGTCCCTGGAAACTTATGGAGCATAATTCTATTGATAGCTTTGCATTGGTCTTTGACCTTGCTGCACTCCACTTCCATATGAGAAGTTCTCATGGTTTCTCAATGTTGGTGTGTAGTAGGTTGGAAGGTTGGTGTTAGGCTTAAAGTTGTTGCTCCTGTTGCCATTGAAAAACTGAACTCCCTCCAATTGATATGGACCCTCATGAGCAAGTCCTATCAACTATGAACTTCTGCTTTCCTCCTTCCTCTATTCCCACTGCATTGGCTGAATGACTTATTCTTTCCTGATTGTTCATTTTGCTCATCAGTGCATCCAGCTTTGCTTCTATTGCTGACATCCTATTAAGCTCAATCACATCTCCTCTTATTATGCTGCTGCTCCCTGAAGTCTTAAATAGAGCTCTGACTTGCTCCGCCAAATCCTCAATAAGTCAGGGTCATTCCTTCAAAGACTCTTCCTCTTAAATGCTTCACAAAGAGCTGCATCTAAGAACACCTCGAAATATACCCTAGCGCTTTTGGACATTGTTTACGTTTAATGAAAGTTAAATTATGAATTTCGAAATAAACCATAGAATTTAAATTAATATGAGAGCAAAGTAAATATGTAATTTACTACTGAGACCTAGTGTCATAAAAGGAAAGACTAGTGGGTTAATGTATGAAATGTTTGAAAATGAAAAGCAAATAGAAGGAGTTATGTGCTTAAGGGCAATTAGAGAGACTTAAAACCAAAAATGGGTTTTATTTGTCTTGGCCAAACATGGCCTTAACTTAAAAATATGGATAAGAGCAGTTGGTCTCTCATTTTTGAGAGACCAAAAACGAGAAGAGGGGGCAGAAGAGGAAAGAGAAACAAGAGGAAGAGGAAGAGGAAGAGAAGAAGAAAGGAAGAGAAAAAAGGTATGGATTCTAACATTAAGTATGGAACTATGACTATTAGTATGATACATGTTTTGGGTTGTAAGAAACCTAACCCTAGAATGAATTCTTGTATGGAAATCATCACAAATCCCTTTGTTTTTCTATGGTTTTAAGTATGTAGAGGACTTTAGACTTCCCATTACATGTGTTTTTAAGCCCTATGGGTTATGCAAAGCATGGACATGTTTGTTCTTGCTCTAGGTTTTGATAAGAACTTTTCCTAACCCTAGATTTCTTGAAGTCAGTTGAGTAAACCCAGCCTTGTATAAGATATGAATAGAAAGTATGTTCGAGCTCAATAGAGTGTATAAGATGTATTGAAAGATGATTTGAGTATAATAGAGGTTACAAGATGAATACGGAGGAATGATGTGTATATTGGATTAATTGAGTTGATTTGGGTAGCAAAATATGGAAAAATGGGAGAAAAACCACCTTTTCTGGGAAATTTCGAGGGGTGGTACCGGTACCAAACAGAGTGGTACCGGTACCATAAGTGTTCTGTCCACTGGTACCGGTACCAAATTTTCGGTACCGATACCCAATGCTCTATTTTGAACCAGTGTTAGTATTTTGGCCATAACTTGGACATTTCTTATCCGATTTGAGTGATTCAAGTTTCTGGTTAAAATATACTTCAAGGAGAACAAAACACCCTGAAATAGGTACCTTCGAATTCTAACTCTATGTGGCCCAAAAATTCACTCAAAGTGGGGTAGGGCTATGTTCAAGCCAAATTTTGGTTCTGTTTTGAGTATAGAGTAGTCCCGGTTGTTTAGGACATAACTTGAGTTTCAGTGCTCCGATTTGGGTGATTCCAATTGGAGAAGAACCCTTAACACCTTAGCTTCAAAAGAGTATAAAGAACTAGTGTCAGGTATGGAGTTAAGACCCTTGAAAATGAGTATTTCAAACTCTCTGTAGTGTAAAATGGGCAAATTGACTAGTTTGACATGAAAATGCCATAACTTGAGTTTGATGATTCAATTGAAACTCCATTCCAATTTTTTAAGCAAATAGATTCAGAGGAACAAGAATACATGAATATGATATGAAATATGAAAACGAATCAAACATGAACATGAACATGAAAGGAAATATGTCATGAACACATAATGTGGTTGTTATATATGATTGCCATTTCGGTATATAATCTTAAAAGATTACAAATGATATGAAATACATGAATGAATGAGTGCACGTTCTGATCGGTGCTTTGGCACTTCTGCTAGTGCTACGACACTTCGCGACGTGCGCATCGCTTCCGATTCGTTCCATGTGAGATCACATTGCTAATTGAATGACAAAACAAGACAGATTCAATAATCGAATTTGGCTGCGGAAGGCCTAATTTCTATAGTAATATGTGAGATTGCATATTAAATATGAGATCACATTATATCGAATGACAAACAGACAGATTCAACAAGTGAATATGTCGTGGAATGTTTAATTTCTATAATAATATTTGAGATTGCAAAATTGAATGTGAGATCACATTGCTACTGAATGACAAACAGGACAGGATTCAACAATTGAATCTGTCTTGAATGTCGACTTCTATAGCCATATGTGAAATCACAAACTGAAACGCAAAAAGAAAAAGAAGAAAATGATTCGAGAAAAGTATTTGAACATGTATAAGATCCGAAAGACAAAAATAAGTTCAGTAATACAAGTATAAGATCCGAAAGACAAGAATAAGTTCCGTAATACAAGTATAAGATCCGAAAGACAAGAATAAGCTCAGAATACAAGTATAAGATCCATACACAAGTATATGTCTGTGAATATAAGTATAAGATCCTAAAGACAAGAATAAGTTCCGTAATACAAGTATAAGATCCAAAAACAAGAATAAGCTCTATGAAATACAAGTATAAGATCCCGTAAGACAAGTATATGCTCGTAAACGGTGCATAAGATCCTAAATACAAGAATAAGTCAGAATACAAGTATAAGCTCTGTAAGACCAAGATATGCCTATAGTACAAGTATAAGATACAAAGTACCAAGATAAGTTTCAGAAGACGTACAAGTGGCCCCAAGAAGGTCTAAGCACCATACCTCCTACGAGAGATCTGAATAATTATAAGTCCGAGACAAGTATCAATATAAGTCTGATATATATGTCCTTTGGGGAGATCCTCAATACATACGAGGAATCGACAAGTATGTGTCCTACGGAGATAAGTATAAGTGCATGTGTCCTACTGAGATAAGAGCAATATGTGTCCTACGAGATCTGAATAAGAATAAGTCCGGCCTATATGTAAGTTCCGGTGTAGTAAGACTGTTATAAGTATAAGTTCGCATCGTATACGAGAGATCCGAACAAGCATAGTCATACAAGGATAATTATGTATGTAAATGTGTTATATGAATTCATGAAAATTCTGATACTGCATCGTTATATGTTTATTATGATTTAGTATAAATGCATGTGTACCAGTATAAGTTATAAGATACGTTTCCCACTAAGCGTAAAGCTTAGCACATGTTTTTAATCCGTGTAGGTACAAAGGAAGACATCTGCGATCTTCCGCATACAGCTAGGCCAGCACACTAGAAGGGGTTCATCACAGTATGTCCCGTGATCTGATTTGTAAATGTAAAAGTACAGTTTTTGTATATGTAAATGGCACTCAATATATGTGTATAGATTTTGATGGACAATTCACCTGTGCTGGTCGCTCTTGTGTATGTAAATGATTTTATTATTAGAAATCGTTTCAGATACCCACAGTATGTCTGTACCTCCGAGAAAAAAAAAAATGTGTAAAGAGTCCTAGTATATAGTCTCGCGCCCCGGACCCGGTTCGGATCAGCCATTCAGGTCGGACCGGGGATCCGGGCGTGACAACATCAATCATCCCCTTCGCAGAGTAGTTCATTGCATGATAATATATATCCATTTATGTGATCCTTCGGGGTCACGCTATGCATCGACATCTCAAGAATTTCTTATACCTCTCCCAAGCATTGTAGAGGCTTTTTTCTTCTCCTTACTTGAAGGCCATTATCTCTCTTCTTCTCTCAAATATGAGGGCTGGTGGAAAAAAACTTTCCATAAAAGCTTCAACCAGATTCTCTCAGTTGCTCACTGATCCATATTGCAAAGACTCGAACCAATTAGCTGATATGTCCCTCAGTGAGAATGGAAACAACTGTAACTTTATGACATCTGGATTAACCCCATTCAGCTTTACTGTGTTTGTCATTCTCAAAAATCTGCTATGATGTTCATTGGGATCCTCACTGGGATGCCCTGTGAATTGGTGTTATTGTACCATGGTGATCAGAGTAGGCTTCAACTCAAAGTTGTTGGCCTCAATGGTTGGTTGCCTTACAACTAAATATTCATTAATGAGGATTGGCCTCCATAAATCTTCCATTGTCCTCTATCTTTGAGGTCTTTCTGCTACTGGTATATGCTAATCAGTCCCTTCTTGCTATGCCATAACAACTTTTTCTGCTGCTTTAACTTTTTTCAAATTTCTCAAAGTTCTCTCAATTTCAATGTCCACTGGTAGTAGTTCTTATTCTAGCCTTCTGTGCATAAATGAAGTGCCTGAAATAATGATAGATTGAGATCAAAGTGAGATCAGTAGACAAATGAAATAATTTATGATAAGCTCAACAAAAAGATCAGTAACTGAATAAGCTACTATAGTTAAAACTATTTTTGAAATTTTTTCTAAAAATAAATGAAAAATGTCCAAACTAACAACTCTCTTTTTGGCAAGAATATTGATCTTTAAATTTTACTTCAATCACCGGCAATGGCATTAAAAACTTGTTAATAGACTTTTTTATGTCTTTAACATAGACCATTTGACAAAATGATTTTCTCCATATATTAAAATTGTTTTTTTTTGTTGTCTATAATAATGCTATTAAAAATTTATTTTGATTTAAATTACTGCAAGTGATTTAAAATAAGGCAAGTAATAAAGTGGATTTTAAGTCTGTGAGCATCATTCCCATTGTGGATTGATAAGAAATCTAAAGATCAACTACTCCTACTACTCAATATCATCACTATTTGAACCTCTAAATGGAAGTTTGAATTATCAAATAAAAAATTAATGAAATAACGTTGTCTAAACAAAACTTTAATTCAATAAAAATTAAAGATTTCACCGAATTGAAATAACATTAGGAAGTGGCTAATATTCTAACTATCAATTTGCATATTTTCCCAAATAAAATATTGTTAAAAGGTATAAATCCTTGATTTGTCCAAAAGCAGGGTAGTGTAGCCTTGTAATGCCTCATGACACTACACATTTCATTGTTTAGGTTACCACATTCCTAAACCAGGTCAATGGGTCTAAATAGTTACTTTTAGGATTTGACCCTCTTCAAGATTTAGCTATTTTTCCTAAACCAGTACTTCATAGCCATCTCTTAGGACTAGAAATTACTTGCCCCCATAGACAAGGTAACACAAGTCTTTTCCCAAGTAATTGGTATCTCAACCATCAATTCAATAGAATTCTCTCCCCCCTTGATTAGAACCTTAGCTAACATAGGATTAAGATCATTCTATTTGATTGAGATGAAACCTCTAAGAATTAAATTGATATCTCATTGAGTGGTCCTTAGTCCTCAGGAACACACTTCTACTATCACCTAGAAGGGAACCTTGAAGTCATAGGTTAGATCATCACCTATGATGTATTAGGGTGATACTTAGAGTATATTAGTTCCCAAATATCAATGTAATTTACCCCCAAGTGACTGCTCTATGCTCTTAGGTAGTCCATCTTTGTGTCACTCAAGGTGATCCTGGAAATCAGAGTATAGATATAACTCTTTCTGGGTAAAAATCATTGATATATAGAACAACTTATTACAAGAGCAATGCCAATTAGATAAACCCGGTTTTCATACCCATAACCTTCACTCAAAATACTGCAAAAAAAATAATAAGAATACCAAATCCTTTCCCAAAGAGCTAAGCCTTCCATCTTTGAATCACAAGTAACAATGATTAGTTGGTTAGACAAATTCACTATAACTGTAATTAAAACTGAATAAAAATGAATCCCAGAAAATTTCCAGATTTTACTCTAGTTTAGACAGAAATGAAGCTTGATTTACATTATATCCAGCTTGGAATTTTAGTTCAAAGCTACTTCTACTTCTAAAAGAAAGGAAAATAAAAATAAAAATAAAATATATACAAAGAGTCTTCAACTCTTCGAAAAAGCTAAAAGCTGGTTGAAAGCTGCTAAAAAGCTCTTGATCCGAAGATGATATTTGCTGCCCTATCTCTTTTTATTTATAGGGCTCATAAATGCTGGGCCGGAATTCTAATTAGGAATTGTGGATTTCAATGCAGGCCTAATTGGTGTCTTTGTCATGACAAAGTTTATCTATGTCGCGACATTGAAGCTTACTTCTCTGTTGTTATGCTTTGTTGTGAGATTTTTGCAACATTTCTAACTTTAAACCTCTTGAGTCTATTTGAGAAAAAGTTTATAAATGTCGCGACATATCCGAAGCTTCTATGTCTTGACCCTTTGTTATGAGTTTGTCGCAACAATACTGACTAGCATTCTTCTTAAATGATTGTCATGATAAACTTTTCTTGTGTTGCGACAAAGTTTCATTATATGCCTCAAGTCTCTTCTCTATAATTTTGCACAACAATGAAAGGAATATCGCTACAATGTTCTTTGCCCTCTCCTCAAATTGTGTCGTGACATAATTTGGAAATGTCGCGACAAAGTTCAACTGACGTCATCTTGGAATTTTCGCAACATAAGTTTCTAATGTCGCGACATAATTTCCATGCCTTGTATTATTAGTCTTTCGATTTGTCATCGCTACATTGCAAACTTATCACAAAGAATTATTCTCGAACTTTTCCAATTTTTACCCGACTAAAGGTATAACCTGTCGAAACATACTTCCGCCTCTTTTCCTATATTTATCATAATAAAGTTTTATGTCACGACATAATTTCTAGTGCTTCCTTGTATTCTTTGTTGCGATATAACTTTGGATGTCGCGACAATGTTTTGTTGCCATATGCCTTGTCTTTTGTCGTGAAAGAGCTATCAAGTGTCGTGACAAACTTTCAACTGTCTTTTGTCTTAGTGGTGTCGCGAAAGAGTTTTAAATTGTCGCGACAAACTTTTTCTGACTTCTTAACAAAATCTGTCATGACAGAGCTATGAAATGTCACGACATTCTTCAAATGTTTTTTTTGATAATTTTTCTGATCTTTTTCGCGATAGAGATTCTTTTATTGTGAAAAACTTATGTTGGCTGTCTTGTACTTTTGTTGCGACATAATTCGGTAATGTCGCGACAATATGCATTTTCTACCTTAACCATTTCTTTTTACTACTTTTCTTGTTGGTTTTTGGTTCTTTTGCATTAAAACCCTACAAAGCACAAATCTAGGTGAAGATTCCATAATTCTTCATTAAATAGGATCTTAAACTCTAAAAAATGCAAGAAAAATTGACTTAAAAATAGATGAGTTTTGGACTCATTAGTTCCCTTGAAGATTGTTCCTTTAGAACTTTTTCTAATTCCTCAACTTCTATTGACAATCTATCCATGACATCACTCATTTCTTTACTAAGATTTGTACAATTGGTTCCAATGTTGGCTATCAGGTTGGCATCCCACTTGGTTTCCATGTTTAGCAACTGCATTTTTAGAGCATCTTTATCCTTCTTAATTTCTTCCTTCAATGCAATGAATAGATTTTCATCAGATGGTTGCTGGAATTGTTCATGATAGTAGGAACTTGAACTTTCTTGACTTCGCATAATTGGATTTCCATAGGAGAAATTGTCATATGTCCCCCAACCCAAATGATGGTAGCTTTGCATAATGTTGTGGGGTTAAGAGTAGTAACCCACATTGTTGTTGAAATAATTCCCAAAGAGGCTTGTGCTTGCATTAGGGAAAAAATCTTCCTATGTTGTTTCTCTTTGGGACGTGTGAGCAGCAAGTTGATTCTAGAGGTTATAGAAGAGCTCATTCACCTCTTCATTAGACATTATGCTCAGCACCTTAAAAAAATACATAATAAAAGAAAAAAAAATATGAAATATACTAAATACAAATTAGAAACAAATGAAAATAAGAAAAGCAATTTTTTTGCTCAAATTAGCAAAATTATCTTTTGCCAAAATATCAATCTAAACACCAAACAGTACCTTCCTTGGAAACGACGCTAAAAACTTGTTAAGTTGTTGGCAACGGTACCAAAGACTTGTTAGTCCTCGGCAACTGCACTAAAAACTTGTTGCGATATTCATAAGCGCACAAGTCATACAAGTAATACAATGGACTAAAATTCCAGATATCGATCTCATAGGAAATGTGTGGTTTTAGTGAGGATTGAGTACCTCGGCTACTAAAGTCATTTACTATTTGAGCGACACAATGATTTAAGAAAAGGGGTTTTCTAAACTAAACTAAAAATAAAATAAACAAAAACAAAATAGGGTATGATCAATTCTCAAAGGTTCACAAGTAAATGGACTAATTCAAAAGACAAGCATTAGCGAAAGACACTAGGGCTGATTGTCTCCATTGATGCATTGAATTTATATTCCTGAAGTGCTAGTTAAGTGAAGATATACTTGTGTTTGTCCAAGGAAACAGATATGAGGTTTACACTTTCGTGTCTCCCCTTAATTTCTTACATCCACTCCCTATTCTCTGTTCGGTCCATCTAGGTCATGAAATGTGATACTTTTAGAAGGCAATTATTTCCTTGGGAATCCTATTAGTCACTTCTCAGTCCATACTATAAGACTACCCGGACTATGCTTGAATCTATCACCTCTCGGTCTATACAATTTTCACATAATGTTTGATGATGCTCCCCCTAATAAAATCCATTTAGTACTAGGCATTCCTAGTTTCCTAAACTTCTTTGACTAGGTTAATAAGCATTTCAAGTAATTAATTCACACCTTAATAGAATCGGGTCCAGATTTTAGGGCTTAATCCAAGCTTCACCAAGGACACCCTAGTATGAGGATCGATGATTAGTGCTCAAAAAGTGCAATTTTGAACCCTATATTAGATAGGTTTTGAGTACTTTTTGATCATTAATCATGTCATATATCCCAATTGAAGTGTTCAAGTCATCTTAGTAACACTTATGTCAATTTGAGCATGTTTTTGGTTGTTTTGTAGACTTTATACACATTTGAACTTCAACTCAATGCAAATGATCAATCATGAGGTCTGGAATTTAGTCTCAAATGCATCAACAAGCCTAAAATCAATGGAAAAACAGTGCTGAAAAGCGGAGGAAATGAGATGCAATGAAGACATGACGAGAGGAATGCAGAATGCAGCCGAAACAGTAATTTCGCAACTGCTAGCAACTAATTGTAATCTTAGCGAATTTCGCAACTAACTCGCAAAGGCCAATTCAGCAATACATTGCGTAAATTAGCCACATTGCACTATTCATTAGCTTAAAAATGAAGGGAATTCGCTTCTCATCGTATAATTTCGCTTAGCTTAGCAAAATTTTACAGCTAGCGAAATTGCACCTTGCCAATTTCGCTGCGCAACATTGCCAAATTCTGGTCCACATTGCCACTTCGCTTAATTAGCGAAATTCTCCTCAGAAATAAATTCCGTGCCTCACATGCTTTGTAATTAATGCAACCGCCTAAACTTGGTGAATTACTCTCCTATCCTATAACTTAGTTTAGCTAGGGTTTTTGTATTTTCATACCTTGAGGAGGCCTGCTATAAATACCCCTCACGCTTTGTAAATGAAAGGAGAGTGAGTGGAGGACTCCGTGGAGTTATAATTGAATACAAGTTTTGGTGATTGTAAGTTTTCATTTTTTTACTGCTTTTTGTAAATAAATTGTTTTTTAGGATTTAGCCTTTGCTTTTATTTTCTCCTTCTCTTTCTTTCTCTCTTCTTTCTTTCACTTTCCCTGCCGTTAAACACACCTCTGAGATGATAACTCAAGAGATGTTTCGCTAAGCCTCCTTCTTTAAAGAGGAAGGAAGCATTGGTGGTGGGGGTTAAGCATGTCTCTGTACTGGCAAGTCACTGCAGGTATTATGGCCCTTATTTTCAAAATTCATTTGCATAACATGGGATGTTATTGATTCGCCAATACTCTATGCTTTAGACTGTTCTTAGATGGTCTTTACAATGAGGTAGCATTTAAGCATGTTAGGGTTCTTCAAATTAGGGTATAATAACATTGACTTTTATTGTTTTGGCCAATACTCACACAGGTTCAAGTGTTCGGGTGAGAGATGCACTCAGGATTCTTTAGATGGTCTTTACTAGCTTAGAAAATGATAAAGGAATGTTAGGTTTTAAACAAAAATGTGGGCCATAATCGCATCCCTGCGGTTGACTCACATAGGAGGATAAAACCTCGAGTGACATGTGTCAGTTCTACCTTGTCAAGTTGGTGACCTAAGTCTTCAAGTTTAATTTCTTCACTTTAAATTTCGCTTTACCATTTCCGCTTTTGTACTTCATTTAAACCATTTACAGTTTTTAACACAAATCCAAAAAGTCCAAATAGAAAGCCTTACCTTCATGCCCTAATGCGAACCATTTTTAGGAAGAAAACCCATCCCCGTGTTCGACCCTAGACCACTATACTGCAGTAGCTTGACTACGGCAGTAGGAGGAACTTAGGTATATAAATATTGTTGATTCAGCTCAGCCTACTGTGGCACGAATCAATCGAAGACCCAACTCTCATCATGGATTAATTAATAAAAGCCATAATAATCCTAAGAACTACATCAACCAACATCAACACAAGAATATACTCACAAAATCATTCTAAAATATATATAGATCAAGCACTGAATCTTTGAATAAACTAACCCTAGAGGAAGGTTTGTACCACCATTATAAACTAAGAAATCCAACAAATCCATGTTTAGAACAAACATAATGCTGAAAGATTAAAAGAAAGAGTAAAGTTTAGAGATACAAAAAAAAAAAGATATAAAATTTGTCTCCAACTTTGCTCTAAGGTTGCAAGAGATCCTCTAGGAACTGGATCTTCAAAATCAGCTCCAAAAACAAAGTAAAACTAAAGAAAATGAAAAACCCTAAAAATGGTTCAAGAATAATAGAGGAGAACCCCTAAGGAGGGTTGTCTCCCTCAAAGTCGGAACCTTCAACATGTTTACAAAGGATATATTTATATGCCTTGGAAAATGGACCAATGATGGGCTCCAGCTCATCGACCTACACTACGATGAAGGTTTCTTTGCCATGGCGAACACATGTGTAATCTTCTCCATGCTCTTCTCTTTGCCGCGGCAAACAATGGCTTTGCTGTGGTAATCCTCTTCGCTACGGCGAACGATCTCTTCGTTGTGACAAACCCAAGGCTAGACTTGTAAATCATCTTTCTTTGTATCACTAGGGAAAGTATCCCTATATTGGTTCTGCATGGTGAGGGCCAACTGCCCTACTTGAGTTTCCAAATTCTTCAAGGAGGCATTTGTATTACAATGAAACACAATTGTGTTTGCTTGAAACACTACAAGTTCAGCAAACTTTTGCTCATACAGGTTCAATATTCTCTTGTTCTCAAACATAAAATTCAGCATTTGATCTTCAAAGGACTAGGATATCCTTTGTCCTTGATTTTATGTTCTCTGAATAACTTGTTGTTGTACTTGGAAACTAGGTGGAGCATAGTTCTGAAAATTCTAAGCTAGTCTTGGACCTTGCTGCATTCCACCTTAATATGACAAGTTTTCATGGTTTCTCAAGGTAGGTGTGTAATGGGTTGGGAGGTTGTTGTTGGGCTTGAAGTTATTGCTTCTATTGCCATTTAAATACTGAACTTCCTTTACTTGTTAGGGACCTTCATGAACAAGCCCATTATCAGCTACATTTTTCTGCTTAACACCTTCCATAATTCTCACTTCATTACAAGAATGACCTCTTCTTTCTTGGTTGTTCATCTTGTTCATAATTGCATCCGACTTTGCTTCAATGGCTGACATTTTGTTCAGCTCAATCACACCTCCTGCTCTCAGCTTGTTATTGCTCCCTGAAGCTTTAGATGGAGCTCTGTAGTTGCTCTTAGCTATCTCTTCAACCATCTAAGTAGCTTCTTTAGCACTTTTTCTTCTGAATGCACCTCCAGAGGCTGCATCCACAGTTCATTTACAAGTGTAGTTCATGGCATGGTAGAAGATATCCATCTAAGTCATCTGCTCAATACCATGCATTGGACATCTCCTCATCAACAATTTGTATCTCTCTCAGTCATTGTACAAGGATTAATCTTCTTTTTATTTGAAAGCAACGATTTATCCTCTTCTATTAGAAGTGAGAGTAAGAGGAAAAAATCTGTTGAGATATGCTTCTGCCATCACCTCCTAGTTACTCACTGAGCCATAAGGCAGAGATTTAAACCAGCTTGCTGCTATATCCCGTAAGGAAAAAGGAACAAATTGGGAATTTCGATCACATAAGGATTTTACTCTATCCAAATTTTCACCGTGTGTCACATGCTTAGTAACCATTCAAATGTTCATTTGGATCCTCACTAGGGTGCCTAGTAAACTGGTGTTGCTGCACCATAGTGACTGCGTAGGCTTCAGCTTCAAAAAATTGTTTACCTTTTATCGAGGTCGCCCATCGTGACATCGTAACTCAATAAATCATCGACCTATACCCATATCCATCAAGCTCTATGATTGTGATACTTACGCCTCCGATACTCAAGCCTCAAGACGCCAAAACCCGGGGGTCCTATCACCAACCATCAACCCGCGAAATTTCTCCCCTTAGGTCAATGCGCATCAAGTTTTCAGACATCACCACACTAATTACTTAGGATTACTGAGTTACTCTTAAGACTAATTTCGATATCGTCCCTACACGGACTCCATTCATTCATATTTAAGTTAAAAATATGAGAATAATACACTTTAATATAGTTTGAAAGAGTCAGATCACGACCCACTTACCATTATTACATACCCGACTATATTAGCAATAGTCCAAAAGAATTTAATTACAATTCTTTTCTACAAAAATATATGCTAGGGCTAGTTTGTCCCAAGCACTTTTTAGGAAAGGATTTATCAAGGCCACATGTCGGCCTTCTTCGCAATCACAGCTCGTCTTAAGCACCGGGTCCACTTAGTGTAGACCCTCGCACCCGAAGGGTTGTCCCATGGGGTGATGTAGCCACGCCCAAAGAGAATATACATCCTACAGCGGCTACTTCCATCTAAGACACATGCAATGTTCATCAATATTTACATCTACATTCCAATGCTAATTATGCCACTTTATATGGAATCCTACATGCCATGCCATAAAATGAGATGCGACTCATTATGTACCATGCACCCGAGTCCTCACCGACTCCCTCACACAAAGCTTAAGCCCATGTGTGAAAAACCATCACTCTGGATGACATCCAATGATCATTTTCAAAACAAATTTCATTTGTTTGTAAATCAAAAGCTTTTTGGATGATACATCACAATGATCATTTTATATTAAAAATCATGCGCCTTTTTGAGCGGATTTTTGGTGTCTCACCACGAGCTCCGCAAACCCAAACACTTTTATAGCCTTTCACCGTCATCGCTCGACCATAATTGGCGGTTTCACTCGAGGGGGATCTATCCTCTTGTTGATACTCCGATACATATTTTCTTTACCATTTTATTCAAGCATGCGACTCTATTGGACGTTGTCCCATTTAACCGAGCCCACCCACTAGAACATCAAACGCCATGTCGATTTACCAACTATGCACTCACACCCATTTAATGCGATGTCCCCATGCATATGCAATGCAAGATGCCATTGCATGTTATATTATGTCACATGCATAATGAATGCTACATAGACAAAACAATCCACACCACTTACCGGTGTCATGGATAATTACATCTCTTGCATTTGACTTCCATACATCATTTCATTCATGTCAATATATGATACAAGCATATATCAACATTCGCATTCAACATGTCATTCTATGATCAAGCAATGACACACACACAAGCAAGCCATGTAATGGCTGCACACACCAATTCATCACATGTCCACATGTTTTATAACATGTAGACATGTGATGAATTGGTAAAAAAAAAAAAATTAAATTGTATTTTTCCAGTGTTTAAATTGCTAAAAAACGAAAAATGATATAAAAAAAAACCCGAAAATTTTACAGGAGTCAGATAAATTTGGTAAAAATGTCAAATGAGGACCCAAGGGTCATAAATGAAAAAGAATAAAAGCCAAAGTGAGAATATTGAGAAGTGGAATGTCAAATAGGGAGAATAGGAGGTGTTTAATGCAAAAATGAGAAAATATGATTAAAATGTGCTAGCAAAACTCCGGGTCTTACATAAATGGACAAGACAAAAACGGTCTTAGGAAGGAGCCTTGGGCATTCACATTTGAGAGCTAGGGCTCTCACGCTCGAGAAGGAGAAATCTTGTTGGGTTGATTGTCCCCCATTTGGTCCAAGGTTTTGCAAGTAAAGTGAAGGAAAAGAAGAGAAGGAAGGAAGAAGACAAGGAAAAATGGGAGTTGGGGTTTCAAGTTGCAAGAGAATCAAGGTTAGAAACCCTTCCTAATTCCATATTTGTTTGTTTTGGGGTTGTATTGGGTTAGTTTTCAAGGTGTATTGTGGTTTGGATTGGTGTTGAGGAATTTTTGTGTAAAGGAAATGTTGGGTTTTTAGGGGAGATGCTGTCAAAATTTTCTAAAACTTATGTTTTTGTTTTGGCCATAACTTGGCCATCACTCATCCAAATTGAGTGATTCAACATTCTAGGTGAACTAGGCTTTTAGAAGAACAAATCTCCCTGCAATAAGTGTATCCAAATTTGGACCCCATTGGACCTAGAAAATTCATCAAGGTGAGGCTTTGTTTTCGGATCAATTATGGTTAAATTTAATACGCTTTTAAGTTTGTTTCGAACAGTTTCCTTGCATTCGGGGCCACCGAGTTTAACTCCATCCGCAAATTGAGTGATTCAAATTTATACGTAAACTAGAATTCTAAGAGAACAAATATCCCTAAAGTAAGTGTATCCAAATTTAGACTCCATTAGACCTAGAAAATTCGTCAAAGGCTCTATTTTAGGTTAATTCTGGTTCAATTCTGATACAGTTTTGGTGTTTCGGAACATTTTTGGTATTTAGGTCATAAGTTGAGTTTCACTCATCCTAATTGAGTGATTCAAATTTCTGGGTAAACTAGAATTCTAGGAGAACAAATTTCCCTAAAATAAGTATATTCAAATTTGGACCCTATTAGACCTAAAAATTCGTCTAAAGGGAGCTCTGTTTTTGGGCAAATTCTGGTTCTATGTTGAAAATAGAATAGTCTCAGATGTTTAGGACATCTCTGGAGTTTCGGTGCTCCGAATTGGATAATTCCAATTTCTGAATAAAATATACTTATAGAGGAACAATGGACTTGAAGAAAGTTGGGTAAAATATGGCTCATTTGTTCCTAGAAAAATTTTACAAGTGAAGGTGTTTGATAAGTCTTAAACTCATCTATTTTTAATCCATTTTTCTGGCTTATTTTTAGTATATTCAGATATGTTTTAATGCCAAATTATGGAATATTTACCAATTTTGTGTTTTGCAAGTTTTAATTTAAAAAAGAGAAAATTACAGCAGGAAAGAAGAGAAAAAGAGCAATTGCAGCAGTCTCTATCGCGACAGAGTTTTATGTGTTGCAAAAAACTTCCAAGTAAATGGCAAAGGAACTTGGTCACGACAATAATTTCCTTGTTTAACACAAAGGTCCGAGTATTGGATTAGATGGGTTTCTATCGCGACAAAAGACAGCGTGTCACGATAGAAAATGGGAAGAATATAGTCAGTTAGCTGAGACAAAGAAAGTTTATGTTGCGACAAAGTTGAAGAACAGAAGGAAAAATCTCTGTCACGACACTGATTATGGCAACATGGAAAAGCTTGTTGAGATAGAAGAAGAGCTTCGAAGCAAGATTTATGTCGCGACAAGGTGACGTAAGTCGCGATGCTGAAAGAAGAAGAAACTCTGGATGTGACAGATAAACAAGGTTGCGACATGTGATGCTTACTTAGTGAACCGACCCGCCGTAAACAAAGAATCCAATGTTAGCACATACTTCGTCGAAAAGATGTCTTGATGTCATGATAGGAATCTTAAAGTCGCGACATAGAGATCAACTGAACACAGATAAACAAGGTCGCAATAGACTTTTCTATGTAGTGATAAAGATTCCAACACAAGGAAGAGAAGTTTCATCGCATATAAACAAACCGGGCAAATGAATAAAGAAACATCGATAACACTAAGAGGGCTATGTCGCAACATCAAAATGAAGCCGCAATAAGAAATCGTTAAGTGATGAAAAACTCTATCGCAGAACAAAATTCGGGGCCGCGATAAAATTGGAGAATACAAGAAACAAGTGCTTCAAATAAAGAACTAAAACAGAAATGCTTATCGCGACATAAAAATCGGGCCGCAACACTAATTTGAAAGAAGCTGCATAGAAACTCTTATCGCGAACAGGAATTAGTCAAATGTCGATAACTATTCAAGGAACCATAAGATCGTCAGCGACATAGAATCAAGTTAGAACAACATACTTTGCAAGACAGATTGTTAAGGAACCAAAGAAATATCTGTTGCAACAGAGGAAACTCTGTTGCGATAGAATGAATAAGCTGAAGAAAAGAATATTGTCACAACCAAGGAAACTCTGTCGCAACGGAATCCAAAAAGGGCACAGTGGAACAGTCACGATGCATTAACCGCATACCGTACGTAGACCGCTGGCGAAGATTGAAAACTCTATCACGACAAAATTCCGTAAGCTGCGACAGAGAATGCAACTGGCCGACTTGGGATCCAATGTAGCCTCGAATTTAGGGCCCAAACTTCTGGGGCTCTATAAATAGAAGCAATTGGAGGAAAGTAAAGAGGCTAGTAAGAGGAAAAACGAGGGCATCTGGGGAGTTGAGGACTATTTTGTATTATATTTTTCTTTTCTTTCTTTTCTTTTCTTTTCTTTGTAGACTAGATTTAGTGTAGAATTTTAATTTGTTTACTATATCTGAAATAGTGAATTGTTCAGAAGTTTAGAAGTTGAATTAAATTGTTTCCGATTACTGTTTGAATCCAATGAAATCTAGACAAAAGCTAGAATTCATTTCTTTCAGCTGATTGCAGTTACAGTGAAATTTTCCTGATCAGTATTTTAGTGTTCATTGTGATCCAATTTTCGAGAAACACAACTTCCATTGGGAAATATCTAATGCTAGTTATCGTCTTTTCTGCACAATTAGAAGGAAATTTATTTGGGTTGAGAATCTTGAATTTATTTGAATGGTGATGTTCATGAAGTGAATTGTTCCCAATATTAGTAACTAATACCCATAAAAGGATTGTTTTTTGGCTCTGATTTCCTGGAGGCCCTCTGAGTGACACAGAGATGGAGATTCCTGAAAGCATGAAGCATTACTTAGGCGTATACTAGACTAATATCGAAGAACTAATGAGCTCTGAAAGATTACTTAGATAAATCATCAATTTACTCATGGTTTGAGAATTAGCTGAGTGATTAATGAGTCATAAAAACTTGTTTGCCTTTTTCTATATAGACTAAAACCCCTCAAATTAACATAATTACAAGAGCCTTACACTTCTCTTGCATCCATGTTACTTTGGATAATTTTGCTTGATAAAATAATTTTCTCTTAATGTTCATGATTTAAAAATAAGGGTTCAGTCTATGACACTGCAAGTGCACAGGTCATACAAGTAGTAAAACCCACAAGCCCAGGTATCATTCCTACGTAGATTGATAATAATTACATCAACTACTCCCAACTACTAAAATTTTGGCTACTATTTCAGACTAAAACTCATAGTGAAGGTTTTATCTAAAACAACAAAAATTAAAATCCTATAATATTGAATAATGTCAAACTAAGCTTAAAACAATCGAATCACAGCACAAATTCGTATATATAAAATGGATTAACCAGATTCTGAGAAACGAAAACTATCGCTGAAATACAATATGTCAAATTAACAGCGCTTAAGCACATTGCTCTATTCTATATATGGATCTGGTTATTGTCCAAGATTTCCTAATTATTGGAATTGGATTTCTCCATATTCACTCGACAGATATGTCCTTGCTTCCTACCACAAGATCAAACCAGCCACCAGATTCCAAATTTCGCAAGATCTGGGTATTTTTCTTTCTCAATACTTCACACCCATTTCCTGTTGATAGCAGAAATTTGCTTTTCCTTCTCAGGATTTTCAAAGTTTCTACCACTTAATTGGTGGCTCAACCTCCAGATCTATGAGTTTTATCCCCTTTCCTCGATTTCTAGATCTATAACACTCGGATCAAAACTTACCTTTAGATTAAGGTGAACTCTCTCTGATTATTTATATTGTTAAATACACCCTCCAACTCACTCATGATGTGCTGTGGATTTATCAAATGAACTCTCAAAGCTCAGCTAGCTTCACAATGGCAGTCTAACATACCTTAAAAAATGCTCTTAAGCTCGTGACCCTCCGTCGTGTCACGCAGAGGGCATCCTGGATATCAGAGTAAGATACATTCCCTCAACTGGTATTAGGTACTACTATTGGGAACTTATCCATTCAAAATGACACCAATTAAGTAAAACCCGAACCCAAATTAATTCTCCCTAATTGTGCAGAAAGATCAGAATCTAAATGTAAATCAATCCGTCTAGAGTCAAGGCTCTGGACATCGTGATTGCGAATAAGATACTGAGCACCGCATCACGCACAACCATAACAATTGCAATAAAATTGAGAAGAAATGAATTCCAGAAATTTGTCTAGATTTCATAAATTTTCAGCAAGAATACAAGAAAATAATAGAATCTAAAAATCCAAATTTACTGCCTATGCACAAATACAGATTCAAACCAGAAAATGAAACTAAAAATAAAAAAAAATAAATAAAAATCTACTCTAAAATATACACTGAGTTCTTCTTCTTTTCCCTTTTCTGGGTAGTGAAGAAGGAAAATTGCTTTACTCTTCTGGAAGCTTTATCTATTTATACTCGTAAAAATTTGGGTCGAATCCCTAAAATGCTCCAGGTGGAACTCCAAAGAAAAAGCCTACCATCGCCTATGTCGCGACCTCGGTTGATGTCGCGACATGGACTTCCTCTCTTGATTGCTCGTGGATCATTCGCGACTTCTTTTGCTGCAACCAGCCTTGTCTCAGCCGCTGATCGCTGGTCGCGACATCGCTTGTGGTCGCAAGCCCATTCGCTTGTTCCTTCGTTGATGTCGCGGCCTCGCCATATGTCGCCACATCACGCCTTTTCTATTCTTCCAAATTTTCCCGAAAGGCGATTACATCAGTTTTAGTTGCGACCACTTTTCTATTTGTATGATGACTTCATGTCAGTGACTTCGATTTCTCGTCGCAATTGTGTCGGGTGGTCTTCTTGCCTTCATATGTTTCATTCTTATGTCGCACTTCATGATGTCGCGCCCTTTCGCCTTCCCATTTCCTTTTCTTTCTTCCGGTCAAGAACCCCGCCTCTACGCTGCAAACAAATTCCCTCCTTCCCACCTATATTTTCCAGGTCGCGACCT
This sequence comes from Tetrastigma voinierianum, assembly GCA_016808115.1. Taxonomy (NCBI): domain Eukaryota; kingdom Viridiplantae; phylum Streptophyta; class Magnoliopsida; order Vitales; family Vitaceae; genus Tetrastigma; species Tetrastigma voinierianum. Next base: position 311,264 of record JAEQBH010003330.1, on the reverse strand, counting down.
TCAAGGTGGTGGTCGCAACCTTAATTTCTTCCCGCTAAGCTCTTCTTCAGTCGCGACCTTTTAATGAGCGGTCACATCATTTCTAATCCTTGATTTGTAAAAGGTCGCAGTTCTGCCTGGCAAGTGTTTATTCGCTGTGTCATGACTTCAAACTCTATTTTTGGTCGCACTTCAATCTTCCATTTTATATGTCGACATCATATAGTGGTGTCGCGATACGAAATGGAGCCTTGCATTTAAAACGAAGGTAACCTCTTTCTTTTTGCAAAGACCTCTGCGGGCTTTCCATAGACGGATCCTTGTCGCGACCTCAGAGTGGTGTCGCGACATCATTCATATTCAAGGCCGCGACATCAGCGATGTCGGATGAATTTCTTCCTTTGATTATTTCGCGAATCTCGACCACGCTTTGTCGCAACCTCCTTCTTCAAGTCACGACTTCACTTGTTCGCTCATTTCTTCTTCAAAGCCAAATTCATGATGTCGGATCTTGAAATGGTCAGTAATCGAGCTACCTGGTCGCGACTTAAATTTCTCGCCAGACCTCACTGGTCAAGCCGGTTTCTTCTGATTTTTGCTAAGATTTGAGCTTCTGCTGTATTTTCATGCAAAATGAAATTTGAGTAAAATATCCACATTTTTGTAAAACAACCAACATTTATCTAGCAATATACTTAAAATGGATTAAAATCTAATGAGTTTTGACTCATCAAATTTCAAATCTTAAAATTTTGCTTGTCCCTACAAAGAGAAGAAAGAATTGTTTCTGTCCTCAAACAAATAAGCTTTAGAAAATTTTTAAGGATATTTTTCTGATTCATACCATGCTCTTTCATTCCACCTTCCGATCCGGAATTACATACTAAAGATCATTTTAAATTTCCATTTTGGATTCAAGAATAAGACATGGTATACTTTCTATCACAAATTTCTCGATGAACTATCAATGTATTTCAACAGTTTATCTAACAAGTCTTGTTCTGTAAAAAAGTGTGCTCAATCCTTTTCTATCTTCATGCCGAATGTAGTTAATCTTTCCGGGAGTTTTCGACTCGTTTGTCAAAGTCCCATAGGCTTGTTTTTCATATTGATTCTTACTAATGTGGTAGGTAAATTCAATCCTTCAAAATCAATGAGGTCTTTCAGGCTTGTAATGTTGGGCTTAGGTAATTGGGTAGATAATGGAAAAATTTAAGTTGTAAATCACCCAGTTTCCACCTTTTCTATACTTGTCAGCTCTTCAACTTTCACCATTTTTCTTCTTTGTTCTCATGATTCTTTCTTCAATCTGCCTGATTCATCTTTAGGTTGAATTCTCCTTTTTAGGAATTTCAATTTCCATATGCACTTTATTCAGCTACTTCCTTTGTTTTTTCAACTCTTGCTTTTGTTTTTCAGATCAAGATAATGTTTTGTCTTTGTGCTTTCTATTACTCTTAGAGAACTTTGGGCTAGCAACTCCCATGCAGATAGGTGGCTAGGTGTTAAAACACCCTACGAGCTTAATTGTTCATGTGAGCTACAAGACAAAACTTATTCCTTATTTCACTAGCTTCTGCTTTACTTCTTCACTTCCTTCATTGTAAAAATTTGGAAATATTTTTCCCCAAACTTGTTTCTTTCTTTATAGTAAACTTTCTTTTTTTCTTCGAACTGGAAACTGATAATTTAGGCTCTTGTCGTGCAGTTTATTATAAGGAAGGGAATTTAGGTTTTCTAAAGGTTGCTATTGAAGAAAGGCTTATTTGGCTCAAATCAAGAACTAGAGAATATGCTTTAAGCATATATTTAGGTAGGCTTAGAAAAGCTCAACTGCCAAGGATGGCCTCTATCATTTCTTGTTGGTCGCTTTCACCTAAGATTTCGCCTCAATCAATAATCTAACAAGTTCTAGGAGTATGGACTCTTAGTCTTGAATTTCCCAGAAGATGTTCCTAATTCCTCTCAAAGTTTCATAAGTTTTGTTGACCTAAGTTTTGCAATCTATACTGAAATTAAACAATGTAGGCAATACTCCTAATTTCCAGTTTAATCATTCACGCCCTGATTCTTCCTGAAATTGCTGTTCTTGGGAAAGAATAGAATTATTTATTTGATTCTTGCACATAAAAGGCATTTATTTATTTATCATGCTAAACAGAAAATGACACAAAAACAAAATTTCATATATCATGTTCATCAATTTAGATCAACAATAAGAATTTTAATATTCAAATATCAAAACATTTCTCATATTGTACAATCGCTTTCCTTACAAATAAGACTATAAACTAAATTAGAGAAAACTCTATTTCTTGATCTAAAATCCTATCTCTTCCTTCAAGGTTGCAAATTCCTAACGTATTTGGTTCACTGTGTGACTCGAGCTTGCTCCAAGAGTGATGCCCGTTGTTAACAAGGTTGTGCAACAAATTGGAGCCCTTTCTCCTTTTTTTCTTGAGCTTCTTCGTTGATGGGTTCTAATAACTTTCTTCCAATTCCTTTCCCATCAACTTCACTCTCTCTTTGATTACACAACGTTTTTTATGGAATACAATGGAATTACTTGTTTTCTCCGACTCCTATCTATTCCATAAACTCGTTCACAGCCTCGAACTCTTCTTTCTCTCATTCTCCCTTCTCTTCATTCTCTTTGTTTGTTTTTCCTTTGTTATCCTATCCTTTATAGTGATTTGCGGTCTCTTGGGAAACTACAAGGCCATTTATTCTTTCTTAAATTTTCATGAATGAATTGAATGAGGTTTCGAATTCTTGCTCTCTTTGATATTTCCAACAGAGGTTTTAGGAATTTTGGTGAGAATATTGATCGTTTTCTTGAAGTTATTAAATTCCCCTCTCCGATTATCTCCTCCTCTCTTGAAACTCGAGCATTACTAAACCAATTCATTCAATCAAGACATCGATTGCTTTCCGTGATTAACTATTTATTTCAAAGATTCTGAATGAATGATGCATAACTAAAAGGTTTGGGTGAATTGTAGCCTAATGGAATTTGAAGTGGAATAGACGCTGGTTAAATGTCATGACAAATACATGAGCCGACATTAAGTATTGAGCCTCTAAATTAATGATTTTCAATGAATCTAATTTTTAATCATTGACGCCAAAATGAGAGGTTTTAAATTCCACTTTATTGACTTTGACTATTTTGGTCGCAACTTCAAAATTTTTGTCAGGACTCGAAATGTGGTCACGACGGGAATTTGATGTTGCAACATAAAAATGTTCTTTCCTTCTTTAATCTCAATGTGACTCCCGCCGCATTATTCGACTTCCTCTTTCCACTTTTTATCTTTCACATCCAGCATTCTGGTTGCAACTTTGGATTAATGTTGCACCAAAACATAAACACTCAAATTCACAAAGCACTCTAATTTATTCAATTCAATCAAAACAACTACAACTCAATTCATCTTCATCATGCAAAATTCAACAACTTCCACTTATGCATCATATCTAAAAATTTAAGCACCAAACAAGATAAAATTTCAACTTTCAATCATGCTATACTAAAGACAATTTAAAATCAAATCACAGTTAATATACGTCTCGTCTTCTTATGCTGATTGAAGTTTGATTGCAGATGCTCTCCTTTTTTGCACAATCTTCATCGTCCTGTAAAACTAAAAAGATACCATTTCTTCAATCAATAATGAATACCAAAATCATAATATGCTATTAGGAAATTTAAACACATAAATTTTAAACTATAACAAGAAAATTAAAAAACAAATCGGTGTGGGATTGCCTTCCACAAAGTCGCTTCACTTTAGTCTTTAGCTGGACTTTCTAAAGGCTATCGTTTGCTTCTTCAATTTCTCAATAAAACTAAGGGTTACTCTTCCAATTGCTTTCTCCTACAGTGCTTTAATCTCTGGACTTAATAACTTTGAACTCCTTATGATTGTTGGTTCTAAGTGTCACCGCCCAAACTCGTGGTGCTTGATACCATCAGAATGGTCCACTCCATTTGGATTTCAGCTTTCATGGAAAGCGTCTTAGTCTGGAGTTGAATAACAAAACCTGATCTCCTGCCTTGAATTCCCTCCTCAAAATTTGTTGATCATGCCATTTTTTTGTTTTATCCTTGTAGATTCTGGCACTATCATAGGCTTCATTTCTCAACTCTTCCAATTCATTTAACTGGAGTAGCCTATCTTCCTTAGCAGCTTTAAAATCAAAATTAAGCTTCTTGATGGCCCACATAGCTTTATATTCTAGCTCTAGAGGTGAGTGACAAGGTTTTCCAAAGACAAGCATGTATGGGGACATTCCAATGGGAGTTTTAAAGCAACTCGTATGCCTGCAGAGCATCATCAAGCTTCAACGACCAATCTCTTAGCCGAACTCACAGTTTTTTCCTGCACTTTTATCTCCCTCGCGTGAAATTTCAAATTTTTGCCCATTTGTTTGACATGATGCTGCTCATAATATGTTTGATACCATATCCGTCATAAGTTTGTCAAACACCTTATTTGCAAATGGCTCCTCCATCACTAATTATAGTTCCGGGTGTCCCAAATCAATGAGAATATTTCTTTATAAAAACTTTAAGAACTGTATTGGCATCATTCTTGACAAGTCACGCCTTAACTCCATTTTGGATACATAACTACGCCTAGGAGTACGATATATTTCCGAATGAAATCGGGAAAGGCCCCATAAATCCATTCCCCCCATACATCAAACAATTATACCACTGTGATACCTCGCGCAGGGCATCTCATGCCTGGGCCGATATTTCCCATTCTTAAAGATTGATCACATAATCTCACCCATTCAAAATGTTCTTAAAATAGTAGGCCAAGAAAACCCGACCGGAGAATTTTATGGGTTGTTTTATCTCCTTCAAAATGTCCTCCATATGGTGATGCATGACATTCTTGTAAAATCTTGCTTTCATTTCACCTTCTCCGTACACATCTCCCCATAATCGCATCAAATCCTCTTTTAAACAATAATGGTCATCCCGCATGTAGTACCCGTTGTCAGTCCTGGGCTTTTTTCTCCTCATAGCTGAATTCTGGTGGCATAATTCCACAAGTTAAGAAGTTCACAATATCAGCATACTAGGGTGATTGGAGTGACAACTGGAAAACTACTCATCTGGAAAATTTTTCGCTATTTCTCTTCCTTCCTCTCAGACAAAGGTTTCTTCACTTGACAAGTGATCGCCATCACATTGTCACAACCCTTTCATATTTTTTATTTCTAAATCAAATTCCCGCAATAATAGTACCCAATTGATTAGTCTAGCTTATTTCTTTCTTGCCATTAGATACTTAATCATTGCATGATCTGTGTATAACAACATGAGGTCTCAAATATATGGCCAAAATTTTCGACATGCAAATACTATTGTCAGCGATCTCCTTTCGCAGTAGAGTAATTTTCTTGAGCTTCATTAAAGGTTTTGCTAGCATAAGAGATGGCCTCTAACACTTTTTCATCTTTTCATTCTAACAGCCTCCCATTGTAAAATCAATCGCATCACACATGATTTCAAATTCTCTGTCTAACTGGTTTTGCCATGATGGGAGCTTCAACTAGGTCCGATTTGATTTCTTCAAATGCATTCTGGTAGGATTCATCAAAATAGAACTTAGTATCTTTTCAAAGAATCGCATAGTGGTCTAGCAATTTCAGAAATCTCACGATAAATCTTCTATAAAATCCCGCATGTCCTAAGAAATAAATTCTCGATCGTAGGGTGGCATTAGATTTTTATAATTGAAACTTTTGCCTGTCTACCTCAAGCCCCTCCATGTAAATCATGTGCCAAGACAATTCCTTTTAGAACTATAAAATGACATTTTTCCCAATCTCGTAGCTAGGTTCTTGCTTCAGATCTCAAGTACCGTCCCCAGTTATGTGCACTGTTCAAAAACTGATCCATACACGTAAAATCATCCATGAAGATCTCCATAACTTCTTCCTCGCTAGATCGAAAATATAGACATCATGCATCTTTTGAAGGCACTGTGAGCATTACACAAACCAAAATGACATTCTCCTAAAGCAAAAAACAAATGGGCATGTAAAGCGGTTTTCTCCCCGATCTTCGTGCAATAGCAATTTATATCCAGAGTAATCATCAAGAAAAACAAAAAATGAGGGTGTCCTACCAACCTATCCAAAGATCTCGATCAATGAAAGACAGGAAATGATCCTTTCGGGTTGCAATATTCAATTTTCCTCGTGAATCTACTCATTCTTTCATTTCGATCACAAAGGAATCCACCTTTCTCGATAGGAACTACATGCACTGGGCTTACCCAAGAACTATCTAATATAGCATATATAAAACTTGCATTTAACCATTTCAGAACTTCTTTTCTGACAACTTCTTTTATCATCGGTTCAAATTTCTCCTTTGGATGCCTTCAATAGAAGTTTTTTGCATTATCATCCAAGAATATTTTCAGGCATACAAATGGAGGGGCTGATACCTTCTGATCCTCAATCACCAAGCAATTGCTTCCTTGTATTTTCAAAATTACCAAAGAACTGCCTTTCAAATTCTTCACCAATGCAAATTGATATGATAACCGGTTTTCTCTTTTCTCGCTTTCTAAAACTCATATTTTAAATGATCGGGGCAATTTCTTTCAATGTTAACCTCGTACTAGTTTCGTTTACAGAGCTGTTGTTTCGTCGTATACTATCTCGATCAAGTTTATTTATACTCGAGGATCAAGCTTCCTTGTTAAACAAATTTGAAGGCAGGACTTCACAACCAAGACTCTCAAGATACTGAAAATTCATCTCAATTTCATTGATAGAGTGTTGAAGGATACAATCAGAATTCAATTCAACGTTGAGAAGGCTATTATTTCCTACAACCATACAACTATCTGCATCTACATCAGGATGTTCCAGACTCCTATTAATATTAAAATGCACTGCTTCATTTCCAACCCTAAGTGTCAGTTCACCTTTCTCAGATCTATCATGCGCCCCGCTTAAGAAAGGTCTTCCCAAAGAACAAAGGAACTTGGGTATCTTCCTCCATCTGGCATGAGATAACAAAAATCCACCGGGAAGATGAATTTCCTAACCTGACAAGTACATCTTCAAGAATGCCTACGGTCAGAGCCATCGATCTATCACCATCCGCAATGTAATTGTTATTGCAAGTTCCCAAATTGCCTTGCACAACTGATAGAGGCATCAAATTTATACTAGCGCCAGAATCACATAAAGCTTTCTTGAATTCATATTTCCCTATGGAGCGTGGAACGTGAAACCGCCAGTGGTCCTTCATTCACTGAGCTTTTTGGCTGGATAATGGTAATCGCAGTAGCAAAGAAAGTTTACTATTCCCTCCTCAGCTATCTTCCTTTTCTTGCTCAGTATCTCAGATAAGAGTGTATTTAATGCGATTACCTCCGTAATGGGATATTTATTTCCCCTATTTTCTGAAAATGTCCAAGAATTTAGAAACTGCTTCTTCTCTTCGACTCAAGTCTCGCGGGAAATGGCAATCAAGGTGTATAAGCCGGTACTCTTCCTTCTTTTTCTCGTCATTACTCTCTTGCTGTTCAACCCGGGTGCTCTTCTCTCCTTCCTTTAGTCTCTTCTTTTTCTCGCCGCCTTCTTTCCTTTACGCCCTTGTTGTCAAGCCAAATTCTTCCCATCGCTTAATTGAATCACATGCCTTTCGTTCTTCGAGTGTCACTGTGGAATGTACCCGCTTCCGATTTGGCATATTCAGTGGCCTGTCTCTACTTGTGTCTCCAAATTTTTCAACCCAGGCACTAGCATTCTTCCTAAAACATTCGAAGTATCAAACTTTGAAAGCTTCCCAAGTCGACAGCTTCGCTCATGGAATTGTAATAGCTCTCATTGGCCCCATGAACTGCAAAGATTCGCTCTTCAAATGGTCGAGTCCTCCTCCGACCGATATTCATTTCGCTTCACCTCCTTGATGTCGCCGGGCTGAACCTCGTGGTTGGCCGATATCCCTGCCGAGGACGCCGCCCATGCCTCGGGCCTCAGAATGCCCCCTCCACCATATGAGAAATTCTCATGGTTCCTCAACAATGGATCAGAAGCAGCGGGCAAAGAGGATTTGGCTTGAAATGGTAATTTCGCCTGCTCACGTACTTAACCTCCTCACACCATAAGAATCTTCTTCTCGGCTGGCACACGCACTTTCCTCATAAGCCTTTCCACCGCTCCTACTCCATGAGCAAAGGTGCATCTTTCTCTTGCTTTTGTCCATCCCATGCATTATGGCATCCAACTTCGCTCCATGGTCAGCCATCTCGCTCAGCTCCATGACCCTTTCCTCCGCTGCTTCCCCCTGAAAACTCGATGGAGCTTTCATATTGCATTTTGCCAAGTCTTCTATCGACTTCGCCTTCAAAGACTTTTTCGCTTCGAATGCTCCACAACATGAAGCATAGATAATGCCCTTAGATGTATCATTTAAAGCATGATACACTATGTCCATCCGGGGTCTTCAAATCTATTCCATGCATCGTGCACCCTTCAAGAACTTCTTGAATCTTTCCTAAGCTACATATAGGCTCTCATCTTCCCCCTTGTTGGAATACTATTATCTCTCTTCTTCTCCGGGCGAGACGGGGAAAGAATCTCGCCAAAGGCTTCACCAACTCTTCCCAAGTATCAACTGAACCATATGGTAAAGATTCATACCATGTGGCTGCTATATCTTTCAAAGAAAATGGGAAGAGATGCAACTTTATCACCTCCGGTCTCACACCATTCGCCTTCATCAGATTCGCCATCCCGAGAAATCTTCCTGTGTGCCTGCTTCGGGTCTTCAAAGGAGATGACCAAGAACCGATGTTGTCAACCTTCAGAATCAAGGTCGTGGCTTTTAGTTCGAAATTATTTACATCCACAAAGAGGTCAGTCCGACTGCGCATCACTCTTCCCGAATACAGGCCTTAAACTCCATTATGTCGCAATGGGAGGCCTTCCGGTCGCTATCCTCCGCTCCGCTATCCCGACATGTCTCTCATCCGCCATAGCTGCGCGTTTCGCTTCTTTGTCTTTCTGAAGCTCCTTGAGTGTTCTTTCCAAGTTAGTGTCTGCTGGAATCAGGTCAGAATCCTGTTTCCTATGCATTAAAGGTTTTCCTAAAATTAAAACACACTCAGATTAATAAGATTAGTCAAACTTAAACAAATATTTCCAACATAGCTTGTTAAAGATCAGTGGTCGATGTAGCCACTCGCTGAAAATCTATTTTTGTTCTTTCGTTTATAAAATGTCCAAATTAGCATTTCCTTCTTTGTCTAATATTGATCTAATTCAATTCTTTCACAAGAATCCGCGCCATAAAAACTTGTCGGGCCTTTTCTATATGTAGACTGAACCCTCAAATTAACATAATTACAAAAGAGCCTTACACTTCTCGCATCCATGTTACTTTGGATAATTTTGCTTTGATAAAATAATTTTCTCTTAATGTTCATGATTTAAAAATATGGTTCAAGCCATATATCGCAAGTGCACAGGCCATACAAGTAGTAAAATCCAATGTAAGTCCAAGTATCATTCCCAATGTAGATTGATAGCGACTACGTATCAACTACCCCACTACTAAAAATTCCATAATATTCGACTCAAAACTAATAGTGAAGGTTTTATCTAAACAACAAAAATTAAAAATCCTATAATATTGAATAATGTCAAACTAAGCTTAAAACAATCGTGAATCGAAGAAAAATAAATTGCATATATAAAAAATGGATTAAATCGTATTCCCCGTGGAGTAAACGAAACTATCGTTGAAATACAATGAAATACTAATTCCAAAGCAGCTTAAGTACATCGTCTATTCTATATATGGATCCTGCTATTGTCCAAGATTTCCTAATTATCTAATCAGATCTTCCATATTCACCGATTAGATATCCTTGCTTCTCACTCGAAGACAAGATCAAACCACTTCCACCAGATTCCAAGCAAATTCTTTCAAGTAAAGATCCGCTATTTTTCTTCTCAATACTTCACACCCATTTCCCCGCTGATAGCGTAACTTTGCTTTTCCTTCTCAGGATTTTCGTAAAGCTTCTACCACTTAATTGGTGGCTCAACCTCCGTGATCTATGAGTTTATCCCTTTCCCTTGATTAGATCTAAGCTAACACGTGGATCGGAACTCTACCTTTAGATTAATGTGAACTCCGATTATTTATATCATAAATACACCCTCCAACTTCAATTACGAATAATGGGGATTTATCAAAATGAACTCTCAAAGCTCGCCAGCTTCAATGGTAGTCTAACATACCTTAAAAAATGCTCTAAGCTCTCAGAATTCCGTCAGGTCACGCAGGGCATCCCCGATATCGCAGTAAGATACATTCCTCAACTGGGTATTAGTAATTACTATCGGGAACTTATCCATTCAAAACGACACCAATTAAGTAAAACCCGAACCCAAATTAATTCTCCCTAATTGTATGAAAGATCAGAATTAAATGTAAATCAAATCCAAAGAGTTTGTTAGCCTGACATCGTGATCGCGACCACAACAAACGGAGCACCGATCACACACAACCACTGTAATTGCAATAAAACTGAGAAAAAATGAATTCCAGAAATTTGTCTAGATTTCATAAATTTTCAAGCAGTAATACTTAAGAAAAATAATAGAACTAAAAATCTAGCTCTACTGCTCTCTCGCATTCGCCTCATATTCAAACCAAAATGAAACTAAAAACAAAAATAAAGAAATAAAATCTACTCTTAAAATATACACTCAATTCTTCTTTCCCTTTCTAGGTAGTGAAGATCTTAAAACCCGCTTACTATTCTAAAGCTATCTATTTATACTGTAAAAGAATTTGGGCCGAATCCCTAAAATGCTCCAGGTGGAACTCCAAAGAAAAAGCCCAACTCACTGTCCTATGTCGCGACCTCAAGTTGATGTCGCGACATGGACTTCTCTTGATCAAGCCGTGATCATTTGCGACCTTTTCTTGCTGTAATCCGCTTGTCTCAACTACTTTGATCATGGTCGCGACATCGCTTGTGGTCACGCGCCATTTGCCTGTTCCTTCAGTGCTGATGTCGCGACTCGCCATATGTCGCGACATCATCGTTTTTCTATTCTTCCAAATTTTCCGAAGTCATGACATATCAGTTTTAGTTAAGACCACTTTCTGTTTGTATGATGACTTCATGTCAGTGACTTTGATTTCGTCGCAATCAGGTCGCGGTCTTCGCCTTCATGTTTCATTTTATGTCGCGACCTCATGGTGATGTCGCGACCTCTTTTGCTTCCCATTTCTTTTCTTATGGTTGCAACCTTAGTTCTACGTTGCAACAAATTTCCTCCTTCCCACCTATTTTCCGTGTCGCGACTCAGCGGTGTCGCAACCTTTAATCTCCTTCCGCCAAGCTCTTCTTCGTGCTGCGACCTTACGAGTGGCTATGAAGCATCATTTCCTAATCCTTGATTTGTAAAAGGTCGCAAGTTTAGTTCTTGCAAGTGCTTCTATTTGGCTACAGGTCGCGACCTTCTTTCAAACTCTATTTTTTGTCGTGACTTCAATCTTCCCGCTTATGTCGCGGATGCAAGGTCAGGGACTCTGATGGATGATCCGTAGTTAGGTAAGTCAAAATATGGGTTCGGGGGTAGTTTTCGGGTCAAAATAGGTTATGGACGAATTTTAGAGATTTTCTAAGTTAAGAAAGGTGAATTTATGGTATATAAGGGAAAAGGGGTATTTTATGAAGGTTTTGGTAGTATGGAACAAGATTTGGAAAGTTTTGGGTTGAGGTTGAAAATTTGGTTATGGAAATTTTAGAGAAAATATGAGATGGGTGAGTAGAGAGTAGAGCTCGTGACAAGAGTAGTTAATACTCGGGTTAACAAAAGATCCACACAAGATAGACGATGGAGTGAGGCGCCATAATCAACTATGGATGGGTTGATTGATAAGCCAAACAAAGACTTCACCACCAAGGAATCCACCTAGGTATGAGAAGCCACGAACTCGTCCCCAAGGGAATCCACCCAAGAGATAAGAGAACAAGAGAGAACTCTTAAAAGAGAAATCTGAAAATATTATTAAACTTGAACTGATTTTCAAAAGACTACATTAGGGGGGTATATATAGCCCCATACTTTCTAAATCAAAAGCAACTTCTACTTTAACTAGGAAAAGAAACTTTCTAAATTACAAAAAAAAACTCCTAAAAGAAAACTTTCTAAAATAAATAAAGCAAATCTTCCTAAAATAAATAAAGCAAACTTTCTAAAATAAATAAAGCAAACTTTCTAAGATAAATAAAGCAAACTTTCTAAAATAAATAAAGCAAACTTCTAAAATAAATACGGCGCCCACATCGTGGGTTTGTCCAAGTCTCGACCACGTTTTGCCTCCAAGGCCCAAATGAGGTCCAAAAAAGGAGTTTTCACATGTATTCAATATGCCTTGACCTCCCCAATCCAATTCTTCAATAATTAGGCTGAATTCCCAATGTTTGGTGTGTTTACAGATGCTCCTGCATCAAACCCCTATAGTTGGGAAAAAAAAGACTTGTCCTCAAGTCTTCACCATGATAAGGCCTCAAATCCTTAACCTTGAATGTAGGCAAGATATTGCAGTCACCGGACAATCTTCTTAATAATCTTGGAAGAACCATCTATTCTTGTGCACAACTCGAACACCTCTTTTTTTTTTTTTTTTGACAAGTAGAACACCTCTCTTTATCATGTGTAATCGAATCCATCCTCCCGGATCAAATACCGCCGATAACCTTCATATGCTTGTCTTCATATTGTTCCACTCTTGCCTCTTTGCTGAATCTTGCTTCCTCATGAATAAAAATGTTGTTGAAAGCTTCTGGCAATCAAACACATACTCCAAGATCCATCTTTTCATGCTCCAACATGTGAACCATAGGAACTTTCACTCTCTTGAACAAGCCCTTTGTCAAGAAAATCATCAACTCAGGTTTTAAACCTTCATGCTCCCAGTGGCTCTTCATAGCTAGCCATTAGGAAAAACTCAAACCTTGGTAATGAGGTCTATTTGATGTTGAATAATCTCATAGGTGGAAAACTGTATGTATTTCTTCGCATTACATCAACAAATTCTATAATCGATTTTGCTTCTAGTGAGAATTCCTTTTCACTTTCTGCTTCTTCAACACCAAAGTCGCCGTGATCTGAAAACATCTTGATTTCTAAATCAAAATTTAACGGTAGGTGAACTCTTCTCCTCATCTTCGATATGGTTAGATTCGACTACTTCTTCAACATCCAACTTAGATTTCGACAAATAGTTGATTTATTCTCATCGCCTTCTCGACATGGCTAGATTCGATCACTTGTTCAACATCTTCTTCTCGGGTCACATCTTCCCCTCAATTAAGGCAAACGCTTTCAAGTTAGACATCCAGAATCAATACGCCCCCAACCCTTGGCACTTAAAACACGCTCGACTTAGAAGCCAATTGTTGTGCTTCACTTTACTCGGGAGTTGGGGTAGTTTTGCATTCACTAGGGATTCCAAGAATTAGAACCTCAACAAACCTTCATTAGCCACACTCTTAGTTGTAGTAGAGTTTCCATACTTTTTTAGTCCCAACCTTCAAAGCAAGCCATCACTCAAGACTATTATATGGTTGCAAAAATAACTCTAGTACTAGACCTCAAACCAGCAATGTAGTGGTGGGCTATGCATATTTCGCCTCTTGCAAGTCTCCTTGATAATCAAGTTTACAACTTAGCCGAATACTCCACACTCAAATCTCTTAAAGTTCCGAATCTGAGGTAGATGTCTTCGGCGTGAGTTAAAGGGAAGGTAATTTCCTTTTAGTTCTTCATCTTTCCCCAAGTTTGAATCTTCTTTACCATCTCTTCACGTTGTCTCATGTTTTTCCCCACCCAAATATGGAAGTGCATTCTTGCACATCTTTGTAGCCACCAACTTCACTTTTCACGCTCAGTGGGGAATCATAATACTCAAAGACATGCTCCACCATATTAAGCCAATCCAAAATTCATCAGATCCATCCTTCCATCGACTCGAATGTTAAATTTTGATTGAATCTAAAGCCTTCATCATAGTTACTATGCCTCTTATAGTAATCTTCATTCTGGTAGTGAGCAACTATACTCCCATGATAATCATAGTCTCGTACATACATACCTTTAGCTTCTCAGGCCCCAAGAAACGCTCAAGTTGACTAGGCCGCAAAGCCTTTCATAAAAATCATATTTTCCCTCCTTGGCCAGTGAACGACTCAAACCGTATCTAGAGATCTTGTCTCTAGCATCAAGCACACCGTTTAGTTTATGATCACAACAATCCATGAGCTCACGAATCACTTTGATGCAAGGTCAGAATCAGATGGATGATCCGTAGTTTAGGTAAGTCAAAATATGGGCTCGGGGTAGTTTTCGGGTCAAAATAGGTTATGGACGAATTTTAGAGATTTTCTAAGTTAAGAAAGGTGAATTTATGGTATATAAGGGAAAAGGGTATTTTATGAAGGTTTCGTAGTAATGGAAACAAGATTTGAAAGCCTGGGGTCGAGGCTGAAAATTGGGTTTATGGAAATTTTAGAGAAAAAATATGAGATGGTGAGGAGAGTAGAGCTCGTACTAAGAGTAGTTACTTACCCGGGTTACCTAAAAGATCCACACAAGATAGACGATGGAGGAAGGCGCCCACAATCAACTATGGACGGGTTGATTGATAAGCCTGACAAAGACTTCGCCACCAATGAATCCACCTAGGTATGAGAAGCCACGAACTCGTCCCCAAGGGAATCCACCCAAGAGATAAGAGAACAAGAGAGAACTCTTAAAAGAGAAATCTGAAATATTATTAAACTTGAACTACTTTCAAAGACTACATTAGGGTATATATAGCCCCATACTTTCTAAATCAAAAGCAACTTCTACTTTATCCTTAGGAAAAGAAACTTTCTAAATTACAAAAAAGCAACTCCTAAAAGAAAACTTCTAAAATAAATAAAGCAAATCTTCCTAAAATAAATAAAGCAAACTTTCAAAATAAATAAAGCAAATCCAAGATAAATAAAGCAAACTTTCTAAAATAAATAAAGCAAACTTCTAAAATAAATACGGCAGCCCACATCGTGGCTCATTCCAAGTCTCGACCACGTTAGCTTTCCATATCTAAATGAGGTCCAAAAAAGGAGTTTTCACATGTATTCACGCGCCTTGACCTCCTAATCCAATTCTTCAATAATTAGGGCTGAATTCCACTGTTTGGTGTGTTTACAGATACCAGATCATGTCGCGACATCATAGTGGTGTCGCGATACAGAAATGGAGCCTTGCATTTAAAAACTAGTTGCAACCTCTTCTTTTGCAAAGACCTCTGCGGCTTCATAGATTCGATCTTTGTCGCGACCGCAGTGGTGTCGCAACATCATTCATATCTTAAGGCCGCGACATCAAAGTGATGTCGACATGAATTTCTTCCTTTGATTATTTCTAGTCTCGACCACATTTTCTTGTCGCAACCTTCCTTCTTCAAGTCAATGACTTCACTTGTTCAAGCTTTCTATTTCTTCTTCAAAGCCGAATTCGTTGGATGTCATGACTCGAATGGCCGGGCAATCGAGCTTTGTCGCGACTTAAAATTCCGGGCCAGACCTCACTCACAAGCAGGGCCTGCTTCTTCTGATTTTTGCTAAGATTTGAGCTTCTGCTGTATTTTCATGCAAAATGAAATTTGAGTAAAATATCCACATTTCTGTAAACAAATCAACATTTATCTAGTAATATACTCAAAAAAATGGATTAAAAATCTAATGAGTTTTTGGACTCATCAGTGATCTATCAATTTAATCAATTGCAGGATCTCTCCTCGCATGGAGGAATGATCCTGATCCCTGTTAAATGATATAATCAAGGAAAGGGAGAACTCTTTAAGATCTCAAGGATGAGACATCATTCATCTTGTAGAAATCTGGCAATGACCCTGTCTTAGGAAGCAAGAAATATGAAGTTATAAGAAATGGGTATGAAGTATTGGAAAAGAAAAATACTTAGATCTTATAAAGAAATTCTGATTACAAGTAATTGATTAGAAACATGAATCAAAAATCAACATGACTATTTAATAAGTGAAAAGTATAGTTAAGGGAGAAATCTAAACTATACTACCTTGCCTCTTGACAATTTTAGATTCCAATTTATGATATAGTCAAATTAGATTATGATGCAGGAATTGATAATTTCACAGTAGTGAAATCCCAGTGTCCACTCCAGCAATAATCTAGTTGATGGAAATAAAATCAAAACGCTACGAAATTAGGTTTTAAAATTTTTCCAGAAAATCTTATTTTCGCAGGAACCCATGCAAACACATATTAATATCAAAAGGTGAAGATCAGATCTACAATTGGCATCGTTATAGGAGATTTGTTACAAGAGGGTTGAAACAACTCCCGCACTCGGTCTCAATTCCGCGCCCTCCTTCCTCGAGGTGTGGGCACCAACGATTCAACTGGGAACACATACCTAGGTTTTTCCTCGCTGTGGGATCTACCTCAGGCACTCAACACATGAGGAAAGGATCTCTAAGGGCATCCCCAGAAACTAGGTTTGAAAAAAACTTTTTTTCTTTTTCTTTTGGTTTCTCAAAGACGACCACCAGAAATATACTCGTCGGGTTTTTATAGATCGCTTCCAAATCCTTAATGATAAGGAAATGAATTAATTATATTTAATATTCTTAAATTCAAACTTTAATACAAGGAAACTAATTAATAATATTTACTGACTTTAATTCAAATCCTTATCAGATAAGGAAATGAATTAATAATATTTAAAATTTAATTCAAATCCTTATCAGATAAGGAAACAAATTAATTATATAATAACAATTCAAATATTATTACCCTTACGTATTATTTCATTCACGAGCAAACTACTGAATTTTAATTTAATTAATTAACTAATTGTTATTTGTAATTTAAAATAATCTCATCATTTTAAATTACTACAGAGAGTGCAATTTATTCTAAATCATGAATCGTTCATTGCAAGAATATACAGAGGTGGAATTTGGGATTCATGGACCTCAATTTCAAGCTCTAATAAATTCAATAATTAATTGTAAACTCTTTTAATCAATTATTTTAATTTATTAATTTCCGCAGTTATTCCACTAAAAACTTGAAATTGAACTCTGTCCTTACAGTGACGATTTTACTCTGGAATTTAGAGTGTCCATTGGATTTAATCATTACATAAATTTATCCTCCAAGAAGGGGTTCATAACTGCAGCCTGGTGAAATTACCGTTTTGCCCCTCTAATTATATCTTGATCCTTAAGTTCCATTAATCCACTAATGAACAGTTAATTTATAAACCTGTTATAAATTAGAGCGCTCAAACTGCTTCGCCCGCAACTAACACTTAAGGGAACTAACTGGCCCAGCCCATAGAAGGGTCGATTCCATGTCCATAGCCACATTCCCAAATGCATACACTGTCAGGCCTCACACAAGTATTGGGCCCATTTCATAACCGCTTTAACCCATGACTCAAAAGGCCCACCGATAAACAGGAGTCTATGACTACTCAGATTGAGACTGATCTGCATATGATCATCTAAATGGCCGCTTGAATTCGAGACAAATCCAGATTTAAAAGAATTCGAACCGCGCCTCGTCCTCATCCTATATAATCTTATTATATATGGAGCCTCCACTTTAATGTCGCCACATTAGGTTAATTCTGATTAGCGGTCACTTCATTCTCATAATGATAGCTGACCGCCCCAAGAATATTTAATTTGAAGATCCCCAAACTTCAATTAATTTATTACTGATAATATGATTTTATAATCCATAACCCGATCCTCTCGTATAATCAAGTATATTAATCGGGTTATGGTTACACACAACTGGATTTTCTCGACGCTTCATTCATACATTATGCACAAAATAGCTAAATATAATAAATACGACACTTTTATTAATTTCATAAAACATAAATATAAATTCATGCTTTACAGGGCACTATCCCTAACACTAGTTCAGTCTAGTTTACGTTTAGGAGTTTAAATTTTTCCTTTATTATAGATGTAGAAATTCAGATAGTAGAATTCTTAGTTCAGTTACTGAAATTTCTATGAAATGAAAGTTAAATAGTGTGGAACTTGAGTAGTTGAGGTAATTGAATTTTAAATTCTTTTCAATCTCTATGGGAACGATATACAGACTTATAGATCCACTTTTATTACTTGTACGACCTGTGCTCTTTCAGTATTAAGACTAAACTAAATCTTTAATGAATTCATTAACAAATCCATTTTTCTAGGGAGCATACAAGTTATTTTTGGTCTGAACAAGTTTCTGGTGCCTTTACTAAGGATTAGCATATAGTCTTATGGTAACGGTGTCATAAATTTGTATATATATGATTTGGTCATATCAAGTGTTTGGCACCGTTGTTGGGGATCGAATGAATTTAAAAATTAATATTCTGACAAAAGAGAGAAATACTAATTTGGACATTTTTCTTTGTTTTACAAAAATTTCAAAAAATTAGCAAAAACATTTTTATTAGTAGTGGTTGAAAAAGCTACTGATATTTTGGGAAGCATAAATAGATATATAATTTTTTATACCACTGACTCCATTTGATCTCAGTGTATTACTACTTTCAAGAAGATTTTAAATGCATAGAAGACCAAAAGCAGATCTGTTGCCTCTAGACAGTGAAATTGAGAGCACACTACAGAATCTGAGGAAGATCACAGTTGTAGAATCCAGAAATATGGCAAATCAAAGAGAAAGATTGCAGGCTATTCTAGAAGAAGAAGAAGAAGTAGAGATAAATCAAAGGCCTAATACTATGGAGGAGTTTTGGAGGCCTATTATCCAAGAGGAGTACTCTGCAGTAAGACAACCTGCAATTAAAGCAAACAATTTTGAGCTAAAACCAGCATTGATTACTACGGCAAAGAACACCGGGGCTCACTGTGTCACCCTCCTAAGATCCCAATGAGCATATGGGAAGATTCATGAGGATGGCCAACCACACTAAGATGAATGGGTGAGACCCGTATAATCAAGCTGCAACTCTTCCCCTTTCATTATGAGATGTGGCAAAGCAACATGGCTCGATTCATCGTCAATGGGACTGAACACTGGGAAGAATTGGTGGAGGTCTATATGAGCAGATGTTTTCCTCCAGCTCTCACTGCTGAGAGAAGAGGAGAAATAATTGTCTTCAAGCAGGGGGAAGATGAGAGTCTCAACATAGCATGGGCGAGATTCAAGAGATTGCTAAAAAGATGTCCTAGGCATGGAATAGATCTGACCACTCAAATGGATATTTTCTATCAAGCTATGAATTATGCCTCCAAGGGTATATAATGCATACTGTTGTGGAGCTTTCAAAAGAAGAAATGTAGAGGAGGTAAGACAACTGATTGAAGACCTTGCCAAATGCAACTACAAGGCTCCATCTGAAGCTTCAAGGAGCAGCAGCAAACTGAGGGGAAGTTGTAACGCCCTAAAAATACCCTAGAATTTTTATAATAAAAATTATTATATATTTCGAGTATAAATTGAGCCAACTTGGGTATTTTCCGGGAATTGTTAAATAAATATTGAATAAATGATTATATGGCTAAGAGCCAGACGTGAACATATATGCTAAATGAGAATCGATTGGACCTGCAAATTTCATTCAAGTGTAAAGGGAAAATTTAAATTTGTAAAATGAGGACCTAAGGGTCAATTGTAAATAAGTTTATATGTCTATGTAAATATGAGAGTTGAAGTGCAAATAAATGAACATGGGCTATATAGCAATTAGAGAAAAACTTAAGTCAAAAGAATGCATTGTTTTTTGTGGCCAAACAAGGCCTTATGAAAAATAAGTGACTTAAGACCAAAAAAATGAGAATAGGTGTGGAAGGCCAAACATGGCCTTACACTTAAATGAGGATAAAGACCAAATGTGGTCTTTGAGCCTATTCGAGCAATCCCATTTTTTAGAGAAGAGAGGAGAAAGAGGAGAAGAGCTAGGGCTCGGGAAAGATCAAGTTCTAGGTAGCTTATTCCCACTCCCTTGCTCCTTTGTGATCACAACTTAGAAGTGGAGATTCAAGAGGCTAAGGTAAGAAAACAAAACCCTAGCTTCATCTTTGTGATCTTTTGATTTGGGGGAAAAGCCCTAACTTGGGTAAAGGGGTTTTTATTACCCTAAACCACTTTTGGAGTCAGTTGCAGATTCCATGGTGGGTTTTGATGTAGGATGGATTTGGGGAGGTTTGTTGAAGAAAAATGGGTGAGAAATGCTAAAATCCGACATTTTCTAGGTAAAACCCGCGAGTGGTACTGGTACCAAAAGTTGGTAGCGTACTCCATCAGACGAGGATAAGTGGTACCCAGACACTAAAGTGGTACCCCAGAGGCACCCTGCATCTACTGGCTAAAGTGAGGGATTCATACCCATTTCACTGCAGTGGTACCTGCACCACCGTCCCGCAACCCTGATCTTTGGTATTCTTAGATAGTTGAGCTCAAATTCGCACACCAAGGGTATAGGAACCCTAATAAATGATTAACGGGGATTCAAATAAGAATGAAACTAAGGGAAAAATGTACCGTACCTCGCCGCCTCGTCGATATTCATTTAGCACGATTATTTGTTTAACCACTAAGAGTGGAGAATTTGCATTTGACTAGGTACAGGTGAAGACGACAACCTGACCTAGGACTGGCATTGAAAGAGAAAAAGGATCGATAATTTGGTTTGTTCATTGAATCTCTATCCTTACTACAAGTGTATTGATAGTTTACTATGTAAATGTGAAATGATTGCATGGAATATGCATACATAAATTGAAAGGTAAATCTGAAATCGCATAATGTTATGAAATAGAGAAATTGGGATGAATTGTCAAATATTTTCTTGTGTGCATTTGTTTGAATTGCAAATGATATTGTCATATTGTGACATAACGAATCAAAGTGAATTATTAATGACCCACTTGGCGGGATGCACCAATTGGCATCCACCATGATAGAAAAATTATATTGCTAAATGTCTCACTTGGAGGGATGCACCAATCGGCATCCGTCATGATGATGTATGACATTTATTAAATGATCTACTATGAGGATGCACCACCCAAGATCCGTCACGATGATGAACTAAAATTGCTAAATGTGTAAGTACATTAACAATGAAAACAAGACGGATTCACCGTGGTTGAATTCGTCGTGAAAAATAAATTGAATAGTCAAGGTGACATAACAAACTTGACGAGTGAAAATGAGATTGTAAACCAAATACATCTTTACGAGTATATGCTTAAATCTCATGAATTGAATTGTGAAAAAATTGTTGCATTGAAAATGCATGTTTGTAAATGAAAGTATGTACAAATGTATACATATGTATTTATGCATTAACCATTGAAATAGAATGACAAGCATGTCAGACAGATGTAGAATCAGATAGAACCACTAAGCATGAAAATGCTTAGCGTGTAGTTTTTTTTTAACTATGCGCAGGTATCAAGTGATCAGGATAGAAGGCTAAGAACAAGAAGTGCAGAGTCATAGAGAGATAGTGCGGTGTATAAGTATATTCCCCAACATGAGCATACATCACATTCTTGAACATTGATATTTTGTAATAAAACGAGTGAGACTCAGAAATATTGTTTTGTAATTTTTTTGAAGGGGCATGGAATGCCTTAATGTAAATGTGTTTGTATAAATGTAAATGTTTATGGGCCTACCATTTGAAAATGCTCGCAAATGAGAACTCTAAAATGAAATGACGAAATAAAACGCTTGATAAGATAAATAAAAATACGGAGTAAACTAGGTCTCTAGCTCTGATCTACCATCTGGTCAGGCCTGTGGATTCTGCTGCAACATTTTTTAAAAAGAAAATTTAATAAAATGGTAAATAAAAGAATTAAATGAGCATTCCGGATCCTAGCTCGACTTCGCAACTCCGGGCCTGACTAGAGAAGGGGTGTTACAAAAGCGGCCCGGCTAGGGCTCGATAGAACGATAGCCATGTAAAACAAAGCCGGGATGCGCTATGAACAAACTGGAAACAATGAAAGAAGAATGCACACGCATTACGAAGGAGCAATAGAAGAAAGAAATAGAAGAAGTGCTAAAGGACTAGTTAGAGAAGAGCCCTACCAAGTTGAGGAGACCAAGTATATGAATGAGCAAAGAAGTTATCACTTCAATCCTAACCCCAACTTGCCAACACACTATACACCAACACTGAGGAACCATGAAAACTTTTCATATGGTGGAGGAGCATAGCAAGGCCCTAGACTTGGATAGAATTACTAGCAAGCTTATGCTCAGCCTAGGTTCCAAGAACAACAGCAGCAAAGGGACAATAGAGGAGATTATCAGGGTTAGAAAAGGACTCAATCATTTGAAGATCAAATGCTTCATTTCATGTCAGAAAACAAAGGATTTCAATTTGAATGAAAATAAATTCTTCTCGACCTCGAAAAACATCCAAGCAACACAACCGTGCTCAAAACAAACACCAATGCCTCTTTGAAGAATCTGGAGATACAGATAGGGCAACTGGCTCAAGCTGTGCAAAAAGAGCCTAAGGATTCATTTCCAAGCGACACCAGAAATAATCCAAAGGACTCGTATGGCAAGAATTTTGAGAAGCAAGGCAGCACTGAGATGAAAGGAGAGTTGAAAATAGGGACACTGAGGAAGAGAAACAAGCAGAAATTGGAGAAGAACTTGAGCAGCACAATTCAGAAACTATTGAGAAAGAGGAAACAACATAAATGCAGCCCAAGCAGCAGGGGAAGAAGGAAGAAGTTAAGGCTTACAATCCTCCAGTTCCATTCCCTCAAGATTGCAGAAAGCAAAGCTAGAAGAGTAGTTCTCTAGATTCTTAAACATGTTTGCAATAGCGATAGACCAACATTCTCTTCTCGTGGCTACTAACTCAGATGCCTCAGTATGAAAAATTCATGAAAGATATATTGAGTAAAAAGAGAAAGATTAATGAGGAAGGGATAGTGTGCCTAACAACAACCTGCAGTGCAGTGATTTAGAAGACATTATCAAAGAAAAGGCAGGATCCAGGCAGCTTCACTATACCCTGCAGAATTGGGGACGCTGATATGGGAAAAGCATTGTGTGATTTTGGAGCTAGCATCAACTTGATGCATTTGTCTGTTGCTAAAAGATTAAGTTTGGGGGAGCTCACTCCCACAGCCATGACCCTGCAGATGGCAGACATGACCTTGGCTCATCTCGAGGGCATCCTTGAAGATGTGCTGATCAAAGTGGGAAAATTTGTCTTTCCAGTAGACTCTGTAGTCATTAATATAGAGGAAGACAAACAAGTCCCACGCAGCCAGGAAGACCATTCTAATAAATCAGGAGTAGCATTGATTGATCCGAAAAAGCGGGAACCGACTCGTGGATCGAGATGGCAAGGCACTTCAATCTCAATCACAGTTTGAAACAACCAAAACTCAATAGTGCTGACTGTGAAATTGTAGAAACAAAAATTCCTACCAGTTCTGAACTAACCACTGATTGTAATTTTCAGAATTCAATGAATGAGATGAATTTCCAGTATCTTGAGCATCTTGAAGTTAAAATTCTGAACTCCAAGTTTAAATTAAAAGATTTAGTCTTCAGTGTTGGAGAAAATAAAGGCATAAAAATCCAGCATAGTGTGAAGAAAAAGTTGAGAAAACAAAGTTCAGTGGTTTAATTCTCAAGGAATTGCCTGAACATTTAAAGTATGTCTTCTTGCAACCAGAAAAAGGAAAGCTAGTTATCATTTTAGCTAGATTGGCTAGGCTGGAAGAGCAAAAACTGCTGGAGACTCTCAGAAAATATAAGGAAGAAATAGCTTGGTCTATAGAAGATTTGAAAGGAATCGGTCCTTCAATTTGTATGCACAAGATCCTATTGGAGGAGAATACTAGAACTTCTATAGAACATAAGAGAAGGCTGAATCTAATAATGAAAGAAGTAATCAGAAAGAAGTACGGAAATGGCTAAACGTGGGCTTCATATATGCAATCTCAAACAGTCCTTAGGTGAGCCCAGTACATGTGGTTCCAAATAAGGGAGGATTCACTGTGATAAAAAATGAGAAGAATGAATTTATTCCTATAAGAACTATGACAAGATGGAGAGTGTGTATAGACTACAGGAAACTTAACACTGCTACCAGAAATTACCATTATCCTCTACTTTTCATTGACCAAATGTTGGATAGGTTATCAAGGCACGCCCATTACTGTTTTCTTGATGGATATTCTGGTTATAACCAGATTGCAATAGCCCTAGAGGATCAGGAGAAATCAACATTTACATAACCTTAAGGCACCTTTACCTTTAGAAGAATGCCATTTGGATTATGTAATGTTCCTACCATCTTTCAAAGATGTATTATGTTTATATTTTCTGACTTGGTAGAAGAGGTTATGAAAATATTTATGGATGACTTCTTAGTATATGGATCCAGCTTTGAAGATTGTTTGAAAAACTTAGAAACAGTTGATTCGCACGTAAACGTGTAGCTAGGCAGCTCCGACCAACAAAATTTGTAAACCTATACCTTCTACTGTTGTAGCCTAGATATTGCAAAGATAAATGACTCTTAGGGTTGAACTTAGACGGGCTTTCTTCACCCAAAATGACGGTGAATCTGCTCAAATTGGGTGAATTTCGCTTGATTTTGGGTTTGGTAAAACAAAGTGGGGTGAATGTTTGAAACTAAAATAAAACAAATTAAAATGTAAAATATAACTCCTTGAAGTGTTAGGTCACTGGGCCTGACCAGCAGTGGCAACCGAGAGCTCTGTGGTCCTTTCCTCGCATTGGGAGGATGACCTATAGTCATTTCCCGAACCGGATATTCATTTAGCTATAAAACCTAACCCTTAATAACTATCCTGTAGTGACCCCCGAGCCCGACCCGACCCGGTTGGCGGATCCGAACCGAAAGCCCGAGGACGCTCGACCGAAGCCATTAATCAAATCCCTTTAGTTATCGTTTTATTAAATTTTAGTTTTCAAAGTGTCACGACTAATCCCAGACTAATCTGTCAAGGGATCCAAGCCAGCCCCGCTTACTCGACATTTTCAATTATCTCCTCAAAACATTTTGTTTATGTTATTCTATTTTTGACCTTTAATTAAGCGAAGCATTTCTCATTTTTTGGCAAGCCCATATTTACAATTTCAAAAGACTCATAACATTTACATTTAACAAAAATGCATTTACAAAATAAAAGTTCGTGAGTTCAAATTGTTTTACAAAATATCAATGTTTGAAAGAAATGGAGTGAATGTATTATGACTCGAGCATACCCAATTCTTTCATGGTTCGAGCTCCTCGACCAGGTCTCGTCACCATCACTTGACTGCGCATTGATAAAACAATACGCTAAGCATTTTCATGCTTAGTGGTTCTATACAGTTCTCTATTCCATTTCAGTTCAATATATATATATCATGCATTTATCAAAATAATGCCTTTATAATATCTATGAAATGTAAAATATACGTATACAAATACACTTTTTATATCATTTTTCACTTTTCTAGCTTAGGATTTCACATAGCCATAGAAGTCAACATTCACGATGTGATTCGGCTTGGTGAATCCGTCCTATTTCACATTCAAGAGCAATGTGGTCTCACTTTCAATATTACCATTTCACATATGACTATAGAAATCGACATTCACGATGCATTCACTGGTGAATCATCCCGTTTGGTTATTCAAGAGCAATGTGATTTCACATTCAACAACACGTGACCTTCATGACGAATCTAGCCGGTGAATCCCGCCATGTCAATATTCAATAATACATTTCGAATCAACTTACTTTTATGCAATAACTTCATTTATGTTCAAATATTCTGACATGCATATATATTTGACAAACATTTCGAATAACAATATCTAAATCAATATATATATATATATATATATATATATATATATATATATATATATATATATATATATATATATATATATACTTATATATATTTCACAAATAGTATCTATAACCGATCATAATCACATTTTCAAATCCATACACTTTCGTAATAAAATTTCAAATTTATTTGCATACTACCGTAACACGTGAAATGGAGAGAGGTTAGTGAACAAACCAATTATCGATTCCGCTTTCTCGGGATATCAACTTGTGGTCGGGGTTGTCGTCCTCACCCGCACCTAGTCAAATACAATTTCTTCACTTTTAGTAGTTAAGCAAATAATCATACTAAACGATTATTCGCTTCGCCGAGGCGGCGAGGTTCGATACGTTTTTCACTTATTCTTATTCCATTCAACCCTCATTATTCATTTTCTCTCTCTTAGGGTCCCTAAACATTCAGATAATGTATCACGGACTTAACGACGCTAAAAAATATGCAAAAATGGGGTCATTGAACAACTCGTGCATCTGCAGACAACCCTTGATTCACCGGCAGTTACCACGCACAACCCCGGCATCGAAGACATCTCTCTCGGGACTGCATCAAGACAGTCACCCATCGTGATCCCCTGCATTCCAAGATGTTCTCAACCTCGTACTGTGCACACCTACGGGCTTTTGCCCAAATGTTCGATTTTTGGCATTCATTTTTCATCCACCAATCTTCTCCAATTCGTCCCATATCAAAAATCCACCATGGAATCTACCCAAAACAACTCCAAATGTGGTTTAGACTCAATAAAAACCCATTTTCCTCATGTTAGGGCTTTTTCCCCAAAATCAAAATCATAAATGAGGAAGTTAGGGTTTGATTTTTCTTACCTTATCTCTTCAAATCTCCTCTTCCATGTTGTTTGATCTCTTAGGAGCAAGAATTGGGAAGCAAAGTCCACCAAAGCTTGATCTCTTGCCAAACCCTAGCTTTTCCCCCTTCTCCCTCAAAAATAGGATTTGCTCTTCAAATGAGCCCTAAGACCACATTTTGGTCTTTTAAATTTCTTTTAAGTGTAAGGCCATGTTTGGCCTACACCCTTTTTTCTCATTTCTCATTTTTCCCTTTTTGCTCTTAAATCACTTATTCCTTATAAGGCCTTGCTCGTCACCCAATAAATCCAATTTCCATTTTTGACATTCTAACTTTTTAATTCACATTCCTTATCATTTGTCATTTATTTCATATTAGCATTTAAGCTATCATTTGACCCTTAGGTCCTCATTTTACAAATTTCCACATTTTCCTTTTTCACTTGGGTCTAGTTCCGGGTTCAATCAATTTCTCAATTTAGCATATAATAATCAATCATATGCTCACACTTTAAATTTACATTTCACAATTTGTCAATTTATCAATTTTCCCAGAAAAACCCAAGTTTGACTCAATTCATACCCAGAATATATATAATAAAATTATTATAAAAATTCTAGGGTATTTTTGGGCCGTTACTCCTTTGAAAAATTGGTAATCATAGAGCATCAATGGTGTCGGCAGTGAAAAACAAATCTCCTTGACTCACCTTATAAGGGATCATAAATGATAACTAACAAACATCACCTACTAACATTAAGCATCTAATGAGCCCAAAAGATTATCATAATAACCATTCAAGGTGAATCTAAGGA
This sequence comes from Tetrastigma voinierianum, assembly GCA_016808115.1. Taxonomy (NCBI): domain Eukaryota; kingdom Viridiplantae; phylum Streptophyta; class Magnoliopsida; order Vitales; family Vitaceae; genus Tetrastigma; species Tetrastigma voinierianum. The sequence goes on along the minus strand of JAEQBH010003330.1, from coordinate 283,672 downwards.
TTTTAAACCTATAGTTCAAGGGAAACACAAACCGATAGTAAGTACCGTGGTGAAGAACATGAACCCTCCGCTTGGCCTTCGCATCCTAATTCCTAGCAGCCTTCCCCTTTAAGGAGGAAAGGTTTCTAGCCCCTCATCCTCCAAGTTGTCATCCTTGGAGGGTGTTTGGCTGCCTAGAAAATGAGAGAAAATGAAAGAAAGTGAGAGAAACTAGAAAAGAGAGGGAAGAACTGAAAGCTTCCCGCCCAAAAGTTTTATTAATGGAGAAGATCTCATAAGGCTGAAAGTGGGCTTTATATTGCCTCACCTAAGCAAAATTACAAAAGAACCAAAATCAAAAGCTATTACAGGATAAAATGGGAAGAAACCAAAAAGGGGACAAAAAAGTTAACAAGTCAAACGCTAGGAAGGAATAGTCATCAGCGGTAATTCATATGTGAGTTGAATAGCGGGCGTGCCAGGAGGTTTCCTCGCAACATCGCAAAAATTTCGTAGGTTGTGAAATTTTCAATCCCGCAAAATTTTTTGCAAAGGACTCAATTTCCTTGCATTTTCTGGGCTCTTCTTCCTTCTCGGCTTCGACCGCACGCCGAGTTCAACTCAAATTGCCTGCGGCTTGGATCGACTAACAATTTTGGTATAAATAGATTGCAAAAACTACAAAATTAGTCACAAATGCATCAAGAGATAGCTGGGACCTAATGTGCTAATTGGGTTAATTACTGATTAGTACATAAAAGTGCTCAAAACCTGCAATAAAACAGGTTCAAAATAGCACTTTTGAGATCTAATCACACTCTAAACCTACACATTTCTAAATTCCTAGCAATGAAACAAAGAGAGAGCAATAAAAACAAATTATGTTCACAAAAATGATATTTCAAAAAGGTTGTGAATGAGTAATGCCTAACCCTCAGTAAGTATCACCAAAACCCTTGCTCAATAACTATCTCGAGAGAATGAATGCCATACAGAATTAATTATCAAAAGAGCCTTCTTCTTGGTGAATCAACCAGAGACTTCCACCCAAAACCTAAGTGTTTGTTTTATCAGTTCTCAACAATAAAATGCCAAACTACACTCTCCCCAACCAAGCCACGCCTCCACCTGCACACTAACCAACGTAAAATGTGATCAGACCCACTCTTATTCCACAAATTCTTGTCATAGGGTGCACGTCGAATCGACCTCACCAAAGTCCATGTAACTGGATCTACCGATGACTCCCAACCACTTAAGGCTTAGGGCACCAAGTCATAAGGATCTTTCGACCACAAACTTTTTCGTGTTTCCCCACCCGACTTGAATGATTTCGAGATTCCGAAGACCTACAACTCGCTTCAACTCCACCCATCCATCCACGTAGCTGAGCACTAAGCCTGGCTCCCAACCTGCTAGCTTAGTGGCACCAGTTTTAAAGAGCCACATATACCCTCCGACCGTGCCTCCTAGTTTCGCTGCAAGCGTTGCAATTTTCTTCCTTTTCTTTTTCTTTATTTTCACTTTTTTTTATTTCGAAGACACATCGCCTTCTTTCACGGGGGTCCTTAACCTATTAAAGGTAGTCAACGAAACTAGGTAGGTTTTGCAGTTTAGGAGGTTAGGCAGTTTTTCAGCCTATTGTTGAAAACTGAAGTGCACTGTGTGTGGTTAGCTAAAGGTGGAAAAGAAAGGTCGAACGTAACAAGAATTCAACTAATCATCCACTCAACTAGGCATGGAATTAATCTAACAACAACAGAATTGAACAATGTTTCAATTTTTCAAACTGTAGGCTAAACAAAACACAAAAAAAAAAAAAAAATTGGGGCAAAAATGTTGCAAATGAGTTAAGAAACTAAACTGTTTGAAATGTATAGTAGTGTGTATGACTAAATTTTCAGCTTTTTCAAAAACAACTTTCTCAACAAGAAGCGAAAAGCAAGCCATTAAACGTGCAAAATGGGCTTTGCTTATACATACAGAAGATTCGAAAAGTGTAAAACAAACCGATATCTACAGTATAAGAAAATCACTTCCTTCACTAACCCTCCCCCCAACTAAATGCACCATTGATCGCAATGGGGTGTGGATTGGAAAGGTAGTGGAGGAAGTGCTACCTCCCCGCCGTGAGGCCTGAAGAGGTGTCCCCGCCCGACAGCAAGGCCATCGGGCGGAGGGAGCCGCAATCGCCGCACCGCAAGACATCTAGTGGAGGGTGCAGGCCATTGCGGAGGGAGGGTCAGTCCTACCGGGAGGAGGAGCGTAAAAGGCCCGAGCATTGCACATACGGAGATTGTGTGGCACCTGTGGCTCGGATCCGTATAGCGATTTGGCCCGATTCTAGGGCCGCATGGCGCCGATCCAGTCATGGTGGCCTCAATGCAAGTCATCCTATCTTCTAGTGGCTGTACCGGGCAAATGAATGATGGTCGATGTGGTGGAGAATGTGCGATCGCACCCATGATGGTAAAAAGTCCTGTGGAGGAGATGGTAGACGGATCGCCGAGGTCGCGCTTAAGTGCTCGGCCTAGCAATATCTGAATGGGCAGCTGGCATGGTGGTCGAGGGCACAGGAGGTACAACTGGTACAGGAGCCGGAGGTACTGGAGCAGCGGTAGCCGGAGCTGGAGAGGCTGGAGCCTGAGGCTCCGCAATGTGCTCTGTTGTAGGGGGCTGGTCCTCAGGTGGAATATCGGCAGCTGGCTGGTCCTCGGCTGGGTCCGGAGGTGGCAGATGATAGGAACGGGGCATAGTGTGCCACCGATCAATGGTAAGGACGACCTCGTAGTCTCACCGACGCTCCAATCTAGGCTCCTCAAGGAAGCCGATATGCTCTAGCATCTGGCACAAGAGTCTCGGGAATAATAGAGGCATGGACTCAACTTGGGGTAAACTCCTGCGATGAACTCCGTCCCGACCGAACAAAGGATCTCATATAATAAGCCTGATAATAAACTAAGCCCTCCTCGATAGTTCCGTATAGTGGCCTCCAAGACGGCTCCTCTCCTCCTCGGGACTATATACCGGAGCTGAAGAGATTAGGACCGCACATGTGGTCTATAAGACGCATGCGCGGTGGGAGCTGCCTCCTGAACATAATCATCCTGACGGTAGTGTCCCCAGAGAGAAGACGGACCATCTCCCTGGGTGAGGGATGTGGCCACTGTCTATAAGCTGCCGAGTTGGCGAGGACCACCGACAGATTAAAAGTAGCTGTGATGTCAGAGGCCCTGAGTATGCCTGGTCGGCCATCGATGGAGAAATGAATAGCCGGGCTAAGTTGTCAAGGCCGATGTCATCAGGATAGAACTCAATGACCACCCGAGGGTAGAAAAACTGACGAGGTGTCATGAACGGCCCCAGGGAGTACTGCTGCACTAGTAGCATCGAGTCTCGGAGCTCCGGGTCTTGGGAAAAGTCCGGGAGATCATAATGAACCTCTGCATGTAGCTCCCTCTCACTACAATCGCATTCCGAAATGGGGTCAGGGAAATATGTACGCCTCGGGTGATGTGAGGTCGAGGACAAGTCTGGGGATTGGGGGCTCCAAAGAATGCCCTGATGTGGTGGTGATCGTGGCTCACAGCCCCCGACCAAGACTCGGGCTCGAGTCCCTGCCTCTTGGACTGGGCCGGGCCCCACGAGATGGCTGGATGCTCAAGTGCTGAGTGGGCCAACCCGAGCGTGGTACCCTGGATAGGGCACGTAAAGGAGCCCACAGCAGGACTACCCTGGGTGGTAGCAGTGGCAAACGAAGTGGTGGCGGCAGTTGGGGCTGCAGGGGGTGCGGCGACGGCGTTAAGGCCATGTGGGATGCGTGGCGGCGGCGCGGCCAGGCTGGCCAAAGGATGCGCGCCGCAGCCTGTGGTCAGGGAATGCAATGACAAAGGCGTGCCTAAGGCCACAGGACGCTACGGTGGCGCTGGGGTCAAGGTACTGAATCAAGGCACCCTAGGCCGGAAAGCGTGAGCACCGCGGGTCTTCACCATGGTTAGGCTAGAGGAGGAGAGTTGGAAAGGGTAATTTAAAACTGAACTGAGGTTTGGAAATGAAACGGGAAGGTGGAGGTTTATATGCAGGCAGGGGGTATGGAAGGCCTCGCTTCAAATTAATGGCATTAAGTGCCTACAAGTGGCCAAAAGAAATGAAATTTTAAAAGGGCTGCGTGAATCGGCTGCCGCAGCTAGAAGAAGATGAAAGGGAAGGAGACAAACAGTGCAACCTGCGAAATTTCGCAACCTGGAAATTTCTAGGCTCAAAAACTGCTCTCCTAGCCCACTGCAACACCTGCAAAAACCAAAAGAGAAAAATTAGAAGACCTGCTTAAAAGAGAAAAAAACTAAAGGAAAACAAACCAAACAACAACATGGGACACAAAAAGATTATTAAGTAATTAAATTATAGTGACTTCTGAGATATTGCAGAAGTCGCTCCTAAATGTGTGGTCAGGAGGTTTCATGGGGGGTCAAGAAGGAATTCTCCTCGTTTACTGAAAAAGTTGAGTCGTATATGGCTTCAGCCTTTGGCCATTGACCTTGAAATAATCATTGACTTTGGCATTGAGCAGTTTACCTAACCATCAAGGTAGACTTTTGGATGGTGAATGGCCCAACCATTCTGATTTAAGCTTTCCCCGAAAAATATTTCGAGTCACAGAGTAGTACTGGGTCCCCTTTTGGAAATGTTCATGAAGCATCAGCCGATCATGCCACCTCTTCAACTTATCTTTGCAATTTTCGAGCCGAGGTAGGCATCATTTTTCGCCTAGCCTGCTTGATATCGAGGAGCCTGAGACCAACTCCGCCCATGTCCAAGTTCAATTTTTTACTGCCCCACCATGCCTGTATTTAATTTCCACAGTAGGTGGCAAGCTTTGCCATAAACCAGCGATAAGGAGACATGCCTAGAATGGTCTCAGAGCCGTCCCGTATGCCCGCAGAGAGTCGGGCTACCTTTGAGAGACCAATCTTTCTAAGCAGGAATTTACCACTTTCATCAGTATGGTCTCTCGATTTCCTATCACAGCTCTTACTCGCCACTGTCTGAGGATGATAAGGTGGCCACCTTGCGGCTTCGACATCGTACTTCGATAGAGATTCTCAAAAGATTTGCTGCAAAATGTGAACCTCCATCACCGACATGGTGCATTGGGGACCCCGAATCTGGAGAAAATGTTTTCCTTCAAGAATTTCAATACGGCCTTGTGATCTGCTGCTCTACATGGCATTGCTTCGGCCCATTTCAACACATAGTCAACTCCCATGAGAATGTAAGTATATCCGAAGGAAGTAGGAAATGGTCCCATGAAGTTGATGCCCCAAACGTCAAATAACTCAACAACCAGAATAGGGTTCAGTGGCATAATGTGACGACGAGAGATTTTTCCCAACCTCTGGCATTTGTCACATTATTTGCACATGGTATAGGCATCCTTAAACAAAGAAGCGTCAATGAAACCTACCCGCAAAGACCTTCATCAGCTGCTCGAAGTGAAATGACCTCCACATGCACTGTCATGGCAGTGGCTGAGTATCCCTTCTTGTTCTCCTTCCAGCACACACTTTCTGATTATTTGATCAGCGTAGTATTTGAACAAATAAGGTTCTTCCCAATAGTATGAGTGGACTTTTGCATGGAAGAATCTCATTCCTTGCGTTTCCATTATAGTTGGCACTCCTCTATTACCAAAAAGTTAGCAATGAGCAGTTCAAGGAGCACTGGCCCACAAAGTGAGTAGAGACTCCTCCGGGAATTCATCATAGATCGAGGGTCAGGTGTCGGTGGTGCTATGGTTAGTCTGGAAAGATGATCGACAACAACATTTTCTACACCCTTCTTATCCAGACCGCAGTTGAACTCTCAGAGTAAGAGGACCGATCCAAAAGTTTTTAACCTCGTATTTGGCTTAGTGAGCAGATATTTCAAAGCTGAGTGATCTGTGAAGATGATTATATCAGACCCAATCAAATACGCAGTAAACTCATTCGCATCAGACTACTCCCAAAGAATTCTTTCCTGCGGGTAGTGTAATCTTTGAGTTTCATTCAATGTTTTGCTCGCATAGTAAACCCACATACGGTTTTCTCCTCCGCTTTGTCCGAGAACCACTTTCGACAATGCAGGTCACTCAGATCACACATGACCTCGAAGGCAACTCCGCGCTAGATGCCCCCCACCATCGGGTGCAAAGGGTCAAGGTTTCCTGAGCTCTTCAAACCTTGTCGCACCCGTATCCCACTCAAACTTGGCATATTTTTCTAGAAGCTTATAAAGTGGCTTGGAAATTTTTGAGAAGTTCTGTAAGAATCTCCTATAGAAGTCTGCATGCCCCAAGAATTGCCTCACTGTCTTCACATTGGTGGGAGAGGGTAATTTAGAGATCAGCCTAATTTTCCTCATTCACTTCAATTCCCTTCTCGAAATGACATGTCCCAACACTATTCCGTTCACCATGAAATGGCACTTTTCCCAAGCTCAAAGACTAGGTTCTTCTCATCGTATCTATGGGTGACGCTCCCAAATGGATGAGGCATTCACAAAGCTTCAGATTGTGATATCATCCATGTAAACCTCCATAATGCGTTCTACCAGATCACTAAAAATAGTGAGCATACATCTCTGGAATGTGGCAGGGGCATTACACAAGCTAAATGGCATCCTCCTTTAGGCATATGTGTCAAAAGGGCAAGTGAAGGTAGTCTTTTCCTGATCATTTGCAAAGAATTTCAACTGAAGTAGCTCGAATAACCATCCGTAAAGCAAGAGAAGGGTGGCTCAAACTCTTTCCGTGAGCCGATCCATGAAAGGTGTAGGAAGTGATCTTTTCTTGTCACCTCATTCAATCTTCAGAATCAATACATACCTCCGCATCAGTAAGGCGTGGGTAGCCTCTCCTTTGCAGATTCGCAGACTGTAGTTAACTCTCGATTTCTTTGGCACGACTTCGGGTCAGGCTTCACCTAAGTGCGCATCGATATGGGTAAATAATACCAAGCCAGAGTAACTTCGTGACTTCAACGCGACCACTCTCCTCCCGCATACAGGATTCAATCTCCTTCAGGTTGCCTAATCCGCCACTCTTCCTCTAAATAAATGTGATGAGGAAATTGTCGGGCTAATGCCTTTAAATCGAATTTTCCACCCCAAAGCTTGCTTGTTACTCGAGGATTTGCAAAGCAGATTGCCTTCCCCTGGAGTGCCTCAAAGGACGACGATATAATAACTGGATAATCGTCGTTTTCTTCCAAAATGTATATTTTAGTTCCACATGTAGGCTTGAGATCCAAATTGCTGAGATTCATTTTCTTCTCTCCGATAATGTAGAGGAAGAATTTCATTCTTTTTCTCCAAAGGCCCATGTACTGCTCATGCTTAGTCCCGCTGTTTACAAGGCTGTCGACAACTCCCGGGTTTAGCACGCTCTTGCACTTGTCGCCGTTAGCCTTGTTTCTTCAATAATTGTGTCTATTATGCAGACTTCTTCACACTCATCTTCCACTGGTTGCATATGCTTTTTACTTAAGTGGAAGATATTAAGTTCCAAGGTCATGTTCCCAAAGGTGAGTTGCATAACCCCCATTTCCCTTAATTTATAATGGCATTTATAGCCAAGAATGGCCTTCCCAATATATGGCATGGTCAGCCCCCACCGCAACCGCTCCGTGTCAAGTACGACAAAATCCACCGGATAATAGAATTTTTCCACTTGTATTAGAACATCCTCAATAGTCCCTTGTATTTTAATGTGACTTATTTGCCAGAGACAAGGTGGATGGAAGTGGGCTTAAGTTCTCCCAAACCCAACTGTTTGTACATTGAATATGGCAATGTATTACCTCAACCCTCTAACCCAGTGGCCCTCCTCTTCAAGGATGAGGGAGGTTTAGCTAAGCATCCCTTGAGTTGTCATCTTCAAAGGGTGTTTTGGCAGGTGAGAAAATAAGAGAAAGGGAGAGAAAATGAAAGAAAATTGCAGAGGTGGGAAAGTTCCCAGCTTTAGCGCTAATTTTATTGATAAAATAAAAACTAACGGGTAGATGAGCTTGACTAAGCTTATATAGCGCTCAGAGTCAAGGAAATTACATAAATGTATGAAAGACCAACAATTATATTAAGGGCATTTTGGTAAAGCCACAAACTGCCAACACAAAGAACAGGCAACTCCATAAATTTAGCAAGTTGCGAAAATTTCAACACCGCCAAACTTATACTGTCACCTCCTTTGCACTTTAGCTCCACCGCTTCTCGATTTGCATACGCAGCCTTCGAGTTCGGCCCGCGTTCATCAAATTAACCCAGATAGTTGATATAGTGTAACTGGGTATGCAAAACTACAAAAATATCCACAAAATAGCATCAATAGTATGGCCTGACCTCAATGCATTAATTGGGTTATTTAAGTTGATTAGTACACAAAAAGTGCTCAAAACCTACAATCAACAGGGCTTAAAACAGCACTATATGGGCACTAATCAATTCTCTAATCAGGATTTTATTGGCCTACTCTATTCAAAGACTGTTTTGAATGGGTAAAACATTGTGATGCTTGTCAAAGAATGGGCAACTTAAGCAGAAGAAATGAAATGCCCCTGCAAGGAATTCTTATGGTGCAGATTTTTGATGTATGGGGAATAGACTTTAAGGGACCTTTCCCATCATCATTTGGCAATATGTACATTCTCCTAATTGTGGATTATGTGTCCAAATTGGTGGAAGCAACAGCTTGTCCTAGAAATGATGCCATCACAGTGGTTAGGTTTATACAAAGAAACATTTTGAGCAGATTTGGAGCACCTAAAACAATCATCGTGATTTAGGAAGCTATTTGGTAAATAAAGTTTTGCAAAACTCATGAGCAGGTATGGAATCAACATCTATCGGGATTGTCATTTATCACCCTTAATCAAATGGACAAGCTGAAACAATAGAGATAAAAAAATTCTAGAGAAAAACAAGAAATGCAAGGTAAAGGACTGTCTATAAAATTTGACGATGCATCATGGCTTATAGAATCAAGCATAAAATCCCATTCAATGTCCCCATATTAATTGTATAGAAAAACCTTGTCATCTCCCTTTAGAATTGGAATGGCCAAGGTTAGGGCTATCAAGAAACTGAACTGTGACTTTCAAGCTGCCAAGGAAAAGAGACTACTCCAAATGAATGAACTGGAAGAATTGAGAAATGAAGCTTATGGCAATGCCAAAATCTACAAAGAAAAGACCAAGAGGTGGCATGATCAAAAGATCCTTAGGGGGGAATTCAAGGCAGGAGAACAAGTTCTCTTATACAACTCTAGGCTCAAGTTATTTCCAAGGAAATTGAAGTCAAGATTGAGTTGTCCATACACAGTGGTAACAAGTACACCCTTTGAAGCAGTAACACTGAAGACTGAATCTGGAAGTGAATTCAAAGTAAACGGTCAGAGACTAAAGCATTATCTTTGAGGAAGCATAAAGGAGGTAGATCCAGACAGGAAAAGGAACGAGAATTGAAATGAAGACACTCATGCATCGTGTCTAGCTATGACATTAAACTGAGCAAATTTTTCAGAGGCAACCCAAACAAAATTTTTATTTTTGTTAACTTTGATCGATGTCAAGTTACTTTATGAATTTTAGTTTTAATTTTGATTTTGTTTGAAGTTTTATTAGGAAGTCTCGACTACAAGTTAAATTTTTGGATAGGAAAGATGAACTGGAATCAAATGTTATTATAAAGCACACTGCATCAAACTGAATTGTGCAGAAAATAGCTACAAAGGGGAGTATTTCTATTTCCCTAAAAAAATTATAGATAATAATACATAGTCAAGCTCGAGAAATTGATGATTTTGTGAGCCTAATTAATTAGATAAATTTTCGTGTGCTAATTGTTTAAATTCTTTGTTACATTTTGATGCTAATGAGATTGTTGTTCATAATTGAATTGAGAATTTCTGTTGCTATATATGTTTTCACAAGCCTGAATTGTGTAATTGGATTGAATTGTGGGTGATTAACTGAATTGGGAGGCAGTTTAAAGTTGCAGAAATTTGGGGAAACAAATAGTTGGTCGTGACAATAAAATCTTTGTTGCGACACTAGAAGGTTCGGTCGCGACATCACTTACTACAAAATGATGGAAACTTGTCATGACCCTGTTTTTCATGTTGCAACATAATTTTAGAAATTAAAGTGAATGGCAACAGAAATAGTGTCACGACCAGCTTCAAATTTTGTCTCGACCTACCTTTTAGTTTTCAGAACCAATTTCTGTTGTGACAATATTTTTCTTGTCGCGATAGGGTTATAACATGTAGACATTTAAAAATGAAAGAAATTTGTTAGGTACAATGACACGTGTCTCGACAGATCTTTATTGTTAGGACTAGCAATTGTTGTAACAACCCTAAAATATGCCATGACATGAAGAATTTAATAATAAAGGGTGGGTGAAATTTTTAATTAATGAGTCACAAGATAAATTCCACATTTAAATTCAAAAGTTATTGTTATGACCTGATCATTAATTATCGCGACATATGAAGAGAAACATTCATTTATTGAGCCATTAACTGAAGAACACTGCAAAACTGAAAAGCCCACCTCCTTCCAATTACCTCACATCATTCATACTCTCACCCAATTTCCACTTTCTTCCCCCCTTTGACATCTCAAATGACAGACTTCCTTCCTAAAGGATGTGAATTTGGTCAAGTAACTCCACAAGAACCTCCCAAACAAGCTCACTCGACCGAAGGTTAATATGGCTTAAGCCGTTAAAACCGTCGAAATCGTCTTTGAAAATGTGGGTTATAAAATTTATCACTTTTCTATCAAAATCACACCTTAGATTTAATTAAAATCCTGGGCAAAGATAACTCCGCCTGCAAGGTGGTCAAGCCCGAAATACAAAAAATCACCTCGTATAAAAAATACACCCTAACATTTTCCAAAAATCCAACTACAACCATAAAAGATCTCTCGGCCTCATCAAAATATAAGATAAGAATCAATCCAACATAATTTCATCGCAACCTGTTTTTCTCAAAACCATGCATGCATATTTTACAAAAGATATTTACATACTTTTACTACGTTTACATTACACCTTATCTTATATATAAATACAACACAAATAGCTTAGGATCGAGGATCTGAAAGGTTCTTTCGCTTCGCACTCGCACCAAAATTATTTAAAATGATAAAATCAGGAGCCAAATGGGCCTGAGTACTATAACTTCTAAATGTTGTTGTCTGGTGTATGTACCTCCCAATATGAAAATCTGTACATAAATGGTTGTAAATCATGATGATAAAACCGAAGCTGCTATGAAAACCATTTCAAAACTCCGGCTTCGAAACTATTTCTCGCCGCTGAAAAATCGCTTCGGTGGTTAATATCTCGAAGTGTTATACCGTGAATCAAGTACTCAACCACGTGGCCCATTTCTCTCAAAACATCGCTCAAACTATTTCATCAAATAAAACTGCTTTCAATGGTGGTTAATATCCAAAGTGCTATACTCCAGAATCAAGTACCAATCAACGTGGACTCCATTTCTTAAATACCCTAGACGTGATGCCATGGAACCCTGAACCCGCATCGTAGTGAACCTCGAACACTACCCGCCTAATATGGTCCTATGAACACTCGCTGGATCTCTATAAGCATAATGGAACCTCGGAACCAAAATGCCCTGATGGAACCTCGGAACCAACACCTCATCACCATGTACTATGTCAACGCGCTAACTATCTATATACCCCGAATGTGCAGAGGGCGACTCACTATATAAATATATACTATATCTAATCCCCAATTACCGACCAGCACAATAGTTAGTCATAATGTCCCATAACCCTGCCATGCACAATCCGAGATACATCTGACTCCAAATTGAGCTGTGTCATCTAGGGGTTTTGCTAAACCAGGCCAAACTGTTTCTTAAGTACTGAAATCGAAATTTTCTATTGAGTATAACAAGTGGGAGGTAAAAAAATGTTTTCTAAATTACATTATATTTTCAAAGCACTTTACAAACTTGTAATTTAAATACTTTCGTTTTCGAAAACGATTTTGAGTACTCACCTTTTTCTCAACTAATTTCTTTCAATTCTTGTAAAGCACGCTAGATTATCTTCGTATGATCCAATCACCTACACAATTCATACAAATTACGAAAATGCCCTCAGTTTAACGTTTTAACCATAAAACATACAAAGGGCTTTCAAATAGACTACATCGAACGAACTTCGATTCTAACAAAACTTTACATTCTAGTCCCATTCGATAAGGACATCGATAATATGAGGTGAAATTGACCAAATGCCCCTACATTAAATGTTCCATAAAACTATCCGTTTTAGCAATTTTTTCAAAACAACCCTATGCTATTCGATGTATTAGACCACACACGTCAGCATAACCACGAAATTCGCACACGTGGTACTACAATTAAATTTTTTCAGAAATTATGTGGGTACCAAATGCTATTGACATGCATATGATTAGATTCTAGACTCAAGTGACTTTCCATAGGATCTAAAAATACCCAAAAATATTTCTGAAAATTATGTTCGAACTGTCCGAATAAAATTCTGAAATTTCAACCCGAACTGTCCGAAAACAAATCTTTAAATTCGCACTCGAATCGTCCGAACACAATCCCGAAATTCAAAATTCATAAAACCTACCCAAAATTTTGGGATCAAGTTTACGACCTTCACGCCCTAAGAAAATTTCAAGCCATTACATAGCCTTTGGCTCAAAATAACACAAGTAGGAAAATTTCCTACCTCAAGTTTGACAAAATGCTAAGATATTGGTACTTACGCCAGAGCCTCGCCACGTAAATTCAACTTTGCCTTCGTCGACAAAATTTATTTCTTTTAGTTCAATTATTTTAAAATGAACTTTAACTCAAGCCATTTTCAATTTTTGAGATTTTCGAAAATTGGCCCTTGGAAGTCATTGGCGACTCTATCACCTTAAATTCGTGAAATATTCCAATCAGTTCTTAATTCATGAAACTTTTCTGGTCACTAGATTTTTGCGAGACAAATTTAACCCGCCAGTTGGTTTCATCATCCGAGATCTAGAGAATTTTCTAGGCTTCCCTGAACCATTTTGGCAATTTATTATTATTATTATCCTTTTGAAATTCCATAATTTGTACTCACCCCCTCCACTTTCCCTTAATTGCAAAGTGTCACAATTCTTGAAAACTTTACACTTCACCCTTTAAAACAATCCTTCAAAATTCGGTCATGGCGCTTAAAATTATGAAGCCTCAGCATTATATACGACCCTACTTAAGCACATATCGGCACCCTCTCGAGACGGGGTGTTACATCAAAGCCAAATAAACCATTGATAGATGTATTATGGTAGGCTTCACTAAACTGGAAAAGGAAGTTGCAAGTTAGCTAGAATGAAGTTGAATGTTCAGATTTAGAAAGATGTACTCAATAGAAAGAACAAATAAGGCTTTGAGATCAAGCTTGTAAACAGTGAAGGCCTGCGAAAATCCTAAAAACAAATGCACATGGTCAAAGTGAGTCCTTAACAAATTGTGAAAGATTAGGGACATCTTCTCGTCTACCACAAATAAATAGTCCAAAGTACTAGAACTTGTTAGATTATTAGTCAAGGTGAAATCCTAGGCAATACCACTAACAGGAAGTGATATAGGCCATCTATGGAAGTTTGAACCTTTCAAGACTACTCTCATAATATGCATTTGCATACACTCTAGTTCCAAAATTGAGCCAAATAGTCAAAAAATTTCATTAAAACAACAATTAGATGCCTCAAACCCTTCCTTCATTCTAATCCTATAGTAAAGAACCCTTTATTACCCAGGTTTCAGTACAAGAACTTCAAAATGCAGAAAAGGACAAGATTGGGGGAATGTTATTTGATTTGAAAGGAAAAACAAGAATGAAGTATGGAAAAAGAAGAGAAAAATTGAAGGAAATGAAAGGAATGCATAGAAGAAGTCAAAGGTTGTAAATTGTCAAATTGGAATAAGTTTTGTCTTTTTGTCCTTCCTCTCTTGAACAATTAAGTTCATAGGAGTGTTTCAACACCTAGTACCCTAATGCCAACTGGTATGAGAGCTGCTAACCCAAAGTTCTCTAAGAGTGGTAGAAAGCCTAAAAAGATAAGACATTGCACTATTCCTAAAAATCTTTGACAAGTAAAAGAAAAGCAAAAAAAAAGGGCTTTTATCTAAAGGGACTGAATTGATAAGTATGACAGTGGAAAATAAAAATACCAAGATGAGAGTGTGCAAGATGATGATCAAGATCAAGTTTAGGGGAACATTTTTCCGACACGTAGGGAAAGAAAGGATGAGGGATAGAGGCAAAGATGCAAAATTCTGAAGATTGGAATCTAATTTTTAACCTAAATTCTCTAATTATCCACCTAATTACTCAAGCCAACTTACAAGCCTAAAGTATCTAATTGATTCGAAGGTTGTACTTGCCTACATTAGTGGAGACTAATATGAAAAACAAGAATATGGGACTTTGAAGAACTAATTTTGCTTTAACTGTGTAAAGCCCTAGAAGATTAGCTAATTTTTCCAAGGAAGAAGGGAAAGAAGACCATCACACACTCATAGATCAGGATTAATTGACTAAATTGTTTGCATTTCAGAAATCATTACTTTGTTTTGTGATAGTAATTAATAATTTTTCCTAATTCTGAATTGAAAACTAGATTTGAAGCCATACTTCAACTAACTAGTTTTAATTCAAGTTGCGGATTCAAAAGGGATTGCAATATAAAACAGAAAAATGTCCTTAAAAATAAAGCTAAATTGTTTGATGACAAACAAAATTTTCTTCTCTTTGCTTGGGGACAAGCAAAACTTTAAGTTTAGGGGAATTTGATGAGTCGTAAACTCATCTATTTTTAATCCATTTTATAGCTTATTTTTAGTATCTTCATATATGTTTTAATGCCAAATTATGGAATATTTACCAGCTTTGTGTTTTGCAGGTTTTAATTCAAAAAGGAGAAACCTACAACAGGAAAGAAGAGAAAAAAAGAAATTGAAATAGTCTCTGTCGCGACAAAGTTTTGTGTGTTGCAACAAACTTCCAAGTAAATGGCAAAGGAACTCGGTCACAATAATAATTTCCTTGTCGCAACACAAAGGTCTGAGTATTGACAGATGAGCTCTATCGCAACAAAAGACAGCTAAGACATGACAGAAAATGGGAAGAATATAACCAGTCAGCTGAGATAAAGAAAGTTTATGTTGCGACAAAGT
Source organism: Tetrastigma voinierianum (assembly GCA_016808115.1). Taxonomy (NCBI): domain Eukaryota; kingdom Viridiplantae; phylum Streptophyta; class Magnoliopsida; order Vitales; family Vitaceae; genus Tetrastigma; species Tetrastigma voinierianum. The sequence goes on along the minus strand of JAEQBH010003330.1, from coordinate 268,425 downwards.
TGAAGAATATAAGGCAAAATCTATGTCGCGACAGAATCCTCGTCTGTCGCGACACTGATTATGGCAACGTGGAAAAGCTTGTTGAGATAGAAGAAGAGCTTCGAAGAAAGATTTCTTTCGCGACAAGGTGACGTAAGTCGCAACGCTGAAAGAAGAAGAAACTCTAGTCATGACAGATAAACGAGGTCGCGACATGTCATGCTTACTTAGTGAACCGACCTGGTTGCAACAAAAGAATCTAATGTTGCGACATACTTCAAGCTAAAGAGATGTTTCAATGTCCTGGCAGGGATCCTAAAGTCGCGACACAGAGATCAGTTAAACACAGATAAACAAGGCCGCAACAGACTTTTCTATGTCGCGACAAAGATTCCAACACAAAGAAGAGAAGTCTGGTCGTGACATAACAAACTGGGTCGCGACAGCAAATATCAACAACACCAAGAGGCCATGTCACAACATCAAAATGAAGCTGCAACAAGAAATCAGGTTTAGTGGCGACAAAAATCTATTGCGACAAACTTTCTGGGTCGCGATAGAAATTCTGACAATACAAGAAACAATGTTGCAACAAGAACCAAAATGGAAATGTTGTCGCAACATAAAAACTAGGCTACACACCCAATTTGAAGAACTCCGTGACAGAAACTTTGCTGCAACAAAATTATCGATGTCGCGACATAACTATTCAAGGAGCCACACATAAGATTGTCGCGACATAGAACGGTTAGAATAATAGACTTTGCAAGACAGATTGTTAAGGAGCCAAAGAAAGATCTGCCACGACAGAGGAAACTCTGTCGTGATAGAATGAATATGTTGAAGAAAATAATACTGTCACGACCAAGGAAACTTTGTCGTAATGGAATCTAAGAAGGTGCATAGGGAACAGGTTGCGACAAACGAGTACATGCTGCAATAGAGACCTGCGATGAAGATTGAAAACTCTGTCACGAATAACTTTTGTGTCACACAGAATGCAATCCCAGCTTAATTTGGGATCCACAATGTACCTCGACTTAGGCCTAAACTGGGCTCTATAAATAGAAACAATTAGAGGAAAGTAAAGAGGCTAGTCAGAGGAAAAACGAGGGCATCTGGGGAGCTGAGGACTTTTGTATTATATTTTTCTTTTATTTTTCTTTTCTTTTCTTTATTTTCTTTTCTTCGTAGACTACATTTAGTGTAGAATTTTAATTTGTTTACTAGATCTGAAACAATGAATTGTTCAGAAGTTTAGAAGTTGAATTAAATTGTTGAAAGTCATTTCCTATTACTGTTTGAATCCAATGAAATCTAAACAAAAGATGGAATTCATTTCTTTCAGTTGATTGCAGTTACAGTGAAATTTTCCTAATCAGTATTTCAATGTTCACTATGATCCAGTTTTCGAGAAACACAACTTCCACTAGGAAAGATCTGATGCTAGTTATGGTATTTTCTGCACAATTAGAAGGAAATTTCCTGGGTTGAGAATCTTGAATTTATTTGAATGGTGATGTTCATGAAGTGAATTATTCCAAATATTAGTAACTAATACCCATAAAAGGACTGTTTTCTGGCTTTGATTTCCAAGAGGCCCTCTGAGTGACATAGAGATGGATATTCCTGAGAGCATGAAGCATTACTTGGGGGTATGCTAGACTAATATTGAAGAACTAATGAAATCTGAAAGATTACTTAGATAAATCATCAATTTACTCATGGTTTGAGAATTAGCCGAGTGATCTATCAATTTAATCAATTAGAGATCTCTCCTTGGTATGAAGGAATGATCTTGATCCTATGTTAGCTGAGATCTAATCAAGGAAAGGGAGAACTCTTTAAGATCTCAAGGATGAGACATCATTCATCTTGTAGAAATCTAGCAATGACCCTATCTTGGGAAGCAAGAAATCAAATATAAGAAATGGATGGTATGAAGTATTGGAAAGAAAATACGAGATCTTATAAAAGAGAGTGCGATTACAAGTAATTGATTAGAAGCATGGGCTCAATCAACATGACTCTCGATCGGTAGAAAAGTATAGTTAAGGGAGAAATATAAACTATACTACCTTGCCTCTTGACAATTTCATATTCCAATTTATGATAGAATTGAATTAGATTATGATGCAGGAATTGATAATTTCACAGCAGTGAAATCCCGATTAATCAATTTCGGTGATAATGCAGTTCAGTCCAGTTTATGTTTAGGAGTTTAAATTTTTATTTTATTATAGATGTAGAAATTCAGATAGTAGAATTCTTATTTTAGTTACTTAAATTTCTATGAAATGAAACTTCAAATAGAGTGGAACTTGAGTAGTTGGGGTAATTGAATTTTAAATTCTTTTCAATCTCTATGGGAATGATATGCGGACTTATAGGTCCACTTTTATTACTTAATGGAACTGCCTTGCAATATTAAGACCAAACTAAATCTTTAATGAATTCATTGACAAATCCATTTTTCTAAGGAGCATACAAGTTATTTTTGGTCTGAACAAGTTTATGGTGCCTTTATTGAGGATTAGCATATAGTCTTGTGGTAATGGCGTCATAAATTTGTATATATATGATTTGGACACATCAGTGTGTTGGGTAGAAAACAACCCTAACTAGAAACCTAAATAAGCCAACTGGTATTGTTCTCTAATTGTGATGGATTAGGGGTTGGCGACGAGGAAAACCCGAATTGAAGTCAAGATTAGGGGCCAGGTCGAAGTCACGGCAGCAGTTTGGTTACCGTTCTCCCTTCTTCTTTTCTTATTTCAAGTATCAAAATTGTTTGCACAATTATTGAAATGATTTTCAATAAAACTGCATATTGATTTATTTTAAGTATTTTGAGAAAATTGATTGTGAAATGATTGCCATGAAACAAATTGCATGAGTATTGAAATGTGATATTTGAGTATAAATGTATATACCCTATTGTAAATTTCTATGACTGATTTTAATGCGTAATAGAATGTTATCCCTCATGTCGAGTTAAGGATATATTGGTATACCAATAAAAGGGTCAAACTAACGAGTACTTTGAGCGAGCGTAATGTAGTGTCACTCAGTCCATAGCCAGTAGGATAGTGCCGTGATTTTGTTATCCCTACTTGCAGAAAACATTAGCTAAATTCGTTTAAGGGCAAAATGATAAGAATATTTGTGAAAAGCATGATTTGAGTTTCGAATGAAATATTGCATATGATATTGTATACTTTGAAGTGATCAAATGATTTGCAAATGAAAGTATATGAAATAAACACACACACACACACACACACACACACACACACACACACACACACACACACACACACACACACATATATATATATATATATATATATATATATATATATATATATATATATATCCTATATATATAATGTATATTGCATGGACTATTTAAATTGTGCCCAAAACATTGTTTCAAAAAAGTCTCATCATTTGTGTTAAAATAAAATGAAGAGAGAATTGTATAGAACCACTAAGCATGAAAATTCTTAGTGAGTTGTTTTTATCATCGCCAGTCACCCAGAGTGAATAGGTTGAAAGCAAAAAGGCAGGTACAAGTCACGAGAGTACGGAGTAAAGTAAGCTGATATCTTATACGCATGAAACCCATGATCGCTTTTGATACTTTTTGTATTAAAACAATGTTGTGAAAATTAAAATTTGATAAATGTTTGTAAATGTTTTTATATTTTCTTGACTTATAATGTCGTAATGTATAAAAAGGTGGGAAATGGAGCAAATGGGCATACAATGCCATATTGAATGGTAATATTGAGAGGAACAAAACGATGGGCCCCCTTTAAGTTAACGTGATATATAGGTATATATTTTCATAAGATAATTATCCTTTACAAATGAGTATTTGAAATGTGTTTTATTGAGAAAAGGAAATGTATCAGGATTCGTAAAAGAGAGGAAGGCAGGTCAATCACGGTTGGATTCGTATAAGATTCGAGGTCAGTCTTGAGACACGAGCTCCTCGCATGTAGTGAGTATCGAGCGAGTTTGGCGAGGTCTATAAAATGATTTTTGATTTTTTTTTTGTGACATGCATTGCATTTGCATTTAAAGGATGACGTGACTCTGATGTGGATCTTGTCGGTCTTAATAGGTAAGCATGGATAGTAAAGGCCACAATAGGGTCAGAGGTGACTCGGGAAGTTGCCCAAATAGCCTCGTTAGTGTGGATGGTGGGCAAGCGTCCCATGCTCCATCGATACATTAGCAAGGTCAAGCAGTAGGAGGTACTATGGATATCCTTCAACAAATAGCTCAAGCATTGCAAAGAGCAGTTCAACTAGTTGCAGTTGTTCCTCAACGGTTAACCATAGAGAGAATGGCAAAATATCGACCCATAGATTTTCTTAGGAAGATAGATGATGACCCTTCCATGACGGAAAATTGGCTCGAAAGAACTGAGAGAATGCTGCGACAAATGCATTGCACATCGGAGGAGAATTTAGAGTGTGCGACCTCATTACTACAGGATAAGGTTTACCAATGGTGGGTTTCTGTGACTATAACCACACCATCAAAAAGTGTTATATAGGAGTTTTTCCTGGCAGAATTCAGGAAACAGTATGTGGCTCGTATTTACCTAATCAATATGAGATGAGAGTTTCATAATTTGAAGTAAAGGCAGATGAGTGTGACAGAATATCAGAGGGAATTCACCCGGTTGAGCAAGTATGCTCCAGAGATGTTAGTCACAGAGGAAGAGAAGTGTTGTAAGTTTGAGGATGCCCTCAATTATTATATTCAGGCCCATGTCACAAGATTCGTCCATGAAGATTTTTCTAAGATTGTGACATGTGCACTAAATGTTGAAAGGGTGAAAAAGGAAGAGTATGATGAAAGAAGAAGGCAGGTGAAGAACCCACTCGGTCGAGTTCTTATCGACCTTCAGAATAAGAAATTTAGAGGACTACAGGGTTCTAATCAGCCTACAGCTTAGGGACCAGCTCAAACTATCTGTAGCAAGACTATTCTACCGTCACCATTAGTTGCTAGTGCACTAGGAGGTTCATCTAGAGGACTAGCTCCTCCTTATTGCACACATTGTGGGAGGAAACATAAAGGAGAGTGTTGGAGATTGATAGGTGTTTATTTGGTTTGTGGATCTAGTGAGCACAAAGTAAAAGATTATCCTAGAGCCCGTTCTTTCTCAGAACCCCGGACTAGGGGTACAATTTTAGCAGTACAGAAGAGCAACAAGGACAATAAGAGTATTGCATCACCGAGTGCCCCGAGACAAGCGACATTAACCATAGGCATACAGGATGCATGTGCTATAGCCAGGGCGTATGCAATGAAAGCGGTCGAAGATAAAGATGCCCCGGATGTGATAGTTGGTAATTCCCATATCTTTGAGACTATTGTACATGCATTGATAGATCCAAGATTAACTCATTCCTATGTTTGTACTTCCATTCCGAGTTTGGGTAGTTTATTGAAGAGTGAAACTAGGTATGATATCTTGGTGACAAATCCGCTAGGGCATAGTGTCATCATGAATAGAGTTTACAGAGATTGTCCTATCAGAATACGAGAGTATGAGTTTTCAAGAGACTTAATCGAGTTATCATTCAGAGAGTTTGATGTGATATAAGGGATGGATTGGTTGTCCCGACACTAAGTGGTGGTCGACTGTAGAATGAAACGAGTGACCTTAAGGACACCGAGTGGCGAGGAAGTAACTTTTATCGGTGAGAGGTCGAACCACCTCTCTAATGTGATATCCGTCGCTACTGCTAAAACAATGGTTCGAAATGGGTGTGAAGCCTATTTGGTGTATGTGATTGATATGAAAAAGGCGGAGCCTAGCTTATTAGACACCCCTATAGTTTGTGATTATTCGGATGTGTTTTTGGAGGAATTACCGGGATTGCCTCCATAGAGAGAGATTGATTTTGCAATTGACATTGTTCCGGGTGCCACTCCAGCATCCATTACACCATATAGAATGGCTCTGGTGGAGTTAAAAGAATTGAAGCTTCAATTGCAAGAATTGTTAGAGAAAGGATTTATTCGATAAGTATATCACCATAGGAAGGCATGATCTCATTATTAAGAAAGATGAGTACCAGCTCCCCGATTGTGTGTTGATTATAGGCAACTGAACAAAATGACAATGAAAAACAAGTATCTGTTACCCATGATTGATGACTTGTTCGACCAATTGAAAGGTGCAAGTGTCTTTTTGAAGATTAACCTACGATCTGGGTATTATCAATTGAGGATTAAGGATGTGGATGTGCATAAGACGGTGTTTAGAACGCGATATGGACATTATGAGTTCCTTGCTTAATGGTTTTGGTGCGGCAAATGCACCGCTTTCATGGACTTAATGAATCGTGTTTTTCGACCGTATGTAGATCGGTTTGTTGTGGTGTTTATTGATGACATCCTTGTGTATTCAAAGGATCGGGAAGAGCATGATATGCATTTTCGGGTAGTGCTAGAAACCTTGAGAAAGGAACAGTTATATGAAAAACTGAGTAAATGCGAATTTTGGTTCAAAGAAATGTCCTTTCTTGGACACATTGTATCGGAAGAAGAAATTTGAGTGGATCCAAAGAATATAGGTGATTATTGAATGGAAACCACCGAGAAATGTCATAGAAGTGTGTAGTTTCCTAGGATTGGTAGGTTACTACAGAAGGTTCGTTAAGGGGTTTTGATGACTGCTTGAACCTATGTGAGATTGCTCCCGAAAAGTGTGAGATTTGAGTGGAGTGAAAATTGTCAATCTAGTTTTGAAAAGTTGAAAGCATTCTTAACTAAGGCACCAGTTCTTACTCAGCCGACTTATGGTAAAGAATACGTAATTTTTAGTGATGCTTCATTAAATGGATTTGGATGTGTCCTTATGCAAGAGGGTAAAGTGGTAGCTTATGCTTCAAGGTAGTTGAAGCCACATGAAAAGAATTAACCCACGCATGATTTGGAATTGGCCACCATTGTGTTTGCATTGAAAATATGGAACACTACTACCTTTACGAGAGAAAAGTGTTCATTTACACCCAGATCACGAAGTCTTAAGTATTTGCCCACACCATGACGAGGAAGCAACGAGACAACGTAGATGGATAGAATTGATCAAGGATTATGTTTGTGTCATTGATTATCACCCCGGGAAAGCTAATGTAGTGGTAGACGCTCTTAGTAGAAAGTTAGCACAAACACTTCGAGTGTTGAGTGCTCATTTGTCATTGTCAGACGATGGTGCAATAGTAGCGGGAACTGATAGCGAAACCGGATTTGTTGAATCGAGTGCTAGAGGTTCAAAAGAGTGATGAAAAAATTTCTACTATTGTAAGTCAGAATAGAGAGGGGGAAAAAACTGAATTTTCAGTGAATGGGGATGGATCTTTATATTATAGAGATCAAGTTTGTGTATCCAATGATGATGAACTGAAGAAATCCATTCTTGAAGAGGCACATAATGGATCCTTTGATATGCATCTCGGTAGCACAAAAATGTATCAGGATTTAAAGACTTCATATTGGTGGTCCGGAATGAAGAGAGATATTTCGGAATTTGTGACCAAGTGTATGGTGTGCCAAAAAGTGAAGGCAAAACATCAAGTTCCTTTGGGATTATTGAGCCTATTAAAATACCCGAATGGAAATGGGACTGAATCACAATGGATTTTCTGGTCGGGTTACTAGTGACAGGAAGAAAGCATGACTCAATTTGGGTCATGGTAGACCGATTGACTAAGTCAGCTCACTTCTTACCAGTGAGAACTAACTATTCACTTGATAAGTTGGCAGAGCTTTACATAAAGGAAATAGTTCGGTTACATAGGATTCCAATGTCTATCATTTCATATAGAGATCCGAGGTTTACCTCGAGATTTTGGGGAAAATTGCAAGACGCTTTAGGCACTCGACTAAATTTTAGCACAGCTTTCAACCCACAGACGGATGGACAATCAGAGAGAGTGATTCAAATTTTAGAAGATATGCTGAGAAGTTGTATGATCGACTATGAGGGTAGCTGGAATAGACACATTCCTCTAGTTGAATTTGTGTATAATAATAGCTCCCAGTTGAGTATTGGAATGGTGCCTTATGAGGCTCTCTATGGAAAGAAAATGGCCAGAACACCATTGTCTTCAGACGAGTTAAGTGAGGGGAAGAAAATAATCATTTTTATTTGATTCAAGAGACCGAAGAAAAGGTGAAAATGATTAGAGAAAGATTGAAAGTAACCATAGATAGACAAAAGTCTTACGCTGACTCAAAGAGAAAGGACATTCGATATGAGATCGACGAAAAAGTGTTTTTGAAAGTATCGCCTTGGAAGAAAGTCAAGAGATTTAAGCAAGTTGTGCCTTAGGTTCATTGGGTCGTATGAAGTGATATAGAAAGTGGGTCCAGTGGCATATCGATTAGCCTTACCTCCATAGTTGGAAAAGATCCATAATGTCTTCCATGTGTCAATGCTAAGGAGATATAGGTCATACCCATCACATGTAGTCTCTTCAAAGACAATTGAACTTAGACCAAATTTGGCCCGTGTGAAGAAGAGCACATGAGATCTTGGCTCGATAAGTGAGAATTATTAGACAACCGGATTCCATTGGTCAAAGTGTTGTGGAGAGCCATAAAGCAGGAGGAAGCCACGTGGGAAGTGAAAAAGCTATCTGCAGCAATAATACTCATAGCCCATTCGTGAGGCCAATTTAATGAAATTCTTTTAAGGAGGGGAGAGTTGTAATGCCCTAAAAATAACCTAACAGTTTTATAACATGTTTAGGGTATGAAATAAACTAAATTGTATTTTTTTGGCATTTAAATTGCTAAAAAACAAAAAATGATAATAAAAAAACCCTGGAAATTTTACAGGAGTCAAATAAATTTGGTAAAAATGTTAAATGAGGACCCAAGGGTCATAATTGAAAAAGAATAAATGCCAAAGTGAGAATATTGAGAAGTGGAATGTCAAATAGGGAGAATAGGAGGTCTTTAATGCAAAAATGAGAAAATATGATTAAAATGTGCTACCAAAACATGTGCCACATAAAATGGGATAAGACCAAAAGTGGTCTTAGAAGGAGCTCATTTGGGCATTCACATTTGAGAGCTAGAGCTCTCACGTTCTGAGAAAGGAGAAACCTTGTTGGGTTGATTGATTGTCCCCCATTTGGTCCAAGGTTTTGCAAGTAAAGTAAAGGAAAAGAAGAGAATGAAGGAAGAAGATAAGGAAAAAGGGGAGCTAGGGTTTCAAGTTGCAAGAGAATCAAGGTTAAGAGCCACTTCCTAATTCCATATTTGTTTGTTTTGGGGTTGTATTGGGTTAGTTTTCAAGGTGTATTGTGGTTTGGATTGGTGTTGAGGAATTTTTTTTTATAAAAGAAATGTTGGGTTTTTAGGGGAGATGCTGTCAAAATTTTCTAAAACCTATGTTTTTGTTTTGACCATAACTTGGCCATCACTCATCCAAATTGAGTGATTCAAAATTCTAGATTAACTAGACTTCTAGAAGAACAAATCTCTAGGCAATAAGTGTATCCAAATTTGGACCCCATTGGACCTAGAAAATTCGTCAAGGTGAGGCTCTGTTTTCGGATCAATTCTGGTTCAGTTCTGATACAGTTTTGGTGTTTCGGAACAATTTTGGTATTTGGTCCATACGTTGAGTTTCACTCATCCAAATTGAGTGATTCAAATTTACAGGTAAACTAGAATTCTAGGAAAACAAATATCCCTGAAATAAGTGTATCCAAATTTAGACCCTATTGGACCTAGAAAATTCGTCAAAGTGAGGCTCTATTTTCGAGTTCAATTACGGATAAGTTATGATACCGAGTTTTGTGTCGAACTTGATTTTGGTATTTAGGTCATAAAGTTGGAGTTCACTCTCATCAAATTAAGGTAGATTCATTTCTAGGTAACTTAGAATTCTAGGAGAACAAATTTCCCTGAAATAAGTGTATTCAAATTTGTACCCTATTAGACCCAGAAATTCGTCTAAAGGAAGCTCTGTTTTTTGGCAAATTCTGGTTATGTGTTGAAAATAGAATAGTCTCGGATGATTAAGACATATCTGAAGTTTCGAAGCTCCGAATTGGATGATTCCAATTTCTAAATAAAATAGATTTATAGATGAACAATGGAATAAAAGGAAATTGGGTAAAATATGGCTAATTTGTTCTCAGAAAAATTTTACAAGTGAAGGTATGTTGGGTAGAAAACAATCATAACTAGAAACCTAAATAAGACAACTGATATTGTTCTCTAATTGTGATGGATTAGGGGTTGGCGACGAGGGGAAAACCAGGGTGAAGTCGAGGTTCAGGGATAGGAATTGAAGTGCGACGACCTTTTGGTTGGGTTCTCTATTCTTCTTTTCTTATTTCAAGTATCAAAATTGTTTGTGCAATTATTGAAATGATTTTCAATAAAACTACATATTGATTTATTTTAAGTGATTTGAGAAAATTGATTGTGAAATGATTGCCATGAAACAAATTGCATGAGTATTGAAATGTGCTATTTGAGTATAAATGTATATACCCTATTGTAAATTTCTATGACTGATTTTTAAATGCCCTTAATAGGAATGGTATCCACCATATTCGGAGTTAAGAGTTGTCACTCCGTCATGACCAGTGGGTTTCAATACTCAGTAGTGTTCACAAAATGATTTTTTTTTATAACCGGTCGGGTCAGCGGGACCCGTCTTATGTTATAAAACCTTTTATGACACTTGCAACCTGACGAAGGCAGGTGTTGGTGATTTTTTATCTACGCCGCAGAAAACATTAGCTAAATTCGTTTAAGGGCAAAATGATAAGAATATTTGTGAAAAGCATGATTTGAGTTTCGAATGAAATATTGCATATGATATTGTATACTTTGAAGTGATCAAATGATTTGCAAATGAAAGTATGTGAAATAAACACATATATATAATGTATATTGCATGGACTATTGAAATTATGCCCAAAACATTGTTTCAGAAAATTCGCATGATTTGTGTTAAAATAAAATAAAGAGAGAATTGTATAGAACCACTAAGCATGAAAATGCTTAGCACGTTGTTTTTATCATCACGTAGGTACTAAGTGAATAGGTTCAAAAGCAAAGACCTTGCAAGCGTAAGGGGAGTCGCCAAAATCAAAGAAATATACTTGAATGCAAATTAAAGCTCGACCATGCATATATGAAACCCCATGATCGCTTTTGATACCTTTTGTATTAAAACTATGTTGTAAAGTGAACTACGATAAATGTTTGTAAACATATTTATAACGGCTTATAATGCTATAATGTACAAAGGTGGGAAATGGAGAAAATGGGCATATAATGTCATATTAAATGAAAATGTGTATTAAGAACACAATGATGGGCCCCATTTAAGTTAACTTGATATATACGTATATATTTTCATAAGGATAATTATCCTTTACAAATGAGTATTTGAAATGTGTTTTATTGAGAAAAGGAAATGTATCAGGTTCGTAAAAGAGAGGACCGCGTCCTGGATCCGGTTCATACTCTAGGTCGGGTCGGGTCGGGTCGGGTCGGGTACTGGGGCGTGAGCTTCTCACATCCAAACATGACACTCTTAGTCAAGCAATGACACACTCAAAAAGTCACATAATGTCCCCCATTAGTAAAGACCGCAAAATCCTGACCCAGAGGCCACGAGGGCCAGGCCCGGCCCGACATAGGCCTCTTCGAACCCTCGCGAGGAGCTCTCCCTAGGTGTGACTCGCTACGCCTAGGCGAGGCGAACCGAGAAGAGTCAGATGCTTTGTAGTCCACCGGCGGGTTCGCCTGAGGCATGCGTGCAGCTTGGGAGGACCCCGCCGCCCTGGCGAGCCTTCCCTTTCGCCCTAAACGTGAGAAAATCTTCCGTGGGAAGATTTACACCTTCGCCTATGCGAAGAAACATCGTCTAGAACCCGAAAATGTAGTCTTTTTCTTTGCTAAACAAGCCCTTAAACAGAAAACCTTATTTTCCCGACCTAAAGATGGAAAGTAAGCCAAGGTAGGAAGAATCCCTTACCTCCCAAGAGAGAGAGTGATACCCACCACTGGGTGGAAGCCTCTCAAACCCCGGACAACTTTGATTTCCGAAATCTCCCTTCTTGGATCTCTTCAGCAGAGATCCCTCTTTCAGGTATCCCGCAGCGTTTATGACATGATGAACTTTTGTTCTCGTCAGTGAAACGATATGGAACTTAGTGAATCTTAGGAGGAAGCCTTGGCTCTCCTCTTTCTCTCTTCTCATCTCTCTCTCGGTCGAACTAGGAAATTAGGGTCTTTTCTCCCTAATTCCTATTTTGTCCCAACTTAAGTTTAAGTTGGATGTGTGTGCGATAGGTCTTGCGCGTATCCACCAATTGGTGCAGATTACGGCCCGGCGATTTATTTCATCCGTTCAAGTTTAAAATTCTGTCGTGACTTATCACCAGTGTTTAACTTACGAGATTTTGTAAAGCAATCTCATGCAGGTGAATCTTTAGACACCCATTACCTCAGCATTAAATCATTATTCTGATTTACTTGAGGGTGTGCGGGGTAACTGGGTTGCGGAATGAATCAACGGTGAGGTCCGTTCATCAAATGGAGATTTTCAAGAAAATTTCGAGTTTCAACTTGTGCTATTCTAGAAATTTACCTTTTTTCCATTTTTTTTAAAAATTCGATTTTTTTTCTCAGGTTTTACATGATTGGCCTCCAAAAATCTTCCATTGTAATGCCCCGAAATATACCTTAGTTGTTTTCAACGTGTTTAGGGTATTTGTTGAAGGTATAATTTAATTTATAGTGTGTATTATGCTAAATTGAAATTTAGAAGCCAAATTTGTGTACAAGATACAAGGGTAAATTTGTAATTTGTCAAAAAGGATATGAAAGTCATAATATAAGGAGAGGGTAGGCTATTGTAGAAATAACATAAATTGTGGTGCAAATAATGGAGATGGAGGACTGAAAATGAATAAAGGAAAATTAAGTATAAAATGGGTTAAGATAGTTTGGTCTCTCATTTTGGTTTAAATAACGTGATGAAGAGGAAGAGGAGAAGAGAAGGAAAAGGAAGAAGAAGAAGAGGAAGAAAGAGAGCAAAGGTATGGATTCTAAATATGGAACTCTAGAACATGGTTTTTTGTATGGAATCTTGTGTATTTTGGACTTTGGTAAGGTTCACCATGGTTTCCAAACCTAGGGTTTAGTTAGGGAACTGCATCCTAACCTAGTTTAGTGGAAGTTGGAGTAAAAAAAACCTAGTTTTTATCAAGTAGATATGGAATCTTCCCTACATGGATTTGTAAAAAGATTTGAACTTTGGTATGAATCCTTGGATTCTATGGCTAGGGTTTGGTTTAGAAGTTCAAGCCTGCATTATAGTGTTTGTGGGTAGTTTTGAGGTTCCATGGTGGGTTTGATGGGAGGGCATTGAAGGGTTTAAGGAAGAAAAGTTGGTATCAAAGGAGAGTGCACATACATTTCTAGGCAATCCCGCGACGAACGATTACGAGAACAAAGGTGATGCAGGGTACCGCATATGAGAGGCCAAATGGTATTGGTGCAAAATGAGTGAAGTATCGATACCACCTACGAAAAGCTGAGGTTTGAATGCTTGGGAGTGCGATCAGTGGTACCGATACCAGCAGCTCACATTTGCAACCACGATTTTTTATATTCTTACATTAATTGAAACAAATTCGAACATCGAGGGTATAGGAACACAAATAAATGATTAATGGGGATCCAAATAAGAATGAAACTAAGTGAAAAATGCACCGTACCTTTCGTTCCGCCTCGGCGAGTTTGAAGGTGGTAAACTTAATGCCTCTATGATAAGATAGTAAGTTACTAAAAACATATAATTGTAGGAATGCCTAAGACTAGATATTGAATGACATGGCACTTCTTTTATGTGGGCAAGCACGTTCTGATAAGTGCCCGGCACTCTTGTGTCTACGACACTTCTCTCTTGCTAATCTTTGCGACACTTCTCTCCACGCTAATGCTCCCGACATACATTGTGGCGGGCATGTTACGATCGAGTCGCCCGACCTCTGCTAATGCTACGACGAATACGTTACGCGGCGAGCATGTTTAATTGGTGCTTCGACACTCACTGCTGGTGCTGCGGCACTTACATTTACATCAGGCAGACATTACGATCGATGCTTGATTGCTCATTAACATTGCTCACGACGCAGCGCAGTAACATCACGGTACCAGCCGGTGCCATTGTGATGTGTCCTACTCATTTCTTATTACTGGTCTAGGTAATCTAATAATTATATTATAAGAATCTGAATGACGAATAAGAGTAAAGTAATGTACATCGTTCTGCTCTGAATGTACCTACGGGTGCCTCTATATAAGTGTAAGTTTTGTGGTACCTATAGGTGATGAGCTTAAAAGGCATCCATTTTCAGTCCATTTTTCTGATTGATTTCTATCTAAAAAGGGACTGATTATTATGCAGAAATTTGGAATAACTCACCAAAGCTGCTATCTGACGGGAGATTCAAGAGAAGGGATATTGCGATAGAAGGAGCGAGTGGGTGACGGGGAATGACACAGCGAATTTGAATGATGTCGCAGGGGAGAGTGCACGGAAGAAAGGACGATGTCGGCGCTGGCCCAGGTAATGAAGAATCACATCAAGATTCGCAACCACAAAACTCCGGTCGCAACATAAGGGCAATTAGAAGGCGAGCCGAGTCATGACATAAACTCAAGTCGGTGACCATGAATTAATGAAGAACAAGATATGATGTGACACCATTTGGAATCACGACATAATTGAGAGCCAGGCTGATAGACATGGAAGTGCGTGACACAGAATAGAAGTCGCGACATAAGATTTTTCAAGAGACTGAACATCGAGTCGCGACATTTAGAAGGAATCGCATCAACACTAAATCGGTGTTCCTAGAGTGGGTATCGGAGACAACTTGCAAGGAATTAAGGTGCGCGGCGTCATTTAGATGTCGCGACCGGAAGTGAGCACCTTCTTTCGGGAAGAATGGATGAGTGATTAGATGGCCCGATGTGGCGACGAATAAAAGCGCGTATCTTGAGACAAATGATGTCGCGACACCATTTACCGGTCGTGACGCAGAAGATCGAGGATGCTAAAGACAAAGTCGCGACCAACTAAAGGTTCTACTTGACGTATCTTCCGAGACATAAATGATGTCGCGACACCATTTCGAGTCGCGACATAAGAAGAGCTAAGGGATGCTAAAGGTAGAGTAGCGACCGGAAAAGCCTGCGGCAGATGTAGACAGCCCGATGTAGCGACAAGGGGTAAGCGACATTAACAACCAAATGGGCCAGTGTCACGAAATCCACAAAGAGATCAAAGTTAGGTAACTTGAACCCTATGATAAGCGGTGCTCTTGAAGGAAAAGCGTTTTCTTGGCGGCTCAGAACGAGAGATTTGGGTAGCCTAAGGCTCATGTATTTTAATTTTCTTTATTTTTTCTTTGTTTTGTTGATTAGATTGTTATTTCTTTTTAAGTGCGGATACGAGCGTTAATTTGACCAAAGTAGATCTTGAATGCAAAATTCTATTTCTTTCAAATTCTTTTTGGATCGTCGAACTCAGGACAAATTTTGAAATTCAGTTTTCCGATGTCCAGATCTACGAGTGGTTTTCTTGATCGAGAAAGCCATTGTAGTAAAATGACCCAGAAAGCAGGCTTCCATTGAATAGACTCACATTGTTAGAATTTATGCTTTCTGTGAAATTTATCGGAAGTTCTTGAACTGATTTATAAATCTACTTCTTTAGTTACGAGCATTTACGTATCGATCCTGATATCGGTGTCTTATACGCAATAGGATTGTTTCGTACTCACGATTTCGGGAGGCCCTCACGGTGACCGCAGAGAAGGCATTCTTGAGAGTTGTGAACAATTTCTCAAAGGTATGCTAACCTGATAATGGAGATCTAATGAGCTCTGTGAATTTTAATCGATAAATCCTCTTCTCACTTGAAACCGAGAATGAGTTGAATGACTTATCAATTAAAACAAGCGGAGGGAGTCACCTCGATTCGAGTGATGAAGTTCAATCCCGGAGTGTTAGCAAAGGATCTAATCGGAAAGGATGGTATTCTTAATTTTTGAGGGAGAGAAGAAGCCGGTAAAGTGTAAACCCGTACTATACCTATGTCTTAGGAGCTAAGGTTTGCGGAGTCCATGTTGCAGGTATGAAGTATTGAAAAGAAAAATATCGAACAAGGTATCCCGGATTAAAAGTAGTTATCTAATCCTCTGTCTTGAAGAATCGAGGAAGATTAGATGATGAGCAGTCAAATGAGGAGAGATCAAGCTTACTACCCTATTCCTTGAAACGAGGTTTTAAAGCTGTGGTTCATGAAACGAGATTCTGAGTAGTCTTTAGGGTGATGTTTCACAATAAGCGATTATTTTCAATGCTCCTTTAAAAGATAAGCGTTCGATCACGAATTTGTTATTTTAGATTTTCAGTTTTAATTCATTTAGTTATTTAGTCACTTTTATGAGTTTTTATTATTTTAAGGTTTGCTAAAAATATTTCAATTGCCTATCAAAGTCCAAATAGTATAGAGTTCGAGTAGTCAGGGTAGTTGATTGAGAATTCTTGAGATCTCTATGGGTACGATATATGGACTTAAATCCAATTTACTACTTGTTCGACCTGTACACTTTACGACATCATGTTAGCAGGACGAAACACATGTACAAATTTATGTGAAGCAAATTATCGAAAGGACTATTATCTAATCCTGAGGAAACTACACCCACTTAAAACTTATTTAAAGGACCAAAGTCTCCTAGAGTTAATCATTTTCAATATTGGTTTATTTGTGCTGAGTGCAGTTAGATAATGCCCTAAATTGGTTGGAATCAGTCTGTCGCGAGATCTCGGGAATTCTAGATCAGCTGCACGAACTACTCCATACTATTTGGACTATAAAACCTGATAATTGGATCAAACAGTCTTTGGAAATTATACTAACACGAGTAAAAATAAATGAACAATCAAATAAAAAGTGGAATAACAGAAGAATAATGAATAACGAATAGTTAAAGAAAATAAATGAACCTTGAATAATTATGGTTTGAGTACATTAGAATCAATGCTATTGTGAAATGTATCAATTCACATTTGTCAACTTACTTTGTTAATTTTTTTGCTTGTATAAATAAGTTTTAAAAAAAATACAAACCCAAACGTTTAATGGATTCATTGGATCTCTCCTTTACCTTTCATTATCTAATCTTTTGCAGTCCTCTCGAATACGGGATTAGATAACTACTTTCGAGGACTCTAATTAAGGTATTTTTCTTTTGCAATGCTTCATACCCATTTTTATGAATGCCTTAGCTCCCGAGTTATCGATTAAGTGGGGATATACAACTTCAGAGTTACTCTTCCTCAAAATTAGAATATATCACCTACTCGCGATTAGATCCATTAACTACGGGTTAGCACTCTGTCGAATCGAGGTGGCCTCTACCTTATTTAAATTGATAGCTCATTCAACTCATTCTTGATTTCAAGTGAGAAGAGAGGATTTATCAGTGAAGCTCACAAAGCTCATTAGATCTCTAATGGCGGTTAATATACCTTCAAGAAATGACCTTAACTCCCGGGATTGTCATCTACGTGTCACTTAAAGACACCTCCTTGAGAATTAAACGATGAACAAATCTTATAACGGTTTATAAGAATGATATTCGAGATCAAAAGCGGTAAACCCGACTCAGTAAATTCGTAGGCGAAATTCAAAAGGCTCTTTTAGGCTTGACTACGGGAAAGATAATTTCCTAACTATAGCATTCACTTAATGGAAGATTTGGATTCCTCAATTCACTTGAATTACAAGCTCACGGCATTCCTACGATCATAAGAATAGCTGTGGTGAGAGTGGAAAGTTGAATTCCCGAGAATTTATGCGAACTTCAAACATTCCAGGTAGTAATTTGAAAAGAATAGAATTCTGCATTCAGCTTCTGCTCAAAATCGACAACACCCAGATCCAGAAAATAAAACGAAAAAATAACACGATAAATCTCATCTAATCTCTAACTATCCACATTGAAGAAAAGTAAAGAAAAGAAAAGAAAACTAAAATAAAGAAAATGAGCCTTGACTACGGTTTCTGTGTGTGTATGAGTTTACTCTTGGTAGATATTTCTGCGTATTCTCAGGGTTTTCTCAGTTGGGCCCTAATCCCAATGCAGTTTTTGTGGATTTTCCAAGTGGGTTGGCCCATGTTAATGTTCAGGTCGCGACTTTAATTCTCTTGTCGCGACATCATCCATGTCGCGACCTCGATCTCACGTCGCGACCTTAGTTCCATATTCTACAGCCTTCAACTGGTTTTCCTGATGTCGCGACATCAATCTCTTGTCGCGACATAAAGCCTACGCACGGGTTTCAAGCGATAATTCCACGATGTCAGCGACCTCGATCTCCGCGTCAGCGACCGCCATTCAAGTCTTCTGCAGCATTCAACTTGTCTTCGGGTGTCGCGACATCGAAGCAGGATCTGCGGGTTTCAAAAGCCCGGTTTCTGTGTCGCGACATCAATGCGTAGTCGCGACCGCCGGTTCCTATTCATATAAATTTCAAGCGAGTTTTCTTGTTCGCAGCAACAGCCATTGTCGTGACATCAGCTGAATCGCGCATGTTTCAATGCTTAGCATGCGCCACTTGTATCTTTCAAGCGGTTGCTCTTGGTATCGCGACATCGAGTCTTAGCCAGCGACATCGGCTTATGGCTACGAGGTTTTCACTTGGGGTTCCGCCATTGGTGTCGTGACATCGATCTCTTGTCGTGACATCAGCTTTAGTCTCTGGAGGCTTCAACTGGGGTTCCTGATGTCGTGACATCAATCTCACGTCGCGACAACAGTTCAATTCTTTACGACCAGGCGGCCCGAGTCGTGTTGCGACCTCTATCTCTTGTCGCGACATCAACCTTTGTCGCGACATCACTTCTTCTGCTTCTGCTCAATCCTCAGCTGCCTATCTTGTGATCCCTGTCGCGACCTCATCAAATTTCCTTCAATTTTCCTGATGTCGCGACCTCATAACTAGACTGTGTAAACCCAAAAACTGCAACATTAGTCAACCAATTGTTTTCATTTCTGCTCTTCCACTTCTTGCAATTTTTTATTCCACCATTTGTTGCATTTTTCCACTGCATTTTCTTCTTTCTTGCCCTTCATAAATAACAAATTTGGTAGGGGTTCTTCATATTCTGTCTTAATTATTTCTTTTTATATTGAAATCAAACGAGAAAAATGGTAAAATAGATGACTTTAAGCTCATCAAACTCCCCCCAAACTTAAATTTTGCTTGTCCTCGACAAGAAAAAGAAAAGAATTGTTTGTCCTCAAACAAAATTGGACATTTTTACATTACATTTGCGATTTTATCCTTCCACTCTTTTAATGTGGAATTAAAAAAAATATCAGCTGTTATTTAAATTCAGTTTAAAATGCAGAAACGAGAAACATATTATACTTCACAATACAAAATCTCTGATAAACTAGTATATACTTGATTTATTATTTATGCCTTGTTTGTGTGTGTGTGCAAGTCGGCAATCCTTCTCAATTTGTATTAGATTTGGTCGATCTTAAGGAGTTTTCTCAAACTATTTATTAAAGTCCCATATGTGTTTTCATATTGATCTCCACTAATGTAGGTGATTCCAACCTTCAAAATCAATCGAGGGTCTTTCGGGCTGTAATGTTGGCTTGGGAAAAGGGTAGGATGAATGGAATTTTAGGTTAAGATTACCCCAATTTCTTTTCTTTTCTCCACTCAGTACTATTTCCTCTTTGTAATTCAGCGAAAACTCCCCAAACTTCATGTTTGGGATACCTATGATTTTCTTCTTTTCAAATTTGTATGCTCCCAAATTTTCTTACGCCAATTCAAACTACAGGAAATTTTCCTTCTTATCACCATTCAAGAATTGTGCTATGTTTTGTCTTTTTTAGGCTTTCTAACACTCTTAGAGAACTTTGGGTTAGTAGCTCCCATACCAGATGGTATTAGGGTACTAGGTGTTGAAACACCCCTAAGAACTTAATTGTTCAAGAGAGTTAGGCCACAAGAAAAAACCTATTCCTTTAAGCTTTCTTTTCTTTTGTATTTTCCTACTTTAGATCTTTCTTTCTTCACCTTTTCTGTATATCTCTTCAGTTCTTCAAAAATTATACTCCCCAGGCTTTATCTCTTTCTCCTATTTGAGTTCTTGGGTCATCATAGGTTCTTTACTGGAAGATTAGTGATAAAGGGTGGCTTGGGATTTTCACTGGCTTATTTTGAAGATATGGAATATCTTGGCTCAAATTCGGGGACTAAGGTGTATGCATAAGCATATATATAATGGTGGCTAGAATAGTTCAAACTGTTCAAGAATGGCCTCTATCATGTCTTGTCGGCTGTTTCACCTAGGATTTCGCCTCAATCAATATTTGATTAATGCCCAAAAAGTGCAATTTTGAACCCTATATTAGATAGGTTTTGAGTGCTTTTTGTACATTAATCATGTCATTTATACCAATTGTAGTGTTCTAGTCTTCTTAGTAGTACTTATGCCATTTAGAGAGTATTTTTGGCTGTTTTGCAGGCTTTTGCGCACTTTTGGAGTTCAATGTCGAGATGAATGATGAATCATGAAGTTTGAACTCAAGTCTCGACCATCGATCGACCCCGAATCCAATGAAAACCAAGGCAAGATGAAGAAAAGAAAATGTGATGCGGTTGAAGACGGGAGGCAATGCGGGGAAGGATCAACAAAGGCTGGAATTTTCGCCCAAGCTTTGCGAAAATTTTTCGCTAGGATTAACGAAAATTTATAACCTTGCAAACTACTGTCTTAGCGAAAATGCCAAATTTAAACTAGACATCTCAATTTAAGCTAGGCACCACAGCGAAAAGCTTTGATTTAAGCTACTCTCACAACATTTTAGCTAGCTTAGCGAAATTTCGCTAACTAAGCGAAATTATCGGCCTTAGCGAGAAATTTTCCATTTTTAAACTGGGCACTGTGATTTCGTAGTTAATGAGGAAACTATCATTTAAAAATTTGATCTCGTCATGCTTTGTAATTAATACTTAAGCTAGCCTCAGACTTGGTGTATTACTTGGTGTCCAATAACTTAGCCAATTTCATAGGTTTTTTGGTATTTTCATACCTTGAGGAGGCCTATATAAGCCCCTCTTGTTTTGTAACAATTAGAGAACAATTAGAGAACAATTGGTGAACAAATTGTGGAGAAGATATTTTTGTAAGTTTTTATTTTTGTAAATAAAGTCTTTTATTTTAGGTTTTGCTTTTATTTCTTTTCTCTGCTTCTCTCTTCTTTCTCTCCCTTTCTCGAAATTTATGACACACCTCTTGAGGATGACAACTCAAGAGATGCTTGAAAGCCTAAACCTGCTTTCTTTGAAGAGGAAGGAAGCTAGCTTCAGTGGTGGGGCATATGCTTGTTGTCCTCTTGTATTAAAAGTTACGGGTAGTGTATTTATGGCTCTTATTCTCAAAACTTAGTTGCACCAACATGGGATGTTATTGATTTGGCCAATACTCTCCATGCTTTAGGGCCCATTGTTCTTTAGATGGTTTTACGAGCCTACGAGATAATATTTACATGTTAGGGTTCTTCAAATTAGGAGTTAAATAACATTTCTTTGTTGTTTATTGTTTTGTATCTCTCCATGCGAGGATACGGTGCTCGGGTGAGAGATGCCTTTGTTGTTCTTTAGATGGTCTTTACGAGCCTCTGAAATGATAATTTAATGTTAGGGTTTAAACTAAAGGGGCCACTCTTGCATGTGCTACACATTTTGACTCAAATAGGAGATGTTTCATGGAGTGAGAGTTTGCTAGTTAAATAGATCGGTTATGCCATGGACTATAGGTTGCATGTCATGCGAGGATAAAACCCAGGACCTTGTTTGCCCTAACTTGCCAGTTAGTGACCTAATTCTTCAAAGTTAACTTTTCACACTTTAACTTCAGTTTTACAATTTTCGGTTCAAACATTCCCACTTGTTTTGAAACCCAAATCAAGAAGTCCAAATAAAAGCCTTACCTTCATGCAGCGATGCAAACCATTTTTAGGATGAAAACCCATCCCGGAGTGTTAAGTCCTATACCACTATCTTGCCGATAGCTTGACTACGGCGGTAGTAGGAAACAGGTGTATAAATTTTGTTGATTTTAGCTCAGCCTACTGTGGCACGAATCAATATTCAAACAAGTTCTAGGACCATGGATTATAATTCCTGAATTCCCAGAAAATTTTCCTAATTTCAGTCAAAGTTTCAAAGGTGTTGTTGACCGAGGTGTATTATTTCCTTCAAGACTTGCGTTCATTCATACAATCTGTTTACAGTGAGTTTAACGATATTATTACATCGATAATAACCAATTTCTCAATTTTTCCACCTAAGCGAATCGAACATCAATAAATACTCTTGCACTAGGTTCTTTATTCATGCCTCTATTCTTTTGAGATAAATTGAAAGGCGAGGCAGGAAGTATTAATTTTGATTCCTAACGAAATTAAGCTAACCTGAAGCAAAAATTCAAAACGCATGATCAACCAATTTGTAAATCAAATTTTATTCAAATATCAAAAGATTTCGATATTGGCCTGGCCAATTTCATTTACAAACATTTTTGTAACTAAGTTCAAGGAAAAACTCTCTATTTCTTTGCTCGAAAATCCTGTCTTTTCTTGGAAGTTTGCGGCTGACTTGAAATTTGGTTCACAGAGACCTTGAGCTCCTCGAGTGATTCATTTGTTAACAAAGGTGGATTCAACAATTTGGAAATTTTGCTTCTCCCTTTTTTCTTTTGGAGCTTCTTTGTTGATGGATTCTATCTGAAAATCCATGTTGCCTTCCATCAACCGCTCTCTGGATGACACCACGTTTTATGGAACAAGGAATGGAATTGGTTTGTTTTCGACTCCATTCATTCCATAAAAACAGTGATTGCCATCCTTGGACTCTTTTCTGCTCTCATCCTCCCTCATCTTCATTCTTTCTGCTTGTTTCTCTTCCTTTATTCCCCCATCCTTTTATAGTGAGTTGCGTCTCTTGGGAAGAACAAGGTCATTTATTATTTCCTTAAAAAAAAAAAATTTTCTTTTTTTTTTTGTAGGAAAATAAATTCTTCAATTATGCCTAACATATTTTCAACTACGATTTTTGGCTTTTCATGGAGAATTTTTGATCGTTGAATTTTCATGAAAGATGAAATGAATTTCTTAACTCTCCTCTGATTATGCTCCTTGAGAAGCGAAATTTTCCACTATTTATTGGCTAGATAGAGAGATGAATTTTTGTTTAACATTTTATGACTATTTATTCTCACAAGAATTGAAAATTTGGGTGAATTATAGTTCCATGGATATTGAATGAGGACTAGATAACACAGGTTCAATGTTTTGACATTCCTTTTGAAATCTATACATTAACTATTGGTCATTAAAGTCAAGACATTCATTTGAGTCACATTTCAGAATTTCTATGTTGTGATTTGAAGAAAATTTCTAGAAGTCATGCAGGAATGTTCTTTTCTTCTTATATTTCGGGTTACTGACTAAATTTCATCATTCGACTTCGTACTCCAACATTCTTGGTGACCTCTAAAACTGATGTTGGAGTCCCAAAACAAAAACAATCAAATTCACACCGAGATCAAATTAATTCAATTTCGCTCAAAGCGCTACCACTCAATTTGTTTTATCATGCAAGGTTGACAATTTCTATTATGTCTCATATTCAATAGTTAAACAGTCAACACAAGATAAATTCCCCGAGACTTGCAATCATGCTATATCAAATATAAAATCCTAACAATTATTTCAAATCAAGCTGTAAGTAAAAATGAGACCCGGAGAAAAGAGGAGCCAAGCTCACGCTTTTTACAGTTCCACATTCATGTTATGTCGCTATCTGAAATGTGAATTCGAAGTTACTTCTTTTTATACGTCATCGATTTCTCTTTCCACAATCTTTGCTTCATTTTAGTTTCTAGTTGGTATACTGTTCCACCCAAGTATCAATGCATCCGACTTGGCCTCTATGGCTGACAATTAGGCTCATTCCTTCCACTCTCTTTAAGCTCTTGCCATTTGCTCTAGGGGATTAGGAAGATGGTCTCATGTCGCATCTAGAAAACTCATCCCCAGCAGTATACATACCCTCATCTTCACCGAACTTGATAGTAGGAATTTCCATCCTTTGTTTAGAAATGAAAAATGGGGGAAGAAATCTGCTAAAATAAGCCTTCATTAGCTCTTTCCCATGTGTAACGAATCCATATGTTAGTGAGTTAAACCATATTTGGCTACATCTCTTAAAGAATGGGAACAATTAGCGACGATGGCACTTCCTTGCCGTACACCATTCAATTTATTTGTATTGACTATCCTAAAGATCTTTTAAATGTTCCTTGGGATCTTGATGGGATACCACGACTGAATTGGTTACGATGAGACTTTGGCGATCGAGGCTGGATCGAGCTCAAAATCATTTCGCATCCTATTGCTGGTTGTCTCTTTGCTAAATATTTATCTTGGATGAATGATTCAGTAAGTCCTCCATAATTATGGTAGATTTGGGCCTTCTAAGCGCTCTCTATGTGCTTCATTAGTGCTGTCTTTCATCTGCCATGGTTGGGTTTTACTTGCCTTCTTTATCTTTCTCAAGCACGGGTACTCCTCTATTTAAAGTGTCATTTGGAATCAGATGAGTCATTCTGTTTCCTATGCATTAAATTTTGTCCTGAAATCAAATCACTTACATTAATAAGTTAGTCAAAACAACAAATATATTCAATATGGTTTTGTTAAGGTTTAGTGGCTAAAAATAACCCTTTGCCCAGAAAACTATTTTTTGTTCTTTTCTTTAAAATGTCAAAATTAGTATTTCCTTTCTTTCATCCCGAATATTTAGATTTACTAAATTCTTTACGATCCCGAAACACTTGGCGCTCATAAAACATTAACAGGACCAAAACACATGTACACAAATTTATGTGGCGCAATTATCTGAAAGGAGACTATATCTAATCCCCGGAAACTACACCATAAAACTTGATGGAATTAAGTCTCTAGAGTTAATCATTTTCAATATTGGTTTGGCCTAATATCTTTGCAAGTGCACAGTCGATAAGTAATAAATTTAGTTTGAGTCGGATATCGATCCACGAGAGATCTCAAGAATTCTAGATCAACTACCACACGACTACTCAGGCTCCATACTATTTGGACTATAAAATGATAGTGGGATCCAGCTTAAGGTGCTGGAAATTATACTATCACAGTAAAATAAATGAACAATCAAATAAACTGGAATATAAAGAATAATGAATAACGAATAGTTAAGAAAATAAATGGACACTGAATAATTATCGTTTAGAGCACACATTAAGATCAATGCTATTGTGAAGTATCAATTCCTATTGTCAACAACTATTAATTTTTTGTGTGTAAATCAGGTTTAAAAATGTCAAGGTTAGTAGTTCGTTTGGATCTCTCCACACTTCACCTTTCATTAACTAATCTTTACGATCCTCTCGAATCTGGGGAATTTAGATAACTACTTTTTAACAGGGACTTCCTAATTCTGGGTATTTTCTTTTGCAATACTCATACCCATTTTATGGACTGTAAACCTTAGCTCCCAAGTTATCGGTCAAGCAAGGATATACAACTTCCAGGTTACTCTTCCTCAAAATTAGAATAGATCACCCTCTCCTTGATTAGATCTCAGCTAACACGGGATTGGCTTCACTATTCGAATCGAGGTGAACTCTCTGCTTATTTAAATTGATAGCTCATTGACTCATTCTTGATTTCAAGTGAAGAGGATTTATCAGTGGCTCACAAAGCTCATTAGATCTCTAATAGCGAGGTTAATATACCTTCAAAATGTTCATAGCTCGAGTTGTCATCTGCATTGTCACTGGAGGACCTCCTTGAAATCGAGCAATGAGACAAATCTTACATAACGGGTATAAGCGATATTGGTCAACTGATAAACCAAACTCCAGTATGGTCGTAAGCTGAAATTCAAAGGCTGCTGGAAACGACCCCTAGGAAAGATAATTTGACTATAGCATTCACTTAATGGAAAATTTGGATTCCTCAATTCTTGAATTACAAGCTCTGACATTCCTGCGATCATAAGAATAAGCGTAATTCGAGCGAAGAGTTGAATTCGAGAAATTTAATGCGAACCCTCAAACATTCGGGTAGTAATTTAGAAAAGAATAGGGTACACATTCGAAACACGCTCAAAATCGACAACACAGAGATCCCGGAAAATAAAAACGAAAAATAACACGATAAATCTCATCTAATCTCTAACTATCCACATTGAAGAAAAGTAAAGAAAAGAAAAGAAAAGAAAAGAAAACTAAAATAAAGAAAATGAGCCTTCGTTTCTGCCGGACTCTCTCGTGCATTATGCGCCAAGCTCTTTCTTATGAAGTGGGTAAGGCTAGCATTATTTATAGGGTTTCTCGGTTGGGCCTAATCCCAATGCAGTTTTGGATTTTTCAAGTGGGTTTGGCCCATGTTAATGTTCGAATTACGGCGACTTTAATTCTCGCATCATGGCATCATCCCATGTCGCGACCTCGATCTCACGTCGCGACCTTAGTTCCATATTCTACAGCCTTAAACTGGTTTTCCTGATGTCGCGACATCAATCTCTTGTCGCGACATCACTTCATGCCCTTGCAGGTTTCAACTGATAATTCCTGATGTCGCGACCTCGATCTCACGTTGCGACTGTTTGAGTCTTGCGACATTGACTTGTCTTGAATTGGCCGCGACATCAATCATTGTCGCGCGACATAACAGGATACAACGAGGTTTCAATTGGTTTCTCCTTGATGTCGCGACATCAATCTGTGGTCGCGACAACAGTTCCTATTCTTGTAAATTTCAACTGAGTTTTCTTATTTCGCAACAACAACCTATTGTCGTGACATCAACTGATCACTGCATGTTTCAATCTTGTCGCCACTTGTATCTTTCAACTGGTTGCTCTTGTTGTCGCGACATCAGTCTCTTGTCGCAACATCAGCTTATGGCTCTGAGGTTTTCACTTGGGGTTCCTTCGTGGTGTCGCGACATCGATCTCTTGTCGCGACATCAGCTTTAGTCTCTGGAGGCTTCAACTGGGGTTCCTGATGTCGTGACATCAATCTCACGTCGCGACAACAGTTCAATTCTTTACAGCTTTCAACTGACCAAGTCTCATGTTGCGACCTCGATCTCTTGTCGCGACATCGGCAACACTGTCGCGACATCGCCTTGTTTCTGCTTCAATCTCGGCTGCCTATCTTGTGATCCACTGTGGCGACCTCATAAAGCTGGGTATGTAAACCCAAAAACGCAACATTAGTCAACGATTGTTTTTTCATTACGCTTTCTTCCACTTCTTGCAATTTTTATTTACCATTCTTTGCATTTTTTCCCTTGCATTTTCTTAACTCTTTTATACTCCTGCAAACTAACAAATTTGGTGAGTTTCTTCATATTTCTGCATCTTAATTATTTCTTTTTATATTGAAATCAAACAGAAAAATGGACTAAAAATAGATGACTTTTAAGCTCATCAATCCTGGATCAAAACCAGAAAGAAAATGATTTACTCTTAATGAAACCGCTTTTAATCAGTATAATAGATAAGGAACACAACAAACAAGTTTCATGGCATTATTGCTTGGGATTAGATAATAGTTCTTGGGTAATAACACTATAAATTTGTATAGGTATTTTGGTCAAATCACGAAAGAAGTGAACAAGTTTTTTGGCGTCGTTATGAGGATCGAAAAGAATTTGGTGAATCAATATTCTGACCAAAAAGCGAAATACTAGTTTGGATATAATTTATAAAAGAAAATAGAAAATTTGCAAAATATGATTCAACGTGATAGTTTACAGCAAACTCTCACTGAAATTTTCATGTGAAACTTTCATGTTAAATACAATTTTAGTATCCAGCGACTCCATTTGATCTCGAGTATGTTATAATTTCGAGGAGTTAATTCATGCACGAGGCGAGGAGGCTGAATTGTTGCCACTAGACAACGGTCGAAGAACACTTAGAGGGCTAGAAAGGTTAGAGTCACGAAATAGCGAGGGTGCAGGCAGAAAGAATTGGCCAGGCGATCAACGAGAATTGCGGCGAGATATTGCCTCGAGCGAGACACTGGAGGACTTCGGAGACCCGGTTATCAAGATATGAATACTTTCGGCGAGTGAGGCGATAGCGATGATAGATGCTAACAATTTTGAGCTCAAGCCCGATACGATCACACACGGTTCAAGCGAGAACCAATTCACAAGTCACCCCTCAGAAGATCCCAACGAACACTTGGGACGGTTTCGAGAAATGGCGTACGATTAAAATTGAATGGTGTGAGACCAGAAGATATTAAGTTGCAGTTGTTTCCATTCTCTTTAAGAGATATAGCTGCATCATGGTTTGACTCACTACCATATGGATCTTTTAATACATGGGGAAGAGGTGATGGGAAAAGCACAGGCGATTCTTTCCTCCGTCCCTCATTTACGAAGAGGGGGAAATTACTACTTTCAAGCAAGGGAAGATGAGAGTCACGTACCTTTGCTTGGGAGAGATACAAGAAATTTACTAAAGAGATGTCCCATGCACGGGATAGACCTGAAGACACAAATGGACATCTTCTACCACTCCATGAATTATACTTCAAAAGGTATAATAGATGCAGCTTGCGGCGGAGCATTAAGAAGAAGAAGAGCAGAAGAAGCAAGACAGCTGATCGAGGATCTTGCTAAGTGCAACATGAGACCTCAGCCACGAATCCTCGGGGGCTTAGCGGTAGAGCTAAAGAAATGGAATGATTGAAATTTGAACAAGATGCGCCATGGAGGCGAAATTTGGATGCATTGATGATGCATCGGAGTTGGATAAGAATCCTCTCTGCAAAATGAGATAGGGCTTGATGGAAAGAGAAGGAAGAGTAAATATCTTTAGAGAAGTGCTTATTTAAGAGGTTCCTATGCGGAGTGGAGGAGGCCTAACTATTTGAGCGAGCCTGAGAGCATATCATTTCAAGCCCTAGCCCCAACTTTGCAGCCCATTATACGACACATTGGGAACCATAGGGAATTTCTCTTATGGTGGAGGCCACCAACCACGATCCACGAGACATGGTAGAAACTTCCCGGCAAAAGGTATGCTCCCTTGAAAGGTTCAGACAACGAGGAGAGGCGAAATGAATATCATAGTCAAAAAAGGACTTAGACCTTTGAAGACCAGATGTTGCAGTTCATGGGGGAAAATAAAAAGCTGTTAAACTTCCATGAACAAAGGTTTGCGGGGTGGAAGCTTGAAACCAATTCTCGAATTTTCGGACAACCACCAATGCCTCTCTCGAGAACTTGCAGAGAACGCAAATAGGGCAAGCGACCACCCCAACCTGCGAATCAAATTAAAGATGCTTTTCCTGAGCGACCTGAAAAGAAAAATCCAAAGGCTTGCATGGTTGTGCGCTTAAGTGGAAAAGAATTATAGAGAAGGAAGAGTCGAGAGAAAGATGAAAGCAACGAGGGAGAAGGGATCTTTGGAAAATGAGTCAACTTGGGGAAAGAAAGGAAGAAAGAGCGGCGGCAAGAAGAAAGAAAGAAGCAAGAAAAATGAAACTCTATACTGCTGATTATTCCCCTTGATGCAAAGTCAAGGATAAGCGGAGTTCGCAAAATTTTTGAAAACTTTCGGAAGTTGGAGATAAGCATGCCATTCCGCAGTGGTAACTCAAATGCCACTTTATGCCGTTGCTTGAAAGAATTTTAAGCAAAGAGAAGATTTGCGGAGAAGGAGTAGTAGAATCATTTGCTACTTGCGGTGCGGTGATAAAGAAGAATTTACAGAGAGAGATGAAAGACCCGAAGTTTCTGATTCAGCACCATTGGAGGATTTGGGGGTAAAAGGCTCTTTGTGACTAAGTGCAAGTATTAACTTAATGCCATTATACGTTGCGAGGAAATTAAGTTTGGGGAGCTTACTCCCTTCACATTGCCTCTCAGTAAGCGAGATAGAACAATGGCGAAACTGGAAAGTCATTGAAGATGTGCTTGTTAAGGTGGGAAAATTTGTTTTTCTGTCGACTTTATCATCACGGACATTGAAGAAGATTCACAGTCCCTGTTGCTAGAAGGCCATTCCTATGGCTGGAGTAACGTAATAGATATGCAGAAGGGAGTTCTCACTCTCAGGGTTGGAGAAGAAGCAGATGACTTCAATATGCTCCAAAGTTTGATGAATTTAGACACAGATAGGGAAGATTACAAGTTAGTAGATGATGTCTATCTCAACAACTCTAATTGTTATTATGATTGTAAATGCTCCTTCTATCCAATGAAAATGAGATGAATTTCAGTATCTTGAAGGTGTTAATTACGATTTTTCCGCACATCGGTTGCACTCTTAGAAAGGTGTTGAGTCTTCATGAAACAACATTGACAATGGAATAATAATGAAGAGAAGGAATTTCATCAGAGACCGGTCTCGAAGGCTAGTTTAAAGTTGCCAAGTCATACGAAATATATAGCACTTGGAGCTGCAAAAAATGGCTTGATGATTATCTACACTAGACTCGAGTGATCTTTGAGAAGAGCAGAGAAGCTGAAAATTTTGAAAAATTATCGAAGTCGTGCTTGGTCCATATAGATGAATTAAAGGGTATCAATCAGTCAATATGTTATGCACAAAATAATGCTGGAGGAAAATCACGAAAACCGTCTTATTGAACATGAAGAAGGTGAACCGGTCGTAGAAAAGTAGTCGAAAGGAAGTGTCAAATGGTTGAATCTTTGGTTTTATATGCAATCTCGAGCCGGTCAACAGGTTAGCCAGTCCATGGTTCCCCCGAGAAAGGGGGTTCTTGTGTCAGAAATGAAAAAATGAGTTAATTGGCAAACGGTGGCAGGATGGAAGTGGTGTTATCGATTCACAGGAAGGCGAACCGACAACGGGGAAGGATCATTTCCGTTGCCCTTCATTGATCAGATATTGGCCAGGTTAGCAGGACACCCTCATTTTTGTTTCCTAGATGAACCTCGGCTATAACAGTTGCCATTGCACAGTGGGGAGAAAACTACATTCACTTGCCACTTATGGCACTTTGCCTTGAGAAGGATGCCATTTGGGTTTGTGCAATGCTTCCACTGCTACTTTCGGAGGAGTGTATGATGTCCATGTTCTCGAGGATTTGGTTGAGGGAGGTCATGGAGATTTTTATGGATGACTTCACCGATATATGGATCCGAGTTTTGGCGTTATGCAAGCAACTTTGGAAACGATTAGCTTCAAGATGCAAGGACAAACAGCTAGCATTAAACTGGGAAAAGTGTCATTTCATGGTAACAGAAGGTATTGTTCTTGGTCATAAAATTTATGCTACGGGACTAGAAGTAGACCAATCAAAGGTTTTGATTATCAAGACTCTTGCATAGCCCCTGACGAGTAAAGGGATAAAGGTTTCTTGGGTCGCGGTAAGTTTCTATAGGAGATTCATCAAAGACTTCTCAAAATAGCAAGACCATTATGAATTCTTGGAAAGACACAAGGTTTAATTTTGATGACTCTGCAAACGACCTTTGAGAGAAATCAAGATCGGATTAGTTCAAGCACCTATCATGTTTGCCTGAGAATGGGATCGGGGATTCGAATAATGTGTGAGTGCCGGTGGTTCGCAATGGGATGTATTGGGGCAAAGAAGAGAGGATATTGAGCCATATACTATGCTAAGCGAGAACCTTCAATGAAGCCCCGAAAACTGTTCAACTCACGAAAAGGAGATGCTAGCCATGATTTAACAATGTGAAGTCGGGGCATACATTTTGGGATATATTATCATTCACCGCTGACATGGCAATCAAATATCGATGTGAAAAGGAAGCCAAACCAAGGCGATAAGGTGGGTGTTGTTACTACAAGAGTTTAATAAAATTAAAGATAAGAAAGGTTGTGACAATGTGATAGGCGTCGGCTTGTGGAGTAGAAAAAACAAAGTAGAAGAGGAGGAGCGGGGATGAGCAGAGGAACTTTCGGATGAGCAGAAGCATTTTAAATTGTCATTCCAACTCCTATAGTATGATGATATCGTGAATTACTTGGCTTGTTGAGTAGTGCCTCCGGAATTCAGCTACCAACAGAAAAGAAAGCTCAGAACTGACAGAAAGTATTACGTCTGGGATGACCCATTGCTATTTAAAGGAGTCTTGAGCAGTTATAAGAGGTGTGTGCGGAGAGTGAACAATGCAAAATTTTTGAATGAATGCCATGCATCACCATATGGGGACATTTTTCGGGAGAAACGGCTCATAAGATACTCCAATACAGTTTTATTGGCCTTATCTTTAGGAAGCGTCTTTGAATGGGTCAAGTGAATTATGTGATGGATGCAGATTGGAAATATTAGCAGCAGAAAGCAGAAATGCCCTACAAGGCATATTGGTGGTGCAAATTTTTGATGTATGGGGAATAGATTTGCTGGGACCCTTCCCGCATCATTTGGAAACTTGTACATCTTCTTTGGCGGTGGATTATGTGTCAGTGGGTGGGAGCGATAAGCTTGTCGAGGAATGGCAGCTAACACGGTAGTGAGTTTCTTGCAAGGTGCATTTTGGCCCGGTCGGGGAACTCGGGACTATCGCCGATGTGGGGAAGCCACTTTGCAAACAAAATATTTGCAAAGCTGTGGCCAGTATGGGATCAAACATATAATGAGCTAGCTTATCACCACGAGGTAATGGACAGCGAAATTTCAATAGGGAGATTAAAAGGATCTGGAAAAGGCGCCAAGTTGACGGGAAAGATTAGTGGCACCAGGCTTGATGATGCACTTTGGGCTTACAGGACGGCATTCAAAACTCCCATTGGGATGTCCCCATACAGAGTGGTCTTTGGCAAACCATGTCACCTCCCTCTTGAGCTGGAGCTCTGGCTTGTGGGCCCGTGAAGGCGAACTTCAATTTCAAAATTGCAAAGGAAGTTGCTCAATTGAATGAACTAGAAGAACTGAGAAACGAAGCCTATGATAATGCTAGAATTTACAAGGACAAGACAAAGAAATGGCATGATCAAAGGATTTTGAGGAAAGAGTTCAGAGCAGGGGATCAAGTTCTGCTATTGATTCGTGCCACGGTAGGGTGATCGGAATCAACAATATTTTGTTTCCTATGTTCCTCCCTCTTTGAGTAGTCGAGCTCTTTGCGATATAATGATCTAGGGTCGAACACGGGGATGAGTTTTCATCCACGAATGGTCCTTGTCAGAGTATTGGAAAATGAGTGAGACTTTTGTTTGGATTTTTGGATTTGGTTAAAAACATTGGGGTTGTTTGTTCAGCGGTTCGCGCCAATAAGCTTAAATGAAAGTGTGAAATGGTAACCTTGAAGGCTTAGGTCACTAGCTTGATAACATGGGGCTATTGAAGTGTCCTTGGGTTATTTCCTCGCATTAGGGCTAATGACATATAGTCAAAGCCAAAACCGGATCTTTGTTTAGCTATAAAACCTAACCCTAGAACCCATCTATTTGAAAGAGTCAAACCAAATACTAAGCATTCAAAAAGTCCCATTCGGTTTGAAACCTAGAATTTAACCTCATTTTAATGGCTCGTAAATGCCATCTAAGAAATGTCGGTGCATGTCTACCATTAAGAATGCAGCGAACGCAAAGCATGTAAGTATTGACGAAGAAAGACATTAAATGACATTAAACCTAGTTTGGAAAGTTTGGAACCATAAATCTTTGTACTGTATCATTTTAAAGCATGAGGACCACCTGCGAGCCCCAAAACTGGGTGCCATAGCAACCCTCCTCTTCATATGAGGCTTAGCCAAGCATCCCTTGAGTTGTCATCCCCAAAGGGGGTGTTTGGCAAATGAGAAATGAGAGAAAGAGGAGAGAGAAGAGAGCAAAATAAAACCTAAACAAAAGCCGCTGAAAACTCGTATTAATGAAAG
Source organism: Tetrastigma voinierianum (assembly GCA_016808115.1). Taxonomy (NCBI): domain Eukaryota; kingdom Viridiplantae; phylum Streptophyta; class Magnoliopsida; order Vitales; family Vitaceae; genus Tetrastigma; species Tetrastigma voinierianum. The sequence goes on along the minus strand of JAEQBH010003330.1, from coordinate 234,391 downwards.
TTAGGTTACAGTTGTAGGGGACTTAGTCAACCCTAATGTGTGAAATTACAAAATCGCTAAAATATGAAATTACAATAGGGACAAAATGGTATTTATCAAACGTGGTCGTTGGAATCAAAAATACCAAAAACACAAATGAGCAATTTCGCTTATGCTACCTCGCTAGTAGTAAATTCTCGCTATGTTAGCTTAAAATTTCGCTAGCCTAGCTTAAATTTACAAGAGATAGCTTAAATGAGAAATTTCGCCATGAACAGCATTCTCGCTTAGCCAGCGAAATTTCGCTGAATGGTTTAAAATTTCTCATAGCTTAAAATTTCGCTAGGATTGCGGAGCTTTGCTAAGGATTGCGAAATTTTCGCAATCCCAAATGAAATTTTATAACAGCAAAATCCCCTGGATTGCTGTAGCTATACCGCATCACTCGCACTTTTTATTCATCACTTTGCCTTCAATTCTTCAACCCATCTTGACATTTCATCGCCTCAGCTTGGTGTTACCGAGGATTCTCGCATTCAGCACCAATAAGAAGCCCAGCTTGCTGACTGAAGTTCCCAAGGCCTACAAAACTATCCAAAACTATCTCGAAAACAAATCAGAAGCGCTAAGTGGACATGCACATGACAATTGGCTTAATTCATATGATTAGGGCTCAAAATAGCACTTTTTGGGCACTAATCACACCCCCCAACCGACACGTTGCTAGTCCCTTAGCAATGCAAAACAATAAAGGTATGTATGTCAGGCTTTTAGAAAGTGTATGCGGTCTAAAAATGTATACAAAGATAGGCTTTACCCTTAAAAATGAACAATTTACACCCTCGTTCGAAACCACATGAAGAACAAAAACCATATAAGAACTAGTTTTAGGCTGAACATTGATCCCAAGAAATCAACCCGACTTCCACCAAAATCTAATTGTTCCTAAGGTAACTACTGAGCCAATAAATTGCAAAGTTATTCCCTCTCCCCAACCAAGCTATCGCCATGGCCTTAAACTCGAATAACCTAAATAGGATCAGCTACACTCTTATTTCTTTCTTGTTTGCAATGTAGGGTGCAATGCTAAAAACTCGACTTTACCAAAGTCTGTGTAACGCGGGTCCACCGATGACTCCCAACCAATTAAATTTTAGGGCATCAAGCCAAAAGGATCAACTGACCACAAACTCGCAGCTTCACCCCAGATCAATGACTTCAGAATTAAGACCTGGCTAACACTTAAACTCTACCCATCCACCCGCAGTAGCGAACATTAAGCCGATGACTTCAACCAATTAAGGTTTAGGGGCATCGGTTTTAAAGGCTCAGTATACCCCGCGGACCGTGTTCTGCTTCAAGGCAAAGCTACGACTTTTATTTCTTTCTTTCCGTTTTTTCTTTTGCTTTTCCTTGAAGACTACATTGCCTTCATACGGTAACATGTTTGGCTATGGGTCAACAAATCCATACGGCTTAAAGAAAAGAGGTGATAGCTTCACAACCACAAAGAATCAGCAGTAAAGGTGTGAATTAGCTTAGAGGAATGTTCAAGGTTGAATATGTTGGGATTTCAATTGACCAAAAACGAAATCATGCATGGAATTGTTCTATCACTAAGGTGACATACAGGGTTTCAATTTTCCAATTAAAGGTAAGAGTAGATACACAAAATGAAGACAAAAAAGTGATTTGCAAAAGTGTAGTAAACTGTAAATAATGTTGTAAAGCTTTTGATATAACCAAAATGGCTAATACATGCTTAATATAGCTAAACATAAAATATCACGCCTACTATCGCTAATACATGAACCCTATACAAAATGAGTAGGCAAATTGATAAAGCCGAAACTGCATAAAAACATGATAGAAGACACTCCCTAACTCTAACTTTTCCTCCATCCAAAGTATAGATAAGGTCACAGGATAGGAAAGCCAGGAGACAGAGTGCGACCACCCACTCGCGGTGGTGGCGGATCTCGGTTCGTCACGCTGCTGGGCATGGCCCAAGGGAAGTCGAGGACTGATCTCGATGTGTAGGCTCAGGCGGGAGACCGAGGTGACTCATGATAAGAAGGAGCATGGTATGACAATGCTCTAAAGTGGTCTCGGCTCGGGCTAATCTCTGATCCCCGGTGGATGCCCGTAGTAAATGAGTGAACAGACGCATCCATAATGCTAGCCGGCCTCGAACTCGGAAAGAAGATGTTCCGAGAATGCCGCGCCGTATATGAAGGGCCGGAGTGTCGCAGTATCGTGGGTCAAGGAGGTGGAGGAGGAGACGAATCCGCACCGGGCTCCCACCATTCTACCTCTACCCTGAACAGATCATCTCCCCTCGGGGATCCTTCGCTACCTCATCCTGCACTCCCATCCCTCATTGAGGAGGAAAAGAGACGGCATGGTCAAGGATCGCTCTAAAGGCGGACCCGAGGCACTCCGATCCTCCGATGCTGGCTCCGGAATCCCAGATGCTCCAGACCTCGACTCAATAATCGCATCAACAACTAGATCCTCTCGCCGAATCAGCCTCAAGGTAATCTTATCCTCAAAGTGCCAGGCTGGCCATGACCGTACCGAGGGACCGAACCGTAATCCTCCGAGATCCGGGGCATGTGGCCTCGAGTATGGCTCCCGCTACCGAACACTGGGCCAGAACGGAACATGTTGGTCCGGCGTGATCCACGGAAGCATCCGAGGCGGAAGCTGCCTCCTAAGAGTACCGTCCCGCTGCAGACTTGGGCCGACAAATGGACTATCCCCTACCGTGTCGGGCCGCGCCAATCTCGATATCCTTCCGACCGCTCGTCACTGGCAGTCTAATGTGCTTGAAATGTCCGCTGCTCAGAGTACTCCCGGTCGATCATCAATGGTGAATCGGAGCTCCAACGATCTGGTACCCCCGGAAGTCATGGAGGAACCGGGCACCACCGGATAATAAACCTGCTCGTGGGGTCATAAATGGCAGCAGGAGTACCGCGCGGATCGTGCCCTCATGAAGTCTCTCAACGGGGTCACGGCCACGCCGGGCATGTCATAATAGGTCTCCCCATGGAAATCTCTGTCGTGCATATCTACATTCCCTAATCTGGGTCCCAAAGTGAACAACTTAATTCTCCTAACTCGAGGCCACGTGAGCAGATGAGGCGACAGCCTCCTCCCACGTGGGACGGCCGAGGCCGAGATGCTCCAGGACTCCTGGGCTTGATGTCCGGCCCGCGCTTGAGGGCCGGCCCCACGCCGTCTCCAGGCACCGTGAGGGGGCCCTGGTTTCCAACCCGTCTGATACCTCCCCGAACCCCTCGCGGGCCTCCGGGATCAGGTCAGCCCGGCCCGCTCCCCGCCTCGAGTGCTAAATTCCAACTCGGGCCTCGAGGCGAACCACCCCCGCACAATTTCATATCCGTAGTCGAGAGTGATGGCTGTGGCAGGGGCGTGCCCACGCTAGGGGTGGCAATGCGCAGAAAAACACTCAGTCGGGACCGTGGCCCGGCCGGTGGCACAAAGTGCCGCGCACCAAGAAGGGTCTGAGCCTGGCAGCGCCGGCTAGTAGTGGGGGCCTCAGCACGAGGCTCCTCGACCGTGGCTCCGCCAGTGGCAAGGTAGCAAGCGCCCCTGTGGCCTCGAGCGGCAATGGGGACCAGTGGCAAGGGCACTACCGCGAGTCGATGTGGCACGAACAGGAGGTCGTACCGAGGCTCACGGCAATCTGGTGGCTCGTGGCTTGGCGTGACGGTCCTGTAGAGTAGGCGGAGTACTAATGCGGCGCTACAGTGGCGCACGGCCAGGCGTTGGGGCTCTCGCCACTTATTAGTACCCAAAGTATATTTGAACCCTATTTATTATAGGTTTTGAGTGCTTTTGTATACTAATCATTCTAATTAATCCAATTTACACATTAAAGTCCCTATCATTTTTAATGATCATATTTTGTGGCAAATTTGCGCTTTTGCTACCTAATTATGCCGAAATTGTCGAAGCCGATCCAAGCACTCCAAGAATTCTAGTCAAACCTCAAAGATTTCAAATCAAAGATCATAAGGAAAGAAGAGCAAAATGTGAAGAAAAACACCACTGCAGGAAAAACATTCCGCGAGCACCGTCTTCCCAGCTCTCCTTCCCACGCGACCGCTCCTCCAAAGACTCGTTTTCCCGCACAGACGCCTTTTGTTCTTTTGTTATAGTTTTTGGTTTTTCTCCTTTCTACCCTCGTTGTAATCACTTATGTTTGGATTGTATTGTATTTCACTTGGTTTGTAAGGCTATATAAGTGTTAGGACCAAAACACATGTACAAATTTATGACGTTATTACCAAAGGACTATTATCTAATCCCCGGTAACGGCGCCATAAAACTTGTTGTGTGACCAAAACATGTTTGCACATTTATATTAGTTATGCATGCAAGATTATAACGTTATCACCGGCGACTACCATCTAATCCCAACAACGCGCCATAAAACTTGTTGTGTGACCAAATGATGTCACATTTACATTAGTTATGGATGCAAGATTATAACGTATCACCGAAGGACTACTATCTAATCCTCAAAGAAAATCTATAAAACTTGTTGTGACCAAAATACATATACAAATTTATGACACTATTACCAAATGACTATTAATCCAATCCCAGTAATGGAAGGTTATCAACTTGCTGATGATCATACTATCATAACCAAAAATCTCTTAGAAAGTGTAACGATTTAATTTATCGGTTTTGGTCCGAAATTCTCGCAGCGCACAGTCGACACAAATGGATTAAGTCCAGATATCAATCCCACGTAGATCTCAAGAATTTTTCATCAACTACCCTGACTACTCGAAAATTAATACTATTTGGACCATAAATTGATATTAAGTGTCCAGCATTTAAAGTCGAAATTAATCCAGTTCAAGAGAAATGAACATTCAAATAGACTGAAATAAAACAAATGAAGGAAAATAAATTCCTACAAAAAGAAATGAATACTGAATAGTTATCATAGGAAGACACATCAAGAGAAACAGTCATAGTGAACGATCACCTCGTAGTTCATATCGAATTAATTTCGACATCTCAAGTTTCAAAATCATTCAAGGCAATCAGAGTGCACCGGATCTTCCATCGCTCCACATTTCGTTATCTCTTCTTCCTGATTCTCTCGAATTACAGGGAACGAGATAACTACTTTTAACAAGAACTTCCTTAAGCCGGGTATTTTTCGCAATACTATACCCCATTTTATGGACTGTATGACCTTAGCTCCCAAGTTAATGTCACAAGGATATACAACTTCCAAATTACTCTTCCTCGAAATTAAAATAGGATCAACCTTCCTTGATTAGATCTCGCCACCTGAATTGGCCTCACTATCCGAATTGAGGTGAAATCTCTCGCTTGTTTAAATAGATAAGTCGCTCAACCTGCTCTGACTTCAAGTGAGAAGAGGTGGATTTATCTAAGTGAACTTACAGCTCAAAGGATCCTTAATAAGTAAGTTATATAATTAAAGAAATGTACATTAATTCCCAGATTGTCTTCCCAGGTCACCTCGTAGGACCTCCTTGAAATCAGTAATGACGCAATTTAATCTGGGTATAGTAAACTGACATTCAGATCCAAAATCAATAAACCCATAATCTCAAGTAAATTGCAGAACCAAAATGAACAAGATGCTGCAAATTATTACAGAAAGATCAATTTCCGACATAACGCTTACTAAATGGAAGCCGGGTTCCCACCACCGAATCAATCACACGACAAAGATCCTTCCGATCAAAAGAATAACCCGCACCGAAATCGAAATAATCGAATCCCAAATTTGTCTAAACTTCGATGCATTCCATGTAGTAATTTGAAAAGAAATTGAATTCCGCATTCAAATTTCAAGAAGTCCAGATAACATTCGCATCCAAAGAAAATAATAAAACGAAAAATACGACAAACATCTCGCTCTAAAATAAAGAAAGAAAAGAAAGAAAGAAAAAGAAAAGAAAAGAAAAGAAAATAAAGCGTAAGCCTAGGGCTACCCGATCTCTCCTTTGATGCGCCTCCGACTTACTTTAATACTCGTAGCCAGACATAGGTTTTCCGCTGGGCCCTAATCCCAATATAACCCGTGGATTTCAGAGTAGGCAGCCCAAGTTAACGCTCCAAATATAATTCGCCTTCCTTGTCGCGACATCAAACTCATGTCGCGACATTGACTTAAAGTTCGTGATCCTATGAACTGGTCGCTCATGTTGTCAGCGACACCACGCTTATGCTTTGCGTGTTTCGCTTGATCACTTGGCGATGTTCGGCATCCGCGGGCCTCACGCGACATCCATTCTAGTCCTGCGCCTTCAATGGTTAGCCCCCGATGTCGCTGATTATCGGGATGTTGTCGCGACTTGGGCTCAAGTCTCCTCGCACTTCCACCGGCTGTCGCGATGTGACGCATCTCGCTTTCTTTGTCGCTGACATCACTTAATGCTGTCAGATCGTGACCGGGCTGTTTTTGATGTCACACTCCAGCTCGTCACGCGACATCATTCCTTTAATTTCGCCCTTCTTCACCGACCATGAATTCTCGCGCCAAAGATCAAATTCCTTCACTTTCCTCGATGTCAATGACTCAGAATCGGATCAGGTAGACTCCACAATCGCATCAATGACTCAGCCATTCGATATTCGCTTTCCGCCAATCGACTCACTTTATTCCACTATTTCTGCATTTTTCACGTTTTTCTTCTTCTTCCATTCTACCCGCTAATAACAAATGGGTGAGTTTTCATATTTCTGCAAAGTAATTGTCTCTTTTGATATGAAAATTAAGCAGAAAAATGGACTAAAAATAGATGACTTTTAAGCTCATCAAACTCCCCCAAACTTAAAATTTTGCTTGTCCTCAAGCAAAGAAAAAGAAAGATTTGTTTGTCCTCAAACAAAAGGACATTTTTCTCTGTTTTGTTCTGCAGTGGTATTCAATTTAATTGAAATACAATGTATGCATCATTTTCTGTATATCTAGCTTCAAGTCCAGTTCAAGGTTAGTTTCTACTTTCATAGTATACAAAACTAAACTGTTGAAATTTTACAAACAAATATAATCATTAGATCCCGTTGAATAATAGATTATTTTCCTTTCTCATTTTCAGTACCGAGTCAATTAACTCCTCAAAGTCCTTCACCGCTTTGATTGCTCTATCAAATCTATAAGTTTGTTTTTCATATTGACTTCCACTACAATCAGTGATCGTTTCAAGATCAATTGTGTCTTTTGGGCTTATATTGTTAGGCTTTGGGTAATGGGTAGGATGAAGGAATTTTTAGGTTAAGATTACCTGCACTTTTCTCTCCTCTTCACTCTTCTTTCTTATAGTTTCAATAAACTCCCCTAAGTCATGTTCGGGACATCTCTTGATCTCTTCAATCGCAACTGTATGTCCCTATTTTCACTTGTAATTTCACCTGGGAATTTTTCCTTGTTTGTCACACAGTGATAGTGCATCACGAATCTCTTTGTTTTCTGACCTTAGCGAACTTGCTGGGGTAGCTCCCATACCGTATGGCATTAGGTACTAAATAAACACCCCTAAGAACTTGAATGTCTAAGAGAAAGAAGCCACAAGATAAAACTTATCCCTTATAAGCGCTCTTTCTATTGCATTTTCCGCTTTTATCTTTTCTTTTCATTCCCTTTTGAGTTCCTCGAAAATATATACTCCCCACCTTCATTTACTTCCTCCTTAGATTCCTCGGGTAATCATGTTCTTTTACTGGAGGATTGATTTAGAATGGGTTGGGGTTTCCATTGGTTATTTTGAAAATAAAGCTGTTGGGTTCACTGAACTAAGGTATATGCATCAAGATATAGGATGGCTAAAATGGCTCAAACTATCCAAGAATGGCCTGTATCATCTCTGCTTTGTATCATCTCTTGTCAATTTGTATCACCTAGGATTTCGCCTCAACCAATAATCTAATAAAATTCCTAGGAATTTGGTTTGAGCAGTTGTGACTAACCATGGGGAGTTCCTTGACTCATTTTTGTTTGTGAGTATTTCCGAATAATTGATATTCAACGAGGTTCCCTTGGTGATTGTTCATACCTGGCTTCGAAATATGTTTATTCCCTCTTTTATATTCTTTCCTCAGTGCGGACTTATCAGTTAGATATAGTAATTTTACCTTGTGTTTCAATTAAAAGCTGTATTCATTTTGTCATATGCATTTGGCTCATTCTAATCTAACTGCTTCATTCAATTCAGCTCATTCCATCTCGTGATTTTGATGCAGACTAATTTCTACTTTAATGCCCACTATTTAATCATGCATCTTCAGCTAACACAATATTCGAACCCAACAAATTCAAAATAGCACGCACACAAAAATTCAATTCAAGTTTCTCATTTTATTTAAGTTCAATTCTGGCCCAGAACTACAGTATAGAAAAGGAGTGATTGAAACTTGAATGGATAGATCTGTTTTCTTTTGTTTATGAGGAAGTATGAATGTCTCTGGGGATCGGTGAAGTGTCAAGTGTGGGCTGAAATCTTTATATTCTCCTCATCCCTTAACTTTCTCTTTGTCGATGCCTTTTCTGTGCAGTTCATTTGAGAGATCCACCTTTTTGTTCGGTTCATCTGTCTCATTCAAGTGTGTTCATGTTTTTCTCCATTACATCATGGCCTCAAGAATTTTGGCAGGTTATTTGTTGATCAAGTCGGATTCTCTAACCACGTCTCTTCCTCCACAAATGCATCGTTTCCATCTAACACCTTGTCTCTCCCTTCCATCTTTGTCTCAAATCTTTCACGAGGACATGTAAAGAAATTAAATCCATTGATGTTCTCCTTTATGCCTTTCTTCTGTTCATCCCTTTCCTTGGTATTCCCAAGAGCTGATTGTCTCTGTTAACTTGATTGTTGTAGGATGCCTGCGTAGTGAACCGGCTTCTTTAACAGATCTTTATCCCTTGTTTCCATTCCTTTCTGATTTTTTCTCCTTCTTCTTTGGAATTACCTCCTTATCACGATTTCTTCCTTCCTTTTGACTTTGCTTCCATTCTGTTCCCTTTTTACACAGCTCGACTGGAAACCTTTCTTATAGCTACTAATAGTTCTTCTTCCCATTCTTGATCTCTTCTTTTTAGTTCTTTTTCATAGACTTCCTCCCTGAACTCTTGTTCTTGACCTCCATCCTTTTCCCTTGCCTCCGTCTTGTTTGCATGGAAAGCATTTCCATGATTTTCAGTTATCTTATGTTCCCCTAAGACTTTCTCCTTTCTTTGAATGTTCTCCCAGCACGGGAGGAAACTGGCTAAAGGGAAGAAATCCCTCTTGAGAACTCTTTCATCTGCCTGCAGTGTCTGCAAATAGAGGAAATTAACATCGGAGGAGCCGTGTTCACTTCTTTACCTCTGTGGTTGGAACTTCTTCTCTGTTTTTTAATCGGTACCCCCTTTTCTTCTGGTTTCTTGGTCCTTTACTCACTCTGTCGATAAGAGTGGTGATGTCAGTGAACTTCTTCTTAACTTCCAGTCCCCTCTCCTCCGGTAGCCAAACACAAGATTATATGGCTGCTGGGTGTGAGGATCATCCTCTTTTGTTTCGCCGTGGTACCTCATTGCTCAGATTTTCTATTGTGTCCCTATATTGATCTTATATCCTTCGAATAGCGATAGCATGACCGCCTCTGTTCCTCGGCGTGCTCGGGTGTGCAGTTGGAACCAAAGCAGGCTGGAAATAGAACCATACCTTAGCCTCCTCGGTGGGGCTTCCTGTGGGGTTTTTGGTCCTCCTTTCTCACGCCTCGGTTGAGCCTTCCACGTCAGTGAGTTTTTCTCACAGTCTTCTTCAAATGCGGGTTTCTAGACTTTTTGAATTTTGTTATGCTTGTCTGCTGCCATTTCATAAACTTAGTTAATGGCACGTGCTCCATATGGCACCCACACTCCTCTGACGTATACAGTATTGTCCTTTCTCCCTGGGATTTAGTACAGAACTCCTTACTCTTGCTGCATACCTGCTCTTTGAGGTAATGCGCGGAGGTTTCCAACCTCTTCTTTATCATTTCATGTGAAAGGCGATAGGGTTTTGAATCGTCTTCTGCTAAACCCCTTTTCAGCATAGTGTTTCCTCCAGGTTTGAGTAGGCTTCCTCACAAAATCTTCGATTTTCTTTGCTACTTTTCGCTCTTTTAGTGCTTCCTCAGAACTCGTTGGTCCTCTCTCAGCGATGCTTCGCAGTGTTCTTTTCATTCTCGCTCTTCCCCCCGGCTCGACTCTCTTCTTCTCTGACATTGCACGTTTTTCTCCATGAATTCTTCTTGTTAGGTCAAGGTTTGATGGTTTGGCCATTTGAGAAGAAGAGGCACTTCTGAAGATTGGGACCTAGGTATTCAGGTTTGAAAATCGTAGGAGAGAGAAATGAACGGGTTCGAACGGGAGAGTGAAATCGGGAAAAGTACTCCAACCGTTGCAATTCAATCAAAGTTTATGAGCTCTAATGATTATTTCATTTATTTCCACATGTCGCTATGACTTTAACGCTTCACCTTAAACAAGATGTCAGCTATTGTGGCAACCTTGAAAATTTCCAAATGGGTAATATTTCTAATTTGTCGCGACATCAAGTTAATTTTTCATGACCTTTCTCAACCCTTTGTTTGACAAGCCATCCCTTGGTCATGGAGCACATATGTCCTCTACAGTTATGATGTCGCGACAACTTTCTTTTAAAGGAAGTTCTCTGCGCCGCTACTTCACCCTTTAAAGCTCAATGTTCATAGAGTCTTTTCATTCCTAGATACCTAAACTCTTCAACATCAAATGAATCAATTTCACACAGCTATTCATACATGTACTAAATTCATTTCTACGAATTTATATAGGAGAAAAAAATGCTTCCCTTTTTTCCCGTCAGATTCTCCATGGAGCTGTTGAAGTTATCCAAAGAATTGCTCTTCCTCCTTCCTGCACTTTTGCTCACTAACCCGCACATCGGCTGCACTGATTACATCAAACTAAAACAAAGTCCTGCATTAATTTCTAATAAATCAATACAAATTCTAACTAAAATTCATATAGAAAATTAGAAATTCTGCATTTCCTACGGGTCGCTCCCATCACCGCTTCGCTGAGTCCTTATCGACTCAGGGTCGTGTTCCCCTTCTTAGAGATCCCAACGAAGCTCTTTCATTCCTTCCTCTCCGCTTTAAATAATAGCTGGCTTAAGTCTTGTCCATTTACTCCTCGAATTCTTCTCCAAAGATCCGCCTAATGTCACTGCTCCAAATGTATTGCTTGACACCACTGTGTATGGTCCACCCCATTTGGATTTTAACTTCCCTGGAAACAACTTCGCCTGTAAATTAAACAAGAGAACTTTTCCCTCGCCTCCGAACTCCTTCCTTAGATCCTTTGATCATGCCATTTTGTCTTATCCTTGTAGATGTAGCATTATCATAGGCTTTTATTTCTCGCTCTTCCTTAATTCCTCAGATAAATAGAGTAATCTCTCTTTCCTTGCGCTTTGAAATCGAAGTTCAACTTCTCGATGGCCCACATTGCCTTGTGTATTCTAATTCAAGAGGGAAGTATATGGTTCTTCCTCGAATACATTTCTGTATGGGGACATTCCAATGGAGTCTTGTATGCCCCGTAAGCCTACGCTGCATCATCGTAAGTTTGGAAGACCAATCCTTCCCGCTTCGACTCACCGCCTTTTCAAGTATTCTTTAATCTCCCCCGTTGGAAATTTCTCGTCATCTTACTGGTCTCGGGATGATACACGCCAGGACTCATTACATGTTTATCCCCATACCGCCATGAGTTTTGCAAATATCTTGTTTGCAAAATGGCTTCCCATCACCGACGACATAGTCCCGGGCGTTCCCAAATCGCTTCAAAATATTCATTCGCAAGAAGCTCATAACTCAGATAGCATCATTTCTAGAACAAGCCACGCTCCACCCATTTGGAAACGTGAATCAACTCCGCTAGCGCATGCAATGTAAAGATTCCCAAATGATGGCGGAATGGTCCCCACAAAATCCATCCCCATACATCAAATAATTGCACCACTCATAATACTTCTTAGGCATTTCATTTCGTCGCCGCCGATATTTCCAATCTTCCGCATCCCCATTACATAACTCTTGACCCATTCAAGATAACTTCGAAAAGCTTAGCCACAAAATCCAGATTGGAGTATTTTATGAGCTGTTCTTTCTCCTGAAAAGTGCCCCCCATAAGGTGATGCATGGCATCATCCATAATTTTTCCTTGTTCATTTTCTGGCACACATTTTCTTATTATCATATCAAGACTCCTCTTTAAATAAAAGTGGATCATCCCAAATATAATACCCGCCGCCCAGTTTCCTTCCTCATAGAGCGACCTCGGGCGGAACTACTCCACAAGCTAAATAGTTCACAATGTCGTGCATACCATGGAAGGATGTGAAAACCTTAAACAAACTTGCTCATCCGGGAAATTCTCCGTTAATATTACCTTCTCCTCCCTTCTTCGGTGCTTCTTTTCTACTCTTGGACAAGCGATCAAATATCACATTGTCACATCCCTTTTTATCCTTTGATTTCCAATCAAACTCCCGCAAATGTGCCACAGTTATCCCAATTTATCAATTCGCTTAGCTTCCCTTTGGACATCAAGTATTTGATCACGCATGACTGTGAATCACCACATGGGATCCTAAAATGTATTGCCTAAATTTTTACAAGCAAATACTATAGCTAGTATCTCCTTTTCACTGTTGAGTAGTTTCTTATGTCATTGAAGGTTTTACTAGCATAGTATATGTCCGAATATTCTTTCTTTTCTTTTGCCCCAACACACCTCCCATGGCAAAATCAATGAAGATCACACATTATTTCAAATCCTCGATCCCATTCTCGTGCAAATCCATTATAGGTGCTTGTACTAATCGGGATTTTGATTTCTTCAAAAGCATCCTGCAGGAGTCATCAAAATTGAACTCGATCTTTTCCAAAGAATTCGCATAGTGGTCTAGCTTATTTTTGAAAAGTCTTTGATGAATCTCCCGTAAAATCCAAAGATGCCCCAAGAAGCTTACTCCTTTTATCATAGGTTGTGCAAGAGTTTTGATAATGGATACCTGGTACTGGTCTACTTCTAGTCCCGTGGCGTAAATTTTATGCCCAAGAACAATACCTTCCACACTATAAAATGGCATTTTTCCCACCAATGCTAATCGCTTGTCTCTGGGCATTCCTTGAAGTACTGTTTCCAGATTGTTTAAACATTGATCAAAGCTGGATCCATACATAGTGAAGTCATCCATGAAAATTTCCATCACTTCTTCAACCAAATCTGAGAATATAGACATCATACACCTGAATGTAGCCGAGATTACATAGCCCAAATGGCATCCTTCCGGGCTGCAAGGTACCATAGGGCATGTGAATGGTCTTCGATCCTCGTGTGCAATTGCGATCTGATTGTATCCCGGTACCCATCCAAAACAAAGTGAGGGTGTCCCGCTTAACCTCGTCTAAACAACATCCGATCAATGAAAGGCAAGGGAAATGATCTTTTCCCGTTGTCGTGATTCAACTTCCTCAGAATCAATACATACCCTCCATCCCGTCACCGTTCTTGTTAATCTCAATTCATTTTTCTCATTATGGATCATGTTAAATCCACCCTTCTTTGGAACCATGGACTGACTCACCTAAGGACTATCTCGAGATTGCATAGATGAAACCAAAGATTTAGCAATTTGAGTACTCTTTCTTGACTACTTCCTTCATTACGATTCAGCCTCCTTTTGATGTTCTACGCTTGGCCTTAAGTTTCTTTTCCAAAGAGAATTTTTTGTGCATGCAAATAGATGGATCGATAAATTCCTTCAATTCTTCAATGGACCAAGCTATAGACTCTTTATGTTTCTTCAAGATCCTGGCAAGAATCACTGCTCCTCCTCATCACCCCGCCTAGCATAGATAATCACCGGTTTTCTCTGGGTGGTTCTATAACATACTTCAAATGACTTTGCGCTTCTTTCAACACAAGCCCTTCTTCACCGGGTTTCTTGTTGAATTTCTCTTTTTCATTAATACTTCCCTCTTGTTCATCTCTTCTCTGGCCATGCTCATCATAGCTTTCTATAGAATGAAACCGTTGTATGAATAATCGTAGTAATCATCTTCGATATATACCTGAAATTCATCTCTTTTTCATTGATAAAAATTTGATCATTACAATCATTTTGAACATCGTGTTGAGGTTATGTGATTTCATCAACTACATTGGAATTTTTCTCTGCCTATGTCTATATTCCGTATGGCTCAGACAAGTTGAAAGCAAAGAGCCTTCTTCTCCAACCCTCGTGAGAACTCAGACATCGATTAGAGCAGCTCCAGTGAGGCTAAGAATGGTCTTCCCAAATGTAAGGGGGTAAGTACTTGTGAGTCTTCCCTCCATGTCTTAATGATGAAATCCACCGAAAACAAATTTCCTCTTAACAAAGGACAAGATTATCTTCCAAGACTCCTTCCCTGCTTACCATCGACCGTCGCCATTTGAAGAGTAAATGGTGGTAGGAAGTAATCAAAAACTAATTTGCTTGGTAAATAAAGAGAGGCATCAAGTTGGGATAATTAGCTCCCGAGTCCGTAAAGCTGATTTAACTTCCGTCACATCGCACAAACAAAACCCTGATCTTTCATCTTTTCCGCAATTCTTTTCATCAAGGCACCCAAGTATGTTGGAGATTCATACAATCCCTTCTTCTACGATCTTCTCTTGCTCGTAATGTCTTTAAGGAATTTTGGCGAGAGTGGCATCTCGAGTCACTACTTCAAGAGCATACCGATCTCTAGCTTGAAGGTTTTCAAAAACTTAGCAAATCGGGGTTTTCTATTTTTGATTTCGTAAATGTAGGAAAGGCACCGTTGGTGTCTGTGAGCTCGGATGTCCTTCCATTCACTCTTTCCTTCTTTTCTCCAGCTTTTCTTTCCTTTTCCGGCCGTCTTTTCCCTCGTTGTCGCTATTTTTCTTTCATCATCTCTTAACTCCTTCCTACTCCTCAATTTCCGCACGCCATGCAGCCTGGGATTTTTCGTGTCGCTTGGGAAGGCATCTTTTCTTTGGCTCTCAAGCAGTATTAGGCCAGCCGCCTCTACTTCAGTCTCCGTGTTTTTAAGGTAGCATTGGTAGTGTTCGAAAACTTGAAATTGCAGCGCTTGCTCCCACTGCGAACTGCTCACGGAGGCTCAACACCCCTTTATTATCCCCTGGGTGAACCGCAGCGATCTCTGCTCTTCAAAAGATGTGGCCCTCCTCGACTCCGTATTCGCTCCTCGCGGTTCATTTCCTTGCCGCCGGTCGAAATCTCGTAGCCGGCTGGATAACCCCGCAATCTCTCAGATTGCTCGGGCCTCATAAGCCCCTCCACCATATGAGAAGTTCTCATGGTTCCCTCAATCCCCGATGATAATGTGTTGCAGTTAGTACGGCTCTGAAATGGTAGCTTTCGCTCACCCAAATACTCTAACCTCTCCAAAGATCATAAAAATTGTTCATCCGTCGTTTCTCTCAAAGACTTCTTCAATACCCTTTCGACCGGCCTCCTATCTCGTGCGTTGTATGTCTTCTTTCGCTTGTCCATTCGATGCATAATGGCGTCCAACTTAGCCTCCATGGTCAGCCATCTCGCTTCGGGCCCGTAATCCCTTCTCTCAAGAGGTTTCCTCTCAAACTCGAAGGAGTTTTCATATCAGATTCGCCGTGTCCCTCGATCGATCCTCGCCTCCTCAAAGACTTTCTTTACGCTTGAATGTCTGCGATAAGCATCAATGATTCCTTTGATATATCATTTAAGGCATGATATACAATGTCCATTTGAGTCTTCAAGTCTAACCCATGCATCAGACATCTTTTCGAAGAACCGCTGAATCTTCCCAAGCCACGAGAGGTTTCATCTTCTCCCCGTTGAACACTATGATCTCTCCATCTCCCGAGGTGAGACTCGGGTGGGAAAGAATCTACATAAGTAAGCCTCTACCAGCCTCCTCCCCAACCTGTCACTAATTCCATACGGTAAAAGACTGCACTTACGAGTCATTATCCCTTAGAGAGAATGGGAACGATGCGCTTTAATGACTTCCGGGTCTAACCCCATTTAATCCCATCAGATTAGCCATCCCGAGAAATCTTCCTGCATGTTCGCTCGGGGTCCTCAAAGTGGGATGGCTAGTAAACCGATGTCACAACCATCAGTGGATTAGTACCGCTTCAGTTCAAAATTATCGGGCCTCAACCGGGGCAGTCGTTTGATCGCAGAGTACTCATCCCGACAATTGGTCTCCAAGTCTCCATTGTAATCCGTGATCGAGGTCTTCCGACCGCTCTCTATGCTCATTATGTTCCCTGCCTTCATCCACCGCCATGCGGTGGAGTTTTCTCTCGGCCTTCTTTATCTTCCTCAAGCTCCGAAGTGTTTTCTCTAATTCAGATCCGCCCGGAACGATCCCGTGATTCTCGTTTCCTAGCGCATTAAAACTTTTGTTCCTAAACAAAATATAATAACATTAATGTAGATTAGTCCGGTCAACAAATATTTTCAATTTGGTTCTTGTTAAAAGGTCATACTAAAAGAGTCACCGTTGAAACGCTATTTTTGTTCTTTTCTTTAAAAATGTCCAAATTAGTATTTACTTTTATCCGAATATTGATTACTAAAACCTTTCGATCTGCAAGAACGGCGCCATAAAACTTGTTAGGACCAAAACACATGTACAAATTTATGACGTTATTACCAAAGGACTATTATCTAATCCCCGGCAACGGCGCCATAAAACTTGTTGTGTGACCAAAACATGTTTGCACATTTATGCATTAGTTATGCATGCAAGATTATAACGTTATCACCCAAGTATCACTATCTCATCCCCAAAGAAATCGCCATAAAATCCTGTGACTAAAATACATATACAAATTTATGACACTATTACTTCAAAGGACTATTAACTAATCCCATACGCTGCTATCAATTTGTTGGATATCATACTATCATAAATCAAAAAATCTTTGAGTAGAACGACACTTATCGGGTTTTGGTCCGAATTTCAGGTGCACAGTTCACAAGCAATAAACGATCAAGTCCTCATATCAATCCCATGTAGATCTCAAGAATTTTTTCTATCAACTACCCCGACTACTAAAATTAATAATACTATTTGGACCATAAAATGATATGGGTGTCCAGCATGAAGGCTGGGAAATTAACTAATTCAAAGAGAAATGAACATTCAATAGACTGAAATAAAACAAATGAAAGAAAATAAATTCCTACAAAAAGAAATGAATACTGAACAGTTATCATAGGAAGACACATCCAGAGAAATACCATATAGTGAACGCATCAATTCCCGTAGTTCATACTCGAATTAATTTCTTGATTATCTCAAGTTTCAAAATCTATCTAAGGCAATTGTAGTGCAGCTGGATCTCTCCACGCTCCACATTTCGTTATCTCCTTCTTCCTGATTCTCTCGAATTACAGGGAACGAGATAACTACTTTTAACAAGAACTTCCTTAAGCTGGGTATTTTTCTTTTGCAATACTTCATACCCATTTTATGGACTGTACACCTTAGCTCCCAAGTTATCGGTCAAGCGTTTATTACAACTTCCAAATTACTCTTCCTCGAAATTAAATAGATCAACCTTCTCGATTAGATCTCACTTAACACTGGATTGGGCCTTACCTATCCTAATCTGGGAGGTGAAATCTCCAGCTTGTTTAAATAGATAAGTCAAGTTCAACTCGGGCTCTTGACTTCAAGTGAGAAGAGGATTTATCTAAGTGAACTTACAAAGCTCAAAGGATCCCTAATAGCAGGTTAGTATACCTTCAAAGAAATGTACATTACTCCCAGGATTGTCTTCCCTGTGTCACTCAGAGGACCTCCTTGAAATCGTGCAGTAATGACGCAATTCTTAACTGCATAGTAAACTGACATATTCAGATCCAAAATCAATAAACCTATAATCCGAAGTAAATTGTGAAACCGAAATGAACAAGATGCTGCAAATAACTGGGCGTGAAAGATCAATTGACTACAATCGCTTACTAAATGGAAGTTGGGTTCCCCACCATCGAATCACACGAGACAAAGATCCTTCGATCAAAAGAATAACTTCATTCGAACGAAATAATCGAATCCCAGAATTTGTCCGAACTTCGATGCATTCCAGTAGTAATTTGAAAAGAAATTGAATTCGTGATTCGGGCCAAGAAACGAGCAATATCTTAGATCCAAAGAAAAATAATAAAACGAAAAAATACGAGACAAACATCTGCTCTAAAATAAAGAAAAGAAAAGAAAGAAAGAAAAGAAAAGAAAAGAAAAAAAGAAAATAAAAGTGAAGCCTAGGCTACCAGATCTCTCCTTTGACGCATCCGACTTACTTTTTACTATTCGGTAGCCGCGCATTTATGTGGTTTTTCCAGCTTGGGCCCTAATCCCAATATAACCCGCCGTGGATTTCGCAGCAGCCGTGCCCAAGTTATCGCCCGCTGCGACCACTTTGTCGCTGACATCAACCTTACGTCGCGATATCGACTTAAAGTTCTGCATCCATGAACTCCGGTCGCTCATGTCGGCCACGATTACTCCACGCTTATGCTTTTCGCAGTGTTTCAAAGCTCGATCATTTGCGATGTCGCGACATCATGGCCTTGTCGCGACATCCATTCGCAGTCCTTTTTTAGCCTTCAATGGTTGTTCCCGAGCGTCGCAACATCAGATTGTTGTCGCCACATGGGCTCAAGTCTTCCCGCATCCTTCCCACCGCTGTCGCGATGTCGACCTCGCTTTTCTTTGCCGCGACATCACTTACCGCCGCCAGACTGCATCGTTGTTTTACGTCGCGAATTTCGCTTCGCTATGACATCATTCCTTTAATTTCTCTCGCTCCTTCACCTTCCGCCTAGGATCAGGTTCCTCTCGCTGCGCGCATCAAATTCTTCACTTTCCCCGATGTCACGACTCAACCGGATCAAGGCAGGAGCCCACAACCGCATCAATGACTCGCGCTCTTCATATCTCGCTTCCGCCAATTGACCGCACTTTTATTCCACTTATTTCGCATTTTCTACCGGCTTTTCTTCTTTCTTCCATTCTACCCGCTAATAACAAAATGGGTGAGTTTCTTCATATTTCGCAAAGTAATTGTCTCTTCGATATGAAAATTGGGGCTTAAAAATGGACTAAAAATAGATGACTTTTAAGCTCATCAATAAGCCATTTGTATATTAATTTCTTGAGAGACGGATTTTGTCAGAAATAAAATTAGGGCCTAGCCTCCCGTTTTCCCTTTCCTTTCTCCCCTTTCTGGCCATTGAAACACTCTCCGAGGATGAGACAAACTCGGTAGAGGATGGTTGGATAGCCTCTTCCTCCTCAAGAGGAAGCCGTCAAGAAGGTCTGAGGTAACGACTCATTCCCTCTCGCTTTTTTTACGCACGCATTTGCGCGGCTGCTTAAGTTCCTGCTTCTCACTTAGGTTAAATCTCTGGCATGCTCTCTTTAATGTGTATTCGGGCAAGCTGGTTCAACGGATACTTACTCAGATCCATTGAGGCTCGCTTAGTTGTCTCCCTCGCTATTTATCGCGATTAGGGTTTTTAAGATGTGTTTTCACTGTTAGGGAACATTTACGCCCATTTAAACGCATGCTTTCAAAAGGGAAAATCATAGGGTTTAGTTTTTAAAGCAATGAAGATCCTGGCTCGAGAAACGACTATATGTCGTTCCCTAACGCGAGGAAAAAGACCTGGGTGACATGTTGGTTGTCTCTATAAACTCCTAACCCAAAGGGCTCCGAGACTCAAAAGAGCTCCTTCCTTATTTTTCTTCATTTTCTTTTCTGGCCTTGCAAACCACCAACCCACCTGCTTTTATCACCACCTTAAAACCAAATTTAATTCACCATTTTCGGGGCTTCACTCAAATCATTTAAAATGAAGAAAACTCATCCTCGTGTTCTGACCTAGGGGAGCCGCTTATTATACCGGGCAGTAGCTTCTGACTAATGCAGTAGGGAGGAAATCTAGGATATAAAATATTGTTGATTCCGATCACCCTACCGTGGTACCGAATCACTCACTCGCACGGAGGCTCTGGGAGGGGGATGGGGATGGAATGAAGATGAATGATCATCCGATGAATGATCGCCCCCCCCTTTCTTTTATAAGGCCTTGAGAAAGTTGCAGCCGAAGAGCCACAGGCCACTCTCTGCCAACAGCGAAACTCGCAACCGGGCTCCACCGCAAAAAAATTTGATTTATGCCGATTAAAAACAAGAATAAAAATTAATAAAAGCCTAAGCATAATAAAAATAATAAATAAATAAAAATTAAAATTAAAATTAGGCTACTAAAAAGGAAAGTTGCTAAAACGGGAAGTTACTAAAAATAGCCTAATATGAAAATTAAACAATTTTAAGCAAAAATTAAAAATTCGAGTCGTTAATTTGTCAAAGTGAAGACCAAACCAGCTCAATTTCACTCATTTACTCATGGAGGGTCACAGGAGGAGCTCCTTAACCCCTGGGCAGCGGGCTTTTGTGCCAGCCTGCTGCTTGGTCCATTCTTGCTGGATTTTCTTCACTCGGTGACTTGGGCCGACCAATGGCTCAAGTAGGTGATCGATGCCAACTCCCAATCAACTGCTTCATCTTGGTTAGCCAATTCTTGCAATTTATGGACATTTGGCTTCGCATTCTCGACTCCAATTGAGTACTATCGCTCCTCTTCCTTATCACCTTCCACTAGCTTCAGGTTATACTTCAAGTGAAAAAATATCGAGCCCAATGTCATGTTGCCAAATGTAGCCGTATTACCCATTTCGCAATTGATGATTGCATTGGCAGTGGCCAAAAATGGTCTTCCCAGGATAATTGGCACATGATTGGGCCCATTTGCTATTGGCTCGGTGTCAAGCACTACAAAGTCTACTGGGTAGTAGAATTTGTCCACCTTTACTAAGACATCCTCAACTATTCCCTTAGGAATCTTCACCGATCGATCAGCCAATGACAAAGTGATGTTGGTAGGTTTGAGCTCCCCTAAACCTAACCCGCTATACACTCGAATATGGCAAGAGGTTTACACTGGCTCCCTAAATCAAGCAAAGGCTCTGTCTATGCAAGTCCCACTACGCTAATCGATATTGTGTGATCCTGATCCTTGCATTTGATCGGGTCTTGCTCGGATTGCAAGTAATCGACTTGCCTTGCTAGAAGGCTTTCTTTTCAATGCCTAGCCCTTTCTTTGACTGTGTGCATAGGTCTTTTAAGAACTTTATTAAGTGGGGACTTGCTTAATCATGTCAAGTGCTGGAATGTTCACCTTCACTCGCTCTTTAGCACCTCCCCAAATTTCTGGGCTTGGTTTGGGATTTTTCGCTCATAGTGCTCGGGGAAATGGAGGGCACAGCTCTTCACCGGATCTTCACTAATTATTCCCCTTTCAGCTCACCCCTTTCCTTGCATGTTTCGCCAGTCATGGGCAATCGGGTTGCTCTATCTCTTTCCACTCTTAGAGTGATGATAGCTCTCACTTCATCCATCCCCTCGAAGTTGTCGGATGAACCTACCTCATGGATCCCCTTGATTTGGCAATGTTTGGGAAGGGAACCTTCCTCCCTCCCCAGATCTCCAAAGAATTTGTTGATCTTGTGATTGAATACTCGAGGTTGTCAATTTTCGATTAAGATTGCTCTCAAGCCCATCTATTCTTTTATTCAAGCAAGTACTTTCTACAAGACAATCTTTTCGCGGCTAATCAGACGTCGATCCCTTGTTCCTTCCACAAAATTGCCTACCACCTTGCTCAAATTCAATATAGCTTGTTCAACAGGAGAAGTGGATGATGATGGTTGTGGTTGAGATGAGGAACCAAATCATGTTTCACTCAGGGGGCACATAGGCGGGGGATTAGGTTTCCGTGAGAGATCGGGGGTGATTCTTCCAATTGGAATTGTACGTATTACCGTGATGGGCATTAGGTTGTGGCTTGTATTGGCCCACGGCATTAGCATGCTCTGACATCAAATCCTTCACTGAGGGGGCATTCGAATAGTGTTCTCCTCGGGATGGACAAGCAATGGCAATTGATGCATGGATTGCCTCAGTGCAAAGATTTTTTAGTCACGCTGTACTATGGAGCCTTTTCCTTCCAGTCTTCCATCTTCCTAGCTAGGGTTGATATTCTTGCTTCATTTCCATATCCTCGGAAAGTGCATAAATGCCCTCCCTTTGTATCAAGGCTTCATTCTTTCTCGGCTTCGATCTCTGCTCATCCCAAGCCTTGGAAGCCACATAATTCAAGAAATCCATGGCTTCATCCGGATTTTGCTCAAAAATCACCTCCACACATGGTTTCTAGCGCTTGCTTCATGGCAGGGACATACCATTATATAGAAATGATTCACTAGCATCCATGTATCAAAACCATATGTGGGACATGCATTGATGGTATCCATGGAACCTCTCCTCTAACACCAAGAATTTATCATTGTCATGTGCCAAGTAAGTGTAGATCCTGTCTCTTCAAACTCGTTGGTCTTGCTAATCAAGAATTTCTTCAAAAACTCAGCTTCTGAAGTTCCGGCCCACTTCTAATCGCTTCTCGGCCTCGCGAATTGAGCCATGTTTTGGCTTTCATTCTCAGGGTTAATGGGAATGCTCACTAACAATTCCATATCTAAGCATTTTTTCCTCCTTAAAAGTTATGCATACTTCCTCAAAATCTCATATGTGTGAATATGGATTTTCATTCCATACCATGAAATGTGGAAGCAGGGGCACTAGGTAGGTGCCCCATCACATCCTCGCAAAGAGTGTATGATGCGGTAGGGCGAGCACTCACCCTAGGGGGGTGCATGTGATCCCTCATCGACCGTGATCGTTGGATTCATAGTGTGTTCGATCTCGTCCCTCAAACAGTGGCATGCTGAGAGGATCCGACGGCGTCGTGCACAGCCTCTCGCCTCCACCAAAAAGGACTGAAAGGTCACCAACACTTGTAATGTGGATTAAGGCACACATTAACTCATCATACGAGCTCGGGCACCATCCCCTGGGGAATCCGCCATTTGATTCGTGCAGGCCACTGGCAGGTGATCTAATCAACAATATTTTGTTTATAGCCTTCCCATCACGTAGTCAAGCTTACCGTATAGCGGTCTAGGGTCGAACACGGGGATGGGTTTTCATCCCACGAATGATTCGCATCAGTGTTGGAAAATGGTGAGACTTTTTGTTTGGATTTTTTTGGATTTGGTTAAAAAAACAGTGGAAGTTGTTTGTTCACCGATTAATTGTAATAGCTTAAATGAAAGTGTGAAATGGTAACCTTGAAGGCTTGGGTCACTAGCTTGATAACATGGGGCTATTGAAGTGTCCTCGGGTTATTTCCCTGATTAGGGCTAATGACATATAAAGCCAAAACCGGATCTCTTTGTTTAGCCATAAAACCCAACCCTAGAACCACTTATTTGAGTCAAAACCAAAATACTAAGCATTCAAAGTCCCATTCGCTTGAAACCCTAGCATTTAACCCTCATTTTAATTTGGCTCAGAATGCCATCTAAGAATGTCGCATCACCATTAAGAATGCACTAACCCGAAAGCACAAAGTATTGACCAAAAGAAAGCACATTAAATGGCATTAAAACCCTAGTTTGGGAAAGTTTGGAACCATAAAATGCAAAAGATTCGTATCATTTAAAGCATGAGGATCACTTGCAAGAGTCCTAAAACTAAGCTAGCAACCTCCTCTTCATGCGCAGTTGAGCTACATCCCTTGAGTTGTCATCCTCAAAGAGGGGTGTTTGGCAGCCGAGAAAATGAGAGAAAGAGGAAAGAGAAGAGAGCAAAATACACCTAAAATGAAAAGTCAGGAAAATCAGATAATGAAAAAGTTAGGTTACAAAGTCAGAGGGACTTTACAGTCAACCCTAATGTGTGAAATTACAAAATTGCCTAAAATATGAAATTTCATAATAGGACAAATGGTAATCTATCAAAACGCACGCTTGGAATCAAAAATACCAAAAACACAGTCGAAAGCAATTTCGTTATGCAAGAAATTCTCGCTTAGCATAGCGAAAATTTCGCTTTATGCTAGCTAACAAATTTCACTAGCCTAGCTTAAATTTACAAGAGATAAAAATGGAAATTTCGCTATGAACAAGACTTCGCTAGCTAGCTAAATTCTCGCTTAGCTTAGAGAGTACATAGTGAAAATTTCGGCTAGATTGCGAAATTTTCGCTATGATTGCGAAGACTATGATTGCGTAAATTTTCGCAATCCCAATAAATTTTCAGAATCATAGCTTAAAATCCCCGATTGCTCGCTTACACGTATCACTTCCTCGTGACTTTTTATTCATCACTTTGCCTTTAATTCTTCAACCCATCTTGACATTTCATCGCCTCAGCTTGGTGAAATTACCGAGGATTCTCGCATTCAGCACCAATAAGAAGCCAAGCTTGCTGACTGAAGTTCCAAAGGCCTACAAAACTATCCAAAACTATCTCAAAAACAAATCAGAAGCGCTAAGTGGACATGCACATGACAATTGGCTTAATTCATATGATTAGTGCGCACAAAGCACTCAAAACCTATCTTGAATAGGGCTCAAAATAGCACTTTTTGGGCACTAATCAGCTATTTAACTCCAGATTAAGATTATTTCCAGGGAAGTTGAAATCAAAATGGAGTGGACCATATAAAGTGGTGTCAAGTACTACCTTTGGAGCAAGAATACTCAGATCATGCTAGGAAGAATTCACTAAGCTAATGGTCAAAGATCTAAGCACTAGTCTCAAATAGGAGAAAGAAAAGAAAGAACCTAACTGTGAATTAAGAGAGAGAAGGCTTAAAACAAATTAGTTCAGCCTAAGGACTCAAAAACATACAGCCTCAGCCGGAGTAACCTATATAGATTTTTGCTTTATATAGATTTTGATTTTTTTAATTACTGCTTTGATTTTTTTTTTTTATTCTTGTAATGATTTGTTAGACTTGCTAAGTCGTATTTGTTCATTGTAATTTTGAAGTTGTTTCGCTTTTGCTCTTATGCAGAATCAAGCAGAGTCAGTGAGAAGGAAATCCAATTAAAAAGGAAGATCCAACACTTCACAAGATAGCGACTTGAAAGGGGATATTTTTTCCCTAAACAAATTATGTGGAAAATAAATAGAATGCATGTTTGAATTGTTGTTTGGGAGTACTTTATTGGATGTTAAGAATTTGCAAAATTAATAAGGAGTGCAAAGCTGTCTGATCATCAAATTTAGGGCAAGGCTGCACTCAAGTCGCACCGCATTGAAATCTCTAGTAAGTACCGAGGGGAGAACAAGATACTGTGTCGCGACAGTAAAAACTTATGTCGCGACAAAACATTTGAGGTCGCGATGTGAACATTCGTCGCGATAAGAACAATTCCTTCAAAAGAATAGTGAAGGTCGACAACTCAACTATGTCATGAAATTACTTGTTGACCAAAAGGAAATGCCGATGTCGTAACCTAATGATATATTGTCCTCCCACCACTTATTGATGTCGCGACAAACAATAATAAGTCGCGATATAAGAGAAAAGTGTGCCAGCAGGGCAACTTTTAAATCAGCCCTTTATTTAATGACAGACACAATCAAGGCCTCGAATTTAAGTCGCGACGTTTAAATTAAATGAAGTAATAAAGAGTCCACCATAATGATTGAATTGCAAATGTTGAGAAACTCCCTCCACCACTATTTCATTCCTTGAAGCAAATACAACTCTTCATCTTCGCCTACTCTCTGATTTTTCAATTCTTGCAAACCCTAGATCCAAAATTCCTCCTGAAAATAGTCTGATTCCTCAAATAGCCGAACCTTCAACCCTAATCCCAAATCTAAGTGAGATCATGGAAAAGTATACTCAGCCCGAAAGGGAAGTTCGTCAGGAACCAACAAGGGAGAACCTGCCGTCGGTCCACGTAAGTTCAAACAGCCTGCCAACAGAGAAAAGGGGAAAAGAAAACATCAAGAAGAAGCAGGAAGACGACCAGACGGGTTTCTCTCCGGTCTCGGGAAGAAGTACTATGCCTAAGAAGGGCTTTTGGTTCTGAGAAAGAGGGTCTCAGAGGTCCCGTAGTACCTATGGGTACCAGATCCGATAAGGTTCTCGTCAGATAAGTTCCTGCAGTACCTACGTACCCCTGCATCCGATAAGTCCCTGCTTTCGAATAAGTTCTCGTAGTACCTACGAGTACTCCCGGGCCTCCTCGATTAAGCCAGAGTACCCACGGGCAATTCCCGTATCTGAAAACGTTCCGCAGTACCCACTGGGTACTCCCGTATTTAATTCAAGCTCCGTCTCGTCTCCGATGAGTTCTCAGTGCACCTAAGGGTACCCACCCGATTGACCCGTCTCTAAATAAGTCCCGATCCGATAGTTTCTCGTATACCTTAAGGGTACTCAGATTTGAATAAGTCCCGTAGTACCTACGGTACTCATGTATCCGAATAAGTTCTCAGAAAGTACCTATGGGCAATTCCTCGTATTTCATCAAGTTCCGTGAGCACCCGGCACCTTGTCTCAAGAATACAAGCATAAGTGCTGCATTACCCACTCGGCACTCAGATCGGTAAAGCAAGTGCAAGTTCCAGAAATAAGTATAAACCACAGTGTGTGTAAGTGTAAGTGTGTGTGTGTGTGTGTGTGTGTGTGTGTGTGTGTGTGTGTGTGTGTGTGTAAAATGTGTGTGCAAGTGTGTGTGTGTGTGTGTGTGTGTAAAACGTACCTAACAGTACTCCCGCATCGAAGCAAACGAGTATAAGTCCGCGAGTACCTAAGGGTACTCTCGCACTGCAAGATAAGAGAAAGGTTCGTAAGACATGTATAAGATCCAAATACATGTCCAAGTTCTATAAGATTCAAGATAGTTCCAGTGAAGATAAGATATAGGCTCAGAAGACATGTATAAGATCTTAAATACATGTCCAAGTTCTATAAGACCAGTATAAGTTTTATAGTACTTACGAGTACTCCCGTATAAGATTAAGTTCCGCAAATCCAGTATACGCCCAGAATTTCTCAGAATACCCACGCGTACTCTCGAACAAGTGTAAAACTTCAGAGAATAATTATGAGTTCCCAGAACTCCTACGGAGATCCGAGATAGATCTTAAATATCAATACGTTGCTTAAGTACCTCCAGATACATAGGTTCCGTAACTCCTATGGAGATCGAATAAGCTTATGTCCTCGATACAAACATAAGTATAAATATGTATCCTACGGGAGATAGGTATCAGTCTGACAAAAGTTCAAGTATATGTTCTTTTCGGGGGAGATCCGACAAGTATAAGATCCGAATAAGAATAAGTCCGTTATAAGTATAAGATCCGATTGCTATAAGTATAAGCCCGATAGAATGAGTGCTAAGTGAGAGTATAAGATCCAAATAAGTGATAAGTCCGCCATAAGTGTAAATCCCGAAAGTAAGTATAAGATCGCACGTGATAAGTATTAGTCCGTATAAGCCTAAGTAATCAGATAAGTTCATTATGTGAATGCCCGAATATTCGATACCCAAGTATCAAGTATCCGTATTCGTGTTTCTCGTGATAAGAAATGTTTCCCACTAAGAGTAAAGCTTAGCACGGGTTTTTAATCCGCAGGCACAGTGAGAAGACGCCAAAGAAACATCCGCATACGTACCAACACACTTGTGGGGGCGTTCACTACATGTAGGTTCCAAGTGCTCGATTTGTAAATATAAAAGTATATTTGTGTGTATTTGTAAATGGCTCGCTATGGGATGTTTAGATTTTGATGGACACTAATTCCTGGTAGTCTTTGATATGTACATGATATTTGGATTATGTTGTATGATGTGGGCCATACCATTGTACCGCATATGGTTTTAAAAAAAAAAAAAAAAATCGTGCAAAGAGTCCCGCAGATTTGGTCTCAAGGTCCCTAAACCTGCTCGGATCCGCCAATCGGGTCGGACCAGGAATCAGGGCGTGACACCTACAATAGGAATGTTTTGGTTACCTTCTCTCTAGTCTGCCATGCTTTCTTCTTCTGCTAATCTCACTTTCTTTAGATTTCTGAGTGTTCTCTCTATTTCGGTGTCTAATGGCAATAGTTCAGCTTCTGGCCTCCTATGCATGTAATAGGTACCTGAAGATATAGCACATTGAAATCAAAGTGAGATTAATAGATAAATTTAACTTTAACTTTGATTAGCATAATAGAACAACATGCAACTGAATCCGCTATCTTCAGTTATTACTATTTTTTTAATTTTTCTAAAAATTTGGTAAAAAAAATAAAAATGTCCAAATTAACAATTTTCTTTTTGGTAGGAATATTGATCTATAAACTTCTATTTCAATCCCCATCAATGGCTCCAAAAACTTGTTTGACTGATTTTTACATAGACCAAATTGTTATTAATATTGTTGGAACATTGCCACTAGAGATTTGTTTAGAATCCCCAGCTACAATACCAAAAACTTGTATTGTATTAACTATGAAGATTGCTTTTCTTTTGTTTGTCTTGAATCATATCTTTAAAACTCAATTTGGTCTATATCACCGCAGTTTACTGTGTCAACAAGTACAAAGTGGATTATAAGTCCGTATACTCCCATAGGATTGATGAGAAAATTTAAAGATCAAGTACCCCTACTACTCAAGATCGTCACTATTTGAACTTCTAATCTTGAAGACTAGACTAACTATCATAACTGGAATAAAAGTATTTTTGTAAATTTTTATTTAATGAAAATAATATTCAAATTTAAAGGGATTAGAGGTTTCACTGAGATTTAATAACATTGGGAATGAGATCAATGCTATGATCATGAGCTTGAATTCTGGATTGGTCCAAGAGCATAGTAGTATAGCCTTTGGAATCTCCCTATTGACTCATACATTTCACTATTATTTAGAACACCAAATTCCTAAACCAGTCAATGGTCGAAATATCTTAATACTTTTAGGATTTATCATCTAAGATTTGGTTGTTTTTCCTAAACCAAGATTTCACAACCATTTCTCGACTTAAGTCGCTTGTCCCAACAATTAGACAACACATGCTTCCTCTTTCAGCAATTCACTGAATTTTGTCGAATAATCACCCCATATTACAAGAGCACAACCGTAATACACCTTCCAAATTCTAGAATTTTTATAATAATTTTATTATATGTTTAGTGTATACATCGAGCCAATGGGGGATTTTTCAAGAATTGATAAATGATTAAAAGAAAATGTTAAATGTTATATGATCAAAAATGAGTATATGATTGAATGATATATGCTAAGTGATTAAATGATTGAACCCGAAAATTAATCCAAGTGAAAAAGGGCAAATTTGGAATTTGTAAAATAAGGACCTAAGGGTCTAATGAAAATGGACTTAAATTCCAAAGAGAATTAAATGAGAAAGGAAAGTAAATTGAAGTGCTAAAATGAGAAAAATGAGAAATGAAATAATGAGAGAAGCCAAACAAGGCTTAAGGAATAAAATGAGGACCTAAGGGTCATTTGAGACTAAGTTATATGTCTAAGTGTAATTATTGAGATTTGAAATGCAAATAAAATGAAATGTGGGCTATATAGTAAATTGGGAGAACTTAACCCAAAAAATGGGCTTTGGTGAGCCAAACAAGGCCTTGAGGAAGTAGGGGTTTAAAGACCAAATTTTGGTCTAGGAAGCTCATTTTTGAGCAAATCCCGTTTTGGGGAGAGAAAGAGAGGAGAAAAGGAGAGAAGAGCTAGGGCTTGAAGAAGATCAAGTTTTGGTTGGGTTTCTTCCTATTTTCTTGCTCCTTTGTGATCAAGCAACTTAGAAGCGAATATTTGAAGAGGCTAAGGTAAGAAAACAGAACCCTAACTTCATCTTTTTGTGATTTTGATTTTGGGGAAAAGCCTTAACTTGGGGAAAAAAAGGTTTTTATTGATTCTAACCCATTATTGGAGTGGTTTGGGTAGGATTCCATGGTAGATTATGAGATACATGAGTTTGGATGAAGTTATTTGAGCTTTTGTGGGTAAGAAATGGCCAAATCTGCCATTTCTAGGTAGAACCCGCACATTGTACCGATACCGAAAGTGGGTATCAGTACCCATTGGACAGAGGCAAAGTGGTACCAGTACCAAAAGTTGGTGGTGCCGGTACCCATTCACTAGAGAGGGATTGGTATCGGTACCGAACAAGGGGGTACCGATACCGGAGCTTCCAACAACCCTATTTTTGCATACTTT
This sequence comes from Tetrastigma voinierianum, assembly GCA_016808115.1. Taxonomy (NCBI): domain Eukaryota; kingdom Viridiplantae; phylum Streptophyta; class Magnoliopsida; order Vitales; family Vitaceae; genus Tetrastigma; species Tetrastigma voinierianum. Next base: position 204,122 of record JAEQBH010003330.1, on the reverse strand, counting down.
GCACTGTTAAGTCCCGTGTTATACACTGATTGTTAAGGAACCCTAATAAAGGATTAATGGGGGTTTAAATAAGGATAAAACTAAATGAAAAACATACCATATCTCGTCGCCTGAACGAAGCAAATAGTTAAGAGTGATAATTGTTTACCCACTAAAAGTGGTGTATTTGTGATTGACTAAGGGTTGGTGAGGATCACCTAACCTAGGACCGAGATTGAAGGGAATGAAATGAGAACCGACGGCTTTTGGTTAGTTCTTCGGACCTCTATTCTAATTCAAGTATTGTTAGTTCTTTGTTCACCGAAATTATATTCATATTTCAAGTGTTTAATAATTACTAAATAAACCTGAAATGAGTATATGGAATGAATATATCCTCGAAATGATATTACGAAAGTGCATATGGATTTGAAAATGTGATATTTGAAATGTTTGACAATTAATTGCATGTGAGTGATTAATCGAATTGTAAACGAATTGGTCAATTCTTGACATCTTGAATTGAATCAATATACCGAACGACTAGCATGGCGGGATGCACCAATCAGCATTTGTCTTGAAGGCAAATCGAAATTGTTCAATGTCCCACATGGCGAGATGCACCAATCGGCATCTGTCATGATGGTGTATGACATTGTTAAAATGTCCCACATGGTGGGATGCACCAATCGGCATCCGTCATGATGGGAGACCGAAATTGTTAAATGTGTAAGCACATTACCGAATAACAAAAAGGGTAGGATTCATCGAACGGAATCCGTCATGAATGCGAATTGTATAGACAAAGTGAAATAACAAACTTTGATGAGTGTAAATGGGATTTGTAAACTAAATACATCATTGGAAGTATATGTTTGAATCTCATGATTTTAGTTAAATAAATTGGTTGCATGTGAAAATGCACATTTTGATATGATCAGTGATTTGTAAAGTGAAAGCATGTGAAAATGTTTGATATGATCAGTGATTTGTAAAGTGAAAGCATGTGAAAATGCATATTTTGATATGATCAATGATTTGTAAAGTGAAAGCACGCCGTGAAAAATGTGAATAAGTATTGAGTATAGTTTGATATAAGAGACATGATTTTATGACAAATGCATGTCATGTTAAACTGAAAATTGGAATAGAAATTTATAGAACCACTAAGCATGAAAATGCTTAGTGTGTAGTTTTTAACTATGCGCAGGTATTGAGTGAACAGAAAAGAAGGCCAAGAACAAGAAGCGCAGAGTCATAGAGAAAGTTGTGGCGTATAAGTATATACCCATATGCAAATAATTTCGTTTGAACATGTGATATTTTGTGAACAAAAGAGTTAATCTCTGAAATAGTGTTTTGTATATCATTTTGTAAGCGTATTATATAAGGATAAATGTTTTTGAGCCTACCATTTGAAACAACTTTCGCATAATTGAAAACTCTAAAATGAAATGACATAAATAAAATGTTTTGATAAGATAAATGAAAACAGTCGGAGTAAACCGGGCTTCGATTCGATCCTACATTCAACGTGCCAGACCTGTCTCTGTGGCACTTTGGAAAAAACAAATAAAAAAAGTAAATAAAAATTAAACGAGCATCCCGAACCTGTCAGATTCGCTAATCTAAGTTGGACCGGTGCGCTACAAAAACACCATCAAACTGAGATGAAACCTCTAAGTATTAAACAAACAAATCAACAAATGGTCCTTATTCCTTGGGAACACACTTCTGTTGTCACACCCAGAAAGGAACCTTGAAGTCACATATTAGAACATCACCTATGATTCATCAAAGTGATACTTAGAGTATATTAGTTCTAAATATATCAATCTAGCATACCCTTAAGGCTACTACTCTTTACTCTTAGGAACTCACTTCTCTGTGTCACTCAAAGGGGTCTTGGAAATCAGAGCACATACACAACTCTTTTCTGGGTATACTCTACTGATACTTAGAACTTTTCTTTTAAAGAATAGTACCAATTAGATCAATCCAATATTTACACCACAACATTCCTTTAAATACTAAAAAAATGATAACCAAACACTAATCCCTTCCCAAAGGGAGATTAGCCTTCCATAATTGCATCACAAGTAACAATGACTAGTTGATCAAACAAATTCATTGAAACTGTAATCAAAACTGAATAAAATGGGTTCTAGACATATTTCCAAATTCCACTATAGTTTAAACATAAATAAAGCTTCATATACAAATATCCCAGCTCAATATTGCAGCTTAAATCACCTATTTTAATCCTTAAAGATGAAAATGAAAAATAAAAACAAAGAAGAAAAAATAAAAGAAGAAACTAAAAATATGTACAAAAACTCAGTCTCTCGCTCTGTGTTCCTCTGAAGATGCTACCATCGATGATGTATATCTTCTATTGCCCTATCTCTTTTTATTTATAGGCCTCATAAATGATGGGCCGGAATTCCAAGCAAAATTTGTGGGTTTCAGTGCAGGCCCAACTAGGTACATTATCACAACAATCATGGCAATGTCGCGACATTGGAGCATCCTTCATTTTCATTAGGCTGTATTGTTGCTTTGTCAGGACAATTTTTTTTGTTGCTTTCCCAAAGTGTTTGTGGCGACAAACTTGTGAAATGTCGCAACATATATGCAGCTCCTATATCTTCAGGTTTTGTTGCAATCTTGTCACAACAATGTGGATTGACATTCTTCTTTGATGATTGTTGCGACAAACTTTCTTTGCTTTTTTCTTTGTTTGTGTCACGACAAAGCTATGAAATGTCACGACAAAGTTCAACTAACTCTATCTCATAATTATCGGGACAAAATTTTCTTTGTCACGACATTCTTTCTTCCTTCTTCGCTTTTATTTTTCAGGACAATCGTTCCTATGTCGCAACATTCTTCCAGTGTTTCCTCGAGAATTTATCTAATCCTTTGTTGAGACATATTTTTGAATGCCATGACAATGTTTTGCTGCCACTTGCCTTATTCTTTATTGTGACAAAATTGTGCAATATCGCGACAAACTTTTTCTGCCTTCTTCAAATAATATGTCGCAACAAAGCTATGAAATGTCGCAACATTGTTTCAATTGCCTTCTATCTTAACCGTGTTGCGACAAAGTTAGGAAATGTCGAGACAAGGTTTCTGCTACTTCCTTAAGGATTCTTCTAAATTTTTGTCACGACAGGGATCCGATTGTTGTGACATTTCTTCTGCTACTTGCCTCGAATTTTGTCGCAACAATGATGAAATTTGTCATGACATTCATCCTTTCCTGCCTTAGCAACCTTTTTGCTGCTTTTTTTGCTGATTTTGTTTCTTTTGCATTAAATCCCTGCAAAATACAAATCTGAGTGAAGATTTCATAATTTTACATTAAGTTGAAATTTTAAGCCTCACATATACATGAAAAATGGACTTAAAAATAGATGAGTTTCACACTCATCACTTATTGACTAGCCAACAAAGGATTCGCCACTCCCAATAGAGGGAGAGTATACCCATGGCCTCTTGTCATAATTATTTCTCAGGAATCTCTGGCCATAGTAGAAATTCCATGAAGAGTGTCTTCGGGTGCATAGTAGTGAGTAATGAGTCCAAGGAAAAGATCTATATCACTTGGGCTAGATGTGGCTCAACCAGTCTAGTGGGAGCTACACATTGTCCATGCTCTGAACCGAGTGAGATATAGTTTGGTGAAACCCTAACCCTAAGCCATCTTTCCACATTCTCTCAAGAAGAGTTCTAAAGAGAGGTTTCTTGTTCTTGTGAATAACAAAGTTCTAGAGAGAGAGAGAGCTTTAAGTGTCAAATCTCTTCTCTTTCTTCTCTTATTGAGTTTGATCCTTATTAGCACTTGTATCCTTCTCATACCCTTTTCCTTGGAGGTTTTCGGCATCTCCCTTTATGTGGATATTGTTAGAGACGAACCTATGACTTGGTTCATTTCGGGCTACTACAAATCCATCCTTTGAGGGATTCATTCCAGTTTTCATCTTTAGAAGGTAAAAACTTGAGGTCTATCTTTGTTCAAACCGATTTTGATGCTACAAGGGGTCCTTGGGTGGGATTTTTCTTACATTTTATGTTTCCGCTACTTCTTAGCATGAGTTTCCATGGAGAAATCCTAACATGTCTATCCATGGGTTCAACATGGGGTGACTACCCATTATAGTCATTGAGTCTTCGCACTTGAGTAGGCCATACAAAGGAGTCATATTCTCAGCTTCAACATATGATGTAGACAATGGTTTGTTTACTTTGACTTACGGTTTATTCATGTCTGAAAATTATGAAGATTGGTTGTGGTTCTTAAAGAAGTTGAAAATGGCTATTAGTGAAAAAGAGGTTGTCATAATTTCCATCAGACACCAAGGTATTATTCATAGTGTTTTTGAAGTATTTGGTTCTGAGTTCCATGCCCATTGTTATCGTCATGTTAAAGAAAGCTTTAGTTGTGTTATTACTAAACTCAATACAAGAAGAAGGAAAGGAAAGGAAAGGAAAATGCATTAGGGATGCTTGACAAGGTTACATATGCTCGTTTAGCAACATAGTATGTTGTAGCCCTTGATATGTTCCGAACATTCAACCCTAATTAGGGAAAATGGGTTGAGGAGAATAATCTTGAACATTGGATCATGTCAAAATTTTCAAAAATGCGTTGGGATGAGATGACAAGTAATTTAGAGGAGAGTTTTAATTTGTGGGTAAGAATAGAACGTCATCACAACATTTGTGTTTTCTTCATCGAGCATATAGACAAAGTTGGTACTTTACTTGTCGACCATGAAAGTCAATTATAGAAATGGAATAGATGCTTCATCCCTCAGACCCAAGAGAAGATTGATGCTAATATTGTAAGAGGTGAAACATATATCACTCATGCCTTTTTAGTTGGATTAATTAAAGTTTCCACTAGATTTGCCTACCATGAAGTTGATTTATGAGGGAGAACATGTACATGTAGATCGTGGAAAATGTCAGGCCTTCCATGTGACCATGCATGTGCTGTTATATGTCATATTGTTGGTGATATTTATGAGTATGTTGATGATTGCTTTAAGTTGAAGACCCAAGAAATGATCTACTCCAGTGTCTTACAGACATTAGTCACCTACGACATGCCTTATGTGTAAGATGATGGGTTAAGGACAATGTATCCATCCATGGAGCCTCCTTGCACATGTCATCCACTTGGGAGACCACGGAAGCGTAGAATTGAATCACAATTCATGTCGAAAAGGCCAAAGCATTACTCTCGATGTCATCAATCGTGGTAGTTGCAATAATCCTATTCCATGATAGGGTACAATGATGTTGCGAGCATTGTGTTAGATATTTATGTTAATTTTTAGTTGCTTTTCCTAATCTAGGTGTTGTATGGATGTTCAATGTTAAGCACATTTTAATTTGAAACTTGATATGAAGTTGTTGGACAATGATTTGTTTTTTGGTGTTCTTATTATTTTGTGTTGGATTCCTATATTTTTGGATTGTTTTGCATTGTATTAAATAAATTACTTTGTATTTTGGATTGTTTTAAAAAAGAATAAAAAAAAAGGTTAGTGAATAGAATCATAAAACGTGCAACTAGACAGATTTATAGTGAGTCTAGATAGCCTTAAAAAAGAAGCCCAATAAATTCTATACAGATTTAAAATACGTCTGTATTCATGTAATTGGACATTCACGAGAAACTGGACGCAAATAGTAAATACTTAAAATGTGTCCGGTTTGTTGAACATTTCATTTTAAAACCCAAACGAGCTCCCTCCCTTTCAACTTCTATACTTCCATTCACTCACTCTCTTTCTCTGCACAATATCTTCTTCTCTCGACAAGTTAGCGATCCTCTACTCTCTCCACAACTTCTAGAAGGTATGTCATATGATTAGGCTTTACAAGCCCAAAAGGTTAGGGTTTTTTCATTTATTAGGTTTTTTTCGTATGAAATACTCTCCGTTTTTTTTCTAGTGGGAACTGCGTGGCAAATCTGTACTTTCTTCTAATTACGTTATACTTTGCTTATCTAATTAGAGATTTTCAAAAAGCTTTTTGTTTGGTTAAATCTTTTTTTTTTTTTCTGATTAATGTTTTTCATTCGTATTTACATTTTGTTATTTTTTTTTTCTTATTAGAGTTTTTTTTCATTCCTATATTCATTTGGTTAAGTATTTTTTGTTTGGTTTCTTTTGTTAATTTGGTTTTTGATTATTTTTATTATTGCAGTTTATAAATGGCATCACAAAAGAAGGCATCATCTTCAAAATCCAAAGGCAAACGACCTCTTGAAAATCCTAAAAATCTTGAGCTCGTAGCTTATCGAAAGCTGAGATATGACATCACCCTATTTCATACTAATGAAGAACATGCGCGATACCAGGACGATTTTAGCACCCACAAAATAATCCAAGGACGAAAGATTGATTGGTTGAATTAGGTGACTTAGGATTAAGTCCCCTTTCTCGACGATAAGATTCCTTCTGCTAGTGAACATATTAAAGCCTTTGCATCCAAAGAAAAACTGATGGAGTTTCTATATTAACCAAATTGAGAGGGATTGAGATTATGCTAACAAGAGAGGAGATATTGGATATTGAGCCAATGGGGTTTGTGTATATGAAATGAATAATTGGCCTTAAATCAAAGGGGTTGTACCAGGTGAGGCATTGCAACGCCTATGCGACCTCTTGCATGGAAATAGTCAAGGGAAGCCAAGTACTAGTAATCTTACCACCAAGAGTAGGATTCTACACAATATGCTTGGAAATTGTATCCTCGCCATGTGGGGGATATCGGGATGAGGTTTCATATTTGGAGGCATTTTTGTTAGATAGTTTAAATGTTCAACATTGTGTTGACCTTAGTCATCTTATGCTACAACATATGACAGTCTGCACTGAGACTACGAGACGTGTCCTTCCATAGGGACATTTCTTGACATGTGTTTTCATGCACGTGAGGACCGATGTCTCTAAGGAGAGCAATAGGAAGGCTCCTAAGTCAATTGACACATATAATAAAATTGTTCTGCATAGAATGAAGCTAACCAAGGTTGGTGGGGTGTGGATTGCTAACCAACAACTTGAACAAAGAGGGGATAATGATGATGATGACATTGATCTGATCCAGATGACACTACCAGCTGATGCATAGATAGATAATGAAGTTCCTGACCGAATGAACACCGATTCATTTGACTTTGCACATCGACATGGAGCATAGATCAGGAGAAGTTCCATCATATATGGGAGATGTATAGGTGCAACTATCATCCATTGGCTCTAAGATTAGTGAAATGGCACAAGTGAATGACAACCGCTTTGTTTCACTTGAGGGTCGCATAGATTGTGTTCAGCATGACCTCTTAGCTGACATTCACCGAGTGGAGGAGATGATGATGAGGATGGAGTTGGCTAACGGGTCTTATTTCAGCTTGTTTCCTCCTTAAAATCCTACCTAGCCTTAGACACATTTTAGTTGTTGTTTTGTAATGACAAAGACTTAGCTAAATTCTTTTATATGGCACTAAATTATGTTTGGACTTGTGCTAATAGTAGAAGTTAGCATATAACTGATTATTGTATTTTATTTACTTGGGATTATGAACTTACTCTATATGTTGAAGCACTATTTTGGCCACATGTTTAGATAATATCAATATTTTATTCCATACATTACATGAGCACCACTTATTTGACCACTATATCACTTATATGAGTACCTTTGGAAAAAAAATCATGATAGGAAACTCAAAAAAACATGAAATAAGTATACCCAAACACAAATTTTTTGAACGGACGCACTTTAGCATGCATCATCTTTATTAACATGATGAAAGGAATTAGCATCGTTCATACCAGATAATTCAGGACGCTCTTCCAGATCTTGCGGCATTTGCAGATCTTTCGGCACATGCAGTTGTTCTTCAAACTACAACAATATGAAGCAACCACTTATGTTAACATTATGTGCATTTGTGTATCTTATTCAAATTAATCAAGACCATGGGATTGAAAGAGGTCACTGACCTCTACATGGCCTAAACTTTATAGAAGCCTCAACTCAAGCTTCACTCGCTCTCTTAACAACGTATTTGTTCAAGATGCACAGCAAGGTGCAGTTTTAGGAACCTCCAATGCTGGAAATAGTGAACGTGATACGTAAAAAAGTTGTTTGTATATGACAACATAAAAGAGTACATTAGTTATGATATTTATCACAAAAAAATTATAAAAATCTATATATATCACAAACAATTGTATCAGGTTTCAATTCTTAACTTGTAAGAACATCAAACAACCTCTAATCTAACCTCCCCGTTCAATTGGAAGTAATGTATGGCTGACATCAAATCACCCAAGACGAATTGAGCCCAATTAACTTCCCCAAAAATTGCTTCAAATGGGGCATGCCATATACCATGATGCCTTTCAACACGACTATTCAATGCCAACAATGTTGCAAAATCAAACACAATGAATGCTCGACGAAACTCTTCATCATTGTAAAACCCGGGAAAATTAGTAATTTTTAGGAAAAATGGCAAAATAATAATTGCAAGAATGGTTCAGGGAAGCCTAGAAAATTCTCTATATCTCGGATGATAAGCAGTTTGTCTTAGTTGGAATCGTCTCGCGAGAAATCTAGCGACCCGAAAAGTTTCGTTGAATTTTGGGAATAGTCGAATATTTTACGATTTTACGGGTGATAAGTCACCGGTGACTACGAGGGGATGAGATTTTTATGAAAATCTCGAGAAAGTCGAGGAAATGGCAGGCTAAGTTCATTTAAAATAAATTGAAGCCAGAAAGAAATAAATTGTTTGAGCGAGAAGCTTAGACCAGATGGTAGTGACACATGGTGCAACGTGAGCCATGTGTCCAAATGAAAAAAAAATTGAATTAAGAAAACAGGAAAAGAAGAATGCCTAAGCCGAATGCGAGTAAAATATCCTTTTTATTTCTTTCATGTCGTGCACTCACACCTAATTTTCTTAGGTTCCCCCAATGCATATGGAATGCATTATGTCATTCTCAAACCACACATGCCAATATATCATTTACACATATATTAACAAAATTTACATACCACATGTTATTTAATTCACATCAATAACATCACAATTAGCTCACTGAGCTAATTATAATTCATTTCCAATGGCTTACACACAATTATATTTTTATATAATTCTACATCATGTTAACACATTTAATTATATGTATTAACATATTAATTCTCACACAATTCCAAGCCATTCATGCTAATATAATTACATGCATGTATTAACACAATTAATTCTCATAATTCATATTATTCGATTCTCAATCAATAACACCAAAATTAGCTCACATGGGCTAATTAACAAATACAAACAATTCATTTTTGAATCACTGACATCATAAGAAATTCACACCAAAAATCATATCGCTATTCATGTGAGCGATTGAAACCCTCGGGTTGGCCTTGTTCAGCCTAGCTGTCGAGGTTTTACTCCACTGGTTCAAATGTTTTGAAGCGAAAACGCGACTAATCAAGCCTCAGACATCTGACCATTTACATGGTTCTTAGCCAAAGAATAACAAGTAGGGAAAGATCCTTTACCTCTTGGAGTTGGCCGAAACTCTAAATCGATTATTACGCGCAGCTATCGCCGCGTAGATTGACTTTTTGCCTTTAACAAGTCGAGGCAAGCCCAGGTCGAACTGACCGCAAATCTAGAGAGTGAGCTCGTACTCTCTCCTAAAATCCCACAAAAAAATCCGACCCTCTGCATCATTCCGACCCTACGCCTGTTTTTGTGTTTTAATGGAGAAGACAACTATTTGCTATTTTATCTTATTCTCATTAACATTTCCAATAATTCCCAATGTGTCCTTTTTGTCTTGATTTTTGACACTTGGCAATCTGTCATTCATTGTCGTCTCTCGTCATCTGACATGTGTCACATGGGTACATGTAGTAAGTGACTTTTGTCACATCACATGTCTCTCAAACCCATTTTACGGCACTCGACACCCGGTGCCTTGAAAAACGTAAAATTATTGTCTGGAGTCGACGAGGAAGTCGACGTGATAAATTTAGATTTCGTGGGGAGGCGATTCAACGGTGAAGTCCATTTTGTCATCCGATATTTAGAAAAATTCCGGATTTTGACCGAAATTACCATTTTGTCCTTTTTCAGGAAATTAGATTTTCTCGGGGTTTCACACTTAATGCTAAAACGACATACTAAACAGTCAATTTAGACAAACAAACAAGATTGCAAAATATCAAAGATACGACTAACCATGATCATACGGGGTAAGGAAAGTTTATTATTCAAAAGAAGAAAATAGAAAAATAGTTGTTCTGGCCATAGGATTTCAAGGGAACCCCCTTTCGAGATGTTCCCTAAAGTTTAAAACTATTAAAACTTAAGCATATAAATAATGAATAGTGAATAAAAACATTAAACAAGTTTCATTAATAAAACACACCTTTATACAATAGGGGGAAGAATGCTTGAGCTGAAAGCTTCCGGAAAGCTTAGTCTGAAAGCTTCTAAAGTATATTACAAATGAATATGAGAGGGTTTAGAGTGGAAGAGAGAGATAAGAGGTGACATAGGGTTTTTTTTAGTCCATTTTTCTGTTTGATTTTAATGTAAAAATGAATAATTAAGATGCAGAAATATGAAGAAACTTACCAAATCACATTTATTTGCGGGGGTATAAAAGAAGAAGAAAATCATTCTGGAAAAATGCAGCAAGCTGGCGGAGTAAAAATACGAGAAAAATAGCGAGAAACGAGAAATAGAAAGCAAGCGGTTAACTAATGTTGCGAGTTTTGGGGTTTACACGGCCGGTTATGAGGTCAGCGACATCGGGAAAGAAGGAAATTTGATGCGGTCGCGACATGGATCATAAGATAGGCAGGCGAGATTGAGCGAAGCTTAAGAAATGATGTCGACAAAGGCGGTCGCGACAAGAAAAAGCGCTGGGCTATTGTGACATATGAAAGATGAAGCTGTTGTGAATTGAAATTTGTTGTCGCTGACGGAGGAATGGTCGCGACATCAAAGCAACGGTTGAAACCTCCGAGACATAAAGTGATTTTGTGACGGGAGATAGAATTAGCGACATGAGACTTTAGTCAGTTGAAGGTTGCGGTTCCTTAAAAGTGATGTCGCGACAAAGAGTCGAATTAGCGACATCGAGGAACACCTGGTTAAAAACTACGGATGACATAAGTTGATGTCGCGACGTGAGATCGATGTCGCGACATTAAGAAGGACAAGTTCAAAGCTGCAGAACATAAGGTGATGTCGCGACAAGAGATTGATGTCGCGACATCAGGAACGAACAGTTGAGACCTGTGGAGTCATAGATTGGTGTCGCGACAAGGGATTGATGTCGCGACAACAGTAACCATCAAGTGAAAACTCCAGATCCATAAGCTGATGTCGCGACAAGAGATTGATGTCGCGACACCAAGAGCAACCAGTTGAAAGATACAAGTGGCGACAAGATTGAAGCATGCAGTGATCAGTTGATGTCACGACAATAGGTTGTTGTCGCAACATCAGAAGACTCAGTTGAAGATTCTGAACGCGAGCTATTTATTAGCGTGAAAGATTGATGTCGCGACAATATGGCGACAAAGTTGAAGCCGCGAGAACTATAAGGCGATGCTTCGCGACAAGAGATTGATATCAGCGACATCAGAAACAACGATTGAAAGCTGCGGATGATTGGCGAGTGGCGACAAGACTCGCCGTTGTCGCGACATCAGGAGAGATCAATTGAAACCTGCAAGGGAATGAAGTGATGTCGCGACAAGATATCGATGTCGCGACATCAGTAACACCAGTTGAAGGCTGCAGAAGACTTAAGCAGATGTCGCGACGTGAGATCGATGTCGCGACATGAAAGATGTCGCGACAAGGGATTTGAAGTCGCGACCTGAACATTAACATGGGCCAGTCCACTTGGAAATTCACAAAGGCGCATTGGGATTAGGGCCAGAACCCTATAAATGCCTTGTTACCCGACTCATACTTGACTTAGGCGTGATACAGGACAGGAAGATCACGGGTGTTGAGCTCATTTTCTTATTTTTTTCTTTTAGTTATCTTTTCTTTTCTTTTCTTCAATGTTGATAGTTAGAGATTAGATTAGATTTATCGTTTTAGTTTTCGTTTTATTTTCTGGAACTGGATGTTATCTTTTTAAGCCGAAGTTGAATGCAAAATTCCGTTCTTTTCAAATTACTACCTAGAATGTTTGAAGTTCAGACAATTTCTGGAATTTGAATTTCCCAGTTTCCATTTGCAGTAATTCTTATGATCGGAGAATCTTTGTGGGTGTAATTCGATGGTGGGAACCCTGACTTCCATTAATGTAGATACTGTCGAGAGAGAGAGAAATTATCTTTCTGTAGTGGTTCCCGACAAATTATAATTCCAGTTTATGAATTTACTTTCGGTTATGGGTTTAATGTTTTGATGAATATCCCGAGTTTCTTATACGTGTTAAATTGCTTCAACGCTCGATTTCAAGGAGGTCCTCTACGAGTGACACGAGAGATGACAATCTGGGAGTTATAGACATTTCTTTGAAGGTATATTAACCTTTCTTTATTAGAGATCTAATGAGCTTTATTGAGTTTACTTGATAAATCCTCGTCTCACTTGAAATCAAGAATGAGTTGAATGAGCTATCAAAGATTTAAATAGAGAGTTCACCTCGATTCGAATAGTGAAGCCAATCAGAGTGTTAGGCAGGATCTAATCCAAGGAGAGGGTGATCTATTCTAATTTTGAGAAGAAATGCCTAGGTTGTATATCCTTGTAGTAGATAACTTGGGAGCTAAGGTTTGGAGTCCATAAAATGGGTATGAAGTATTTGCAAAGAAAATACCCGAATTAGGAAGTCCACGGAAAAGTAGTTATCTCATTCCACGTATTGAGAGGATCGGGTAAAGTAGATAATGAAATGTAAGGTTTGGAGAGATCAATTTGTACTACTAAACGCCTTGGGCTGATTTTAAAACTACGAAATACACAAGCAAAATTAGCAGTGTTGATAACGGGGTGATACTTCACAATAGCATTGATCTTAATGTGTACTCTAAGCGATATTAATTATTGGTGTCCATTTATTTTCTTAACTATTAGTTATTCATTATTCTTTAAGATTAGGTTTATTCGATTTTCATTCTTTTGTATATACTTGTATAATTTCTGACTTCTTAGTGGAACATAATGTCATTTATAGTCCAAATAGTATGGAACTTGAGTAGTCAGGGTAGTTGATCTGGAATTCTTGAGATCTCTGTGGGATCGATATCTGGACTTAAATCCAATTTATTACTTGTCGACCTGTGCACTTGCAGTATATTAGGCCAAAACCAATATTGAAAATGATTTACTCTAGGAGATTCTTTTGGTCGGTTAACAAGTTTTATGGCGCCGTTGCCGGGGACTAGACAATAGTCCTTGGTAATAACGTCGTAAATTTGTATATGTGTTTTGGTCCGGTTAACAGTGGAAGAGAGAGATAAGAGGTGACATACGGTTTTTTCTTCAATGCCCTTAGATAAAGAAGGTCCTCTAAATATATAGAGGAATAAAAGATGAAAAGGAGTGAAGAGATAAGGCTAAGAGATAAGGGATAAGGATAGGACTGATGAATCTTATTCTGGGTGATCATTGAGCCCCATCGTCAAATCAGAAAAAACTTCAATCTCTTTCCTTTTACAGTGGATATAAACAAAGGAAAATTTGGATATGGTAGGTTTTTTATAAGATTACGACACATGGACGGTCGCATTTGTCCCTACTAAGGGAATCTTATCAAAAGATGGTTTAAAAAGAAAAGAATACAAATGTCCTTTTCTTTTGTCAAATCTTCGTTTGCTTTTAATCTTCTTCTATACAGTTGTCCCCTGCCTTTCTTTTGCTCTTGTCAAGTTGTCTTCTGCTTTATGTTAAATATTGTCGAAAATCTTTTTTGTATTCAATCATCTTTATCTTCTTTTCTTGGGCTATTATTCGATCTTGGGCTTTCTGATTTTGCTTCATTGCATAAATCTTTTTAAGGATTTCAGCAACCTATTGTGTTAGCTGAATTAAAAGGCTTTTTTGGAAAGTCTCACCCATAAACGGATCTGATATGTCTTTACCAGCCACCATTTAGGCTAAACTAGGTTCATTAAATTGGCCCAATGAATTAGGCTCTATCAGTTCTTTAAACCGGCCCAAAGAACTAGGCTCTATCTTGACATTATGACATGTCAAATCAGACTCAATGTCTTGTTGATTTGCAAAATTATTTGGATGTTCTAGTTTGAATTTCTTTCTTTCAAAGCCTGTGTTTTTCAATTTTATTTCTATTTTATTATCTATCTTGTCTTGATACAGTTTCTTCATAATTTGAAAATCATGTTCAGATCTATCATATTTTTTCCTCAATATTTCTAACTCTTCTCTAAGTAGATGATCTTGATTTTGGAGGGGAGGAAATAGTGGAGGAAAATCATGTTCTAAATTTAAAGTCTAGCTTGTTTGGCTACTACTAGGTTCTACAGAATTTAAATAGGATTTTTCATGATGATTTAAAAATTGTTTAACTAATGGGCTAATGAAATAATTATTTCCTAAATTTATTTTACATTGGTCCAAAGCCTGAATTAGGTTATAAAAACCTTTGAGGGAGGACTTATTCTCATGTTTTAAAAATGCATGTTTTATGACCTTGGTAGAAAACATAAAAGCTTAAATTAACGCTACCATTATTCTTTTTGTGGCCTAATATAACTTACCTAAAAGAATCCGAATCAACATAATTTATAAAATGAATAAATGTTCATACTTGGATACTTGTCCTATCATTCCCAAATCTATCAACAATTCATCTAATGCTACAACATAATATATTAAATGAATAAATGTTCATACTTGGATACTTGTCCCATCATTCCCAAATCTATCAACAATTCTTATAATAATAAAAAGAAATTGCAAAAAGACTGAAATAATTAAGTTTTCTTTTAGAGTCATAGTGGGAAGCAAAGTATAAAGGTGAACAACATCATAATTGATTTTCACGTATATTTCTATTGTAATTATATATATTGTTCACATTTCTCATCTTTGATCATAACTCATTCATAACATTATTTCTAAAATTAACTTTTGGTTATGTTTGGTTTTTTAGAAATACTAAACACAAAAACATTAATTATAGTATAAAAAATACAAAGAAAGATTAATTAAGTATAAAAAGATTATGTACTTTAAAATCTATCGATTATGTTGCGTCTGACAAAACATATAAAAATAATTGGGAAAACTGTGCTATGAGGTCTTAATTTGAGACTATTTAAGAAATGAGGCCCAAAAAGTTTTATTTGAGCCATAGTCCACCACTTTATAGACTATTTTATAAAGAAGATATTTTAATTGATAAAGAAATCTCCATGTGCAAGGCACATGCAACATCTACAAAGCATTCCCAAAACATCTTTTTAATTCCCAAATCAAAAAAGCCCTAATTGAAAATCAAAAGCTCTAAGAAATCTTTACTTTCTTCTCTCCAAAGCAACCATTTGCACCAAGAGTGTGAAACCCCAAGAAAATCTAATTTTCTGAAAAATGGTGAAATGATAATTTCGGTTAAAATCCGGAATTTTTCTAGATCTTGGATGACGAAACGGATTTCACCGTTGGAATCGTCTCGTGAAATCTAGCTATCACATCAAATTCGTCCGAATTAAGACGGTCGAATTTCAAGTTTCGAACAGCGGGGTAGTATGGACATACTTATGAGTGGCTTAAGAGGTCTGGCGTGTCAATGCAATGAGCAAGTCAAACATTGAGCTCAAGTGGGGCTCACATGAGACACATGGCATCATGTCATTGGGTAAAAATCTCAAAGTAGATGAATAAGGGATAGGGTGTAATCCCATGATCCACTTAGAGTTGGACATGTGGCATTGAGATGACTTTTCTCTTGACCTCAATCTAGACCAAACCGGTTTGGGAGGGAAAGGAAGAGAGAGAAAGACCAAACGAGAATGAGAGAGAAAAGAGAGGGACTTTAGAGAGAGAAGCTCTACCTTCTCTCTAGATTTCCCGGTGATCGGTCCAGCAAACTCCGGCGACGCAAGAAGCAAATTTGCTCCCCACGGCAAGGGCTACGCATGGGTACTGGTTTTTGGGAGTTTCGACAAACTCCAGAAGGTAGGGGTTTTCTCCTACTTGTATTATTCTTTGGCTAAGGGCCATTTTAATGGATGGGGATTTGTTAAGGCCTAGATGGCCGTGTTTTCGGCTCCAAAAGATTTGGACCGAGTGAAGAAATCCCTAGAGTGGTTTTGGACAATCCACGGACTGTTTGTGTGGCTTGTGTGATGTTGTGTTATTGTCATGAGTAAATAACATGTTGATTGTGATTTTGTGGGCAGCCCCATGATGGGCTGTCGGTTTGTTGATTAGCCCATTCGAGCTAATTTTGTGTTATTGCTATGAATGAATAACTTGTGTAAGTTTTGTTAATATATGCATGCTTAGTATATTAACATGGATTGTATGGAATGTGAATTGAATGTTTGGTGTGTCATTGCATGATCATAGGTGGGAGTAACCCCTAGTAGGAAAATTGCGGCCATTGCTCACCTGTCCCGAGGAATATATTTATTTAGTCTTTTGGAGTGCCGGGGATGGGACGCATTTGAGACCTTAGAGGCAAAGGAATGGCCATATGTGGCCTTATTATGTATTTTTGTAAAAATTATGGGCAAAAGACCCAGTTTTGGATAATTTTTAATCAAAACAAATTGTAATTAAATTTTTTTGGTATAAAATATACATATGGACATATGGGCCCGATGTGGCCATTTTACTCACGTATGGGTCTCATGACGTGAGACACGTAGATTTCCGCGGGTTGACAGGTTGTCAGTGGACCCCCGGGAAATGGGGCGTCACAAAGAGCTCCATATTTCTGGTCAGTAAGGAGGAGTTTCGATCGTCTAAAACATCTTCACGATTAGATTTATTCCCTAAAACATCTCTCTCTCTCTCTCTCTCTCTCTCTCTCTCTCTCTCTCTCTCTCTCTCTCTCTCTCTCTCTCTCTCTCTCTCTCTCTCTCTCTCTCTTTCTCCCTTTTGCTTTAAGAAAGAGTTTTTCCCTTAATCCATTTGATGATTAGAAGCATATTACAATTTGATTTGCTTCCATTTCATTGTCTCAACTTAAATATTGAATCATTTGTTGTGGGTACATGGTGATTATGCAAAAAAAAAAATTGTATTCAATGTTTGTGTATCTCATTTCTTGAAAACTCCCTTTCTAGAAATCAATTTTTTTTTGCTGGAAAATTGATGTTTCATTTTGTTGGAAAATTTAATCATCTTCATGGTTAGTTTTATTCCCTAAAACATGTCTCTCTCTCTTTCTCTTTTCTCTTTCTCTCTTTCTTCCTCTTTGATGAGTATATAAAATACTCATTACAACCCTAAGTTTTACTTAGTTTTTAGTAATGTTTTTATGTTAAATAAGTTCCCTAATGCTATAAATGTTCATATTTATGATTAGGTCATCCATTTGGCGGAATTGTGCGAATTTGGAGCGAAGACAAAACGAAAAAGTGGAAAATCAGCAAACATAACACATCATATATGATATTTCAATTTTTATGTATTAATGGGGAGATCAAATGGCTCTAAACTACCCAGAATTACATTCTAGACTTCACAAGCTTTCCAACAAGACCAAGATCACTCAATTCAGAATCCGGACAAAGGAGATACAAACTTGGGAAGTTGGAATAAAAGCAAGGAAGCAACAACAACGAACCAGTTCTGCTCTATTTCATTTTAAACCTATAAAATGACATCTAATGGAGGCCATTCTTGGTGTATAGTTTAAACCCAAAGAACTCGTAGAGTCAGGCACAATTTGGAGTTCCGGGTGAAGTTATGATGATCGTGCAAAGGCATGAAGAAATGAATCGGCTGAGGGGCCACACACAGTGTGGACCCTGCGCTAACGTGCTGAGGGAAACTTGGAGTTTTTGGTGCTTTCCCACGCACCTGAGTGTGGGAACCACGCACCTATGTGGAACCTCCACGCACCTGTGTGGAACCTCCACGCACCTGCGTGGACGACGAAAATGAGCCCTAATTTGATCCATTTCAAGGCCCATCCGAGGGAATTTCATGGGGTATAAATTGGACCTTGGGAGACATAAAAATAGAGGATTGGAGGGACAAGAGACAGAGAGATAGGTGTGGAGACACCTTAAGGCTCTTGGGGAGGAGAGCCTAGGGTTTGAAGACAGCTTGCAAGCTGCTAAGAGAGATCGAGGAGACGACGCTAGCCGTCATTCTGCCTTAGTTTTCTCTTCCCTTTTCTTTGTTTTTCTTTGTTTTTCCTTTTAGAATGTTTTAGATTGGTTTCTAGGGTTTTGATGTAACCTTGCTACAAACCATGGATTAATTTTAGTTTTAATTATTTAATTCATTTTCTTTGCTATTATCGAATGTCTTGCTCTCATTATAATTCCATGATTGTGCCCAGTCAACATAGGCATGGTTAAGTATTTAGGGTTTTGAGATCGAGATGACAAAACCAAGGGACATGAATAAGATTTTGTATAATCAATCATAGAGTAGAGATCTTGTGGTTTTATACGTGGCATTGAGGGTAGGTACTAATGCATCCTAGAATTTTAGGGTTTGAGGCAGAGATGCAATATGACCTGCTCTTGGGATAGGGTGTCGATGCTCGAGAGAGATCAACATTTACACAAGATTAACCTATCATCAATAAAGGCTCTAAAAACCATTAAATGATTTTGTGAAAACATCCTTCGAATGTAGCTTGGTGAAATCGAAACCCTAGTATTTTCTTTTTATAAATTTTTTATTTTTTAGTTTAATTAAATCCTGAAATTTGAGCCATCCAAATAGAAGTAAGACTAAATTAGGTAGTGCTTAATAGGCTCATTCCTTGTAGAGCGATAACTATAGAGCAGAAAATCCTAATTTTACGAGAAAAATGGTAAAATGGTAATTTACTGATCAAAGAAATGCGGGTTACTACGGAATCTCGGATGACGAAACGGAATTCACCATTGGAATCGTCTCATAAAATCTAACTACCACGTCGAATTTCGTCGAATCCCAAGACAGTCGAAATTCGCACGTTTTTCGAGGCAACAAGCGTAGTGCGAGACACTTGGCACATTTTGAGTGGCTCACAGTGTGCCACGTGTCAGGTGCAGAATGATTCAACTTGAGCTCAAGTGCGGGGCCCACATGGACATAAGGAAATCCAATGAGCCAATGAGAATTTGACAAGTGGCAAGTGAGGGACAAAGGAGAAATAAAACAAAAAGAAAAAGAGCTTTCTTCTCCATCTTGCTAGAACATGCAGTGAGGGGGGGGGAAAATCAAATTCTAGAGAGAGAAAGTCCAACTTATCTCTAGATTTCCCGGCTTTCGGACCGTCAGTTCGCGTCGAGCCAAGAAGCAAAGTTGTTCTACGCTGCAAAGGCTACACGTGGGCACCGGTTTTAAGGAGTTTCGACAACTCCGGGAGGTAGGGGTTTTCTCCAACTTGCTTTAATCCTTGTTTAAGAGCTTCGTAAATGATTTGGAGTGTTTGAGGCCGTGAATGGCCGTTTGGTCGATCGCAAAACTTGGGACTGAATTGTTGGAATTTATGGGACCCATTTTGGAGCCAGTCCCCAGATGATCAAGTGAATGGTCCCACTGTGTTATAATTGTGAAAAAAGTGTTAAATTATGGTTTGGGTGTTGTTGGGCCGAAAATGGCCATGGATTTCGGTTCCACAGAGTGGAACCAGTGCTTAGTGAAGTTGTCCACGGACAGCCCAGCTCGTTTTGAAATTTGTTAAACTCCCGGTTTTCTTGATTGGATAAAAAAATGTCCATGTGTTATTTGCATAATATTGCTTAAAAATGAATGGCTCAAGATATGTGTGGAAACGAGTTGTTAATGCATATAATTCAATGTGTTAGCATGAGGTTGAATTATATAAAAATATAATTGTGTGTGGGCCATTGGAATTGGATTGTTGATTAGCCCATGTGAGCTAATTTTGCTTTTATTGCTAGGAATGAATGACATGATGTTGTGAGTGAATTTTGTTAATATATGCATGTAAAACATATTAACATGGTGTATGGAAATAATATGCATTTCATATGCACCAGGGCAACCTAGAATAATAGGTATGAGTGCATGACATGAAAGAAAATGAAAAAACGAAAATGGTTGTGAAAGGAATTTCAATGGAAGATTTTCCGGAGAATTGGGTTGGGAGATTGTCCAACAATTCACGTCGGAGGAGCCCATGAATTGTTTCGGATAGTTATCCAACAAATTTGTCTCGGAGGGTTGTCCAATAGATTTTGAAACTTGGTATGATGTTTTCAAGAACAAAAATCTTTTGTTTTGAAAACTGTATTTTTCTCACATTTGGCTTAGGCATGCGTGAGGGAGTCAGTGAGGGCTCGAGAAGTGGGAAGGGGTGAGTCACATCCTCATCCATATCATGTAGACATTCAAGTAAGATCATGTATTTGCTTGAATATGTTTGTGTTGAATCATTGCATGTGCACTTAGGTGGGGAGTAACCCATGGGATAATTCAACTTCTGAAGGCATTTACTCTACTGTTGAGGAACATTATTTCGGTGCGGGGAGTGTTCGGGAGACGGGCGCTCATTAGAATTCGGCTTTGAGAAAGCCGACATGTGGCTTTGGTATTTATTTTGTAAAACATGTATTAAAATTCTAAATTTTGATATATGTTGTATTAAGAGTGATGTAATCAACTGTTGAACTATTGTAATATAGTTGGTTAGATTTTTGGTGAGTATTGATGTATGGGCCCAAGTGGTCATTTTTACTCATGTATGGGTCCCATGATATGAGACACAGGTATACCGCAGGTTAACGGGTTGTCAACGGACCCCCGGGTTTTGGGGCGTCACAATAACTCACTCACTACTTTATTACTTGTATACGACGTGTGCACTTGTTCACAGTAGGCAAATTTAATTCACACACGCACATGGCCTATCACTCTTACTCTAAGAAAAAGTTTTCCCTCAACCTATTTAATAATTAGAAGTGAATTACAATTTGATTTGCTTCCATTTCATTGTCTCAACTTAAATATTGAATCATTTGTTGTTGGTATATGGTGATTATGCAAAAAAAAAAAAAAAAAAAAAAAAAAATTACTCATTAATGTTTGTGTTTCTCATTTGTTACAAACCCCCCTTTCTGGATTTTTTTTTTTTTTTTTTTTGGCTAGAAAATTGATATGTTTCATTTTGTTATATGTTCTATTAATTTTCTTTTTTTATTAATTACAAATCTTAGAACTTTGGTACGAGGTACAATATATGTAAACATTGAGTACAAGCATATTCTATGTTGGGTACAACCCAAATGAACATATGGTACAAATGGTACAAACTGATTTGAACTTGTACTCACTATTCCTCCATGTGTTTCCTAAGGTTGTCGGCCAAACAAATAGTACCGACTATGGCGTCTTCGCGATAAAGTACATGGAGATGTGGAATGATGCGACACTTGTAGAATTAATAGCTCTAGTACGCCTCATCCTACTCTATCTATAATTTTTGTCATAAGGTTTAATATGGGTAATCATGATATACTCTACAGTACTGATTGTTGTCTGTTCTATTTTGTTAATAGGATAAAATCTCCCTATATAGATTGCAACTTTTAGTCAAACTTGTATTGGATTCATAGAACAAACAAAGGGGCAAATTCGTATGACAAATATGTTCATGAAGTTGTGTTGTGTACTTGGGATAATATTATGTATTGTTGGATGGTTGATTTGTAATGAATGATTGTGTGCATTGTAGGATAATTTTCTTACTTTTGTATATTGTTGGATGGTTGGGATAGTTTTACGTTCAATATATATTACTTTTTTATCATATGAGGTTCATTTGTACAAAGTGCATTCATGCATAATTGAACATGTAAAATCGGGTTTGTTTTAACTAAAAAAATATAAAATAGAGAAAAATTTTGGTTGCAACCGATCGACCTACCATGTTATTTGTTGAAGAGTGTGTTCTTATAAGTCGATCGATCGAGTATAGGCTACTCAACCGGTTGGCTCCCTTGTCTGTTCTATATCTACAAGATATTACAAGTCGATCTCTACTACTCAACCGATCGACCCTATATGTTAATGAAACATAATACTATTCCAAACACAATTTGCATACTTCTAGCATACATCTCAAATTGTTACACAAAATATAGAAATACATAAGAAACATAATGCAAGTTAGTATATTAATATGTCCAAATAGGCAATCGTAATACAAAATACCCCTTTCCAACCATATTTGTAAGACACTGAATTTACTGTTTCCATTAATAGTGAATTTTCGTTTTCGCTAAGATATGTATTTGATTGGAAACGATCAAAGGAATAGTAATTTTAGAAAAACGAGCCCCAAAAATCGAAAATATTCAGAATAATGTATTGAGTCTAAAGAAACTGAAACGAATTAAAACGGAATTCATTTAAGGGGTTTTTGAAATGTTCGATGATTTATGACGAAAATGCTCTTTTTACGAAATAGTTTAAAAAATATTCCTTGTACCCCTAGATTTTTTTCTAAAGCATGTTCATGATAGGAAATAAGTTTAATTAGAGTATTCCATGGTCAATTTTATGATTGGACAATCATGGAATATTTTCTGCAGTTTATCTAAGATAAGGATATTATTTTCGCGAGAGCATTTAAGTCATTTAATGAGTGTTTCCAATCTAAGTAAGCAAAGCAAGAACCAATAGAATTTGCGGCTATGTGCTTATTTGATCCATGCAATAATGGACCTATAAGAGCTTGTCGTGTGGATTCCATTAACTTTGATATTTGTCATAAAGTAGTTAACTTAACTTTGGTTAGTTGATGAGTTAAAGTTAACTAAAGTCAAAATGATATTTGTGTTAGCTAACCATGAGAGCGCTTGCCTTTAACTATGCTTAAGCTGCGGGATTTGATGAAAAGTAAGTGAATAGTGACATAAAGTGGTTTTGGTTGCTTTTTGACATAAGGACACATACGACCAATTAGAATTCAAGAATGCTAACCAATGGCATGTTGTTAATTTAAGGACAATTGGAGGGCAAATTAGGCATGAAAAATGATCATTAAAGTGCATTTGACTTGGCTTTTGGTATGCTTATGGGTGAAACAAATTTGAAAGGCAAAAATGAAGCAAAAAGGAAGCAATTCAAGTCCATGCAAGGGAGACAACTTCAGCAGACCCTTTCCAAGCCATTCAAGTAATTCTTATGCCATTTCAGTCCATTTCAAGTGTTCATCATGTCCATGAAGTACCCTAGATCAAATCCTAAGTGAAAAATCAAGTTTTTAGGGTGAGATCACTTACTAATCTATATGAATTTGAAGGTTAATGGAGGAAATGATTATATGATGGTGTAAATGAGTTTCTTGGCATGTATTTATGTAGATTTGAACAAGAAATTTCATTTGAATTCAAAATAACACCAAGACACAAAAACTATTGAGGTGAGCAATTAAGGTTTTATAGATTTTTTTATCTAAACCTTCAATTGAGTTATGTTAAGGCTTTTGCTATTAAATTGACATGATTCTATGTTGATTTTTCTAAGAAATTGAAAAGAAAGAGTGAGATTATAAGGCCATGTTTAGTAGGTAGAAAATTTTCTGTTTTCTCTATTCAAACTTTTCGAAAACAAGGAAAACACGTTTAGTTACGAGAATTAGACAAAAACAAAATTTGAAAACAAAGAAAATGAATTCACTATTTTCAACATTTTATATATGAATCAGAAAACTACTTTCTGCTGTTTTCCTTGTTTTCGAATTAAATCGAAAACAAGGGATTTTATTTTCAACATTTTTCAAACTCCTTACTTTCAAGAAAATGGTTTACAAAACGATTTTCTTATTCTTATTAATCATAAATTCAAGTACTTAAACGTATTTTCTAAATGAAAACTAAAGATTAGGGGAATATATTGAAAATTTTCATATTCTGAATTTTGATGAGTCGAAAATTTTCAGTAACTAAACAGGCCTAAGGTTGTAAATTTCACAACATTGGAAGGCACGGAAGTGATGTTGTTTGATCGTTTTAGGTCTGATATAATGATAGACATTACTTGAATATTTGACTGAATTAATGGAATTAAAAGTTGAAAAGAAAATGAGATATGGCATGGAGAGGTTTCGGCCAAGAGAGGGTTTAATTGGAAATGCATTGGTTTGATTTAGTGAATTGAATCAATGGCATTGGATGAATTGTTAAATGTAATTGTTGAAAGAAAATGGAAGAAATTGAAGAAATTGAAGAAATAATGATGAATGTGTAACATGTAGGATTCTACCACCCTAGGAAAAGTATGAAAAAGTTGAGTTTCAATTGATTTTAATCAATTGGAAGTGAGTAAATGCCTAATGGAATGTATTATAATTAAATTTTTAAGAAAAATAATTAATTAAGGTATAAATGTAATTTTTGCTAAGGTGAAGGGCATTATGGGTTTTTCACTTTAAGCATGCTAATGGCTTGATTTAAGGCTTGTAATGATGTTGTCATGAGCCTTGTAATTGGAAGTGAATTGCTAAGTTGAGATTGTTGAATAAGAAAATGCTTATGGGTTACTTTTCTAATTTAATAGAAAATATATTATAGTTAATGGTTTAATTGAATATTGTTAAGGTATAAGTGTTAATGGATTTTATGGATAATGTAACTTGTAGGAGGAAAGTGATTAAGGACAAAGGTGGAAGGTTTTTAAAGGAGGAAAAATGGCTTAAATAACTAAGGTTAGGGAAAATGTAAATGTTTATGAAATATATATATATATATATATATATGTTTTCATATCTATGTTATAAATATTTAAATGAAAAAGGAAATATGGTTTTCTTGAATTTAATTATTTTGAGGAAATATAAAATGATTATGGTTTCCATAGTTTTATAAAGTATGATTTATGTTTCGTATTTAAATGAATGTTTATGATTATATATATATATATATATATGTGTGTGTGTGTGTGTGTGTGTGTGTGTGTGTGTGTGTGTGTGTGTGTTTATATGAAAATGTTTATGATTGAATCCATGGTTACCCTATGTTACAAAGATAAAGTTTAAAGAAAAGTCGACTAAAGTGCTTTACGCGTGCATGGTACATGGGAAAGGGATAGGATTTACAGAGGAAGGGAAGAGTGGCTTATATCACATGCACTCATGAGGTAAAGAATCAAAAGATTACCAACAATAATATGATTTATTCCATAGCAATTAGTATCTAAAAGAAATGCACGATTATCTGAGGTCGCTGGGGTCATCTATGATCGTGAAGACCTGCTTCATCGGGCCGCCTTCATTCGCCAATGGCTAAGTAACTAGGTTCATCGATATGACGGATTCAAAAAAAGTAAAAGAAAATAAAGTAAATGTTTATTGAAATGAGATATTTATACAATTGTTTTACACATTTTATTTAAACTATATCTGGAAACATTATTTTCCTATGAACTGTACTCTCACTGAGTTCCTTTAGCTCACCCTGTTTCCAAATGTTTTATAAAATGTTTTTAGGGACAGAGACTAACGAGCAGTTCGAGCATCTTTAGGTCGAGTGACACTTCCGGTTCACGTGACGACCACTTTTTAAAAATGTATAGACCTTTTTGTAAATAACTACTTGTGCACCTTTATTTTGTAATGTATATTTGTTTTAAAGAAATGAACTACGAGAGATTTGATCATCTGTGTGGTAGAGGTACGTAGGCAGTTGGGTGTAATCCCCGACTCGAGCCCAACGGTTATAAAAATATTGTTTATATTTCTATGGTGTTTAGAAAATGATTTTAAATTTTGATTTGAAATTGCTTGTGGTGGACTTGATGTCCCGTAGTTGGATGTGGAGTAAACGAACATTATTGGGAGTGTAAAATGTTTTATTGCGGGTGTTGTAAAATTGAGAAATGTCCGAAAAACAGAGGAAACTCTACCCGATTTTCTGCAAAATGCTTAATCGTATAAAAAGGGTTTAATGTTTAAAAGAAAAGAAAAAAAATTTTCCCACCATGTTTAATAAGGTTTTAATGGAAAGCATAACTGTATAAATGGGTATTTTTAAAAAGGGTTTAAAAGAAATGTTTTCGCAAATCTGTAGGAGCGTCGGGAGGGTCCCTCGGGTTAGGAAGAGGAAATCCGGGTTGGGTCCCTTCAATATTACATAAGGCATAAATGGAATAACACTAACAAGTCCAACATGATGCCTGAAAACTCCTCTTGAGGGACTCGAGCTTGTGGTAGTGGTGGAGGACAAACAGAGCGAACCAAGGCAATTAACTCTGAATGCTAAATACTCTAGTCATAATGCGCTCATATGGTAGAATAAAAGTTTTTCTTTCACAACATGCGACCACATGATTCATGATTCATGCGACCGTATCATCAACATGTGACCATATTCTTCCTAGGTGCCATAGCAATTGTCCAACACCGTAATTCCCAAACACCTGATCAAAATTATTGTTATTATTAAAAAAATAAACAAGGATATTCAAACATTTGTACAAAAAACAAATGGGGAAACAAATTTCAATACTTTTCAGAGCTCTTGTACTTAAGGTGTATATGGGTTTGTACCCAGCATTCAAAATTCTTGTATTCAATGTTTACATAAATTTTACCTATGGGTATTGTCAATACAAGTTCAAATCAGTTTGTACCATTTGTACCTTTTATTCATTTAGGTTGTACCCAACATAGAACATGTTTGTACTCAATGTTTACATATATTGTACCTCGTACCTAAGTTTTAAGATTTGTAGTTAATAGAAAAAGAAAATTAAAAGAGCGTATAACAAAATGAAACATCAATTTTCCAATTAAAAAAAAAATTGATTTCTAGAAAAGGGGTTTGCAATAAATGAGAAATACAAACATTAAGTAAAAAAAAAAAATTTGCATAATCACCATATACCCACGGAAAATGATTCAATATTTAAGTTAAAGCAATGAAATGAAAATAAATAAAACTGTAATCCACTTCTAACCATCAAATGGGTTAAGGGAAAACTCTTTCTTAAAGCAAGAGGGAGAAAGAGAGAGAGAGGCATGCTTTAGAGAATAAAACTAACCATGAAGATGATTTAATTTTTCCAACTAAATGAGACATCAATTTTTCAGCAAAAAAAAAAAAAAAAAAATCGATTGCTAAAAATGGGGTTTTCAAGAAATGAGAAATACAAACATTGAATACGATTTTTTTTGCATAATCATCATATACCCACAGCAAATGATTTAATATTTAATTTGAGACAATGAAATTGAAGCAAATCAAACTATATTCCGCTATCAATCATCAAATGGATTGAGGGAAAACTCTTTCTTAGAACAAGAAGGAGAGAGAGAGAGAGAGAGAGAGAGAGAGAGAGAGAGAGAGAGAGAGAGAGATGTTTTAGGGAACAAATCTAACCATGAAAATGTTTTAGCAGGTCGAAACTCCTCTTTGCTAATCGGAAATATGGAACTCTTGCTACAAATGGTTACTTTGGAGAAGAAAGTAACGATTTGTTAAGGCTTGTAATTTTTAATTAGGGCTTTTTTGATTTGGGAATTAAAATTGTGTTTTGAGAATGCTTCGTGGGTGTTGCATGTGCCAAATAGTCTATAAAGTGGTGGGTTGTGGCTCAAATAAAACTTTTTGAGCCTCATTTTTCAAATAGTCTCATATTAAGACCCCATAGCATAGTTTTCCTAAAATAATTTTATTTCTTTGTTTCTTTGTTATTTTATTTTCCCCCTAGCTACTTTCTTCCAAACCAAACATAATCTTTGACTGATCCACTTCACTTCCACTGTTAGCCATGCCATGGCTGATGAAAGTGGAGAGTAGTAATTAGTTGCTTGATCAAAAAGCAAAGCCAACAAACAAAATGTATGGACTTCTTTCTTATGATTTCTCTTCCGGCTGTAATGCTGAAAAAAGCAAACTAAAGCTAGAGAGAACCTAAAAAAGCCCTCAACATCCTAATAATAATTCCTTCCAAAAGAGAACAAATTCATAAACAATTCTCCTCCACCAACCTCATCAACCCTGCCATGTGAATAAAGTCATCTTCAAGGATACAAGCAAAGTATCATTATTTTCCATTACTCTCAACTTTCTTTCCTCCCAAACACTCCCACTACTCCACTCTCCTCTCTCCCATCTTTCATCCTCAACCACGATGACTACACTACTACTAGTTTTATTCTTTAGAATCCTTACCGCCACCCAGTTCGCATTACTAGTCTCCGGCAGGGCCGTCGATGTCACAACATGCCGATCCTACTGCGGCAACATCACCGTCGAATACCCCTTCGCCCTCTGGCCAGGCTGCGGCCACCCCGGTTTCCGGGACCTCCTCTTCTGCATGAACGACGTCCTCATGTTCCACATAACCTCCGGATCATACAGAGTCCTCGACATCGACTACGCCTACCAGGTATTCGATGAAATTCCCAATTTAGATTTTCCGTAAATCTTTTATACGTGGCCATTAGTTTCCACATTCATTTGAATCAATCATTCCAGGCCCTAACTCTCGACGACCCCCACATGTCGAACTGCGACGCGATCGTGCTGGGCGGGCGGGGGAACGGGTTCGAGATCGAGCACTGGCGGGCGCCGTACCTGAACCCGGCGGCGGACAACGTGTTCATGCTGCTGGGGTGCTCGGCGGGGTCGCCGCTCTTTCAGGGGTTTCCGAACAAACACCTTCCGTGCAGAAATGTGTCAGGGATGGGGTGTGAAGATTATTATGGGTGTTCGGCATGGGGGGTGTTCGGGCCGAAGAAGCTGGGGGCGGGGGCGGGGCCGCCGGAGTGTTGTGCGGTGGCGTTTGAGGCTATAAAGGCGATAAACCTGACGAAGCTGGAGTGTGAGGGGTATAGTAGCGCGTACAGTCTAGCGCCGCTGAGGGAGGAGGGGCCGGGGGGGTGGTCGTATGGGATAAGGGTGAGGTATTCGGTGCAGGGGAGTGACTTCTGTCGGGCCTGTCAGGCCACCGGCGGCGCCTGTGGCTACGGCGCCGATGGCGTACGGGAGCTCTGCCTCTGTCGGAACTCCAATTCCACCTCCAATTGTGATTCAGGTACCGTACAACCATCACACTTATTTAAACTTTAAATTATTTGTTTAAAATACCTCTAAATAATCCCTAATTCTATGAATTTATTAATTTAACCCTCCCCTGCTTTTTATTTTTTCTCATCCATAAATCACCCATTTTAGATAAAAATGCCTTTTACTATTTTGTTTATTTACATGTAGGAAATAATTTTTTTTTTAAGTATTTATAGAAAAAAATGACCAATTTTTGTAAATGGAAGAGTTATTTATAGAAATAACCTTAGATTCTTGAATCTTGAAAAATGATCATTTGTGGATAAAAATCTTTAAATCACCTTCATTTTATGTATTTACATGTCTCTTAAAAGAATGCTTTATTTTTATAAGAAAATAAGAAAGGCATTTCTATGGCCAAAACTTGATGGAATGTTAAAATTTTAGAATTAGGTTTTTAATAAGGCCTTTTAATCAAATTACTTTTTTTTTTTACAATAAAATAATACAAAAATAGATAAAGGGTTAGATTTCTAAGGGCTAATTTTTTAAAATGTCTTTTAATCAAATAACCTCTAAACTTGAAGGCTCAATTTTGATTTGAGAGTATGGGAAAAAGAAAAATATATATACTAAATAAAACATTTTTGTCATGGTTTCACCATAAAAAAAATAAAAAAAAAATTATAAAATTTTCTCAAATTTTTATATATTTAAAAATTTATTTTAGTCCCTAATATAAGAAAGATAAATAAATAAAAATATATAATTAATTTATTAAGTTTAATCATATTTTTTATTTTTTCTTCAAATTTTATTTCTTTTATTTTTTTTTTCTCACAATTTGTCTTTCCTTATTAGTACTTTCCTCCAGAATCATTTTTCAAAAACGAAAACTATTAGATGAATTAAAATAAATAAATAAATAAATTTTAAATAATATGTCAGATTCAACTCTATTATTTTTTCCTATTTTATTTTTTTGTTTTCTTATTTTCCCCAGATCAATAAACTTCATGCCAATGTGCAGTGAGCTCATCATCAAGCAAATTGGTGCGGTCGTCCGCCAACACTTTAGCAGGTAACGTAATTACTTCTTCTCTTCTTCTTGGTCATCAAATATTCAATATTAGCAAATAAATAAATAAATCATTCTTCTATGCAAATAATGAAAAAAATTGATTTTTAAGGCCATGTTTGTCATTTCCAAAAGAGAATTTTTCCATGAAAATTTAGAATGTATTTGATTGCCAAATAATTTGAGGGAAAATGCAAAATAAAGAAAACAAAGAGGAAAGGTAGAAGAAAAAAAACTAAATGAAAATAAAAATAGAGTTAAATCGAAATATCATTTTTATTTGTTACTTCAAGCTCGTTTTATTTATTTTAACTAAAGATTAAATGAAAAAAGCTCGTTTTATTTTTATTTGTTACTCGTCAATATAAAGATTAAATAATTTAAAAGTAGATAAGTTTTAATATTTATTTATATTTAATTTTCTTTGAAATTTTTTATTAGACAACCATAAGAAAATCATTTCTTTATCACATTTTTTTTTGTCTTCAATTCCTTATTATTTTCCAATAACCAAACGCCACCTTCGCAAATTCACTTGGTTTTGATTGTAAAATGAATGCAGGAATTTTGGGTTGTATGATAATGATAACATGGAGGAGACTGCCCCAAACTTGAGAGAGTGGAGATTAAAAATCAGGAGCTGCTGATTTTCAATTTTTATTCATTAAAACTACCATTAATTATTTACTTAAGTTTTTTTTTTTTTTTTAAATATAAGAATTATTTACTTGAGTTTAGTGGTGTGTTTGGATGCCATTATTGGGAGCAGCACAAACATTGAGAATGAGAGGTATTGTAAGCATATTTTTTAAGAGTTATATAATGTAAACTACACCTTTTATATAATGTGATTCAATTATTATGCAACCATATTTCGTTAAAATTATCACTATGATTCAAGTGTTTATCAAGCATCTCTCATATACTTTTTATCTAAGACTACCTTTGATTTTCAAAAAATTTGAGGAAAAGAAAATAGAAAAAAAAATAGAAAGAAAGGAACAATGAATAGAAATGAAAATAAAATTAAAGTTAATAAATTATTTTTATTTTAAATTTATATCATAGCAATAATATAAAATTTAATAATTTTTTTATTTCTCTTATATACTTTTTTTATCTAAGACTACCTTGATTTTCAAAAAAAAATTAGAAAAAGAAAAAATAAGAGAAAAAAATACAAAGAAATGCAAAATGAGTTGAAATAAAAATAAAAGTTAAAGTTAATAAATTATTTTTATTTTAAATTAATCTTATTTATTTTAACTTATTAATATAAAATTTAATAATTTTCCTTTTACATCTTTTTTTGACAACTTCTTTTTATATCTATTCATTTTACATCTTATGCTTCTAATAATATGTTTTATATAGTTGTCAAAAATATGTTATAAAACTTAGAGCTGCTTTTTATGCGACTCACCTTTAACCCTGGCTCTTTGAATTATATAAGCTGCTTATATATACTTGTCTGATCAATGAAGATCTCATATAAAGCTTGTCCAATGGAAGAAATCAGAATGACAAAGAGGAAGAGAGAAGATCGAGTCTTATGTAAGCCCACAATCTCCTTAAAACATATCCCTTCTCCATGATGCTTCGAGATTTAAAGGCGTATGTTTCCCAAGATAAAACGACCAAGCGAATGGTCTGCACAGTATTTGCAACCACTCCAACAAACCGAAGGGGTGTTTGCTTTATCACAGAAGAAGGGAGAAGGGAGGGAGGAAACGAAGACTATAAGTTTTTTGTGTGTGTAAATCTTTGTGTCTACTTATGGGGACTACGACACCCCTCTATTTTATAAGACTGGAGGAGCACGACCATTGAAATACCGAATTATGGCAGCTTGGTCTCTCAGGTTCTTAGAATTCAACTCAAAATAATGAATTATGATTCCTAGAACCCTGAACACAGGAGGTGCAGTGAATGTTTATTAATTTCATTCACCATTTTTCAACAATTCCTCACATGAATGAAATTGATGACTAAAGACATGACAAACGGGATGATAGATTCAAAGGTTGGAACACTGCACCGGATAGGTGGCACCGCTTTGAGCCTTCCCCTTAACCTAAATATATTTTCCTCTCACCCAACTATGATAGACATTATGTCCTTGAATTATTACATCATTGTGTAGATGATGACATATCTTACACGAATTTGCCGAACACATTTTCGAGTTCTCACTTTATCTTATTGGCATGGACATGCGCACAGTTCTATAAAGAGAAATATGAAATGTCGTGAATTCAATTCCTTTGAGATTTGCCCCAGCCCGCTCTTACATAGTGATCTCTAATTGAGCAACTCATCTCACTCTTGTTTTATTTCCCATTACATAGAGATCATTAAAAGCATAGCTTAACCTTCCTTTTTACAAGCATCATTGTTTGATCATGGGAATGGACAAGGGAAGATCCCCATAGTGATATAACCAAGTCTCTACAGATTAGTTGTCCCTTTTAACCCTAGATATTAGGATCTCCAATCAACTAGGCTGGGTATCCATCGTATCAACTTATTCTTTTCTAGGCTCTAGTCTCATTCCCTTTAATGATTTTTCAACTAACTCTCTATTCAACTCTTTGGTTAGCGGATCCGCAATGTTCTCTTTGGGCTTTACATAGTCTAAAGAGACAACCCCGGTTAAGAGTAGTTATCTTATGGTATTATGTCTACAACGAATATGTCTAGACTTACCATTATACATATTGCTTTGTGCTCTACCAATAGCATATTGAGTATCACAATGTATGCAAATTGGAGGCACAGGCTTTAGCCATCTCGAAATATCCTCTATAGGAAAATATCTATCAAAATAATCTAAGCCCTCAGTTTGTTTGTAGCCTTTGATCACAAGTCTACCTTTGTGCTTGTCAATTGATCCATCTACTTTCATTTTCCTCTTGAAGACCCGCTTGGAACTTAAAGGTTTACAACCCGATGGAAGATCCACTAGTTAACAAGTATGGTTATGTAGTATGGAATCAATTTTACTCTTAATGGTCTTTTCCACATGAGGCCATCTATAGAGTTTACTACCTCTTTATAAGTTTGAGGTTCCCCTTCGAGCATATAAGTTAGAAAATTTGGACCAAAAAGACTTTTCTATCCCTACTCTTTTACTACATCTAGGTTCAACCTCACTATCTTATTTTGATCTTTACTATTTTCATCAACAATCTCCAACATTCATTTTGATAAACCTGGCTCCTCCTTGGAGTTACATGGAAATACATCTTCAAAGAATGATGCATTCCTCGATTCCATTATCGTATTCTTGTGAATATATGTGATATTTAATTCACGAACAAGAAACCGATAAGCATTACTATTATGTGCATAATCAATGAAAATGCAATCAATAGTTGTAAGTCCTATTCTACCTTTTTTCTTGGAGGAATCACACTTTACCAGACATCCCTACACTGTAAAGTATTTTGTAGGATGGTTTATTCTTCATAATCATAGAATCTTTCGTTTTCTTTTAGGACTTTATTCAAAAGGAAATTAGCAAATGAATGGCTTCTCCCTACATAAGCTTATGGGTAGACTAGAACTTATTAGCATCAGATTCATCATTTCCTTTTAAAGGATTCTTTCGCTCAGCTACCCACTGATGCCTGAGGTAACAAGGTTTGTATTTCATGTATGATCTCATTCTACACAAAAGTTAAAGAACGCCATCTATACTCACCACAGCGATCACTTCTAAGCATTTTAATTTTCTTGTTGAACTTATTCTCAACTTCGGTTTTATACAAAACAAATTTTTCTATCGCCTCATCATTACTTTTGAGTAGGTTCACATAACAATACTTGGTGCTATCGTCAACAAAGGTAATAAAATATTTATTACCACCTCTTGTTTGTAAAAATTTCAAATCACATATATCACTATGGATTAAGTCAAGAGGTGGAGTGTCTCTCAATGCTTTGAAAGGATGACCTGGTTAGTTTTGCCTCAACACAAGTCTCACACTTATGATGCTTTGAATCAATTTGGAATGTTGGTATATAAGCCCAGTTAATTAATCTTCGTGACAACATAATTAACATGTCCTAATCTACCATGCCATAGATTAGACGCATCCAAGCATGTAAGGTAAGAACTCTCGCTTATTCATATTTCACTTGGATAATGTCATTACATCGAAGTCTTACATTCCATCGCTCATATACCCTTTCCCGATATATATTCCACTCTTGGACACAACAAACTTATCTAACTCAAACACCATTCGAAATCCATGACTGTTCACCAATGAAGCAAAAACTAAGTTCTTACGGATTTCGAGTACATATAGGACATTAGTCAAAGTCACTTCCTTCCTATAAGTCATCTTCAAGACCACTTGTCCTTGGCCCTTAATTTCAAAGGTGGTTGAGTTCCCTATGAACACCTTTTCCTTAGTCTCAATTGGGTCAAAGGTGGAGAATGATTCTTTCTTGTCCAAGCATTACATGGCATGCAAAGACTGACATCGGGATTCCAATTATTCCTAGGATTTGATCCCACTAGGTTCACCTTAGAGATCACGGCTATGAAGTCAATGTCAGATACATCCTTGGTGATGTCAGCGATCATATTAGCCTCTTTAGTCCGTTTTCGTAATCTTAATCCACCAATTTGTGACATCGCTTTCCACTTTCAAGCATTTCGAAAATCTTTGTTTCTTTGAGATCCTCCCTTAGGTCCCCATCTTATTTTTTTTTCCTGTTGTTGGCTTTGAACCTGAACTTTGACCATGTTCCACAAAGTTAGCCTTGGCCTCGCTCGAATTGTGTGCCACTTTCTTTTCTGATCCTCTATTGACTTCTTCAATGCGAAGTCTAACAATAAGATCTTTGATGCTCATTTCATTTCGTTTATGCTTGAGATAATTCTTGAAATCTTTCCAAGTAAGGGACAGTTTTTCAATAATAGCTCACTTGAAAAAGTTTCAATAACGTCATTCCTAAGATGTATCTCTATGTAAGATCACTTAAAGTTCTCGGACTTGATCGCACATTTCTCGATTCACCCCTTCCTTGTATTTTTTATTACAAGGATTTTTCAAAGTAAACCAATATGCCACTTGTCTGTGTAGTTAAAAACGTTTCCTAACCAATGGACCACTTGTCTATTTGGTTAAATTTTTCCTTCAATATATATGGAAAATCGGTAAAAATTCTTTTGTATAATCCTTTGAAGTTCCCCAAACCGTAATATCTTTCTACATGCAGTATGAAAACTGATTCTTTCTGCTTTAAAATGTTTTCCTTCCAAAACGCATAATCTGTTTTTCCTTAATCAAAACCATTTCATAATACAAAAAATTCCTTCGAAGGTAAATCATCCTTTTCTGTAGAAAAGGTGTCAGTTCCTTCTTTTTTTTTTCAAACAAAATTTTGAAGACTAAAAAAAAAAAAACCAAAATTTCTGTTTTGTTCGATACACTTTTGTTTGTTTTTTTTTTCTTTCGATTAAAAGAGCACCAAAAAAATTTTCCAAATAAAAAGAAGAAATGGAAGGTTTTGTTTTCCTTCAAGGAGAAACTTCTTTTTTTTTTCCATTTCCCAACAAATAAACCAAAAAGATAAGCCACAAAAAAAAAAAGAGAACCTTTTTTTTTCCTTTTTCTTTGTCGACCAAAAAAGTAAAACTTCAATTCTAAAAAAAAAAAAATTCATTTCTTCATATGTAATCTATTTTAAGCTTGTAAGAAGCCCCACACCATAACACAAACATTGGTTAGATAAACATGTATATTCCTACAGTACGATCAACCCGAGGAGATCACAACAAAGCTTGTCCAACGGAAGAAATCGAAACGACAAAGAGGAAGAAAGAGGAGTCGACCACAATCTCCTTAATACAAATTCGCTCGTCTCTAACGGTGCTTCGAGATTCAAAGGCATATGTTTCCCAGGATAAAACAACCCAACGAATGGTTTGCACAACACTTGCAACCACTCCAACGAACCGAAAGGATGTTTGCTCTATCACAGAAGAAGGGAGAAGTGAGGGAGGAAATGAAGACTATAAGCTTTTTGTGTGTACATCTATTTCTAAAGAGACTCTAACTCCCTCTATTTATAGACTTTAGAGAAGGAGACCTGACCATTGAAATACCAGAATGACAAACGCCCCTTCTCTTAGGTTCTTAGAATTCAACTCAAAATAATGAATTATGATTCCTAGAACCCTGAACACAGAAGGTGCAATGAACGTTTATTAATTTCATTCACCATTTTCCAATAGAACCTTCCATACGGATCCCCTTTTACCATTTGTGATAGAACTTAAGGAAATATTATAGAGAAGTGCCTGAAGGTAATCCCTCTCCAGGCACTTATCAGACGCCTATGTTGGCTATTAAAGTCATCTCTACAATGGATATTCATGTTGAGACTGATTTAGATCTTTAATCTGGATTAATGAAGCTCCACAGATACATAATAGAATAAGAAAATCATGATGAGATCATGATAATAAGATTCATCATAAAATTATGTTAGTATCTAAATTATCCCTACTATAGGATTAATGTGAGATCGACATCGTTAATCTCGATAAATCCAACAGTGCTATGGCCTCGATTCGATCAAGCAATGGATCTTATAAACTGTGATCATGGGTTAATTAGAGTTGACATGTGGATACTTGCTAAGAGTAGCTAAGTACATCGGAGACCTGCTATGAGACAATCATATGGATTATCTATTTATATGTAGATGATTGTCTCCTCATAGCAATGATGCATGTATCCTTAGACTTTAGGTGCTCAAGGATATCTTGGATGCCGATTCTTAACCTCGATCCATGTTGCCTCTTGGAGGTTGTTCATTAGCATATCGTGGGTATAGCTTCGAGGTATTCAAAGTAATTATGAGCCAAATAAAGGATCACTTCTAAATAAAGGAGAGCATACCCCATGACCTTCTTGTCGGGATCATTATCGTGAATCTCGCCCAGGTGGAAAGCCAGGAAGAGGTTGGGCGTATTACTGAGGAGTAATGTGGGTCCGAGAATAAGATCTATGTCACTTATAATAAAATGTGACATAGCTTAGTCCTTTTGGAGTTACACATTGTTCATGAAGCTCGAATTTGAGCATGATAAATTGGTGAAATGACTAATAGTCTGCACTGTATTGAAAGGGGTTATGATGAGTCTAACTCTCATCTAATTTTAAGCCCATTTTTCACTTATATTTTAAGGTTTAATATCCAAAATAATGTCAAATTATGGAGTCTTCACCAAAAATTGTGTTTTGAAGGAATTTAGAGAAAAGAAAGAAAAAGAAGCAAGAAAAGCTTAAAAAAATGGTTATGCAGGGAAATATAAATATGTCGTGATGTAATTACGCATTTGTCACACAAACCCCTGTGTATGGCACTTGAGCAAGCTTGTTGCACAAGGTAATCGTGGTCGCAACAAAGACAAAGCAAAGTGTAAGATGACAGTCGAAAGATTGTCGCAACATAATATGAGAAAGAGCACTAGAACTCTATCGTGACATGGAAATGAATTTCGCGACAAAAGACAAGGCACAGACTTCCCAATTCTCTGTCCCGCTGACAACCACAACCCATGAATTAATGTTAAGGGGGATGCTTCCAGTAATCCGACACCACCATAGAAAATCCAGTCTCCTTCAGACGGAGCTCACCCAAAGGTACAAAACCTATCCTGGCAACAATCAACAACCCATCAGCACCGGGTTCATAGCGATTAAAATGGTGGCCACTGGGTCCATGGATCAATACTCACGTAAATTTCATCAACTATACCAGCAGTTCAAGAGTTATTACACATTTAATCCAAACACATCAAAATTTAAAGTTTTAATACATGTTCTACAAAACTAATACCAAAAACCACAACCCGACTTCTTCTTCTAAAATCGGTCCCACGAGCCGCCGTCCTCCGTATACCCCACCTGAAGCAGCGATCCCTCGGCTGCGCGGCAGCAAAAGCCCAAGAGTGATAATTTCCAAGTGGGTTTCTCCCCACCTATGCATGCCATGTCATGGCAACAATCACATTTTAAGTAAATACGATCCTACTTGTATGTCTACATGTCCAATCCACGTTCGAGTCCTCACCGACTTCATTACGCCCAAGCCAACGCGAGTAAAAATACGCTTTCAAACAAATCTTTTGTTCTCGAAAACTTACTACCTAGTTTCGAATATATTGACTACTCTTCTCGAGGCGACCGCTGATAACCGTCCAAACAACTATGGGCCCTCCGACGCAGGAATTAGACAATCTCCCAACATACCTCCTGAAAATTCCACAAATTCCTTTCACAAACATTTTCGCTTTTGTTTTCTTTCATGTCACAAACTCACACCTAATATTCTAGGTTTCAAGGCATATGGAATGCATATGCCAATTCCAAATATCTATGCTAGTATATTTTTCAAGTATATATTAACATAAATAAATTCACACAATTCATGCTAATCGTTCATAAATGACACAATATTGTACCAGCTCATATATTAATTAACCAACTGCCAATTCACTTTGAATCACCTAAACCATAATAAAATCACACAATAGTAACACGTGAATTAGCAAATCTTTGTCAGATCAGCCATCACTAAATAGGGATTTTCTCCACTTGGCTCAAATGTTTTAGACTAAATCACGGCTAAGCTGGGTATGCCTTAGAATATCCCTAACCATTCACATGTTTCTAACCAAAGAATAGTTAAGTGGGAGAAGACCCTACCCTTGGAGTTGGGTTTCGAAACTCCACCAAATCTGTCCACAGAGTTCGCCGTTGATCGACTTTGGCTTCTGTTCCATCGAGAACCTACTACGACGTGACGCCTCATCCGGGTCCTGGACCATCACAACTTATAATATACGTGAATACTCCATGTCTGATATCACACTCATTAATACTAAGTTGTGACGCTCCTATCCGTGGTCCCGCTGACTATCACAACTCATGAATATATACATGTGAATACCTGCTGTCTGATATCGCCACTAATTTGTCTCAGATATGGAGACCCATTGTCAGATAATTTTCTACAAATAACCAATTTGTAATAATATTTTACAAGAGTTTGATGTAACTCTTTACACTTTATATGCCAAATTATATTAAAACTAGACGTTCTAATATATTTTACAAAATAATTCTTAAGGCACAATCACTTCGTCTCCATGGCCCCAAAGGAGCGCTTCGCTTTCTCAATTAAATAAAGTCCTAATGACGGGTGAGCAAAGTCCAAAGAGTGATAACCTCCACGCCGGTTACCCCCACCTATGCACACATGCAATGGTCGCACCACACATTTAAGTAAAACATGCAAAGTTCCTACTCAAATGTCGCATGTCATGGATGAGAAAGTGACCCACCCATTCCCATGTCTCGAGCCCTCACCGACTTCCTCACACTTGCCTAAACCATGTATGAGAAAAATAATCATTTTCAAAACAAAACTTGTTGTTCTTGAAAATACACTACCGAATGCTCCAGAAAATACGACTAGCCTCCGAGGCGAATGTTTGGAGAACCTTCGAAATGGGCCATGGTCTTCATCCGAATGATCTCGTTAGACTGCCTCCCAACTCCCATTCTCCGAATCCTGTGAAATTCCTCGCAAACTTGTTCATTTTTCGTAAAACTCAGGTCATGCACTCACACCTATTACTCTAGGTTCCCAAAGGTATTTGAAATGCAATATGCCATTTCACCATAATCTTTATGTTAATATATTATGCATGCATATATTGACGGAGTTTATACACAATCAACATGTTATTCATTAACACATAGCAATAACATAAATTAGCTCACATGGGCTAATACACAAACCAACAGTCCATCTTGCAACTGTCCAACGCATCACGCCAACAACATACAATTTTCATGTTATTGAAACAAGCCACACACACAATAAGGTCACCATCTTGACCCATCCAACCGGTACTGGATTCGTACTAACAGAGGTGAGCTAAATCAACAAAATTTGTTTCCATATTCTCCCACGTCAGAAATGGTTACCGCAAAGATAAAGGTCTAGGTTGAACACGTGGATGGGTTTTCATCCTATTAATGACTTGCACGTTGTTAAAATGGTGAGGCTTTTAGTTTGGATTTTTGGATTTTGTTTGTTTCAAACAAGTGAGAGTTGTTTAGTTACTGAATAATCAGAAAAGAAAATTAAGTGTGAAATGATAACTTTGAAGGATGAAATAACTTGATAACATGTGGCAAACAAGTGTCCCTGGTTTTTTATCTCGTGATTAAGACAAGCAACCTATAGTCCGAGCCATAACCGATCTTGTTTAACTAGCAAACCCAACCCTATAATCACTCCTATTTGAGTCAACACGTAAAATGCATTTAAGCAGCCCCTTCAGTTTGAAACCCTAACATTCAACTCTCATTTCAAAGGGCTCGTAGTTATCTATAAAGAACAAAGGCATCTAGCAACAAGTATGCACTGCATCTCTAAAGCATGGTGGTATCGCTAAGGTAATGACATTAAATGATATTCAACCCTAGTTAGAAAGTATG
This sequence comes from Tetrastigma voinierianum, assembly GCA_016808115.1. Classification (NCBI taxonomy): domain Eukaryota; kingdom Viridiplantae; phylum Streptophyta; class Magnoliopsida; order Vitales; family Vitaceae; genus Tetrastigma; species Tetrastigma voinierianum. The sequence goes on along the minus strand of JAEQBH010003330.1, from coordinate 163,340 downwards.
GGAGCCTCATAAATACAAGACTAGAAAGATTAAAACAACATGAAGACAACCCTAACCCCGCTCCCACAACCAAGCTGGGCCATCTTCCTCTCTTCAAAGAAAAGGGTCTTAAATACATCTCTGAGTTGTCATCCTCAAGAGGTTGCTTGGTAGCCTAGAAAATGAGAGAAAGAGGAGAGAGTAAGAGAGAAAAACAAACCATGAACTAAGCCGTGGAGATATTTACATAAAATGAAAATGTGCCAAAAGATTGCTTAGGTTACAAAAACCATGGGGGTTTATATAGACCACCCAATGTATGAAAATACAAGAAAGCCTAACATTTTGGCTAAAACAAGGGACAAAGAAGTAATACACCAAATGAGGCCTGGTCAGATAATTACACAAAGATGACAAGGCGTGAGATTTCGCTAGTAATTCGCTAGGTAGTTGTAATAGCTAACAACAGACGTAGATAGCGAAATCAGAGAATTTCGCTATGCACCACTAATCTGCTTAGTTAGCGAAATTTCGCTAGCCTAGCAAATTTTTTTAGAGATAGCGAAACTGTATAATTTCGCTTATACGTGATTAGCGAAATTTGAAAGTTTAGCTAATTTTCACTAAGCAGATTTCAAATTTTCGCTATGATTAGCCTCGCATCCCAAATAAATTTTCGCAATCATAGCGAAATTTCCTGGGTTTGCATATTCTTCACTGCTGCACACTGCATCTTCCACTCCATCCATTCCTTCTTCACTTTGCCTCCATTCCTTCACTGAATTCTGACATGTTTGATGGTGGAAAATAGTTTCGATCTTCATTATTCAACACATCTCGATATCACATCTCAAGGTATGCAAAACCCGCAAACAACCAAAATAACCTCTAAACCCGCATAAGTGATACTAAGAAGACTGAACACTTTAATTGGCATTATTGACATGATTTAGTGCGCAAAATCACTCAAAAACTCATCTGATATAGGGCTCAAAATAGCACTTTTTGGGTACTAATCACACCCCCCAACCGAAACGTTGCTAGTCCCTTAGCAATGCAAAAACGATAAGGACATGCATGCAGTGATTTTTCAAAAAGTTTATGATTCAAAAAGGTGTATATACAAATAGACATTACCTTTAAACTGAAAAATTGACACCAAGTTTGAAAACCGACATGAAAGAGCCAAAACCATACAAGAACAATTTTTAGGTCAATATTGGTTTCATGATTCTCAACTTGAATTTCCACCAAAGTCTAATGGTTCTTACGTGAACTAGATCGAAATAACAAATCTTGCAAAATTGTCCCTCCCCTAACCTAGCACTGCATGGCCTTAGTCAGCTGAACAACCTAGATAGGGATAGTTAATTCCTCTTTATTCACCATATCAGAGGGTGCAATGCTTAAAATCCGACTTCACCAAAGTCCGTAACTGGGTCCTCACCGATGACTCTAACCACTAAGGTTTAGTGGCATCAAGCCAAAAGGATCACCGACCACAAACTCTACAAGCTTTGACCTCGACTAATGACTCGAAAATCAAGCACCTACAATCTGCTAAACTCTACCTATCCACCCATGTAATCTTAACACTAAATCGATGACTCCCAACCAATTAAGGCTTGGGGCATCTAAGCCAAAGGTTCGCATACACCCCTGACCGTGCCTCTGGGTTTCAAGGCAAAGTGTCACGACTTTATTTTTCTTTTTCTTCTTTTCTTTTTCTTTTTTTTTTTTTTTTTCTTTCTTTCTCGAAGACTACATTATTCTTCAAATAACACAAACCTATCCTAGGTTGCCAACATGCCTAAGGCCATATGCAAAGTGAAAGGAGGTATACAAATTCACGTAAATTTATTGAAACAACTGCAAGCATGTGAATTAGCTTAAGGGAGAAATGTTCAAGCCGAAAGTACTGAACTCAACCTACTCAAAATTATTTCAAACATGGAATTGTCTAAAGATTAAGGTAAATGATATGTTTCAATTTTTCAATTGAATAACTGTACTGTCCAATTAAAGTTACTAATTGTTCAATCAAGCAATTCAATTGTTCAATTGAAGACAAAAGTGCTTACACATGGTGAAGGCAATACAAAACATGATATGCAAAGCTCAGATATATATACTCGAATAGCTTTTCGACAGCCAAAATGGCTAGTACATGAATACAAAGCTAAACATGTTAAAGTATCACGCTACTTTACACATAAATCCTAATCAAAATTAGCAGGCGCTGATAAAGCCGCTAACTATACAAAACATAAAGAAACTCAAACACCACCGCCGTAGCGGGTGGTGGGTCTCAGAATCGCCGCCGCCGCCAACACATCCAAAGATAGCCAGAGCGGGCTCCTCTCTCTGATCCAATAAACATAGGAAGACCAGTGATCGGCACCGCCGCAGAAGATGGAGTGACACCGAGCCAACCTCGATCCGTGGGTCGCTCGGTAAACGCTAACGAACATATGCTGATCCATCACATCTACTATCTCTCTCGAAATAAGCGTGAACGACTCGTGGAACGCCAGGCGCAGCACGGGCTGGTAAAATACTGGGCCGCGACATGTAGAATGTGGAGGAGGAGACAGTGGGACATATGAGTCGACTCCTCTCTACCTCTCAGCTCGTGGGCATGGTATATCATCTCCGTGGGAATCCCCGCCACTGATCCGCACTCCTGGCCCCGTCGTCGGAGGAGGAAAGATACTGCATGACCATCATCGCCCAATGACAGATTCAGAGGCACGGATCTCCTCTCATCCCGGGGCTCCTCCGGGCAATGCCTGGCGCGACCTGCATGTAGTCTCGCAGATCGCCACGTAAGACTCCGCCGAACCAGCCCTTCCGGTGACCTTTTCTTCGAAATGCATCAGGGAGGTCATCACTACCGTAGGACTAAAACCAAGATCCCGAGATCCTGGTGAAGATTCTCTGTGGATGGCCCTCCGCCGTGGCTATAATGTCGCACGGAATAAGTCGTCCCGAATAGATGGTCAATCGGGAAGAAAGACCGAGAAGAGCGCTCCGTGAAGAGCACCGCCCAACGCCGATGTCCCGTGCCAGATACGAATCCATCTCCCGCCGAGGTGGTGTCGCAAGCCTGATAACCTCCGAATTGCCTTCATGTATACGCAGCTAACACTCGGTGATGTTCGCCGCTTCGGCACTCCCGGCGACCGCCTATGGTGAACTCCAGCTCGCACCCGTGATGTTCTCGAGGCCATCGGAGCGCAGAACCGCAGAACAACTGGATAATAAACCGCCGGGTCATGGCGCTACAGGAATAGTGCTCGACGCCTCATCGAATCCCCCGACCTCGATCACCGCCAATGCCGGACATCAGAGTAAGACTCGATGAAAGTCCCTCGAGCAAAGCGGTGACATTCCTGCAGGGGGCGGTGCCCGACAAACAACCCGCCTCCCGATCCCGGAGGGCAGCGACAACCGAGGCTGGCTGATGCCGCCTCCGCCGCAGATGGTCGGGCGGGCTGGCCGGAAGAGCCCGATGAGGCGACCGGCCCGGCCACAAGTGCTTCGAGGCCGAGCCCTCCCAGATCTCACCGAGGTATTGTGATCGCCCGGTCCCATCCGAGTCCGATATCGTATGTGAATCCCCAGGCCCCGCTGGACGCTTCGTGGACTGGAGAGGTACCGCCTCGACCGGCTAGAATCAGCCTCGCTTCCTCTCGCTCTAGTGTACTAAATCTGACCCGTGGCCGAAGGCGGGACCCACCCCTGGTACGCACCATAGCTATAATCCAAATAAGATAACGGGCAGGCGGTGGCTCAACCAACTACCAAGCCGACCAGTGGCAATAAATGTAGGAACACGGCTACGTGAGGGACAACCAGGCACCGCGCACGAGATGGGCGCTGGCCATCGGTAGTCGCTCTAGTGACCGTGGTGCGCGCCTTAAAATGGCAGGGCGCAGGTAGGCGCGGTGGCAAAGGGAGGCGCGTGGAACGCCTACGGAGATGATGCCGAAGACACAGACGGCAGCTGTGGCTCCACTGCAGGAGCGCACTGGCCTAAGAGCAACTCACGTGGCTCTAGCCGTGCAGGCACAGACCGTAGCCGTGGATCTGAAGTGCAGCCTGTGGCCGCAAGGGTGACTCAGAAATACCGGGGAGTGGGAGAGACGGAAACGAAAGCCAACCCTTCTTTATGTTTTTAAAGAGGCACCAAGAGCCATTTCCACTTATCGCCATATAGCGAATTTGGCTAAACCCGCTTCCACTAATTCGGCACTTCAAAATTTTGCAATAACATTAATAATAAAAAATAATAAAAATTATTATAATAAAATTATTATATGATACTGTACTTAAAAACTTAATATAAAATACTATAAAATATAAACAAAGTTACTAAATATGGAAAAACTGCTAAGTTAAGAAACTTTCTAAAAATAACCGAAAGTATTAAAATTGACTAAATTAAAACAAAAGTAAAATTGTTGATATGAATTTGGTTTGTGAGAACATCAACCACCAATTTTACCAAATCGCTCGGCTGAGGGTCAAGGAAATGATCTCCTCAAACCCTAAGAAGGGTCCGGAAGCAACTTGGTGTTGATTTCCTATCATGGTTTAATTTCACCGCGGACTTGAATCGAACAATTGCCTTCGGCATCAAGGCAAACCAAAACATCCGCTCTCCCGGGGCTGGCTATATCCCGCAATTCTCGTCATTCAAATTTCCCCGCATCCCGACACACCGGCACATCATTAATCACTTGATTTTCATCCGATACCGCCTTGTGCTTATTGTCTGGCGCAACATGTCTGCATCACGTCATGTTGCTAAACGTAGGTTGCATTACTCCATTCCAAGAATTTGATATCGCACGCACATGCTTTAAACAGTACTTCCCTTATATTATTCCACATGATCGGGTTCATTTGCAATTGGCTCTGTCGAACTACAAAGTTCATCATCGGGTAGTAGAATTTGTCTATCTTTACTAAGACATCCTCAACTATCCCTTAGGGATCTTCAATCATTCATCTACCAATGATAAGGTGATATCAAGAGGTTTGTTCACTCCAAACCTAATCGCTTATACACCGAGTAATGGCAAAGAGGGTTCACACCGGCTCCTAGGTCAAGTAGTGGATTTGTCTATACAATTCCACCAATATTTACCGAAATGGGAGATCCCTGATCCTGTATTTGGATGTGGTTCTTACTTTGGATTATGGCACGATTGTCAGCTAGAGCTTTCAATGCCAACTTCTTCGACACAAGAAAGATCTTTCAAAAAATTTTGCAGATAAATGTGGACTTGCTCGACATGTCCAAAGAGGCTTCGCTTGACTTTACCTGCCTTAAGACTTCTAGGATGCCTGCCTGCTGAGATGCCTTTTTCTTGCCTCTAAGTGTCAGGAAATGGAGGTGGCATGCTATGTTTGCCGAGTCCCTCTCTCAAAATGCCTGCCCATTTCTACTTCTTTCCCAAGCCTCCCAATGTGCTCAAGTATCAATGATTAACCCTTTTCCACTCCTTAGTGTAATTATAAATTTTCACCTCATCCATTCCTTTCCTTTAATTGCTAGATAAACCTATCTCATGGACTCTTTGATTTGGCAATGTTCGAAGGGAACCTTCCTCTCTCCGTAATCTGCACTTGTCGATCTTGTGATCGAATGCAAGTTGTCTATTTTCTGATTAAGATCGGCTTCCTGCTCTTCATCGTATTCTCTTGTTCAAGCAGTTTCTACAAAGATCAACTTTGTGCCACTAGCCATTGATCCCTTTTTTGTTTCCATTGAAACTACCCACCACCTTACTCAAATTTGAAAATGTTTGCTCTACAGAGAGAGGATCTAGTAGAAGCCAGGGTTTGAGGTTGAGAACCAAACTCGTGGCCTGGGCACCGGGCACATAGGCAGGGATTGGGCTCTGTGAGAGAGGTTAAAGTGATTCCTCCAATTGGACCTGAGGTATTACCATATTGGGTATTAGGTTCAGGTGGCTTGTATTGACTCACAACATTTGCTTCGTTCGACATCAAATCCTTCATCGATGGAGCACTCGTATCATGTTCTCCTGATTACCTGTGTTGAAACCTGTGAATGGGTCAGTTCACAAGAAGTTTTCTGGCCACGCATAATCTCATGGAGCCTTTTTTCCTTCAAGCCTCCACCTTCCTAAATGCCTAAGGTTGAAATTTAGCTTTCATTTCTATCCTTCCGACAAAGGCATACATCCCACCTTGGGTCAAGCAAAGGCATTTTTCTTTTCCATTTCTCTCTCTGGTTTGTCTATCCTAACCCTTAGAAGTTTCAGCCACATAGTCTTAAAATCCATGGCTTCATCGGGGGATGCTTACTCGTAAAATCTCCCCACACATGGTTTCCAATAATCGTTTATGGCGGGTGAGACATACCACCATAGAAGTGGTTTACCAACATCCATGTATCAAACCCATGATGTGTGGACAAGCACTAATGGTCCTAAGGACCTTCTTCCCAACACCGGTAGAACTCTCACCATCTTGAGTCGTGAAGGTGTAAATTTGTCTCTTCAAATCATGGTCTTATGAGCACCGGGCAATTTTTTAAAACCCGCTGCGCCACCTCCCACCCCTATGGTTCTAGCCCAGCTGAGTTAAGCCACCCGTCTCATTCTTAGTGGTCAATGGAAATGCTTTCAAACTTTAGCAAATCCATGTCAATCATACCGTCTCTAAAGGTTGTGCAAACTTCTCAAAATCCCTATACGTGTATGGATTTTCATTTTCCATACCGTGAAAAGTGGGAAGTAGTGGGTATTTCAAGAAATTTCACCGCTACATCTAAGCAAGGTGGAGGTATGATGCAGGATAAGCACCCAACTCAGAGGGTGTATATGGTCCCTCATCGATCTATAGGCTGTCAGGATCTATCAGTACCCGGGCCGATCATTGCCTCGTGTGGGATCCATTTGGTCTATCGTACATCGATTTCACTATTTTGTTCAACTCGTGTACCGATTCTCCAGAAGGTCTACTCCGCCGATGTCTCTCTTTCCCAAGGCATAAACACCGCTACACAACCGAGACACAACAAAGAGCACAAACAAACTTCGCAAAAGGATTATTGTTATTAAAATAAAACCTAATCGAAAAACAAAAACAGCGCGCTATCGCAAAGTGATGAACACTTGCAGCTACAAAGAATCGAAATTCAAAAAGGGCTAAAAGGTCACTTACTTGTGATGTTGGATCACAAGCACACTCATTTATCAAACGTAGTTCGCACCACGATTTCAAGAATCTGCGCGCCATTTGACTGTGGCAGGCTACCTGGGTAGGTGAGCTTTAATCAACAAAATTTGTTTTTCATATTCCTCTTATCGCTATAGTCAGGCCATCGCAAAGATAGTAGCTCAGGTCGAACACCTGGGATGGGTTTTCATCCTATGAATGACTCAGACTGTTGAAAATGGTGAGGCTTTAGTTCGATTTTGGATTTTGTTTGTTTCAAAACAGTGGGAGTTGTTTAGTTACTAAATAACTATGTGTTTAAAATTAAGTGTGAAATGATAACTTTGAAGATTTAGTCACTAACTTGATAACATGTGGCAAACAAGGTCCTCGGGTTTTATCCTCGCGTTATGACAAGCAACCTATAGTCCCAGCCATAACCGATCTTTGTTAACTAGCAAACTCACGAACCCTAGAATCACCCTATTTGAGTCAACACGTAAAATGCATTTACAGCCCTTTCGCTTGAAACTTAACATTCAACCTTCATTTCGGTCAGAAGGCCATCTAAAGAATAACAAAGGCATCTAGCAATAAGTATGCACTGCACTTAAAGCATGGTGCAAGTATCGCCAAGGTAATGACATTAAATGATATTCAACCCGGTGTTAGAAAGTAATGTGGTTTGGCAACACAAGATTGTAGACAAAACATGAAGATAAATCCGTGAATCGCGCCTACAACCAAGCTAGCTACCTTCCTCTTCAAAGAAAAGGGTCTTAGCCAAGCATCTCTTGAGTTGTCATCCTCAAGAAGGTTGTTTGGTAGCCTAGAAAATGAGAGAAAGAGGAGAGAGAAGAGAGAAAAACAAACCCTAACCTGTCAAAGGGAGATATTTACATAAAACAGAAAATGTGCCAAAGATTGCTTAGGTTACAAAAACCATGGGGCCAGAGAGACCACCCAATGTGGCGAAAATACAAGAAAGCCTAACATTTTCGCCAAAACAAGGGACAAAGAAGTAATCAGTACCAAAAATGAGGCCGGTTTGCATTAATTACACAAAGATGACAAGGCAGAAGATTTCGCTAGGCGTATCACTCGCTTTGTATTTCGCTTAGTTAGCGAACAGAGCGTAGATAATAAATCGAGAATTTCGCTATGCACCGCCACTCGCTGGGCTAATGTAAATTTCATAATAGCTAAATTTTTTGTAGTTAAATTATAATTTCTCTTAGGCAATGCTGAGCTTAAATCTGAAAGCCTAGCGGCTAATTGCTAGGATTGCGAAATTCGCTCATGACTGCGAAATTTTATAGCTTAAATTCTTTTCAAGAACTCACGAAATCCCAAATCAAGGCGAAATTTCCCTGGCTCAAGATATCTTTCACCGTCGCACACCCGCATCTTCCACTCCATCCATTCCTTCTTCACTTTCGCCTCCATTCCTTCAATTTGGGTTCTCATGATGTTTGATGGTAAATAGTTTCGATCTTCATTATTCAACACATCTCGATATCGACCAAGGTATGCAAAAACCCGCAAAAACAACCTAAAAATAACTCTAAACGTGCATATGATACTAAGAAGATTCAACACTTTAATTGGCATTATTACATGATTAGTGCGCAAAATCACTCAAAACCTATCCGATATGGGCTCAAAATAGCACTTTTGTACTAATCAGGTACCTCACACTTTCATAATCAAGGAACCAGCTTGGTTCCAATCATCCATACGACATCAACAACCATATAAAAACCTAGAAACTTTTAGTTTCCAGCTCAAAACCCTTAACCCACCACAATTTTCTCGATCGTGTGAAACCGGTTATAGAAATCCTCTATCCTTCAGTCCCAAGTTTTTGGAACTAAACCATATGGCCTCTCATGGCCTCCCATAGACAGCCGTACCATACCCAATACATTACCCTACAACATGCCATGCAATGGTCATGTTATTTCCCGACTATACACATCGACACAACTAAGCAAACTGAATGCTCGCCAGCAAAACACATTTAATTTAGAACGCAGATCACCTCCGTCCCCACAGAACATGGATGGAAATATTGACCTAATGTATCTCAGAGTCTAAGAACACCAAACGGAAGTTCTGACGTAAGAAGTATGACCTTCCGAAATCGAGGCTCATATCGTAGTCACACTCGCATTGTTTCTGACAAGAACTGGCCGAAATGAAATACCCAAGCAGATCCGCTCCGACAATCACCATCCACCTAAGGCATATGAATTGATTCTGACTCCAATGGATTTCCATAGATTCTAAGCAATACCTGGTAATCTGATCGGACAAGAAAGTTATGACCTTCCGTCGCGAGGTCACATATGAGACTAAACGATCTCACCCGTGCAGCCTACCTTACTTTATCTGATGGCCATTTCCGGCCGCCTCGTAAACCCACGCCCTCCGTAAAGGCATCTCGATGGAACGACTCAATGGGCTTTCCATAGAGTCCAAGAACACCCGACCTGAGTTCTAAGAGAAAGCAGGACCTTCCTAAGTCGAGGTCACACATCCAACCGTCTCACCCGGCAATTTCTACCTTACTTGCCCACTCCCGGACGGCTATCCAGCCGGCCTGGTGAAACCAACTGCCTCCAAAGTCATCCTGGCTGGAAATTTGACTCAATGGGTTTGATAGATTCAAGAACACCTGAATCGGAGTTCGACGAGTTATGACCTTTCGGTCGAGGTCACACATGACTAAACCGCCTCACCCGGCAGCCTAATCTTTACTTGCCCTGGATGGCCATTTCCGCAAGCTCAAACCAACCGCCTCCAAAGGTATCCGGATGGAAATTTGACTTAATGGATTTACAGAGTCTAAGAACACCGAATCGAGTTCGACAAAGAAAGTTATGACCTTCCGGTTGGAGGTCACATGACTAAATCGTCTCACCCGTGCAGCCTACCCACGGTTCCCTGACGGCCATTTCCGGCTGTTTCAGAGACCCACTGCCCTCCAAAGGCATCCGCTAAATGACCTACCGGGCTTCACAGTCCAAGAACACCAACGGAGTTCTAAGAGAAAGTTATGACTTCCGGGTTGATCACACATGACTAAACTGCCTCACCCGCAGCTTCATTTGATTGGCCGGACGGGCCATATTTCCTACGCCGCCTGTAGACCCACCGCCTCCAAAGGCATCCTGGGATGGAAAGTTGTCTCAATGGGATTTATTAGAGTCCAAGAAATTCGAAACAGAGTTTGGACGAGTTAAGTGACCTCCGGGCTGGGTGGTCACACAGATCCTACCCGACGGAATCCATCCGGGAACCATCCGGGTGGACCCAATTTCGGCGCACCCAAATGGGTAGTCCTGCACCGTGGACAAACAATTAGACTGCTCTTCGGGAATTAGAAACTAACCATAACTCACTACAGAGGTCCGATTTGAGAAATTCAAAAGCCTAACATCAAGTTCACTGATGTTGCTATAATTTACCTGAAGGACTCACTACCAAATTCCCTTTCTTTCCTTCCCAAAAATCACTTCTAAATTCCGGCTAATGTGTGCTGCCCCAATGTGGCAGCTTCTCATGGTTCAAAATACAACCAAACATTCCCCTTAGGGCAAAACAACCACCACACAACCCTTAGGATAGAAAGTAACCAAAGTAGGAGAAGACCTACCTCTCGGCGTTTGTCGAAGCACTTGACTCAGGTCTCTATGCGACCCTTGAGTGAGGATGAACTCTTCCTCTTGCTCTAAGCAGAAAGCATGGTCCTATTCGGGAATTTAGAAGGTGAGTCTCTCTCTAAAACTCTCTCTTTCAAAATGGTTTCCTTTTCCTCCCCCTCTGCTCAGTTTGAGGAGAAGATAGAAGTCCAAGTGAGATGTCCTTTCACTTGCCACTTGTCCAATTCTAAACGCTTGGATTACCCTTATCACCTTATCCATCACCATGGATTTCCCTCCAATCATGTGTTGCCATATGTCCATGTGGGACCACTTGGCTGAGGATTATTGATTCGACACGACACGTGGCTGCTTGTGAGCCACTCAAAAATGCACCCAGTGTCCCATTACGCTGGGTTGTCTCGAAAAGCATTGCAAATTACGTCTCTGGTGGCGAAGTCGTGTTAGCCAGATTTACCTTGAGCGATTGCGATTGAAATGGAGTTTCGATCATCAGGATCTTAGAAAAAATGGGATTTTTTTAGAAATTACGATTTTGCCCTTTTTTAGAAAATTGGAATTTTCTGGGGTCTCACAGAATGCCGAGAAATCTAGAGAGAAGTCACGCTTTCTCTCTCTAGAATCACTAAATCCCACCCCCCCTCTTGCACGTTTTGTGTTTCAATGGAGAAAGAAAGGCTATTCATTTTGTCTTATACTCATTTTAACTCAATAATTTCATCCATGTCCCTTTAAGTTTTGGATTTTGACACTTGGCATAATCTAAGCCATTTATTTCCATCATCTCACTAATCATGCAACATGTGTCACATGAGTACATGTAATAGGTGACTTTTGTCACATCACAGCATGTCTCTCCTGGCCGTTTCACGACACCCAGGCACAGGTGCCTCGAAAAGCGTGAAATTCGACTCTCGAATTTAACGAAGAATCGGCTGATGGTAGCTAGATTTCGCTAGACGATTCCAACGATGAAGTCCGTTTTGTCATCCGAGATCTAGAAAATTTTTGGATTTTTACCAAAATGATCATTTTACCATTTTTCAGAAAATTTGAATTTTCCCGGGTTTTACAAGGCAGATGGCAACAAAACATTGTCGTGACATCTATAATTATATCACGACAAAGAATACAAGGAAGCATTGGAAATTATGTCGCAACATAAAACTTTATTGTCGCGACAAAACATAATGAAAAAGACTAGAAGTATGCCGCGACAAAAGCTAGAAAAAGTTCAAGACCAATTGCTACGACAAAGTTTGCAATGTCACAATCAACCATTCAAAGACTAACAATGCAAGGCATGGAAACTTTGTCACAACATCAAAAACTTATGTTGCAACAATTACAAGATGAATTCAGTTGAACTTTGTTGCGACATTTCCAAAGTATGTCGCGACACAATTTGATGAGAGGGCAAAGAACATTGTCGCAATACTCCTTCCATTGTCATGACAATTATAGAGAAGAGATTTGAGGCATATACTGAAACAATGTCGCGACATAAGAAAATATTGTCGCGACAATCACTCAAGAAGAATGCTAGTCAGTATTGTTGCGACAAACTTACAACAAGGATGAAGGCCTAAGAAACTGCACTTATGTCGCGACATTCATAAACTTTGTAGCGACAAACTTGATAAAAGGCAGACATTGAAGACATGGCAAAAATGTTGTGACAAAGTCACAACAAAGCCTGAAGACATGCAGTGAAGGAGCAATGTCACAACACAGACAAACAATGTCGCGACAAAGACACTCATTGGGCTTGCATGGAAATCCACAAATTCAGCCTCGAATTCAAGCCTAGCATTTATGAGCCCTATAAATAGAAGGAGATAGGGCATCAAAAATCATCTTCAAATCAAGAGCTTTTTAGCAGCTTTCAACCAGCTTTTAGCTTTTTGGAAGAGTGGAAAACTCTTCGTATATATTTTATCTTTTTTTTTTTTTCCTTTTTTTTTAGAAGTAGAGGTAGATCTAAACTAAAATTTTGAGCTGGATAGAATGTAAATAAAACTTCATTTCTGTCTAAACTAGAGTGAAATCTGGAAATTTTCTGGGATTCATTTTTATTCAGTTCTAATTACAGTTAGAGTGAATTTGTCTGATCAACAAGCCATTGTTACTTGTGATTCAGAGATGGAAGGTTTAGCTCTCTGGGAATGTATTTAGTTTTTTTATTATGATTTTGCAGTATTTTTAGTGAATGTTTTTGGGTATGAAAACTGGGTTCATCTAATTGGTATTGCCCTTGTAATGAGTTGTTCTACATATCAATGCTTTTTACCCAAAAAGAGTTGTATCTATACTCTGATTTCTAGGATCCCTCTGAGTGACATGGAGATGGACTACCTGAGAGCACGAAGCAATTACTTGGCGGTAAAATATATTGATATTTGGGAACTAATATATTCTAAGTATCACTTTGATACACCATACATGATGTTCTAACCTCTGATTTCAAGGTTCCCTTATGGGTGACAGCCGAAGTGTGTTCTTGACGGTTAAGGACCACTCAATGAGTTATCAATTTAATTTTTAAAGGTTTCATCATAATCCAATAAAATGATCTTAATCTTATGTTAGCTAAGATTCTAATTAAGGGGGAAGATAATTCTATTGAATTGATGGTTGAGATGTCAGTTACTTTGGAGAAGGCTTGGGTTACCCTGTCTATGGGAGCAAGTAATTTACAATCCCAAGAGATGGCTATGAAGTATTGGTTTAGTAAAAATAGCCAAATCTTGAAGATGATCAAATCCTAAAAATAACTATTTAGACCCACTGACCTAGTTTAGGAATGTGATAAACTAAACAGTGAAATGTGTAGTGTAAGGAGGCTTTCCAAGGCTACACTACCCTGCTCTTGGACAAATCAAGGATTTATACCTTTAACAATATTTTATTTGGGAAAATATGCAAATTGATAGTTAGACTACTAACCACTTCCCAATGTTATTTCAATTTGGTGAAATCTCCATTTCTAATTGTATTAGAGTTTTGATTAGCCAAGTTTATTTTATTAATTCTTGTTTAATAATTCAGACTTCCATTTAGAGGCTCAAATAGTGATGATCTTGAGTAGTAGGAGTGGTTGATCTATAGATTTTTTAAATCAATCCTCGTGGGAATGATATCTGGACTTAAATCCACTTTATTACTTGTATGACCCATGCACTTGCAAAGATATTAGACCAAAAATAATTATAATTGAAAATTATTACATACACAACAGAATTCAGCTTTTATATACATATTTTACAGTCAATCAAGTTTTTGGTGCTATAACTGGGGACTAAATAGTTCTTGGTGGTAGTGCTAGAAATCTAAAATCAAATTTTGGTGTATAAAAAATCTAGTCATATCAAGTTTTTGGCACCATTTCTGGGGATTGAAGTAAAATTTAAAGATTAATATTCTTTCCAAAAAAAGAGTTGCTAGTTTGGACAGTTTTCAATTTTTTTTTTTTTTTTAGAAAAATTTCAAGAAAATAGTTTTAACTGTAGTAGCTTATTCAGTTACTGATCTTTTTTATTGAGCTTATCATAGAATATTTCAAGTTATCTACTAATATTACTTTGATTTCAGTCTATGATTATTTCAAGCACTAAATATATGCACAAAAGGAAAAAAAACACTGCTACCAATGGACAACGAAATTAAGAGAACTTTGAGAATCTGAGGAAGGTGAAAGCAAAAGAAAAAGCAATTATGGCAGAACAAGAAGGGACTGATTAACATATACCTGCAAAACCAGTAGTAGAAAGACCTCAAAGACAAAGGATAATGGAAGATTTCTGGAGGCCAATCCTCATAAATAAATATTCAGCTATAAGGCAACCACCCGTTGAGGCTAGCAACTTTGAGTTGAAACCTGCTTTGATCGCCATGGTGTAGCAACACCAATTCACAGGGCATCCCAGTAAGGATCCCAATGAGCACCTAGGAAAATTTCTGAGGATGGAAAACACTGTCAAATTAAATGGAGTAAATCCATGTCATAAAGTTACTGTTGTTTCCATTCTCACTGAGGGACATATCAGCTAGTTGGTTCGAATCTTTACAATATGGATCAATCAACAACTGGGAGGAGTTGGTTGAAGCTTTTATAGAGAGATTTTTCCCACCATCACTCACATCTGAGAGAATAAGAGAGATAATAGCCTTTAAGCAAGGAGAAGAAGAAAGCATATACAATGCTTGGGGAGGAATTATAAATTGAAGAGATGTCTATGCGCTAGGTTGATCAGATCACCAAATGGATATCTTTTTATTATGGGTAGGAGCTGAATTCTTTGAAGAGGATCATTGATGGCCTCTTCAGTAAGACATTAAAGGAAAAGAGTGTTGAAGAGGCTAATGTCGACTTATTGAGGATTTGACGAAGCGACTATAAAGCTCCCATCTGGACTTACGGGAGCAACATTGGCGGGAAATGAGAAGTGGTATCATTGAGCTAAACAAGATGTCAGCTATAGAGGCAAAGTTGGGTGCATTACAGTGAACAAAATGGTAACTCCAAGAAAGAAAAGCCGTTGTTATCTGAGTGGGAATAGTGGAAGGAGGTGAGTAGAAAAGTATGACTGATGAGGGACTTGCTCATAGGGGTCCCTATCAAGTGGAGGAAGCTCAGTTTGTCAATGGCAATAGGAGCTACAACTTTAAGCCCAACACCAACCTTTCACCCCACTACACACCAGCATTGAGAAACCATGAGAACTTCTCATATGAAAGTGAAGTGCAACAAGGTCAAAGACTAGTGCAGAATTTCCAGCAGCAATATGCTCCACATGGTTTCCAAGGGCAACAGCAACAAGGCAGCCAAAGAGTTGAGAATCAAGGCCAAAGGAGGTCCTAGTCTTTTAAGGAGCAAATGTTGAGCTTCATAGGAGAGAACAAAAGACTGTTGAATATACGTTAGCATAAATTTGCTGAGCTAATAGCATTTCTGACAAACACAAATGTGTTTCAGGCCAATACCAATGCATCTCTGAAAAATCTGGAGACCTAAGTAGGGCAGCTGACCCTAGCTATGTAGAACCAGTTAAAGGATTCCGTCTTAAGTGACACCAAGAAGAATCCCAAAGACTGTATGGAAATTACTCTAAGGAGTGGCAAAGAAGAGAAGAAAATGAGAAGATAATGACTGAGAAAAAAAAAGAAATCATAAACTAAAGAAGAAACCAAGTTGGACAGTTCAGAAATGACTGAAGACAGAAGAAAATTAAAGGTGCAGCAAGAGCAGCCAGTTGAAGAGGGTGACTTGAGAAAGAAAGAGGAGGTGTAAGCCTATAAGCCTCCTATGCCATTCCTCAAGGTTGCAGAAATCAAGATGTAGGAAGCATTCTCTAAATTCTTGAATATGTTAAAGAAGATAGAATAAATATTCCTTTCTTTGAGGCATTGGTAAATGCCTCGTTATGCAATTCTTGAAAGGATATACTAAACGAGAGGAAATTTACTCAAAGAAAGAGAATGGCTGGCTGTGACAACCATGTAAGAGCAATTATTCAGAAGAGTTTGCCATTGAAAATGCATAATCCAGGTAGCTTCACCATTGATGAGTCTAAAACTCATATATTTTTACTCATATAAGATTATGGAATTTTCACTCAGATTTATGTTTTGCAGAAATTTGAAAAAAATAAGCAGGAAAGCATAAAAATAGAAAAAAGGGAAGCAAAGGCAACAATGTCGCAACACTGGAAGAACAATGTCGCGACATCGTGTGGAAAGTGTCATGCCAGTTACTTCAATGTCACGACATCGCCATGACATTGATTGAAATAGATAGACAAGAAATCTTCAATGTCGCAACATCACCACGACATAGGCTGCGACATCACTCAAGACTGCAGAACTCAAATTCAATTTCGTGACATTAGAAATGGTTTAGACACTAGAGATCAGAACTTGCAATGTCGCGACATCAAACAAAGGGACTCAAGATTGAAATGTCGCAACATTTCAAGACGTAGATAAAACCGCGTTGAAGACATCGGTGAAGAATATTCGCGACATCAAGCGCAATGTCGCGACATGTCGGAAAAGAAATTTGTAATAGTAAAACTTATCGATCAACATTGTTGTGACATCATATTCGAGCATCCAAGTTGAAACACTAAAGAGACAATGTCCGCAGAATCAAGCGAAGTGAGTAGAGTACAGCGATATCCGCGACATTTCCGCGACATCGAGTAACCTCAACATTCAAGAGCAATGTCGCGACATCAGCTGAAACAATCAAAACTGAATAGCAATGTCGCAACATCAGAGTTGATCTACAATACTGCATCTTAAATGTCGCAACATCATTTCAACATTGCCACGAAATTGATTGGTGACTCAAAATTCAAAATTGCCCGACGAACTTTGATGTCATGGCATCCGCGACATAAGCATCCATAGATGTCTTGACATCATCACGCTATAATCGACATCCATGACTAAGGCGAATTCGACGAGTTTAAGAATCACGATTTTTGTTGCACTCGTTTTTAGGGCCTAATATCTAAAGCCTATAAATAGAAACTCCTAGGAACCAGTGCGTAGTTTTTTGACTACTCTTAGAAGTTTTTACGCTTTTGGGAGGAGCTGAAGTCTCCTTTGTATATATTTTTCCTTTATTTTTTTTCTTTTTATTTCCTTTTCTTGATTAAATTTTTCTTTATTTTAGATTAGAGCAGTGATCTGAATTGAGATTCCGAGCTGGAATGAATGTAAATCAAGCTTCAATTTATGTTTGAACTTCAATGGAATCTGGGAATTTTTCTAGAATTCATTTTTCTTCAATTTTGATTACAATTTCAATGAATTTGTCTGATCAACTAGTCATTGTCATTTTATGGCTCCGATGTGGAAAGAGTAAGCTCCCTCTAGGAAGAATCTTTTGTTAGGATTATGGTTTGTAGTGTTTTAATGTTGTTTTGGGTACGAAAACTAGAGTGATTTAACTGGTATCACTTCTACATTGAGCTGTTTTGAATATCGATGTTTAGTACACAGAAAGGGTTGTATCATTGCTCTGATTTCCAGGAATCCCTCTAAGTGACACAGAGATGGACCACCTAAGAGCAAAGAGCAGTCACTTGGGCGTAAATTGCACTAATAATATTTGAACTAATGTGCTTTTAAAATTACGTTGATACATCACTAGTGAAGAGCTAACCTTTCACTTCAAGGTTCCCTCCTAAGTGATAGCGGGGAGTGTGTTCTAGAACTGTCTGATCCATCTCTTGATCTATTTGTTTAATTAGAGGTTTCACCTCTGATTGGAGAATAATCTCAATCCTGTGTTAGCTAAGATTTTAATCAAGGAGAAATTCTTGTCTGGTAGTCGAGTACCACTTAAATTAGAGAGAACATTACCACATCTATAGCGGCAAAAAAACAGTTTCTGATCCTAAAAAGATGGTTGTGAAGTACTGAGAAGGAAAAACAACCAGATCTTAAAGAGAATCAACTCCTATAAGTAGCTTTTCAGACCCATTGTCTAGAAATAGAAGTGTGGTAAGCTGGAGAGTGAAGTGTGTGGTGTCAGAAGAAATTCCAATGCTACACTACCTTGCTCTTGGACAATTCCAATGTTCATGTCCCATACTTTATATTTTCTTAGGAAACTTGCAAATTGATGGTCATAACATTGATTTCATTCCCAGTGTTATTTCAGTCCAGTAAATTCTCTAATCATATATATTTTAAAATTACTTTATCTCTTATTTAAATGGATTTTAGAAAGATAAATATCTTTTGGAATTTAGTGGTTCAAATAGTGATAATCTTGAGTAGTGAGGGTAGTTAATCTTTAGATTTTCAATTCAATCCTCGTGGGAATGATATCCGAACTTATTTTTTCCACTTTATTACTTGTATGACCTATGCACTTACAGTGATTTAGACCAAAACTAATTTTAATTGCAAACTATTATTTACACAACAAAAAACATATTTTATATATTGAGTCAACAAGTTGTTTTTGGTGCTGTTTTGGGACTGGATAGTCCTTGGTGGCAATGTTGATTACTCAGTCAACATTTGGTCTTAACAAGTTTTTGGCTCCGCTGCCGAGGAATGAATAATCTCTAGTATTTGAGTCAATCACTTTGTCAAATTTTAGTCTATGTTAAAAAAAATATGGTCTAACAATTTTTTGGCACCGTTGTCGGGGATTAGACAATAGTCTTGTGGTAACCTTATCGAGAATTATGTTCAGTCAACAAAATTGTCTAACAAGT
The DNA here is from genome assembly GCA_016808115.1 of Tetrastigma voinierianum. Lineage (NCBI taxonomy): Eukaryota > Viridiplantae > Streptophyta > Magnoliopsida > Vitales > Vitaceae > Tetrastigma > Tetrastigma voinierianum. The sequence goes on along the minus strand of JAEQBH010003330.1, from coordinate 144,265 downwards.
TTTTAGCGTCATTGTCGGGGATTGAAATGAAGTAAAGTTTAAATATCAATATTCTTGCCAAAAAGAAAATTGCTAGTTTGGACATTTTTCTTTTCACTTTTATCAAAAATTTTCAAAAATAGTTTTAGCTATGATAGCCCAGCAGCTCTCTTGATCTTTATGAAGCGCATCATAATATGTTCACGTATCTATTGGTATCACTTGATCTCAGTGTATTTCCATTTCAGGAAGTTATCACATGCACAAAAGACCAAAAGCAAAATTGCTGCCATTGGACACTGAGTTGGAAAGAACACTGAGAAATCTGAAGAAAGTGAGAATTGCTAAAGCAATAGCTATGGTAGAGTAAGAAGGGACTGATCAGCATGTACCAGTAGAGCCAACAATAGAAATGCCTTAAAGACAAAGGACCATGGAAGATTTTTGGAGGCTAGTCATCATAAATGAGTACTCAACTGTAAAGCAACCACCCATTTAGGCAAATAACTTTGAGTTGAAGCCTTCACTGATCACCATGGTGCAGTAGCATCAATTTACAAGGCATCCTAGTGAGGATCACAATGAGCACCTAGGAAGATTTATGAGGATGGCAAACAGCGTCAAGCGTGGGTTGAAGCCGGATATTATCAAAAGATTTGTGGTATTCACTTCTCATTAAGAGATGTAGCAACCAATTGGTTTGAGTCAATGTCATATGAATTAGTTGATAGCTAAGAGGAGTTGGTTGAAGCTTTTATGGAGAAGTTTTTCCCACTATCCCTCACCTCAGGGAGAAGAAGAGAGATTATAGCCTTCAAGCAAGGACAAGAATAAAGCCTCTACAATGCTTGGGAGAGGTACAAGAAATTGCCAAAGAGATGTCCAATGCATGGGATTGATCAAATCACCCAAATGGAAATTTTCTATCATGCAATGAATTACTCTTCAAAAGGAATCATAGATGCAGCCTGTTATGGAGCATTCAAGAGAAAGATTGCTGAAGAGGCCAACCAACTTATTGAAGATTTGGCCAAAAGAAACTATAGAGCTCTAGTTGAGACTTCAGGGAGTAGCAATAGATTGAAAGGAGGAGGTATGCTAGAGCTGAACATGATGATTGCAATTGAAGCAAAATTGGATGTGCTGATGAGTAAGATGAGCGCTTAAGAAAGGAGAAGCCATTCAGCAAATATAGAAGGAATAGAAGAAGGAGGTGAGTATAACTGCATGATTGATAAGAGACTTGCTCATGAGGGTCACTACTAGGTGGAGGAGGCTCGGTTTGTGAGTGGCAACAAAAGCTACAATTTCAAGCCCAACAACAACCTTCCAACCCACTATACTCCTGCATTGAGAAACCATGAAAATTTTTCCTATGGAAGTGGAGTGTAGCATGGTCCAAGACCAGTGCAGAATTTTCATCAACAATATGCTCCACAAGGTTTCTAAGGGTAGCAACAGCAAGACAGCCAAAGAGCTGAGAACCAAGGCTAGAGAAGATCATAGTCTTTTGAAGATCGAATGTTGAGCTTCATGGGAAAGAACAAAAGACTATTGAACATTCAAGAACAAAAGTTTGTTAAGCTAGCAGCACTCTAGGCAAACACAAATGTGTTTCAGGCCAATACCAATGCATCTCTAAAGAATCTAGAGACTCGGGTGGGGTAGTTGGCCCTATCAATGCAAAATCAGTCTAGGGATTCCTTCTAAGTGACACAAAGAAGAATCCAAAAGATTGTATGAAAGTTACTCTCATAAGTGGCAAAGAACTCTAGAAAATAAGAGGAGAAGATAATGAAATAACTGAGAAGGAAGATCAAATGGAAGCTGGAAAAGAAATTGAGTAGAATAGTTCAGAATTGATTGAAGAAAGAAGAAAATCTATAGTGTAGTAAGAGCAACCGGTTGAGGAAGGAAAACTGCAAAAGAAATAAGAGGTGAGAGTCTATGTGCCTCTTATTCCATTCCCTCAAAGGCTACAGAAATCAAAGATAGATGATCAATTCTCTAAATTCTTAAACATGTTCAAGAAGATAGAGGTGAATATTCTTTTTGCTGAGGTATTGACTCAAATGCCTCATTATGCTAAGTTCATGAAAGATATTCTGAGCAAGAAAAGGAAACTTGATGAAGAAGGAGTGGTAAGCCTATCAACCACTTGTAGTGTTGTGATCCAGAAGAGTTTGCCAATGAAGATACAGGATCCAGGCAACTTCACCATTGCCTACACCATAAGGAACTTTGAATTTGGAAGAGCGTTGTGTGATTCTAAAGCAAGTATCAACCTGATGCCACTATCTCTTGTGAAGAGACTAAGTTTAGAGGAGCTTACTCCTAAAGTTATGACACTTCGGTTGTGGAGGCAGAACTATGACAAATTTTTGGGAGTCATAGGAAGATGTCTTGCATTAGGGGTAGGGAAGTTTATTTTCCCTGTGGATTTTGTGGTGATAGATATGGAAGAAGATAAACAAGTTCCACTGCTACTGGGAAGGCCATTCCGTACTATAGGAGCAGTCTTGATAGATGTAAAGAAAAGAGAGCTCACTCTCAGAGTAGGAGATGAAAAGGCACACTTTAATCTGAATCGGAGCTTGAAACAGCCTGATTTTGACAATGTTGATTGTAATATTGTGAGCAAATGGGTTCCCATCAGTACGAGCGATTTATGATTGTAAGGTGATTCAATGAATGAATGAGATGAATTTCAGTATATTGAAGCTCTTGATGTTGAATATCTGAATTCCAATCTCAAATTCCAAAAGCGGTACTTTCAGTAAAGAAATCGGTCTGTCAAAACCTTGTTGAAGAGAAGGGACAAGAAGTGGAAAAAAGTTCTAAAGGGTTAATTCGTAAGGAATTACCCAAACAACTGAAATATGCGTTCTTAGGAGCTAAAAGAGCACAGCCTGTAATCATAGCAGCTGGCTTGACAAAAGAAAATGAACAGAAACTTATTAGAATTCTCAAAAAATATAAAGAAGTCATAGCTTGGTCAGTAAAAGACTTGAAATGGATCATTCCTTCAATTTGCATGTATAAAAATCCTCCTGGAGGAGAATACAAAAACATCAATTGAACATCAAAGAAGACTGGACCCAATGATGAAAGAAGTTGTCAGAAAAGAGGTATTGAAATGGCCGAATAAAGGATTCATCTATGCAATCTCAGACAGCCCTTAGGTGAGCCCAATTCATATGGTTCCCAAGAAAGGTGGATTCATAGTTATTAGAAATGAGAAAAATGAACTAATTCCAATAAGAACTGTGACGGGATGGAGGGTGTGCATTCATTATAGAAAATTGAACACAACAACCAGAAAGGATCACTATCATTTGCCCTTTATTGATCAAATGTTGGACAGGTTAGCTGGACACCCTTATTTCTGTTTTCTTGATGGATATTCAAGATATAATCAGATTGCCATTGCCCCTGAGGACTAGGAGAAAACTACATTCACATGTTCTTATGGCACCTTTACCTTTAAAAGGATGCCATTTGGACTGTGTAATGCTCCTACAACTTTTCAAAGGTGCATGATGTCCATCTTTTCAGATTTGATGGAGGAGGGTATGGAAATCTTTATTGATGACTTCAGTTTATGGATCCAATTTTGAGCATTGCTTGAAAAATTTGGGTGTATGGAGGTGTCAGACAAGAATTTGCTTCTGGTGGAAAAATGTGTCATGGTAACAGAAGGAATTGTATTGGGACATAAAATTTCTACAGCTGGGCTAGAAGTTAACCAAGCTAAGGTTTCTGTGATTGAAACTCTTATGCCACCTAATACAATCAAGGGGATTATAAGTTTTTTAAGACATGCTGGATTTTACAGAAGATTTATCAAAGACTTCTCAAAAATTTCAAGACCATTATGCAGACTGTTGGAAAAGGATGCCAAGTTTGTATTTGATGACTCTTGCTTGTCTGCATTTAAAGAAATAAAATCTATATTGGTGATAGCTCCCATCATGGCAACACCAGACTGAAACAAAGAGTTTGAAATCATGTGTGGTGCTAATGACTATGCAATGGGAGCAGTATTGGGACAAAGAACTAACAAGACATTTAGAGCCATATACTATGCCAGCAAAACCTTCAATGAGGTACAAGAGAACTACTTAACAACAAAAAAAGAGATGCTGGCAGTGGTTTCTGCTTGTGAAAACTTTAGACCATATATATTGGGGTCCCATGTCATCATACACACTAATCATGCAGCAATTAAGTATCTAATGGAAAAGAAATATGTCAAACCAAGACTGATCAAGTGGGTACTACTGCTACAAGAATTTGATATAGAAATCAAGGATAAGAAAGGGAGTGACAATGTGACAGCTAATCACTTGTCAAGATTAGAAAAGCTTATTGCAGAGGAAAGAGTGACATAAATTGAAGAAAATTTCCCTGATGAGCAGCTTTTTCAGGTATCAGTCCAATTACCTTGGTATGCCGACATTGTTAATTATTTAGCTTATGGAATCATGCCACCAGATTTCAGCTACCAGCAGAAAAGAAAGCTTAGAACTGATACCATAGTATATATATGGGATGACCCACTATTGTTTAGAAGATGAGCAGATCAGATCATGAGAAGATGTGCAGATCATATCATCAAAAGATGTGTTCCAGAAGATGAGCGAGGTAGAATTATTGATAAGTGTCATGCATCAACATATGGAGGACATTTTGTAGGAGACAAAACAGCCTAGAAAATTCTCCAATCAGGTTTTTACTGGCCTACTCTATTAAGAGACTGTTCTGAATGGGTTAAACATTGTAATAGATGTTAGAGAATAGGCAATATAAATAGAAGGAATGAAATGCCTCTACAAGGTCCTGGTGGTGCAAATTTTTTATGTATGGGGGATAGTTTTATGGGACCTTTCCCACCCTCATTTGGAAATCAGTACATTCTCCTAGCTATGGACTATGTATCCAAATAGGTAGAAGCTATAACTTGTCCAAGAAATGATGCCAACACAGTTATGGGGTTTATTCAAAGAAACATCTTGAGCAGATTTGAAGCCCTAAGGACAATCATTAGTGATGAGGGAAGTCATTTTGCAAACAAGCTGTTTGCAAAACACATGAGCAGATATGGAATCAGACATGTTTTGGGATTGGCTTATCACCCTCAATCAAATGGACAAGCAGAATTATCTAATAGGGAGATAAAGAATATATTAGAAAAGACAGTAAGCACCAACAGGAAAGACTAGTAAATCAAGCTAGATGATGCACTGTGGGCATCTGGAATTTGCTTATAATCTCGTACGGATCATTTTTGACCACGGGTTAGTATTTTAGAAAACACGCATCTCCTCTTGAGCTTGGATATAAAAAATTTCTGAAAGAAGAAAACTCCTTCTCAATGTCGTGACATCGACATCAATGTCGCGATACCAATTCCAAAAAATTTCCCCAATGTCGCGACATTATCGCGACATTGTCCTAATGTCGCGACATTATCGCGACATTGTCCTAATGTCGCGACATTATTGCGACATTGTCCTAATGTCGCGACATCAACATGATAATGTTGCGACATCACAGTTATAAAGAGTAACATTAAGATTAACATTATGGAAATGTAGCGACATCAAAATTTAATGTCGCGACATCGAAATTCCAATGTCACGACGTCAATTTAAGTTAATAAGAAAGCAAACACAATGTTGCGACATTAAATCTCCAATGTCACGACATCAAGTCAATGTCGCGACATCACAACTCCAATGTCTTAACCTTGCACTGAGTCACTTAGAACATCAAGTCAATGTCGCGACATCAAAACTCCAATGTTGCGACATCACAATTAGGGCAGCCTACCTATATAAGGATACACTTCGTGGAGATTTTAAAATTCAAATCAAATCTCTCAAGCTTTCTAACCCTAGCTTTCTCCAAATCTCCCTAAAACCAAGCAATGTCGAACCCTGGCTCTCCTACCCTTGACGAAGTGATAGAAAACGTTGTAGAGGAAGTTCTCAAAGAGAGGGCAGAGGAAGGAAACCAAGAAACTACTCTCGAGGTAGTTCCTGAAAAGATGGAGATTGAAGTAGAGGAATGAGGGGCCAGGGCCTTCTACTTCGAAAAGGGAGTCGAAGCATTCTAGAAGCATCTGGTTAAAAAGGGATTTATTGAGGAGAAAGGTTTCAAGAAACTGGTATCGTCGTTCAAGGAGGAGATAGAGAAGAGGGGCTAGGAGAAAATAAGCCAACACTTGGAACCTGGAAGAAGGGCGATAGTCAAGGAGTTTTAGCTAACATGGGCAAGAGGAAAGGCCTAGGCATGTTATGTCAAGGGGAGATGGGTCCCTTTTGGGGAAAGGGCCATCTCCCACGAGCTAAGACTAATGGTGGCTTGCCCAAAGCCTTGAGGCCGGCTTCGGGAGGCAAGTTTTCCGGAGGAAATTTCAGGGAGGCGGCTAATGGTCTCGGACTGTGTGAGACGAGATAAATCGAGAAACGCCTACATTGACATGGGTAACTTTAACAAAGGCGAATAGGGTATGGCTATATTTCATTAACTCTATTTTCACCCCCTCAAAACATGTCGCAACTATGCGCTTGAGATATCTTCTCTTGTACTACCTTGATACGGTATACTGCGAATGTGGGAAAAATCATGGAACAGTCCATCTTGGACTATGCTGGGAATAACTTCTCATGGAATATCCCCACCACACTTGTGATCCACTCTCCACATTAATATCAAGGGGTGTGATAAGTGAAACAAAGGAGAAATGCCTAAAAGCCTCTCCTCTCACTCTCACTGGAGTCCTCAAAACTCCATCAAATGATGAATAGGTAGAGAGAATCAGAAAGAGGAAAAGGGTGAATAAAGAATAGCCGAGGGAAACAGGCCCTATAGTAGAGGCTAAGGAAGAGCTTGAAAATGAAGAAAAAGGGAGGGGGGGTTCAAAGATTATCTGAGGCAATGATGCTCTCCTCAAATCTTGCGAAGAAACAATACCAGTCGATAAATTGAAAGAAAGAGGAAAGAGAAGAGTTAGATGCGGGAAAGCGACAATTCTAAGCTGCTCTTTCTGCTTTATAAATGAGAAGAGATGAGAAGAGATGAAAAATGAGAAAGAAATTTGAGTTGGAAAGACAACAATGTGTGGAGCTGTAGAAAACAAGAGAAGAGAACTTAGTAGCACTCCTCCAGCAAAGATATGAGGAGTGGAAAGAAGAGTTAGCATAAAGGGATATAGCACTAAGGGCAGAGCTAATAGAGAGGGACCTGTGACACGGCGCCCAAGCGCCATGGTGTCTGGCATGGCGCCATGATCTGAGTGCTAGTGCGTGCTACGACATGACCCGGTCTTGTGGCTGCCGACAGTGCTGTGAGCACGGCTTTGTGCGCGTTGGGCCCGTGGGTGTGCCTTCATGCACTCGACCGATTTTGACTTAGTGCACTATTAAGTCAGCGAACATGAACTTGTTCATGAGCAGCATTCACGAGGTTTTCAAAAAATAAAATAAAATAACATAAAATAAATTTTTTTTTGTTGAATATGGTTTAATATATGAAATTATTATCTTACATTACCTATGAATGCATTGACGTTGTGTATGAAATATTTTTTCGGTATGTGAATAGTGTCTCAGGGTTGTGTTTACACCTTAAAGATACTGCATTAGAACTTAACTTGTCATTTGACATGTATAGATGGTTAGTCGAGGGCGAGGACGTAGAGATCGTCCACGAGGTGCTGTGACTGCTTGATGTTGACGCCAATGAGGCCTTTCTTTGGGCTGTAGGGATTGCGATGGCTGCTGTGCACGCTAGTGTAGCCGGTAGCCAGGGAGGTCCGAGTAACCTCCAGAGGTTTAGGGCACATCATCCTCCGATATTGTAACACCCCGAAAAATACCCTAACAGTTTTCGGACTTGTTTAGGGTATATTATAAGCTAAATAGGAATTTTCGGGAAATAAAACGATAAGACCCGAAAATTTATCATAAAGCCAAGGGTAAATTAGTCATTTACCACTTGAGGACATAAATGGCATAAATCAATAAGTTGATATGCAATTATGGAAATTGTGAAAGATGGGATGCCCGAAAAATAGAAATTTAATAAGTTAGAGTGCAAATGGAAGAAATGGGGACGAAATGCAAAAATGAAAAGTTAAAAGCAAAAATGGGTTTTCTTGTCTTGGCCAAACATGGCCTTAACAAACATGGGATTTAAGACAAATTTGGTCTCATTTTGGAGGACCAAACCATAGAGAGAAGAAGAAGAAGAAGAAGAGAAGAAGAGAGAAGAAGAAACAAAGCCAAAAAGGTATGGAACTTTGGATTTTTGGTATGGAAACTGAACCTAAGTATGGATCTATGGAATTTTAAAGGTTTTGTATGGTTAATAACTTGTCTCCAAAAGCTAGGGTTTTGATAAAATTGCATCCTAACCTTGGATTTCATGAAAATAGGGTCGGTAAAACCCCATATGGTACAAGATAATTATAGAATCCTCCTTTTAGGTTGGATTCATGGTTAATAGAGAGTAATTGAGTTGATTTAGGAGAACAAACCTAACTAATCATCATATTTGGGTTGGTATGGGTCATAACCCATATTAGAATGATTTTGGAGGAATTCATGAAGAAAAGAAATTTTGAAAAAGAAAAGACATGTAATTGAAAGATGAATTGAATAGAAGAATTACAAAGGTGAATAGTTTTGATGTGTGTATGAAGTATAGAGTTGAATATGGTGGAAAATATGGAAAAATGGAAGAAAAACAAACAATGCGGGCGCACCGGTGACATGTACCGGTACACTTTGAACATGTACCGGTACATGTTAGGTTCTGGTCATTTTGGGCCAACATGTACCGGTACATGTTAGGGGTGTACCAGTACATGTGATGCTCTGTTTCCTATTTCGACCAGTTTTCGTATTTTAGTCATAACTTTCTCATTTCTTATCCGATTTAAGTGATTCAAGTGGCTAATTAAAATAGACTTCAAGGAAAACTAAACATATAGAAATAGATACCTTCTAATTCTGACTATAGAAATTATTTAAAAATTCACTCAAAGTATGAGTATGCGGGGCCCGATTCCTGCATCAGTTTGATCATAGAGTAGTCCGAGTTGTTTTGGACGTATCTTGAGTTCCAGTGCTCCGATTTGGGTGATTCCAGTTGGAGGAGAACCCTTAGCACCTTAGATTTAAAGGAGTACAAAGAACCAGTGTCAAATATGGAGACAAGGCACTGGAAAATGAATATTGCAAACTGTTCCTCGGGTAAAATCGGTAAACCGACTAGTTGGCATGAAAATGCCATAACATAATTTGGATAATCCGATTGGAATGATTCCAATTTCTAAGTAAAGTATATTCGTAGAGGAATAAGAACACTTAAATGAGGTGTGATTTCATAGACATCATACTTTACAAGTATATGGAGTGCCATGTGCAATAGGCATGAAACAAGGAAAATATAGAAAATGCAACATGTATAAATGTGTTCATGAAAAATGAATATGAATATGAAGGGAAATATGTCATGAACACATGATGTGGTTAGGTTATATATGATTATCACTTATAACCAAAATGATAACGAATGATAGAAATATATGAATGAGTATATGAGCAGTATACGTAAATGGGTATATGAATGAGTACACATAAATGAGTATAGGAATGGAGTATACGTGGTGAATATATGAATGGTATGCATGAATGGTATCACATTGAGCAGTATATAAACGGTATAAATAGTATATGAATGATGTTATACGTGAATGAGTATATGAAATGAATACATGGGTGAGTATATCTTTGAAAGAATATCACAGTGAAATTGGAATTGAAATGTGATTATGATCGGATATGAATGCTATTTGTGAAATATATATATATAAGTATATATATATATATATATATATTGATTTGAATTATGGTTATTCGAAATGTTTGTCACATATATGCATGTGTGCATGTAATTGAACTATAAGTGAAATTACCGCATAAAAGTAAATTGATTTGAAATGTAACATTGAATGGCCAGACATGGCCGGGATTCACAGGTCGTCGTGAAGGTAACATGTGTTAAATGGAAACCACATTGCTACTGAATGACAAACAGGACAGGATTCACCAACTAAATCTGTCGTGAATGTCGAATTCTATAGCCATATGTGATATGGTAATAATTGAATGCGAAATCACATTGCTACTGAATGACAAACAGGGCAGGATTCCCCAAGTGAATTTGTCGTGAATGTCGACTTCTATAGCCATATGTGATACGATAATAATTGAAATGCGAAATCACATTGCTACTGAATGACAAACATGACGAGATTCCCTATCGAATCTGTCGTGAATGTCAATTCTACAGTTAAAGTGACTCATATTGTTAAATGTGAAATCACACTGGGAATGATAACATGACGATCCCCATCTAACTGGCCGTGAATGTCAATTTAGTCAACGGACTCATAATCGTTAACGTGAATCGCCATTGCTACCTGAATGACAAACATGACGAGATTCCCTATCGTCTGTCAGGATGCCAATTCTATAGTCAGAGTGAAAACGCAAATGCAAAGTATATGATATGACATGATATGAGAAGCATAGCACTACTATGCGATGAAAGTATAGACCGTTACAAGAACAAGAAGTAAAGTACAATATGACAGTATATGAAAAGTACATAGTACATGAAAAGTATATGAACAAGTATAGTATATAAAAAGCATGGTATACGAAAAGCATATGAAAAGTACATAATACATGAAAAGTATATGAACAAGTATAGTATATGAATATCATATGAAAGATGTGATAGAAATTCACATAATCTGAAAAGAAATAAGTATAGAATAACAAATGAACACATGAAAAGGATAGAAAGTATATGAAGGCATAAAAGTGATGAATAATGCAATGGAACAAGAATAGTAAACAAGTTACAGAATAAGTATAGGAATTATGTGTATGATAGATACAGAATGTTAAAAGTAGGATAAAAGATATTAAAGACATGAATATGTAATTAAAGAGATTGACACCTAAGAAAAGCATGTGATAGATAAGTAATTAAAGTTATATGAATATGCCATTGGTGGTTGTCCATGCTTATGTTCCCACTAAGCGCAAAGCTAGTAACGGAACAACTGCGGTAGTACTGGGGAGTGAGGCTGTATACAAGACATTCCACACAATAGTGCAGGGCCGACCGCAGATAAAAGCCACCAAATACGGGGCCTCGTGAATCTCCTCGATGTTCTCGTAATAGAAATTGTACATGTAGGTGCGAAATGGGACTATTTGTGTATGGGATTATGACGACACCAATCTGTGGTGGTTCTTGTGTATGTAAATGATTTTGTTTAACACAAATCAAGCCACAGACTACGCATGTACAAGCAATGTGTTTAAAAAAAAAAGTAAAGAAATCCTAAAGATATGGTTTCACACTTAAACCGGTTCGATTCGCCAACTGGCCCATCAGAATCAAGATGGGATATCTGGCCGGGGAGAGATCCGATGGTATGCACTAGCTGTCATGCAAGCTGAGAAGGTATCGATGCCATGGATCGCCCGATACGACCAGATCACTAGCTTGATTCCAAATTAGAGGGCTGAGGCCCAAAGTGTAATCAAGACCTCTATAGATCTAAAGGCAAATGACTTTCGGGCAGGTCTCCATGATCTTTTCATGGGCAAGATTTTCCGACACTGCCGTCACGCTGATGTCGTGAGTTCCTTGTGAGCGAAGTAGGGACTATGACAAAGATTGGAGTACAGGCCAGATTCACGGAGCTAGCCCGCTTGCCGATGACTTACGTACACAGATGGGCCAAGGTTAGAAGATTCGAGAATGGGCTGAAGTTAACCATCGGCAGGATTGCAGGACTCCACCCACAGACATGGACTCCATGATCGATGGCCCCACCGCTGTGAGAGACCAGGATGCTCAAGCACTCGGGTGTAAGTGGCAAGAGGAAGGAGAGTCACTCTTCTTCTATTCGGCAAAGAAGCCATAAGGCTCTAGCCTCACGTGGGTCTCCAGTGGTCACGCCTATCCGGGGCCAAGGACGATCAAGTTAAGCAACAGGCCAAGGTATGGTGTGCGGGCCATTGCCACCAGATTACAGGAGAGGATTGCCCCAGAGACAGGATCCTGTGGCTTCGTGGACAACGCAAACCTCCAATCAAAGAAGAGAGGACAAGAGGAGGATACGGCTCATTCCTCCATTTAACCCAAGACAGCCAGAGTGTTTATCGCCTGTGGAGTCGCATCGCACCTCCGCTAGTGCGCAAGTGCTGTAGAGGCCAAGTTACGGGCCGAGGCAGAGATCTAGGCTGATTAGTTCCAAAATTGCTATTTTGAACCCTATTTCTTTAATAGGTTTTGAGCGCTTTGTGTACTAATTGTTATAATTAACCCAATTGACATAAATTGAAGTCTTATTGTACTTTGATCGTATTCCGGTTTCGTTGCTTAGAGGAATTGGAAGCACCATCGTGGCTAACCAATCATATAACAAAGTCGGGTTGATTTCCATTAATTTCATATGGTTTTCTATCAATTTCAACAATCCGGGAATGAAGAATATCAAAGCAAGAAGAAATGGAACAGTTGCCATGAATAGTGATGAACAGGAGGATGAATACGAATAGCAAATTTGCCAGTTTGAAAAATTTTATTACATAGCTTAATTTTCTATTGTAGTTAAATTTCATGACATATTAAAATTTCACCAGAAGGGAAACCGTCTCTGGCTTCCCGTTTTTGTGTACAAATCCACCCCGTTTTTTGGTTAATTTCAATTCTACCCTCACTACAATTATACCATTTAGGTGATTATTTTACCTGTTTGTAAGGCATATAAGCTATTTTAAGTGAACAATTTGTAACTCCACCTTTCATTAAAGGCAATCCAATATGGGCCCCCTGCTTTCGGCCCTCATTTTGCTCTTTCTCTCTCCTCTTTCTTCTCACTTTCTAGTAACCAAACACACCCTTGAGGATGACAAATCAAAGGATGTTTGGCTAAAGCCTCTAAAACCTTGAAGAAGTAGGGCTACAGTTTGGGAAGTGTTTGCATTTTGTTCTGCTTTTCAATGAATGTGAAGTGGATATTTTGGTTCCTAAATTTGCAACTCTAGGTTTAAAGTCTCCTTGATGTACTTTTCACATTACTTATGCTTTTAGGTTCGGGGCAGATTCTTAGCTTTAGATACACTAATATCCATTATTGCTATTTACTTGTTTTCACTTGAGGTAGTTAAGGGGTTATATTTTCACTGTAGATGCATCCTCATGATCAATACTTAAAATTTTTAGGGTTCAAGGATGCTTATTATTATATCCATCGAGATTCATTAGTCATTTCAGAATCATTGTAGATGGGTCAAGGTGATAGATTCACCGTAGGGAACCATAAATGCTATAAATAAATGCTTTCTATCAAAAGGAAAATTATTGGTGCGCTTTAGTTTTTGTGTTAAATGAAGATCCTGGTCAGAATTGACTATAGGTCATCCTCCCAATGTGAGGAAATGAACCCAGGACCCTTTGTAACCCTATCAACCCATCCCAGCGCCCCAACACTTCAAGGATTTCTTTTACACTTTATTTTAGTTTATTTCGTTTTATTTTCACTTTACAACATCAATCACACACTTTACACCAAATCCTAAAATCCAAAACAAATTCACCATTTCAGCCATCAGAATCATTTGGTACGAAGAAACCCATCCCTCGTGCTCGATCCTAGAGCCGGCTATACCAAAGAGTTACGGTCAAGTAGCAGGAGTAGTTTAAGTATAAATATTGTTGGATCCTGAACCCTATTGTGGCATCGAATCAACAGCGCCATTGCCGGTGGATTGGTGCCTACGTGATTTGATTTAGCAAAGGGAACACTTGTGATCCCTAATACAAGTAATCGTGAATTTTCTTTTATTTTTCTCATACAGCCTGCAAGCTTACAATTTTGCTTCTCTGTTATTTTTTTAGTTCATACAATTTCTGGGGTAGAATTGTTTGTCTTTTTTCCTATTTGCGTTTGCTGGTTCTGTTGCACTGTGTTCCTGTGGGATAGAGTTTAATCAAGGTTGAATTTGAAACCTGAAGGAAGAAGGACTCGCACTAGCGCATGTATGTGGGTAACCCTAGTATATATATGTCTATGAGGGATTACGTAAAACCACCATGGCAAAGTCAAGAACCCATGGAGAGGAATCCTAATGAATACAGTCCACTTATGACCATGTAAACCAATGGACGAAGTTCACCATATGGTAGTACTACAACCATATCAAAATCACACAAATTCCCTCATGGGAACCAAGACCTCCACAAAGATGCAGTACCTCCCGAACCTCCATATTATGCTTCAACTCCTCGCCACTCTACCACCACTGTGCAATCCCTCCATTTAAACAAGGTCATTTTGACCTTACCTAGATAGTGGATGACTTTATGGCAAGTATGTAAAGGGATTAATGCCCATTCGAATCGTAGACCACTACCGTGGCACACCTTGAACAAGAAATTAGATGGCTAAAAATGACTTTGAGTGCATAAATGGGACAACCCGGCAAGACTCCATTGTCCCCATCGATCGCCAGCAATGTCCACCAGAGGAAGAGTGCCAAAGTGACACCATGGTAGAGGAGTGAAGAGTTTCACAATGTACCCACACCTCGGTGGGCTACAGGATTTTATCAATTGTCAAGGAATTGTCTAACCCTCTATATGTGTGCCACAGCCCAAGGAGAAGAGGAGAAGGAAAACCCTTCCCTTATAACTCCAGGAGGGCAGTGGGTAAAGAAACAAAGGGAAGAGCCCCAAGAGCTTGTTTTAACCATTTCCTACACCAACAACCACTACCAAAGAGTCCTCCACTCGCACTGTTGTACATTTTGCCTACACCTACATACCAACCTCCTACACCCACGAAAGGCCAATAATTCATTTGCCATGCCCGCCTCGCAAAACTTCAAGACATTATGGCCATCAGATGCCCATGCCACGGCATCAAACATATTGGCGCTGCTTATGTCGCATGGCATAAAGGGATGGTTCGTGTCGTTAGGATTCGGGAGCAACTAACCTTAGCATTTCTGAAGCTCCACCAGTTCCTCTAGCACCACCGGACAAGACCTCGAAAGAATCGGTTTGAGTAAACAAAGTTCACTCATTTTGTTTTTACTTTTTCTTATTTTATTTTGTTTTATTTAGTTTATTTTACTTTAATTTTTCTTTTTTAGATTTTCACTTGCTAATCTTGTTCTAGCTTGTTTTTCACTTTTCCTGCAATTTTTCTAATTTTTCTTGTATTAATTTTTGCAAGCTTGAGGAAAATTTTGAAGCAGTGAATGAAGATCAAAAGGTGAGGAACGAGAGAAATTTTCACACACAGAGCTTGGGTCTGCACATAGCTTAAAATCTCCGTGTTTTGCCTCCCATTTTGCTTTGAGCATAACATCTGAACTCATGCTTGGTAAATGCTGAAAGCTAGAGAGTGTAGAATCTAAATATAAATCCGTAAAAGAACACTTTTTGAATTTTTTATTAAGGTGAAATTTTTCAAATGATCTAACTGGTCATTTTTTCCCCTTTTCTTTCTAACTTGTTCATTCAAGCCCAAACGTGATGTAATAAGGTGTCATGGAAAGCTTGCAAAGCTCTGGTCCAAAAATGGTAATTACTCCATCATGAGGGATTACCTCCTCCCTTAAACTCCACTCCATGGCCACATCGAGGACAATGCCGACCTGGTCGTGTGAGAGTTAAGGAAGGAAGTGTTGTTTATATTTTATAAAGTCTTTGTTTAGCTCATCGTCATGCTAGTTAGTTTGTACTTGTACAAATTTGTTTGTTGGTTTTGCGGTCGTTAGTTTGTTTTGACCACTTTGTTAGTTTTTATTTCGTTACTATTTTTTTTTATCATGCGTTTCGCTTCAGCCTACGCTTGAAAAGTCGAAACTTTGTCTAATTGCCTTTGTTAGATTGGTCCCATGCCCAGTTGAGCAATTTATTTAGCTTGGATTCTTGTTGTATTTAACCTTTTCTTCCACCTTTAGCTAACCACACACCATAATATTAGGTTTCCAAATGATACGAAAAATCACAGAACCTTTACTTTATCAACCTATCCTAGTGTCGTTGACTACTTTTAATAGGTTAAGGACCCCTATGGAAAGAAGGCCAATGATTCTTCCAAAAAAAAAAAAGAAAAGAAAATTGCAACGCTTTGCCTTGAAACCCGAACACGGTCCAAGGGGTTTATGGCGAAAGCTTTGAAGCTGGTGTCTGGTTAACACAGCACCACTCTTCTCCTCCCTTGTTCACAAAGGTGGATGGGTGAAGTTTAGCTTATTAGAAATAGAGTCTCAACTACTCCGAGTCCTGGTGAAATCCTCAAGAGTTTGTAAGAAAGACCCATACTGGGTGCCCTAAACCTTAACTGTCAGACATCTAAGGAATCCCCATTACTGGACTTTGGTGAAGCTCATTCTCAACATTAAAATCTACAACACAAAAAGAATTGTGTAATAAGAGTAACCCTGATCTATTTTTGAGGGTTAGTTAGCATATCAGTCGCGCTGCAGTCTGCTTCTGGGGAGAGGTTCTGCGCTTATTTGCTGAGAGCAAATCAAACAAACACTTAGATTTTGTAAGTTCCGTTGAGCCTATCAAAGGAAGCTCTTTGATACTCCATTTTTATGGCATTCATTCTCTCGAGGTGCTTATTAGGCTAAGTTTTAATTTTCATCGAGTTGTGCATTACTACAACCTTTTGAACCGCAACTTTGTAACATAATTTTGTTATAGTTTTATATGTTTTTTTTATTTTATTTTCTTCTTTACATTGCTAAGGACTAGTAATGTCGTTTGGGTGGATTAAGGCTAAAAAGTGAAAAAGTATTAACCCTATTTTAATAGTTTTGAGCGCTTTTTGTGTACTAATTGTTATAATTAACCCAATTGACATGTTCAACCACTGTAATTTCCGATCGCATCGTATTGCTTGTAGTTTTTTGCGTGAATTGAAGCCAAATCGTCGTGTCAATCCAATCATAACAAAGCCTGGGTTTATCAACACTCTAAGGCGCTTTTCATCAATTTCAAAGAACTGAATGAAGAATATCAAAGCAAGAATAAATGGAACAGTAGCCGTGAATAGTGATGAACAAAGAGAGATGAATAAGGTCGGGATATACAAAATTTTCACATGTCGGAAAATTTGCTACATAGCAAATTTTCGCTTATCAGAATAAATTTCGCTACATAAATAAAATTCCCCCCACCCGTAGTTTTTAAACCATCTGCCTCCCCGTTTTGTGGTACAAACGACCTCGCTTTTGGTTAATTTCACCTCTACCTCACCGTAATTATACTATTTAGGTTAGATTGGTATTTTCACCGCTTGTGCGTCGATATAAGCCATTTTATGAACAATTTGTAAACGAACTTTTCATCAAGGCAATTCCATTACGCCCTGCTGCCCTCATTTACTCTCTTTCTCTCCTCTTCTTCTCACTTTCTAGTAATCTCAAACACACCCCTTTGAGGATGACAACTCAAAGGATGTTTGGCTAAAGCCTCTAAACCTTGAAGAAGAGGCTGCTAGGCATGTGGGAAGTAAGGTTTCGCATTTTGTTCCCCTGTTCACGTTAAATGTGTTTTGACATTTTGGTTCCTAAATTTGCAACTCTAGGTTTAAAGCTCTTTGATGTACTTTCACTAATACTGGGCAAGTTTTTAGGTTCAAGCAGTATTCTTAGCTTTAGATACACTAATATCCATTAATTGCTATTTACGAGCCACCTGGGAGGTAGGTTATAAGTTATATTTTTCACCGTATGCATCCTACTGATCAATACTTCTGGTAATCTTTTAGGTCTAATGGATGCTATTATTAGATCCACTGAGATTCATTAGTTGCCCTTTACGAATCATTGTAGGATGGGTCAAGGTAATAGATTTTCACTGTAGGAACCATAAATGCTAAATAAATGCTTTCTATCAAAAGGAAAATTATTAGGGTTTAGTTTTTAAAGTTAAATGAAGATCCGGTTCGTCAATTGACTATAGGTCATCCTCCCCAATGCAAGGAAATGAAATCCAGAGACCTCGTAACCTGTCAACCCAACCTAGCGCCTTAACACTTCAAGGATTTCTTTTTACACTTTATTTTGGGTTTATTTCGCTTTTAGTTTCACTTCACAACATCAACTCCACACACTTTTTTACACCAAATCCTAAAATTCAAAAAACAAATTCACCATTCGAGCCTACCGGGTGAAATCATTTGGTACGAAGAAAACCCATCCTATGCTCGATCCTGGGAGGCCACATAACAGTGAGTTACGCCACGCAAAGTAGAGAAGTTTAGGGTATAAATATTGCTGATCCGGAACCCCATCGCACTAATCGTAGCCCATAGGCGTGACTTCAGGGTTCAGGGGCGCATTGACGCCATCACACCACCGACTGAGTCATCAGATCAACCAGTCATACAGGGTATGTTTTTGCTATCTCGCCTATGGGCAAGAGTGTTATTTTGATTTCCTTGGTGTTTCAGATTTGGTCTTACTGGCTGCATCGCTTAGACAGTCATTTAGAGGTTGAGGCCTGGAGGTGCCCTCATGAGTTCTCCCCTAGGGATTAGGCGCAGGATAGGATGATATAAATGTGGTTGGCAGTTAGAGATCTCGTGGATTCTACTCAATAAGGGACCCGAGGTCATGGACATGTCGTAGTTCGACGTCATCTCGAATGGATCGGTCATACCATAAGGTCGCTATATCGACCAGAGCGTAGAAGGGCTACCGCCACACGCAGATGGTACTCGCAGTTGTATTTCAGGGGGACAAGGCATCATATTTTGCCCCGACGGTGTAATGCAGTCCAAGTGTCATGGACAAGCACGGGTTAATAGCGTTTCACCAGAGGTCAAAGTGAGACTGACTTAGATCTACCTCGAGTAGCTTCATTTATATGAGGACGCTTTTCCTGGATGAAAGCACGATAGCCTCCGCATAGGGTTGTAGACTTCGTATCGAAAGTTACACTGCATTTCGCTCATCTCTATGACTCAAGATAGATGCAGTTCAATTGAGTTGGTGAACTCAAAGTCCAAATACAGAGCTACCGGATACAGTGGATTCATTGCATCAAGCACTTCACCATGGGGTGTCTTGGTTTATTTAGAAGAAGAAGGACAAGACCCTTCGACTGTATATTGACTACAGACAGTTGAATAGGGTCCCATTCAGGGTTGATGACTGTTTGATCAGTTGAGAGGAGCTGAGTCCTACTCCGAGATAAACCTTGCATTGGTTACCATGTTTGAGGTTAGGAGACAAATATCCACAAGGCGGCCTTTCGGGCGGTGGGCACTTTGAGTTTACGGTGATGCCGCTTTGGATTGGCGAATCACGCGTGTGTTCCATGGACCTCGTCGCCAAGGTGTTCGATCCTATTTGGATCAGTTGCCGTGGTCTTAGTGGATGACATCTTAATCTGTTCACAGTCGGAGGGGCATGAGTATCGCGAGGATCATTTTACGATTCTTTGACGAGATCATCGGCTATACATGAAGTTGATAAGTGCGAGTTTTTGGCTTCTGAGGTGGCTTTGGGACACGTGGTGTCGGCGTCGGGCGTGTCGATGGTGAGAGAAGGTCGAGGCCATGATGAGTTAAGGGGCCGAGTCGGTCTTCGAGATACAGTTTCTTAGGATTAGTACAGATGCCTGAGAGGTCCATTGAGGATTTCTCAGTTAAGCGCTTTATGTGAGATTGACTGGGAATAAGGTCAGGATTTGAGATTAGGATGACAATGCGAGCATTCCCAGGGTTGAGGAGGAGGCTTACTGCCTATCTTGATGATCCCGAAGCAGGGGGACCAGTGCGAGTGTGTGATGCCTCGAGGGTAGGAATGGGATGTGTTTTGATGCGATCAGGGAGGTAGTAGTTTATGGTTCCGTCGGTTGTGATTAAATTACCCACACGACATGGAGCTGGCGGCGAAGTAGTCTTCGCCTTATAGATTTGGCGCCACCTTATATGGCGAGTAGTTCGAGGTGTACTGCACTACAAAAGTCTGAAGTATATTTCACGCAGCGGGACCTCAACATGAGGCAACGCAGATGGATGGAGTTCCTAGAGGATTATGACTTCACTTTGCATTACTATCCTGGTAAGGCAAATGTGGTGGCTGATGCGCTCAGTTGGAAGTCACGGGGAGCATTGGCCAATATAGCTTCTCGAGAATGGCGGATGCTCAAGACTGGGACAAGCCAGCTACGTGATCACGAGCGTGCTCAGGGTACGCTAGAGTTTAGTAGCTACAATCGGGCTCAGGCTGAGCAAAAGTGATCAGTCCCAAGGGCGGACACTATGATAACGCCCATCGTGACCGTGTACAAAGTAGGTACATAGTGACGAGGGTCGGATCAGTCTAATGCAGATGGTAGTCTTCTAAGATAGAGGACGGTAGTGGTTCCCTAGTTGACCGATGTGAGAGAGGAGATTCTCAAGGAGTTTCACCGTTTCTCGATGAAACAGGCATTTTAGGTGGTACGAAGATACCAAGATCTTCAAGTGAATACCATTGAGGGATGAAGAGACATCGTGGGACTTGTCTCGACGATGTCTCACGTGTCAACTGTGTTAGCGCCGAAGACCGTAAGCCACCGCAGCTACTTCCAAATTGGTCAGGGAGGTGGCTCGAAAGTGGAAGTGGGAGTACACAATGGATTTTTGCGACCCACTTTCCACGGACACCACAGGACATGATATGACAAGGATAAGTGGGACTCCGTTCACGAAGTCGGCACATTTTTCTAGCCGTGCGTGATGATCTTCACATCGAGAGATTCACTGGCTAGATATCCCAGAGATCGTTCACACATGAAGTACTAGTATCCATAGTGCTCGACGAGACTTGAGGGGTTTACGCGCACTTGGAAGAGTTTCCAAAAGGCTATGGGCACACGGTCGCTACATGAGTACGTATTTCCACCCACGCATGATGGTCAAAGAGGACCATACAGGTGTTAGAGGACATGCTACGAGCATGCGTCCCGATTATAAGGGTAGCCGGAAGAGACTCGCCTCAGGGAATTCGCCACAAACAATAGTTATCAAAGGAGTATACCCCATGGCACCATATGAGGCATTGTATTTGGGAGGTCATGCAATCGCGTCGACCGAGGTGAGAGAGTTCCATCGGTCCCGATCTGATTAGAGACACCTCCGAGAAGGTGAGCTTGATATACAGCTTCTCACTAATTAAAGCCTGTGAAGAGCTATGCCGATAAATACGTCACCCTTAGAGTTCGAGGTCGATCATCGCCTTCGGGCTATGATACCTAAGAGGAGTGGCCAAGTTCGAATAGTTTAGGAAGCCATCGCAGAGGTTTATCAGTCTCTTCGAGATACTGAAGGGTAGGCACCGTAGCTGCACCGGTCGTTTCTACCGCCC
The DNA here is from genome assembly GCA_016808115.1 of Tetrastigma voinierianum. NCBI lineage: Eukaryota > Viridiplantae > Streptophyta > Magnoliopsida > Vitales > Vitaceae > Tetrastigma > Tetrastigma voinierianum. Next base: position 122,810 of record JAEQBH010003330.1, on the reverse strand, counting down.
CAAAGATGTCGTGTGTCCACGAGGTATTTCACGCCTCCATGTTCGAAGGTACACCTGCATCCACCATATAGTAGATCGGGGAAAGATTGAGGTTGACACGAATAGGACCTTCGAGGAGGGACCAAGCAGGCATTGGTGGATAGCCTGGATCGTGCTTTGTATGATGCAAGATCGTGAGGCTAGTGAGGGTGCTATACGCATCGCGGAGGGAGGAGTTAACGTGGGAGCGCGAGGACACGATGCGGGCCACCCATCCCTTCTTGTTTAGGGATGAAGGTACGTGGTTTAGTCATTTAATACTTAAATGACTAGTTTACATGTACGGTATACGCACGTTGTATGTGCATGTGGATTTGCTAGGATTGTACGCACTCGGACGCAAATTCTTTTCAAGGAGGAGAGAATGTAAAACCTGAGAAAATTATAATTTTCTGAAAAATGGTAAAATGGTAATTTCGGTCAAAATACGAAATTTTTCTAGATCTCAGATGATGAAACGGACTTCACCATTAGAATCGTCTCGCAAAATCTAGCTACCACGTCAAATTTCATCGAATTCTAAGACAATCGAAATTTCACGTTTTTCAAGGCGCCAGGTGTCGGGTGTCGTATGACGGCTTGTGAAAGACATGTGATATGACAAAAGTCACCTACTATATATACCCATGTGACACATGTTGCATGATTAGTGAGAGGATGGAGATGAATGGCTTAGATTAAGCCATGTGTCAAAAATCAAACTAAAGAACACAATGGGAATTAAGTGAAAAGAATAAGTGAATAAGACAAAAGAAGAATAGTCTTCTTCTTCTCCAATTTGAAAACAAAAAATGTGCAGTAGGTGTGGAGACTAGTTTTAGAGAGACAAAGTGTGACTTCTCTCTAGGTTTTCCAAATTTTTCTGGACCGTCTGCTCTTTCTGCCAAGAAGAAAGTTGTTCTACGCGGCAAGGCTACGGGTAATGATTATGGGAGTTCGACAACTTCAAGAGGTAGGGATCTTTTCCTACTTGGTTTATTCTTTGACTAAGAGTCATTTTAATGGATGGGGATTTGTTGAGGCTTGAATGGTCGTGTTTTCAGTCTCAAAATTTTTGAACCGAGTGGAAAAAATCCCTTTTATGTGGTCTTGAGCAGTGCCGAGCCTAGGGTTCTATTGTTCACCTGATTTGTTGTGTGATTTTTGTATTGTTGGGTTATTCAAAATAAATTGATTGGATTGTTATTAGCCCATGTGAGCTAATTTTTGTGTTATTGATTGTGAATTGAATAACATGAATTATGTGAATTAATTTTTTGCTTAATAAGTATACATGTAAATGAGATAGTACAGAATTGTTTGGAAATTGCATAATGCATTCCATATGCACCAAGGCACCCTAGATGGTAGGTGTGAGTGCATGACATGAAAGAAAAATGAAAATGGTTGTGAAAGGAATTTCAAGAAAGATTTTCCAGAATGTTTTGAGAGTTGTCCAATGTCATCTTCGAGGCGGACTTCATGACTGCTTCTGAGAATTGTCAAAGAATTCATCTCGAAGGGTTGTCCAATATATTTACTCAAATCCGCAGTAAGCCGAGAACAAAACCTTTGTTTTGAAACTGTATTTGCTCGCATTTGGCTTAGGTATGTGTGAGGAGTCGGTGAGACTCAAGACATGGATTGGGCATGTAAACATTCAAGTAGGATCATGTATTTGCTTGAGTGTGTTTATTTCCATTTACGTACTGTATGCAGTAATCCATGCAGTGAGGTTATCACCACTGGCATTGCTCACCCTGCCAAGGATCATTATTTCAGTATGAGGGATAAGAGGACGGCGCCTACTGTAGGCCGCTTTAGAAGAAACTGAATGTGGCTTTGTATTCATTTTGTATAACATATATTAAAAACTTTAAATTTTCGATATATGTTTTGGTTAAGAAAAATAATAACTTGAACGACAGAAAGATATAGTTACGGCTTTGGTGAGTATTGAGGTACGGGCCCATGAGCTTCTAAAAGTCATCTATTTTTAGTCCATTTTTCTGCTCGATTTTCATCTAGAAATGAATAATTAATATACGTGAAATATGAAGAAACTCTCACAAATTTTTATTAGCAGGAAAGAGAGAAAGAAAGTAGAAAATACAAAGAATAAGTGGAGGAAAGGTGCAATGAATGGCGTAGCATAAATGGAAAGAACTGGCCGAGGTATCATGCAAAGCTAGTTTACACAATTAGTCATGAGGTCGCGACATCGTGAAATTGAAGGAAATCTATCTGGTGTCGCGATGGATAACAAGATATTGAGGTCACGACTGAGACTACTCTGAGAAAGCCAGTAAGGAATGAGCCGACGTCGCGACGTGGAGAGGAAGTCGACATCAAGAGCCACGCCTGTTGAAACAGAATCAAGTCGCGATACAACATATTGATGTCGCGACATCCGGGGCGAATGCTAAAGACTGCAAAGACTTAAGTCGGTCGCGACATGAGATCGATGTCGTGACATCAGACAACCAAATAAAGCCCCGGTAATCCGTTGATGTCGCGACGCGGAGATTGATGTCGCGACATCGATGATGTCACGACAAGAGGTCAAGTCACGGCGCATCAAGAACCATCAAGAGAAGCATCGCAATATAGTCGGCGTCGCCGGCCACGAGATCGCCGCTACACCGCACCGCCGCTTGAAGGGTGAAGCTTCATAAAGTGAGAGGTCGCTGACAAGATATCGATAAATGACATCAGAGCGACCGCTAGCCTACGGCCCATAAGATGATGTCATGACAAGAGATTGATGTCATACATCGAGAGAACAATTGAAACCTCGCTTAAGATTTGAGAAGATGTCGCGACAAGATAGTGATGTCGCACATCAAGAATGACCAAATCAAGGCTACATAGGAGTAAGTCGACGCCACACGTAAGATTTGATGTCACGACATCGATGATGTCAACAACACAAGGAAATCAAGTCGATTTCTCAACAAAGGACTCGGGGCCTGATACTCTAAAATCCACAACAGTTACATCGGGATTAGGGCCCAATTGAGGAACCCTTATAAATACGCAGCCTATCCAAATTTCATTAAAGCAATATACACAGATTTAGAGGTCCGATAAACAAAGCTCATTTTCTTTATTTTTCTTTTTTTTTTCTTTTATTTTTCTTAATTTTTTTATTTTCGCCGCTTTAGCGTATTATTTCCTGCATTTATTTCGCCAGATTTTCCGAACTGATGTTAATGCTTGAGCTTGCCGAATGCGCATTTCAATTTCTTTTCAAATTACTACCTGAATGTTTGAAGTTCACAAATTTGAATTGGATTGTTTCGGGCTTCAAATTGCGCTATTCTATGATCAGAATGTCGTATCGCGGTAATTCGCAAGAATCGAGGAATCCACCTTCCATTAAGTGAACGTTATAGCTCGAATTTATCTTTCCCTAGTCGCTTCCTGCAGCCTTGTTAATTTCGCACGAATTTACTGTTTTGGGTTTATTGTCTGACCGAATACGCTTCTTATACCCGTTAAGATTCAAGGCCATCGCTTCCGATTTCAAGGAGCGCCCTGAGCGTATTACTGTGGAAGACATTCTCGAGAGTAATGTACATTTTCTTTGAAGTATACTAACCTCGCTATTAGGGATCTTTTGAGCTTTGTAAGTTCACTCAGATAAATCTCTCTCTCACTTGAAATCAAGAACGAGGCTTGAATGAGTTATCTATTTAAACAAGCAAAGAGTTCACCTCAATTCTAATAGTGAGACTAATCCCGTGTTAGCCGTGGATCTAATCAAGGAAAGTGTTGATCTATTCTACTCCTCGAGGAGGAGCAAATTGGAAGTTTGTATATCCTTGCTTGACCGATAACTGGGAGCTAAGGTTTACAAATTCCATAAAATGGGTATGAAGTATTGCAAAAGAAAATACCCAGATTAAGGAAGTCCTTTAAAAGTAGCTATCTAATTCCCTGTATTCTATAATCAAGTCATAAATTAGATAATGAAATGTGGAGTGTGGAGAGATCCAAACGTGACTACAACGCCTTTGGACAGATTTTGAAACTTGAGATAATCAAGGAGATTTATCGACTAACTACGAATCGATAGTTCACTATAACCGCTTTATTGATGTGTCTTCTGAGGATAACTATTCAGTATTCAGTTCTTTTATTAGAAATTCATTATTCTTTATTCTTTATCTTTCAGTATGTTGGATAGTTCAGTTATTTTCCTTTTGTTCGTTTAATTTTCCAGCACCTTAATGCTGGATCCTATTATCATTTTGTGGTCCAAATAGTATGGAAATTGAGTAGTCAGGGTAGTTGATTTAAAATTCTAGATCTCCAGGATCGTATATCCGACTTAAACTATTTTATTACTTGTCTAATTCGTGCACTTGCACATCGACCAAAACCAAACTTGAAAATGATTTACTCTAAGAGATTGGTGGTTTATATAGTATAAGATAACAAGTTTTTTACGCCAAGGTCTGGGATTAGACAATAGTCCTTGGGTAATAGTGTCATAAATTTGTACGTAGTTCTTGGTCCTAACAGGTTCGTGCCGCGTCGGATTAGTTAATAGTCCTTTGCAATAGTGTCAGCAAATTTCCAGAAGTATGTGTGTATTTGGTTTGGTTAACAAGTTTTATGGCGCCGTTGTCGGGGATCGAAAGAATTTTATAAATCAATATTCAGATGAAAGAAGGAAATACTAATTTGGACATTTTTAAAAGAAAAAGAACAAAAATATTGCCCAAAACAAAGGACTCTCAGAAATTAATCGTCCCTAACAACCCATATTGAAAATGTTTGTTGATTAGGCTAACCTATTGATCTGAGTGTACTTTGATTTCAGAAAAGACAAAATTATACAAACATGACAAGATAAAGATTAGACGATGTAGCCAACCAGGAATGTGCAGCAAAAGACCTCAAGGAGCATGACACTATGGAGAATTTATGGAATTCATTCATCCACAATAAATATTTAGCAATAGAACAGACAGCAATCAATGCTAATAATTTTGAACTCGAACCAGATCGATAACCATGGTCCAACAGCATCAGTTTTCTGGTCATCCCACTGAAGATCCAAACGAGCACCTGGGAAGATTCCTCAGGATGGCTAATACTGCTAAGTCAATGGTGGAGCCGTGGTTATTCACCGCAGTTATTCCCATTCTCTTTACGAGATATGGCTGCAACATGGCTTAACTCCTTACCATATGAATCTGTTAACACATGGAAGGAGCTAATGAGAGCTTATTTCAACAAATTCTTTACTCCATCCCTTCCTTCTGGACAAAGAAGGGAAATTACTAATTCCAAACATGGGAAAGTGAGAACGCATAAGACATAGGAGACTTGCTGAATACAACATTAGCTCATTTGAAATTTCAGGAAGAAATGGCAGAGCTGAAGAGAGCAAAAGGAATGTGATGGACAAATTGTCAGCCATAGAGGCCAAACTGGATGCAATGTTGCATTGGTTGAATGAAAGGAAGTCCAGCTAAAAGCTAAAAACGAAGCAGAGTTGTGGAAAGAATGAAGATTGCACAGAAAAGAAGAATCTCTAAAATCACATTCAGATGTGCCTAATATAACATGACTGAATAAAAGGGGGAGTCTTCATTCCTTTCTCTATCTTTGCATTTGGAGTTGAAATAATTGTTAGAGTTTTATATATTTGAAGTAGCATGATTGCAAGTTCGGGGGAATTTATTTTTATCTGCATGAAAATGCTTAACTATTGAATATGAAAAATAATAGAAATTGTCAATTTCCTGCATGATAAAAATAAATTGAGTTATGGTTGTTTTGAGTGACATTGAACAACTGTGATATTGCACTAAGTTGGATTGTTTCTTGTTTTGAGACATAACACGGGTTCGAGAGGGTTGACCAAGGATGTGAGAGAATGAAGAATAATAAGTGGAAAAGAAAGCCAAATTGATGAAATTTAGTCATAACCGAAATAAAGAACATTCTCTGTCATAACTTAGAAACCCGATAACTGCATCTCCAAAGAGCTAGAGCGACTTTATTGCCCATTAGCTAATGTATTAACTTCACCGTGCAATGTCAAAAACATTAAAACCCCAATGTCTAGTTTCTTATCTAAGGTCCATAACTACAAATTCACCCCAAATTTTTCAATTTATGCGATAATAAATAGTAATAACATTAAACGTAAATCCATCTCTTGATCTAATCAGCTTGTGGAATATTCTCGCTTTCAAAGAGCATAATCTGGAGGAGAATTAAGAGATTCAAAGAGAACGATCCAAATTCTCTCTAGAAAAGCCAAAAATCCGTTGAAAATATACAGCGGACAAGAATCGATGAATCGCATTTAACTTCTCCCATAGAAAATTGAAGGAAATTATAAATGACTTATTCTTCCCAAGAGACGCAAATCACTATAAAAGGATGGGAGAACAAGGAATTAGAAAAACAAGCAAAATAATGAAGGAAAGGACACGAGAGTGAAGGAAGAGTCCAGGCGGATGAATTCTGCTTATGGAATAAGTGAGCCTGAAATAAACCAATTCCACTACGCACCCAAAAAACATTGTTTCACCCGCAGCCGGACGGAAGGAATATGGATTAGTTGTAATCCATCAACCAAGAAGCTCCAAAGAAAAGGTAGAAGCAGCCCCAATTTGTCAGACGACCTTGTTAATGGCCGACCAGCTTCATTGGGAGCCTGTCCGAGAACCAAATTGAAGCTGGGGATGCAAACTTCGAGAAAAGATAGATTTTAGAGCGTGATGAACTTAGTGAAAATGTTTGTACTGAAACAAATTAGAACAATATCAAGTCCTTTGATATTTGAATAAAATTCGCTGATTTACAAATCGCTGATCATGATGTGTGGATTGTGTTTCTGTACTAGTTTATTTTCTGTTAGAATCAAAATAACATTTATGTTCTGTTCAATTTATCTGAAAAGAATGGAGAACATGAATGATGAAACTGGAACTAAGAGTATGTACTGTTTTGTTCAAGTTCAGTTTGGGTTGAAAACTCGAGAAATTGGTTAATTCTGATATAACAAAGTACTTGGGTAAACTAATGTAATTAGACAGTGAATAAACACAAGTCTTGAAGGAAATAATACACCTCTAGCCAACAAAGACCCTTGAAACTTTGACGAAATTAGAAAAATTTCGAATTTAATTTGTAATCCACATTCTAGAACTTGTTTGAATATCGATTGAGGCGAAATCCTAGTTAAAAAACAACCGACAAAAATGATACAGCCATTATTGAACAGTTTGAGCTTTTCCACTCAATTACTATGTATATGCTTTTGCATACACCTTAGTCCCCGAATTTGAGCCACTATTCCATGTCTTCAAATAAGCTAAATGAAAAGCCCAAGCCATCCTTTATCACTAAACCCGAAGAAAGAACCTATGATGACCCAAGAACTCAAAAGGAGAGGAAAGAGATGAAGTTTGGGGGAGTTTGATTAGGAAAGGCAAAAAGAGATGGCAGAGAAGGTGAAGGAGGAGAGATCGAAGACAGAAAAATACAAAGGAAAGAAAGTTAAAAAGAATAGTTTTTGTCTTGTGGCCTAACTCTTCGAATAATTAAGTTCTTAGGGTGTTTCAACACCTGTTCCTAATACTATCTGGTATATGGGAGCTACTAACCCAAAGTTCGCTTAAGAGTGTTAGAAAGCCTAAAAAGACAAAAACATAGCATAATTCCTAAGGGGCGATTAGAAGGAAAAAATTCCCAAAATCGACTACAGAAGAGAATTGGGAGCACACAGCTTGGAAAAGAAGAAATTCATAGAATCCCAACATAAAAGTTTGGGGAGTTGCAGGAAATAGCGCTTGGGAGAAAGAAAGAGTTTGGGTAATCCCAACTTAAAATTCCATTCATCCTACCCTTACCCAAGCCTAACATTACAAGCCAAAAGACCCGATTGATTTCAAGGTTGGAATCACCTACATTAGTGGAGATCAATATGAAACAAGCATATGGGACTTGAATAAACAATTTAAGAAAACTCCTTAAGATTTACTGTAAAACCAAGAAGAAGTTGAGAAGGATTGGCCGACCGCACACACAATACGTAGTAAGACTTGATAAATAAACTGCGGTAAATACATTAGTTTATCAAGAAATTTCAGAATAAAAGTATACTATGCTTTATTCTTTCATCTAAAACTGCTTCAGAATTAACAGCTATATCTTTTAGTTCTAGATTAGAAAGGTAGATGATAAAGGATGAAAACAAATGTAAATGTCCTTCTTGTTTGAGGACAAACAATTCTTTCTTTTTTCTTTTCGCTGAGGACGCTAAAAACTTTAAGTTCGGGGAGTTTGACGAGCTAAAAGTCACCTATTTTTAGTCCATTTTTTCGTTCGATTTTCATCTAGAAATGAATAATTAATATACGTAAATATGAAGAAACTCACCAAATTTTTATTATTAGCGTGAAGAGAGAAAGAAAGTAGAAAATACAAAGAATAAGTGGAGGAAAGGAAATGAATAAGGTGAGCAGAATGGAAAGAACTCGCCGAGTCATTGATGCGCTGGCCACACCCGCCATGCAGGTCGCGACATCGTAAATCAAGGAAATTCATCTGTGTCGCATGGATAACAAGATATTGAGGTCACGACTTGAGACTACTCTTGAGAAAGCTGCAAGGAAATGAGCTGACGTCGCGACGTGAGAGTGAAGTCGTGACATCAAGAGCCACAGTTCAAAGCTACAGAGTCATAAATCGAAGTCGCGACAACATATTGATGTCGCGACATCCGAAGACAAGTTAAAGACTGCAAAAGACTTAAGCTGATGTCGCGACATGAGATCGATGTCGGACATCGTGAGCAACCGCTTGGAGTTTCCCAGAGAACTAAGTTGATGCCGCTGACGCGAGATTACGTCGCGACATCATGATGTCACGACAAGAGGCCGTCACGGCATCAAGAACCATCAAGAGAAGACTGCGAATATGTCGGCGTCGCGACATGAGATCGTCGCCACACCGCACTCGCCGCTTGAAGGTGAAGCTTCATGAAGTGAGGTCGACAAGATATCGGCGTCGCGGACATCGAGCGACCAGCTTTCAGCTTCAAGCAGTTCCATAAGATGATGTCGCGACAAGAGATTGATGTCGCGACATCAGGAGAGAACAATTGAAACCTGCCAAGACGTGAGAAGATGTCGCGACAAGATAGTGATGTCGCGACATCAAGAATGACCAAATCAAGGCTACATAGAGTAAGTTGACGTCGCGACAAAGATTGATGTCGACATCGATGATGTCACGACAAGGAAATCAAGTCGCGACTTGAACAGTTGACTTAGCCTGATACTCTAAAATCCACAACAAAGTTACATTGGGATTAGGCCCAATTGAGGAACCTATAAATGCGCAGTTTATCCAAATTTCATTAAAGCAAATTTTACGCCATGACGAGGTCCGGATAGCCGAAAGCTCATTTTCTTTATTTTCTTTTCTTTCTTTATTTTTCTTAATTTTTTATTTTACGCTTTTAGAGCAGATTATGCTCTCGCATTTTTATTTTCGCGTGTATTTTCCAATCCGATGTTATCGCTTGAGCTGAAGCCGACGCGCATTTCCAATTTCTTTTCAAATTACTACCCGAATGTTCGTTCAGACAAATTTCGAATTCGACATTTCAGCCAAACTGCGCTATTCTTATGATCGAGGAATGATATCGTGTAATTCGTAAGAATTGAGGAATCCGCCTTCCATTATGAACGTTATAGTCAGAATTTATCTTTCCCGTAGTCGCTTCCAGCCAGCCTTGTTAATTCCCCGCTTAATGAATTTACTTGGTTTTGGGTTTATTGTCTGGGATCTGAATATCGCTTTCTTAAGCCCAAGTAAGATTTGCGCCATTGCTCCGATTTCAAGGAGTGTCCTCTGAAAGATTACAGGAAGACATTCCCTGAGAGTAATGTACATTTCTTTGAAGGTATACTAACTCGCTATTAGGGATCTTTCGAGCTTTGTAAGTTCACTTAGATAAATCCTCTTCTACTAAATCAAGAACTAGTTGAATGAAGATTCATTTAAACAAGCAAAGAGTTCACTTCAATTCTAGCTTAGTGAGACTAATCCCTGCAGGTTAGCCGTGGATCTAATCAAGGAAAGGTTGATCTATTCTAATTTCGAGGAGGAGCAACCGAAGTCGATATCCTGTTTCTGACCGGGACAACTCGTGGAGCTTAAGGTTTACAAATTCATAAAATGGGTATGAAGTATTGCAAAAGAAAAATACCTGCATTAAGGAAGTCCCTTTAAAAGTAGTTATCTAATCTCGTATTCGAGAATCAGTCATAAATTAGATAATGAAATGTGGAGGTGGAGAGCATCCAAATCGCACTACAACGCCGACGTATTTTGAAACTCGAGATAATTAAGAGATTTTATCGAATTAACTACAGAACTCATAGTTCACTATAAATCAAGTTTTTATTGATGTGTCTTCGAGGATAACTATTCAAGATTCGCCTTTTATTAGAAATTCATTATTCTTTATTCTTTATCTTTCAAGATAAGCCGGATAGTTCGCTTATTTTCCTTTTTGTTCGCTTAATTTCCAAAGACTCAATACCGGATCCATTATCATTTGCGGGTCCAAATAGTAAGGAAATTGAGTAGTCAGGTATTTGATTTAAAATTTCAGATCTCTCGTGGGACTGGACTATTTCAAATCCATTTTATTACTTGTCGAATTCGTGCACTTGCGTAATATCGTACCAAAACCAAACTTTGAAAATGATTTACTCTAAGAGATCGTGGTTTATATAGTATATGATAACAAGTTTTCGCGCCGCTGTTTGGGATTAGACAATAGTCCTTGGTAATAGTGTCATAAATTTGTACGAAGTTCTTCGTCCTAAGCACAAAGTTTTTGGTGCCGTTGCCGGGATTAGTTAATAAATTTTGGTAATAGTGTCATAAATTTGTATACGTTGTATTTTGCCGGCACAGTAACAAGGACATTTTTACTCATGTATAGGTCTCATAATATGAGACACATGTATTTTGCAGGTTGACGGGTTGTCAACGAGGCACCCTGGGAATTAGGGCGTCACACATGCAAATGAATTTCATGAAAAAAGACAAGGCAGATGGCAACAAAACATTGTTGCAACATCTAGAATTATATCATGACAAAGAATACAAGGAAGCATTGGAAACTATGTCGCGATATAAAACTTTATTGTCGCGACAAAACAGAAGAAAGAAGACTAGAAGTATAAACGACGCCATACCTCGAAGTCACGACAAAGCCGCTAAAAGTTCAAGATCAATTGTCGCTGACAAAGTTTAAGGCCATGATCAATGATTCGTGACTAACAATGCGTGGCATGGAAACTTTGTCGTGACAAATTGTAAACTGGCGTTGGCGACAATTACAAGATGAAGTCAGTTGAACTTTGTCGTGACATTTCCAAAGTATGTCGCGACACAATTTGATAAGAGGGCAAAGAACATTGTCACAATACTCCTTCCATTGACGTGACAATTATAGAGAAGAGATTTGAGGCAAAATTGAAACAATGTCGCAACATAAGAAAAGACTGTCGCGACAATCACTTAAGAAGAATGCTAGTTAGTATTATTGCGACAAACTCACAACAAGGATGAAGGCCTAAGAAACTGCACTTATGTTGCGACATTCATAAACTTTGTCGCTACATGAGTTTTGAAAACTGTTTAAAAATGAGCTTAATGCAAAATTTTAAAAATAAAAATAAAGGGCTTATTTTTTAAAAACTATTTTTTGTTCTCAAAAATAATAAAAATAAGGAAAACACGTTTGTTTTCACTTATTCTTTGTTCTAAAAAATATAAATAACATAAAAAACACTAAATTGAAATAACAAAAAGAGTCTTGGAGAACATCAAAAGTGTGTTATTTGTGTTTTCAAAAATTGTTTTAAAAAACACTATTCAAAAACCGAAACTAAATCCACTATTTTGGTTTTCTATTTTCTATTTTTATTATATTGAAAATTTAATGTTTTTTCTATTTTTTTTAAAAAGAGAAAAAAATAATCAAATTTGTTTTTCCTTGTTTTCCATGTTATTGTTTTTTAGGGGAAAAAATAGTTTTCAAAATAGGAACCAAACACTTAAATTTTTCTATTTTTTTAAATAATCATATTTTAATTTTTTTTTTTTCAAAAAAATTATATTTAAAAAAAAAATCATCGGATCTACTCCATGCACTATTTGCTATAGTTAATACCAAAAAAAAAAAAATTTACATATCATTACCAAATTAGACATGGATGTCATGTAACCTTAAGGTCACATAAAAAAGTACCATGTCCTATCCATGCATCTTCTTTGACTCATTCTAATGTTTTTTTTTTACATCTATTCATTTTGCATATGAATTACAGTCTTATCTTCTCATTGAAATCAATGACATCCCAAACTAACATTTTTTTTTAAATTATTAATTTATTTTAAAATAATATATAAACTAGTGTCTTCTTATTATGTCATCAAAATTGTGTTATGCTTAAAGTTAAAACTATAATTGATGATTATAATTTTAAGTATTTAAAAATTTTGAATACGATTTTAATATTAACCCTAAAAATATAGTCATCAAAACAACAACGTTTTGATGACATGACAATTAGACACTAGTTTAGATATTATTTTGACATATATATTAATATAGAAAAAAATTTAAAATATTATTTTAGGACAAAGCTCAATATCAACCTTCTTTTCTCATTCCACCCCTTTACCATTTGAGTCCGAAATTAAAAATTGGTTTATTATAGGGAAAGTTATCATTCCACCCATTTACCATTTGTATGTTAGTGATTAAGAAACCAAAATAGGGAGTCCAAAAATAATTATGGTTTGATTTAAGTCAAAGATGTTAAAAAAAAAAATCCCAAACTGCCCTTTATTTACAACAATAATAGAAGGCGAGTTTGGGGACTGTTTTTTGGAGAGTGTGTAACGGCCCCTATTTTTCTTTCTTTGATTATTTTTGTTGGGATTGTAAGTCACTTGTGGAATATTATAATAAGTAATATTTTGGTGGCTTTGTCAATCCACTGTAATTGTTAGCAACAATTAGGTGACAATGCCGATCTACAGGAAATCAAATGAATTCTTGAGTGACATTGCCAATTCTCGAAATTATAATAAGTTAGGTGATTGTGCCAATCCATGGAAATATAAATAAACAGTTTAGGAGGTTAGGCCACCAATCCATATAATAAAAGCAACAAATGAGTGGCTATGCCAACCTTCGAGAAATGAAAATATAAATGAATGGTTAAGCCAATTTACAGAGAATAAGAAGGTAAAATAATAATGACACTCGATACAATATGGTAAAACCCTTAGAATAACAGAAACCTTTATGAGACAAATCCGAGAAAATAATCCACTATGAGATGAAATTGACATAAAATATCACACATCCAGGATATGCTTACAATCCTTTTGATATTCTCTTTATGTAGTATTATGTTTCTTACTACTCTTTTTAGTGAAATAACTTCGACTATTTAATACCTATCCTTTAAACTCTCTGTAATTGAAAAAACAATTTCTAAAACTCTTTCTAATAGGGTGGAATTCCTTCAATTTCTCCATTCTCATGTTGTTGTTCTATATGCCTATTTATAGGCGAATTATAAACCCAAAGCATAGATTCGATTGGTGGAGGCCAATTTCATTGGTGGAAAAAGGGGTCACAGCGATGAGGCTTATGCATAGTGATAAATTCATGTGAAAATGAGAGAAATATTGTCTCCCTTCGTGAAAAGGCAAAATAACTAACACAAAGAAAAATAAAATTATTAATAGGTAAAAAGAAATAAATAAAATAAAATTGATCCAAAGTAGAATCTATAGCGCTGTTGTCAATATCAACACTAAACTTCTCCCCGGCAACGACACCAAAAACTTGACGGGCTTTTAATGAGTGTGCAAAAGTTAAGTAAAAATGTAGGCCCGTACATGCAAGTATACGCATCGGTTCAATGAAGCAAGGGGTTCGCCAAGGTCGCTCCTAATGAAGAGGTTGCCGAATAATCGGCTTAGTGACCTAGATAATATTTGGATCAAGTCTTATAGTGAATTATGACTAATTTAACTAATCTAAGGAAACCCTAATATTAAAATATTAATTTAAAGCAATGATGAGAAAACTAGGGTTTTGCCGTCATCTCACATGTTCCGATGGATTTTAACTCCAGATAAGGAAGGATATTTAATATTTCGTATGATTTATGTTAGCGGGTTGATCGTGCCTACAAGATATTCTCTCTTGAGATATATCTGCCTATCTCGCCAAGAACTCCGAAATGCATAAATGTGCAAACCCTAATGCTACACTTGGAACTCATGATATCTCTATTCCCTGATTGACCGAGTGTTGCTTTACCCATGTTCCTAGGAGTCATCTTCTCTCAATCTCAAACTCCTAGTAATAGCATGCCAAAATTTTCCAAATAATGACATGTGATTAAATTCCGGAGTAAAGCAATCATATAAATTCATATCAATATTAAATAAACCACAATTAATACATTAATCCATAATGGTGCGGCTAGGCTTGACAAAACCCTGGAAAGAAGAGTTAGTTCATAGTGATATTCATTATAGACTGGAAGATTTTTAACATCAAATGAATCAGGGAAAGAACTACAGAAGAAGCCGTCTTCGCAATCTCTCGGAATCCGTGTCTGTCAATCTTCCTTTGTCTGTATGTCCTTCTCTCGCCATCTGCTAGCCAAACCCTCACCTCTGAATGTCCACACCTCTAAAAAAATGCCTTCCTTTTATGTCTTGGGAAGTGGGCCCATCATTGGCCCAAAATTCTAGGTTGTTTAATGCTCGGTCGTTGAAACTAACACATCAAGAAATAAGGGGTCCGACGCCGCGCGCACTAGACCACTAAGTTTCCTCCTTTTTGGCTCGCAGCGGCTAGGACTTCAACGCTGCTGTGAAGGGCTACGCCGCAACGTGGAGTGCTTCGCCGCTGCGTGAGTGCTCTGATTTTCTTCATTTTCTTTGCTTCGTCTTCTCACGTTATTTTAGCCTTTTGCTTATTTATCACCGTAGTTCTCGTGAAAAACATTATAATA
The DNA here is from genome assembly GCA_016808115.1 of Tetrastigma voinierianum. Taxonomy (NCBI): domain Eukaryota; kingdom Viridiplantae; phylum Streptophyta; class Magnoliopsida; order Vitales; family Vitaceae; genus Tetrastigma; species Tetrastigma voinierianum. The sequence continues at coordinate 107,694 of JAEQBH010003330.1, read as the reverse complement.
TGGAGGATTAGCGTAATATTAGTGAATATGAATGTGAATCATGAAATTGAGTTATAAAAACACATAGAAATCTTACTGAAATGCATGCATAATTCACACTGATCAAACACAACTAACAGGAAATGATGTAGACCATCCTTAGAAGTTTGAACCTTTCAAAGCTTACCCATGAAATATGCTTATGCATACACCCTAGTTCCTTATTTGAGCCGAATGCAAATTTCATCATCAACAAGAAAATGAAAATCCAAAATCCCTTCTTAAATCTAATCCTATAGAAAATACCTTGTAGTTTGCCCAAATTGCATTATAAGTGCAAAAGAAGTAGACAAAGAGCAAGTTTGGGGGAGTAAGAATTTTGTAATGTGAAGAAGGATAGATTATAAAGGTGGAAAATCAATTGAGATGAAGAAAAGAAATGAAATGAACAAAAGAAGTTGTGGAAATATCAAGTATCAAGGTGGAATGAGTTTTTTCGTGTAGCCTTGCTCCCTTGAGCAATTAAGTTCTTAGGGGTGTTTCAACACCTAGTACCCTAATGTCAATTGGTATGGGAGTTGTTAACCCAAAGCTCTCTAAGGGTGGTAGAAAGCTTAAAAGGGCAAAACATTGCACCATTCCAATAAACCTTGAAGTAAAATGAAAAATGAAAAATCTCCAGTTTGAAGAAATGTATTTGAAATATGAATATGTTCAAGAGAATTACCACAATGGAGAGTATGCAAAAAGAAGCACCAAACCAAGTTTTGGGGTGTTTGAAAGTTCATGATAGTAGAAAGTGGAAGGATGAAGAGTGAAGGCAAAGATGTTTGAGTTGTATATGCAATCTAGGTAAACTTGGACCTAAATACCCATTTATCTACCCAAGTACCTAAACCACACATGACAAGCCTAAAAAACCTATCTGATCTTGAAGGTTGAGTTTGTCTACATTAGTGGAGGATAATATGACCAACAACCCTATGGGACTTTAGAAAAACTAGGGGGAAGTTCATTATCTGAATAGTATCTCAGAAGATTAACTAATTTGCTAAGTTGAAAAAGAGGGAAGACCATCACACACTCAATGATCCAGGGTAATGATTAAATTGTTTACAGTATATGAATTATTTGTTTGTTTAGTGAACTTAATTGAAAATCTTCTTCATTCTTGATTTGAAACTTGTTCAAATATGATATTACAGCTATCCTGTGTTTAGACTGATTTGTGGATGTTAAGGAAAAAGATGTCTGATGCAAAAGAGAAAAATGTCCTTAAAAATAAAAGCTGAATTGTTTGAGGACAAACAAAATTTTCTTCTCTTTACTTGGGGACCAGCAAAACTTTAAGTTTGTGGGAGTTTAATGAGTCTAACTCTCATCTAATTTTAAGCCCATTTTTCACTTATATTTTAAGGCTTAATGTCTAAAATAATGCCAAATTATGGAGTCTTCACCCAAAATTGTGTTTTGCAAGAATTTAGAGAAAAGAAGCAGAAAAGAAAGAAAAGACAGCAAGAAAAGCAGAAAAAATGGCTAAGGTAGGAAATGCAGTTATGTCGCGACATAATTACAGCATTGTTGCGACAAAACCCTAAGGCAACTTGCAGAATTTTGTCGCAATAAAGACAAAGCAAAGTGTAAGATGATAGTCGAAAGATTGTCACGACATTTCAAAACTCTATGGCGACATAATATGAGAAGAAGCACTGGAACTCTATCGTGACATGGAAATGAATTTCATGAAAAAAGACAAGGCAGATGGCAACAAAACATTGTCGCAACTTCCAGAATTATATCACGACAAAGAATACAAGGAAGCATTGGAAATTATGTCGCGACATAAAAATTTATTGTTGTGACAAAACAGAAGGAAGAAGACTAGAAGTATGTCACAACAGTCATACCTTAAGTCGCGACAAAAGCTGCCAAAAGTTCAAGACCAATTGCTACGACAAAGTTTGCAATGTTGCGATCAACCATTCAGAGATTAACAATGCAGGGCCTGGAAACTTTGTCGCGACATCAGAAACTTATGTTGCGACAATTACAAGATTAAGTCAGTTGAACTTTGTCGCGACATTTCCAAAGTATGTTGCGACACAATTTGATGAGAGGATAAAGAATATTGTCGTAATACTCCTTCCATTGTCGTGACAATTATAGAGAAGAGATTTTAGGCATATATTGAAACAATGTCGCAACATCAGAAAAGATTGTCGCAACAATCACTCAAGAAGAATGCTAGTCAGTATTATTGCGACAAACTCACAACAAGGATGAAGGTCTAAGAAACAGTACTTATGTCGCGACATTCATAAACTTTGTCGCAACAAACTTGACAAAAGGCAGACATTGAAGACATGGAAAAAATGTTGCGACAAAGTCACAACAAAGCCTGAAGATGTTGCAAGTGAAGCTGCAATGTCACGACACGGACAAACAATGTCGTGACAAAGACACTCATTGGGCATGGAAATCCACAAATTCAGCCTCAAATTCAGGCCCAGCATTTATGAGCCCTATAAATAGAAGGAGATAGGGCAGCAAAAATCATCTTCGGATCAAGAGCTTTTTAGTAGCTTTCAACCAGCTTTTAGCTTTTTGGAAGAGTGGAAAACTCTTTATATATATTTTATCTTCTTTTTTTTTATTTTCGTTTCTTTTTAGAAGTAAAGGTAGATCTAAAGTGAAATTTCAAGCTTGATAGAATGTAAATCAAACTTCATTTATCTCTTAACTATAGTGAATCCGAAAATTTTCTAAGATTCATTTTTATTCAATTTTAATTGCAATTACAGTGAATTTGTCTGATCAACTAGTCATTATTACTTGTGATTTAGAGATGGAAGGTTTAGCTCTTTGGGAATGTATTTAGTTTTCTTATTATGATTCTATAGTGTTTTGAGTGAAGGTTTTGGGTATGAAAACTGGGTTCATCTAATTGGCATTACCCTTGTAATGAGTTGTTCTATATATCAATGTTTTTTACCCAGAAAGAGTTGTATCTATACTCTGATTTCTAGGATCCCTCGTAATGACACAAAGATTGACTACCTGAGAACATATAACAGTTACTTGGGGGTAAAATATATTGATATTTGGGAACTAATATACTCTAAAAATCACTTTGATACACCATAAGTGATGTTCTAACATCTGATTTCAAGGTTCCCTTCTAGGTTACAGCAGAAGTGTGTTCCTAAGGGTTAAGGACCACTAAATGAGTTATCAATTTAATTTTTAGAGGTTTCATCATAATCCAATAAAATGATCTTAATCCTATGTTAGCTAAGATTATAATCAAGGAGAAAGAGAATTCTATTGAATTGATGGTTGAGATGCCAGTTACTTTGGAGAAGGCTTATGTTTACTCCGCTCTGGGCGGGGGCTGGCACTCTCAAATTCCCCAAGAGGATGGCTAGTACTCAATGAGGAAAAAATACCAAATCTGAAGATGATCAAATCCTAAAAGTAACTATTTAGACTCACCGACCAGTTTAGGAATGTGGTAAGCTGCAATGTGCTGAAATGTGTGAAGTCATGAGGCTTCTACACTACCTTGCTCTTGGACAAATCAAGGATTTATATTTTTAACAATATTTTATTTGGGAAAATATGCAAATTGATAGTTAGAATACTAACCAGTTCCTAGTGTTATTTCAATTTGTTGAAATCTCCATTTCTAATTGTATTAGAGTTTTGATTAGCCAAGTTTATTTTATTAATTCTTGTTTGATAATTCAGACTTCCATTTAGAGACTCAAATAGTGATGATCTTGAGTAGCAGGAGTAGTTGATCAATAGATTTTCAAATCAATCCTCGTGGGAATGATATCTGGACTTAAATCCACATTATTACTTGTATGACCTGTGCACTTACAGAGATATTAGACCAAAAACAATTATAATTGAAAATTATTACATACACAACAGAATTCAACTTTTATATACATATTTTACACTCAATCAAGTTTTTGGTGTTGTAACTGGAGACTGAATAATTCTTGGTGGCAGTGCTAGAAATCTAAAATAAGTTTTTGGTGTGTCAAAAATCTATTCATATCACAGTTAGACCATTGACTCTCCGTCAATTAGGGGTCATAATGTGTTGCTTGACACCGCTCATGACTTGTTTAATTTAATAGTTGAATCAAGTAGCCAACATAACCGATCCAAATATAAAAGAGTGTGGGGCTGATATAAAAGGGATTTGGATACGATCCAAATATATATAAGGGAAATCAATCTCGAGAATGGAATGTCATGGGATAAATGGAATCTTGGGATTAAGAGCCCTCACTTAGAGATAAAGGAGGCTTAGGCTTGTTCATGGGTTAAGGGCAATAAGGGAACACGTCATAACGCATAGGGATGCGCGTAGTCTATCATCTCTTAAAGTGAGGGCACTTTAGACATTTCATGACTTAGGGTTTTCTTATAAAATGATCTTTATGGAAAACCCTAACAAGACTAAGCCATTTTGCTCACTCCTCTCTAAAAGAGTGTTCTTGAGAGATAGAGAGAGTGTTCTTCAAGAACAACTTCTCTTGGTGAGATCGGGTTTTTGCTTCCCTATTTGGATCAAGATCATGAAGATCGATTTCCTTCGAGATCGTTGCTTCGAGGTTATCGGCTCCACTCTTCGTAACATTGCCGAGGGCGACTCATGACTCTAATTCGACATTCGGTCTTTTGCTACCCCAACCATTGATCGGTTTTTTAAACCGGCTACAAGGTAAAATTCCGTATTCTTTTGGTTTTGAAATTGACTTTGATGCTTCAGCGGTCCTCGAGGCTTGAACCTTTTTGTTATTGTTTCAATCGTTTTGGCAACTATTGCCACCTTTCAAAACCCTACATATATAAAATTTGATAATTTAAAAACATATCATTTTTTATTAATTTTCTTTAAATTTTTTATATGAGAACCAAAAAGTAAGAAAATGATGGGAACCAATAAGGAGACCTACAAGCTGATGACGGATTTGTTGGGCGAAAGGAAACTGGAAACATAATGATTAGCAAATGTAGGAAAAACGCATATGGTTCACTAATTGGAGTATCTATGCGGGCCCTAAAGCCTATTTTTATTATTAATTGTAGAAACAATTCATTTTCAACCCTTGCACTTTCATTTTTTTATATTTATCCCTTATATTTTAAAATATTAAAATGAACCACTAATGCTATTAAAAACATAAAATATAAGTCCTTTTGTAAAGACAGATTACACGTGTTATTGAACGTGGTTAAATACTAATAGGGAATAATATTTACTTTAATATTTAAAAGATAATTTAATCATTTTTCTTTAATAGAAAAATCTCGAATAATAATATCTTTCAAGGGAAACTATCTTACAAAATAATGTTTAAATAAAATAAAAAAACGAAATATATCCTAACTTAAGATTTTTTTTTTTTTAATTATTATCACCAAATTTTAATTTGAAAATATTTTTAAAAAATAGAGATTTGATATAATTAAAAAAATTATTTATAATAATTAAAAAAATCACTTATAATATTTGTTGAAAATTATGGAAATATTTTTTTGAAATAAATACTTAAAATAATTTTACTAAAAATAGTTTGACTTATACTTTGATTTATTTCGATTTAAATTTTATGTTCAAACTACAAAGTTAAATTTCTTAATCCAAAATAGAATTAATGAGTTTAAAAATTAACAGTGTTCTATTTTAAATTTGAAACGAAATCAAAGTATTTAAGTCAAACTATTTTAGTAAAATTATTTTAAGTATTTATTTCTATTTAAAATCACATTTAAAGAATTTTCTAAAATATTATAAGTGATTTTAAGTTATATATATATATATATATATATATATATATATATATATATATATATATATATATATATATATATATATATATATATATATATATATATTTTAAGAGTATTTCAAAAAATATTTTTGATTAAGTATAAAGATATGTTAAATTTGAAGGTTTGAAAAAATCAGTTTCATTTATCCAATTTTCACTTATTTAGTTTCTTAATTGATTAAATTTCAATCAAACCAATTTCGGAAAATTTTTATCCTTTATCCTATATAATTACTTGATATTTAATAAATAAAATAAATTATAGTATAATAATTAGATCCTATTCTCAAATTAATTTTAAATCTCATCAATTCTATTTTGGATTAAGAAATTCAACTATTATTTGAACATGAAATCCGAATTAAAGTTAATTATTTTAAATATAAATGAAACATAGTATTTTTTTTTTTAAATCTAAATGAAACATAGTATTTTTTAAATCTAAATGAAATAAATTTTTGAATTTTATCAAATATATTTTTTTTAAAAATATATTTTTTAGATTAAAATTACGTGATAATGAGTAAAAAATTATTAATTTAAAATATATTTAAAGGTTTTTTATTTAAACATTGTTTTTGCATATTCTAATTTTTAATAAATATCAAAATATGTTTAGTTTGAAGGTTTGTAAAATCAGTTGTAGTTATCCAATCTTCATTTATCTAGTTACGATTAAATTTAAATCAAACATTATTTAACCAATTTTTTTATCAAAAAAAATTGATTAAATTTAAATCAAACTATAAAATCTTTATCCTTAATCCATTACTACTTAATATTTAATAAATTATATTAAATAATAACTATTCTCAAATTAATTTTTAAATTCATTAATTATATTTTGGATTAAGAAATTTAACTTTGTAATTTGAACACAAAATTTAAATCTAAATGAATCAATGTATTTAAGTCAATCTTTTTTTAGTAAAATTAATTTAAGGATTTATTTTTAAAAAATATTTCCAGACTTTTCCAAAAAAAATTGTAAGTGATTTTTTTAGTTATTATAAATAAATTTTTGAATTTTATCAAATATCTATTTAAAAAAATATATGTTTTCAGATTAAAATTACAATATAATAAGAAAATCTTATTTACTATATATTTCAAGGTTTTTTTATTTAAATATTATTTTATAATTTATATGAGAGTTTCCTTGAAAAATATTACAATTCCCATAATTTTCTATTAAAGCAAAATGACTAAATTATCTTTTAAATATTAAAGTAAATATTATTTTCTATTTTTCTATGTAACCGCACAAATCTAATATAAGTATATAACGAATGAATTTTATTTCTCATTTGCATTTAATGACCCGCAAATTGTCTTTAAAAAACATGTCTTAAATTTTTTGTTTTTGATTAGTGTAGGAGTTCATTTTAACATTTTAAAGTATAAGGGGTAAATGTCAAAAAAAGTGAAAGTCCATGAAGTTGAAAATTGATTGTTACTCAATTTTATTGTTTTGGTTGGTAAATTTACATTTTTTGGAAATTTAGTTTTTATTTTACAGAATTTAAAAATAAATAAAAAACATGTTCAATAAATAAAAGTTATTTTAAATTTATAATCTTAATAGTAAAACCATAAAAAAAAAAATTTAACAAAACACATTTTAATTTTTTTTTTCTCGTAAATTTTTATAACTTGTTATAAAAATAAATTATATATACATATCAAATAATTAAAAAATAAACTAGACAAAAATTATTTTTAAGCTATAGTTTTTTTTTAAAAGCTATAGTTAAAAAATAGACTAAAAGTATTTTAGTTTTTCAATAAAACTTTATTTTACAAAAGAGTTCTTGAAAACAATTATGAAATGGACTCAAAACTGGGAACCCCATCCGGCCATGCCTATGTCCTATGTCTCTTGAAATGGTCTAGTGCTAAATGTAATGACACGTTTAGGGTCTTTTTGCTTCTAGCTTTCAAAATTTATTATTGAGAATAATTTTTGAAAATATGGAAAACACCGTTTTGATATTGTGGACCCCGCATTTTTGGCTATTATGCGTTTCTCACTAAAAAGGCGAGACTCGTTTTTTTATTTAAAAAAACCATTTTAGAAAACGGTTTGGAGTCGCCACTTATTTTTGTTTTTATTTTAAAAGGGAAAACAAAATAAGAAGAAAAACCCTAAACACACTCATAATGTTAGCAACTTCTGGAAACCGAAGTTCAGTCCGGTCAAAGCTTACTTTATCAGTGAAGGTAATGATGGAAAAGTAGGCACTCAAGCCCCTAAAGTCTGCCCTACTAAACAAACTAGTTAAAATAAGGTTTCTACTAATCAACTAACGAATACCGAAAGATAAAGAATAACAATATAAAAACACGCAAGACATATATAAATAAATAATCAAGAAAGTCATATGAGAAAATGCGTACTGACGGTATGTTATGCGTTTACTTATCAATCAAAACAACGCGAATAAGTAATAACAAAATACAAACTATTCACATTCAATTGTAAATCTATGAAATCATACGTCAAATTATTTATTAAATGCAATGTCGGGCCCCAATCTAAGCCCATTTATATGTATACAAATTAACTCCCAAGATTCCATTTTATTGGAATTTGTAGAATTAACTGTGTGTTTGAGATTTTGAAACTGGTTGAAATTGAAGTTTTGAAAATTGAAGTTTGAAATTGAAATTTGAAATTTTAGATTTTTTTTAGGACTTGAATTTAGAAATTAGAATTTTCAAAAAATTTAAGACTAAGACAATTGAATCTTGAAATTGAGATTTTGAATTTGAAATTGATCGCTGAATTTTGAAATTATGAATTTTGTAAATTTGAAATCGAAATCGAAATCATTTAATCTCGAATTTTAAATTATGACACTTGATTTTTGAAATGAGGAATTTGCAATTTTGAAATTGAATATTAAAAATTTGAAATTAAATTTGAGATTCGAGGATTTGACTTTTAAAATTGAAAATTTGAATTTTAGAAATGAGAATGAAATTTGGATACTAAAATTGAGAAATGGAAATTTAAAAAAATCGTGATTTTATTAAATTAAGGGTAAAGGATAGTCCATATGTTAAGGAAAACAAGCAAAAACAACAACAACCAATTTCTAAATAAAACAAAAGCAACAATATAATTACAAGGAAAATAAAATAATAAGACTATAAAATTAAATGACTAATATATATACAAGACAATTAAAAATAAATAAATAAATAAAAATTAACTATATAAAAGAAGGGAATAAAGAAAGTCAAGAAAAATATACCGTAGACTCGATAGTTCCCTGACCGAACCGCCTGTTGAAATTGCCTCCAAAGTCGGACTGCCTCTCAAAATTGCCCCCGATCCAAGATTTCCTCCAAGCGCACTTCAAACTTTTTAAACTTTGAGACCACTTAGACTTCCCACTACGAAGCACTCCATAGCCTCCTTAAGAAAATAAATTTAAGGAACTAATATGGCCTAAATTATATAGGACTAATGCCTTAATTTATTCCCCAAAAAATTCTAATCAAGGGCCATTAGTATTCCAACCTTTTTCAGCGGAGCAAGCCTATGGTTTTCCTTTTCTCTCCTTCAAATCAAGGAGAGGGACCCTTTTATAAGGAAGGAGGCCTCACTTTCTCAGAGTTTTCAATGCGGGATTGTCTCCCACAGTTAAAAAAATCCTAAGCCTCAAAATTCGGGGTCTACAATATGCCCTCTTTCGATAGAGCTCATGAGTGTAACGAATACGAACAACTAAGAAACGAATGGTGAAGTGATGGCGAGACGAACTCTATCGGGGAAGAATAAAAGACTTCGTGCTGTCCATGAAGAACACCGACTGACAAACTCAAGCAGCTAAAAGGAGTTCTAAAAAAAACATCAAAAGCAAACAACAAAAGGACAAAACAAACTGAGGCCAAGAGTTTTCATGACATAGGTCCAAGCCTTCTAAGAAGGTCCTCCTAAAGGTGAAACTTATATCGAAAACTTAAACAAATTAAAATCTAGAGGTCTACGGGTGATGGAATGGTCATGTGGCAATCGTGATAGCAATTAACACCCGCTACGGACAAACTCGGTTAGCAAGTAGAAAGTACGACAACCGAAATAAACCATGTGATCAAAGTGTTCGAGAGTTTGAACGGCGGTGAAGGCACTTAATGTCCGTCCGAAACGAAAATACAAACGTGAAACCCAACGCCTTATCCAAGATGTAGAAGGTAGAGGCGGTCCTAACGCCTTTATTTATAAGACGGTCCGAACGCCTAAAATGTGATGCTGTTAGCAAACGCGGATACGCATGGAGTTTTTGAACATCCGATCCAATGGGCGCGGTCCGAACGCTCGTGCGTAAGACTAAGTCCGAATGTCTGATTTTTGTGCTAACAAATGTGATGCGCATAGTTCAACATTCGATCCATATAGCGGTCCGAACGCCTAATATGCGTAAGACGGCCCTAAACGGTCAATTCACAGGCTAGCAAATGTGATGCGATGAATTCCGAACATCCGATCCATATAAAGGCGAAGTCTAACGCCCGATATGCACAAGACGGTTTGAACGCTCCATCTACTTGGTATAGCAAATGTGATACGATGAAGTCCGGAATATCTCGATCCATATAGCTAAGTCCACGCCCGATATGCGTGGGCGACGGCTCAACGCCCTCGACCATTGAGCTAACGTAATGTGATGCGTGGCGAAGTCCGAACATCTCACGATCCATATAAAGGCAAAGTCCAATGCCTGATATGCGTAAAACGGCCTAACGTTCACCGGTCATACGGCAAATGTGATGCGATGAAGTCCGAACATCCGATCCATATAAAGGCAAAGTCTCAACGCTCGATATGTCGAAGAAGCGAATGGATGCGTGTGATGGTCTCAACATTCGATCCATACAAGCACAAAGTCCACGCTTTGATATTGCGCAGACGGCGTCCGAATCGCCCGATTCGGCCGGGTGACTAGCAGTCGTGATGCGTATGAAGTCTGAACATCTCGCCGATCCATATAGAGGCAAGTCCGACCGATACGCGTAAGACGGTTCAACGTCCGGCTATGCCGCGGTTAGTGAATGTGATGCGCATGGTTCAACATCTGATTCATATAAAGGTGAAGTTCACCTGATACACGGCGACGGTTCAACGCTCGACTCGCTTGTTAGCGCGAATGTGATGCGATGAAGTCTGAATATCCGATCTTATAAAGGCGGTCCAACTCCCGATACGCAGGCGACGAAGTCTCAACGCCCACTGGGCTGAAAGCAATAATGTGATGTGATGAAGTTCCGAATATCTCGATCCATATAGAAAGTGAATCAATCGCCGAATCAATATAGTAGGCGGTTAGAGGTGGGTATGCCCCCAATATGACATCCAACATAACATGACGAAATCCAAAATGTCAACAACGGCTCATATCATCGATAAGAACCGCTCGACAACCAACCACGCCCAAATGATCCCGAAGATATGGATATGCCCCAACGCGGGCATCTATCAAAACATGATGAAATCCCGAAATGTCATAACAAGACTCATCCTCTCGATAATGATCAGACGCACAAACAAACAAATTCCCGATGATCTTGGCGCATATGATGTGCCCAAGTATGACATGTATGTCATCCAACAGAGATGCGGATGAAACCCCAAATATCAAAATATGGCTCGACATCTCAACAAAGAACTGCCTTACATAAACAAACACATCCAAATGATCCTGGCTGCATAGGGGGGTATGCCCCAAGACAAGATGTCGAGGAACTGCCCAATCTCCCAGATCCCCAATAATAACAAAAGGCAACTTCTGGGTCATCTAGAACCGCAACTAGAGATGGATCCCCAACGCTAGCAAGGCATCTCCTAGAAAAAGCCACATAATAATGTCCAGATATCGACCAAGTCTCAACATCAGTATCAAAGTAGATGGCTAAAGAAAACGCGTAAATCCCATGGTCTCACAGTGGTGGTCTTATGACACGATGTGAATGTAGTTTAAAGATAAGGTAAAGAAATTATGAAACTAGGCTCAAACACCCAATAATCAACCCCATTCCCTCGTGTGTGTACTACATGCATAAGAAGTCTCATGAGCCAGGACACAAGAACATCCAATGGAAGTGCTAATAACAATGATGACAAAAAATATACAGATAGGTAAGACAGAAAACATGTACAACATCAACTAATCACAAAATGATATGAAAGATAAATGAAATGAGAAAAGGAAGTCGGGAAGATAAATAATGGGGTGATGGAAAAACCGATGATGATATGGGATGAATCTACCCAAATCATCGCATGGGAAGACATACCGTCGACAACTGACGGTATTTAATATGACACTAACCTGAGCCCCCAGAGAGGATCACTGTCCCATATACCACTAATAAAATCTCAAAGTAAACACATGATACTAGGATCTCAGAAAACCCACATACGAACTCCCATAAGTAATAATACATACACTAAAGACAATGATCCCTGGCAAATCCACATACGAACTCAAGGAATACTTATAATCGAATACATATACGTGTGTGCATTTATTCATATATGATTTTTTTTTCTTTTCTTTTTTTTTTTCTTTTTTTCTTTGTTTTTTTTGTCTTTTTTTTTTGGGTTTTTTTTTTTTTTCGCATAGACTCGAATGAAACAATGAGAGACAAAACCAATATTACAATAAATGAACATATATCCAAGCACGAAGGTACAATAAAACAACTCTAATGAAATGACATGTTTCTCAACCAAAAGTCTCCGAATAAATGTCGATGGAATGAGGAAGGGATGACATGACAAACCCCATGTTAGTAAAATGAATAGATCAACAATCTAAGTGGGAAAGAAATGAGATAGAACGAGAAGTTTGATAGAAAGAAAGTGGTGAAACATAGAAACTATGAAATGGAACGATACAAGGAAGGAATGTGGTAAGGCGATATAAAGAACATGTCAATGTGTCCATTAACCTCGAAGATCCCTAAACTAAGGCATCCACACACCAAAGGGCCACTATCCTAGGTAAGGAAAAGGTAAGTAGGGCTATAAGAGAAAAAATAGGCCAAAATACGTGCGTGAGGCTCAATGGGCTAGCAACAGTAAAACAAAATTGTGAGTAACAAGTGATAAGGTATATGGCTAACCGAAATGATGGCACTCCATCCCCGCGACCAAGGTCTCAAACGAAAACTTTTTCGGCTTGATCCACATTGGTTGGCTCGAGAATTGGTTTCATCTAAGTCCATCAACCATGCATTCCTCCTCCTGGGTCAACTCTCTAATAATGTAAGGTCCGTCTGGTCTAAACTTCCCTCTAGGTCGCTGACTAACTCTCCGAGGACTCTCAAAAACCAAATCGGGCCAACAGAGTGGTCTAGGCTTGACCCGCTTTGAAAGCGCGCCATCTTCCTTGGTAAGCCCGAATATGGCCAGCCTAATCTCCTCTCATCTAACAAAGCAGCCGATCAAGTCGGATCGAACCCACTCCGCCTCTCAAATCGCCTAGTGGCTACTCCTCAAGGATCCCATCTCTATCTCAATGGGTAAAACTGCCTCCATGCCATAAACTAGAAAGTAAGGTGTGGCCCCGTAGAAGTGCGGAAGGAGGTGCGAGCACGATAATGCGAAGTGGAAGCTTCTGACCAATCTCGAGAAGTCTCAATCATCTATGCCAGAATCCTCTTATTATTCTTGTTCGCAGCTGACCAGAATGAACTCATGACCACCAGAAGACTTCGCCAAATCTTCCACAATATCTACTTCGCATCGAAACGCCAAAGTGAGGTCAATGCAAGCAACTCGATGGTAACGTAATGAGATCTCAATGCATCTCGACACTCGCATTAATCTTTGAACAAACCGCCTAATCGAAACTCAATACTCGATAATCTCAGATAATTTCTGAGAGGAAACCACAATGGAGAAATTTGGATCCATATCATGACTGGTTTCTACTTAGAAGGTTCATGATGCACCTAATGCAGTAGGATGGGAGTCCTAATTAATAAGATCTAAACTCAACCTGTAAGGTCAGGGTGGCACTAAAAAAAAAAATGTGGCTTTGAAAAAAGGTCCCAGGAGCGATCGTATCTAAGTGGTACGCAACTTCCTACATCGCCTTCGAAGTGACGGAGCTCATGCAAGGTGGTCATCACCTCCACATGCACTTCTCGACATCAGGCGAACTATGGTGAAGGCCTTTCACTCAAGACTCAGAATAAACTAAGTGTATAGTGAGTAAGGGTGCATCCAAAACCTAATAAATCTAACAAAGAATAAAGACACCGGCCATACAATATCTCTAAAATCTAGCCTGGCCATACAAGTCTTCAAAGATCTGAATTTCAAGATCAACACATGTCGGCCACCTCCAAATGCCTCGCAAACATGGATATAGCCCATCACTGTGACCTTACTCCTAATCATTAGCTCGGTCGAAGAGCGAACAAGGAGAAACAAGTCTCCAATCAAATATCAATCACAACAACAAAAGACACATAGTCGACCGAGACTAAGGAGTTGGAGATAAGGGGATAAATGTGTGTCCCACATAGACAAGCAACATGCATTCAAGAAGAGATCGTAGAATACGCAATGGGTCAATCATGGTAAAGCACAAAGATATCATCCATATCTACACACAATCTAAGCAGAAATATAAGATGGACAAGATGAATATATAACGAACCATGATAAACAAGTGACATAACTAGATTAACAGAAGAATCAACCAAGGATGTAAACCAACAAAAATTAATAGTACAACAACCAAACATGTAAAAGGTACAATAAGTAAATCAAAACTCCCTAAACGTACATATCAATAATCAAGCATACAAAAACACGTGTCGGTGAGATTCATCAATCGCCTGACCGTGCCACACTTTCCCTAATTTTATCTCGCTTGGCCCCCTCACAACGTCCCTGCTGAGCCGCCTATTCGCGACCCCGCATTCGAATCCATTACGCTGCTTCTCACTGGGAAAGGCAAGACTCGCTTTTTTATTTTAAACCATTTTTAGAACGGTTTGAGTCACACTTCTTATTTTTGTTTTTATTTTTAGTGCGGAAAACAAAATAAGAAAGAAAACCTAAATGTGACTCATAATAAGAAAAAGGTGTCCTGGAAAACCGAAGTCTAGGGTCCGGGGTCAAAGATTATCAGTGAAGGTACGATGGAAGCGTAGGCACTCTCTAAGCCTTGCAAGCTCGGGTCTCTACTAAACAAACTAAAGAAAATATGGGTTTTGACTAATCAACTAATGAATACCAAAGATAAGCAATAATAATATAAAAACATGCAAGACATATATAAATAAATAATCAAGCAAAGTCATATGAGAAAAATGTGTACCTGGACGGCATGTTATAAGCGCTATCAATTGGGAAACAATGTTAGTGCAATAACAAAATACAAACTATTCACATTCAATTAGAAATTGGTTATAAATCATATGTCAAATTATTTATTAAAATGGAATGTCGGGCCCCACCCAAGCCCATTTATATGTTACACAAATTAACTCCCCAAGATTCCATTTTATTGGAATTTGTAGAATTAACCGTGTGTTTGAGATTTTTTGAAAACCGGTTTGAAATTGAAGTTTTGAAAATTGGAAGTTTGAAATTGAAATTTGAAATTTTAGATTTTTTTTAGGACTTGAAATTTAGAAATTAGGAATTTTCAAAAATTCTAAGACTAAGACAATTGAATCTTGGAAATTGAGATTTTGAATTTTGAAATTGATCGTCAATTTCAAATTATGAATTTCAGAATGAAATCGGGAATTAAACCAGTAACTTGAATTTCAAATTGACACTTTATTTTTGAAATTGATAATTTGCAATTTTGAAATTGAATCATTGAAAATTTGAATTTGAAATTTGAGATTGGAGGATTTGACTTTTAAAATTGAAAATTTGAATTTTAGAAAATGAAAAATTTGAATGGATACTTAAATTGAGAAATGGAAATTCAGAAAAAAAAATTGGGGATTTTATTAAATTAAGGGTGGTGATAGTCCATATATTAAGGAAAACAAGCAAAAAAAAAAAACAACAAATAATCAATTTCTAACAAACAAAAGCAATAATATAATTACAAGGAAAATAAAATAATAAGACTATAAATTAAATGACTAATATATATAAAAGACAATTAAAAATAAATAAAAATTAACTATATAAAAGAAGAATAAAAGAAAGTCAAGAAAAACATACCTGGTAGACGGATAAACGCTTCTCGACCGAACCGCCTTGCCGAAATTGCCTGTGCTGGGATCGTCTCCCAAAATTGCCCCTGAGCCAAGATTTCCTCCAAGGCACTCAAACTTTTAAACTTTGAGACCACTTAGGATCTCCACTAATGTAGGGAAGACCCATAGCCTCTTAAGAAAATAAATTTAAGGAACCATTACGGGCCTAAATTATATGTAATCTAACGCCTTAATTTATTCCCTCTAAAAAAAAAATTAATCAAGGGCCAGTAGGGTCTCCAACTTTTTTTGTGTGGAGCAAGCTCATGGTTTCCCTTTTTCTCTCCTTCAACTGGCGGGGAGAGGACCCCTCATAGTGGGAAAGTGGTGCCCACTTTCTTGTAAGTTTTCAATGTGGGATTGTCTCCCACAAAAGAAAAAAAATCCTAAGCCTCAAAATTTAGGGTCTACAATAATTTTTTTAAAATTGTTTTTGTTATTTTTCTTGTTTTTTAGAACTAAAATAGTTTTCATAAATTGTAAACGGATATGTCCTTACCCTTTTTTTTTCTTTTGGGTCAAACTAAAAAAGTGATGCCATGTATAATGTATATCTTTTAAACTCGCTATTTTTATTCTCAAAAGGCGGTAATAAAGACACTGTAAAAAGTCACCATAATTTTATGCTTTATTGATTTTTACATTTATTATAATCTGGACAGACGTGAGCCACGCTCTTTAAAATTTTCGATGATATAATGCTATAATACTCTATTATTTTAATTAAGTAGATTCTGGCGCTGTTAGTCAACCCTAAGATCCTGGTCACCATAACTGTCATGATGGGTCATGGTCCCAGGTCCAATTAAGTGTTAGAATCCCAATTACTATAGTAAGGGTAGAAATGGTAAATTTTATCAAAAACTTGCAGTGAATACAAGCCAGTACTACCATCTAGGATTGATGAACATCTTAGACAAATTCAGGAAAATACCCAAAGATATGAAAACAAATTGTCTGTTTCCATAGAAGACTGGGAACAATACATAAAAAATTGGGAAATGCTAAAACAAAATATCAAAGAACTGTACAAAGTAGGAAGTTTTGAATTCAAAAGAGATTATAGAATTAAAATTTTAGAGAATACTCATTCAATAGGATCTGAGACGGAAACTATTGAACTCTTAGATCTAAGAGACTTAGAACAGTTACAAAGGAAAAAATTCAAAATTCTTCATATAGGAGCTATACAAGTAGCAGCTAAACCCTTAACTAGATTAGGGTTAGACAAACCAATTTGTATATGTCTTCGTGATGCAAGACATAATCAATTCCAAGACTCCCTTTTAGGATTAATGCAAGCAAATACATCTTTTGGACCAATGTATTTTACTTGTTATCCAAACCTAGAGTTAGACTGTATGAATTATCAAGGCATTCATAAGGCTTTAACTCTAAATATCCAAACCCAAAACTATGATATGGATCCTAGATCCAGGAATATCCTCATAGTATACAGAGTATATTATAAAGTAATGACTTCAGTAGTCAACCCAAATTGTCTTTTGTCATCTCCAAAAGATCAAACATTAATTTGACAAGCAAATGAAAAGAATTCTACAGTTATAATACCAAAGCCTATTCCTTGGGAATGTTTGACACAATCTAAGGAATGGAATTTTAAGCAGCTCTTGGCACCAAAACCTATTGAACAACCAAAACTCATGTCCATAACTGAAGATGGGCAAGGAAATGTACAAATTAATTTTAAACCTAGGAAGGAACATCCTAGAAGATCCTATTCTGCAAGTTCCTCAAATCCCTTTTTAGAAATTAGAACTCCTTTCAGAAGATCAAATGTTCAATCAGATTTAAATTTAGAAGAAGTAGACTATTCATCTACAATTCCAGATTTAAAATATACAAGAACATATCAAAATATACAAACCTCTCCAGATAGGTCTCCAACATATTCTCAAATTATGTCACCAAATGAGGAGCCCTCTCAGCTCATGATGATGACAGTAGAGAATGTATTTGAAATAAACAAAGAATATTTAAGAAATGAGGCAAAATCAATAAAACATGCTGAGAAAAGCAAATGGTTTTTCTCAACATTAACAAATGAACAAAAAGAGAAATTTAAAAAACAATGGTATCAAACAATTGAGACAATGGAAATGAATATTCCAATGTTTACATATTTTAATATTTATACTGCAAATAATCAAATAAATTATCCTTTTGCAGAAATAAATATGTTCCAAAAAGAATGGATTCCAAATACTACTTCTGAAAAGAAAGTAGTATCTACCCATCCTCCTTTAGAAGAAATAAGAATAATGGCACAAGGAGTAGAAATCATAGCCTCACCCTTCAAAACAATAAACCCAAAAGAAGAGATATGAGACAAGAGCTATAAGAGTAAAAGATATAAGAGGAATCCAACAACAAAATAATTTTACAAATCAAATTTTAGGAACAATTCCTCTCAATTAGATAGAATTGAGAAGAACACTCCTAAAATTAAAGAAATTGAAAAAGAAAAACCACTGTTTAAACCATCATATTGCAAAAAATCTCTAAGATTAGGAGGAAATAAAAATAATGAAGACTTAGTTAAAATTTTAACTAAAAAATTAGACTTTATGAATATAAAAGACCCTTTAACTTCCAAAGACCAAATAAATTATTTAAGTGGCTCGGAAATAGGTTCTTCTGTATTAGAATCATTAACAAATAATTCAAAACAAGAAGAAACTGAACAATTAAATAAAATAAAAACATGGCATCAAAGGTCAAAAAACTTTTATCAAAGACCAACTCCTCAAGATTTACAATTTGAAGAAAAACAACCTCAAAGAAATGTATAGCAATATTTCATCTATGATTGGAATATAGATGGAATCTCCGAACATGAAATCTTTGTCGTTTCTGTCAAATGCAATGCATCAACCGCTCTATTTACGTATGTGGGATGATCATAATGCTGTCCAATTAATTTTGGCAGGATTTTCTGGAACATTAAAAGCTTGGTGGGAAAATTTTCTCAGTGATAAAGGAAGATTTTATGTGCAAAAAAGTTTGAATGAAGAAGGAGAGCAAGATGCAGTCTTAAGACTCATGTATGCTATAACCAAACATTTCATAGGTGATCCTAGAGTTTTTTAAGAAAAAAATTCTGAAATCCTCCAACATATAAGATGTATAACACTTAGTGATTTTAAATGGTATCATGATGTGTTCTTAGCAAAGGTAATGACTAGAGATGATGCAAGAGCTTCTTTTTTGAAAGAAAAATTTCTTTATGAACTCCCAAGGGCTCTTACTGAAAAAGTTCAAGAAACCCTTAGGGAAAAACATAATGGAACAATTCCAGCGAAGATTCTTACTTACGTGAGATCTCATGTATGCTGGAAAAAGAAGTCTGTCGCGTTTCTCAACTTAAACTCCAACATCAAGTTAAAAGAGATCTATAAGCTTCAAATAAGGATTTAGGATCTTTTTGTGCTCAATATGGTATAGAAATGCCTATTCCACCTTCACAAAGACATAAACAACAAAAACATGTTAAAGAAAAGCCTTATAAAAAATACAAAAAATTTAAGGGTCATAAAACATCACCTGATCAAAAACAAAAATCTCATAAAAAACATAAAAAAGAAGTTAAATGTTTTAAGTGTGGTCAAAAGGGTCATATAGCCCCAAACTGTAGAAAGCAAAAGGTAAATGTTTTATTAGATAACGAAGAAGAATATTATTCTGAAAATAATACTTCATCTTCTGAAACTGATAAATCTCAAACTAAGAGTACCATTTCAGAAAAAGAAATAGAAAAAATAGAAAATTGTTTATGCCAAGTAAATATGTTAACAACTCCATCAAGACCATTCAGAATGATAGATCAAATTGATGATAAATAAACTAAAGCAAAATATATAAGAAAAATGCTAGAACACCAAAATACTAAACCAAAATCTAAGAATAATCTGGCAAATTCTTATAAAATGAAAGATATCATTCAATATTATAAAACCAATCCAGCAAATAATTCAGACTTGCAATAAATAAAACAAATAAAAACTCAAATTGATAAATTAAAACTTTATACACAAAACATAGATGCCAGAATAGTAAACTTAGAAAATCAAAAGGATACTTTAACAAATCAAACAACTGAAGAGTTAGAAACTTTTGTTAATAATATGACAATTGTACAAAAACAAAATGGTATACAAAAATAACATTAAAAATCAACCCTGATTTTCAAATAACTTCTTTAGTTTTGATTGGACTAAGAGCCATTTAAATTGTATACAAAGAATGATTAATTCCTCAATGATTTTGTAAAAACCTCTAAAAGACTTTCAACAGGTAGTAATGATTCATTGAATGTTCAATACAAAATACCATAAGGGCATATTTGCAAAAATGGTATTTGTATTAAAACTTCATTTTTACTAGTAAAAAATATAAGTCATCAAAATGTTTTAGGAACTCCTTTCCTAACACAACTATATCCCTTTAGCATAGATAGTCAAGGTTTAAAAACCAAATACAACAACCAAAAAATTTTATTTGACTTCATAAAGGGAATAGAAGTAAAAGAAATTAATCAAGTTCAAGATTTTATAAATTTACTTCAGCAAAAACCACAACATGTAAAATTTCTTAAAAAGGAAATTCAATATAAAAAGACTGAAAAAATTTTAAAATCCAACAAATCCAAGAAAGAATTAAACAAATTCAACAACAAATAGAAAATAATCTTTGTTCTTCTATACCAAATGCTTTTTGGAATAGAAAATAACATATGATTTTCATTACCATATGAAAAAGATTTTGAATGAAAAACAAATTCACAAAGACAAGACTAATTCAAATGAGTCTGTATCTTAGAATATTGCAAAAAGAAATCAATGATCTTTAAGCAAAAATTAATAAGACTAAGTCATTCTCTCGAGTCACAAGTAACTTTACGCTCAAAAGCTCAAATGTAAAGATAACCCAAGATTAGTAATAAATTATAAACCCTTGAATAAGGTCTTACAATGGATTAGGTACCCAATAACTAACAAAAAAGACTTAATTCAAAGAATTTATAATGCTACAATTTTTTCAAAATTTGATATGAAATCTGGATTTTGACAAATTCAGATTAAACCTAAAGATAGGTACAAAACTGCATTTACAATTCCATTTGGCCATCGCGACGGAATGTAATGCTCAGTTTAAAAAAGTCTTTCTAATTTCAAAATACGATTTAATGATATTTTCAATGATTATACTAAGTTTTCTATAGTATAAAATTGATGATGTTCTCATATTTTCAAATTCCATAAGAAGATTTCAAACATTTAAAAATTTTGAAAAATTGTAAAAGAAATGGATTAGTTATCTCAAGAATAAAAATCAAATTATTTCAAACAAATATTAGGGTTTTTGGTGATTCGATATTTATCAAGGTCAAATAAAACCTACATAGGCAATTGAGTTTGCTAACAAAATTCCCTCGATGAAATTAAAGACAAAACACACCGCAAAGATTTTTAGGAAGTTTAAATTATGCACACTTTATCCAAATCTTGTGATTTTGATTAAACCCTTATTTCAAAGATTGTTAAAAATCATGCCTCGTCCAATGAGCATACCCAAGCTCGTCAAACAAGTTGGCCCTGCTAGCGAACTTCCCTATTTAGAATCCTTCACTCGTGGTCTTTCCTATAATAGAGACAAACGCCAAACATGGTGGATATGGCGGATACTAAACAAGATTTTGAAAACAAAATTTCAATTGTCAGATTTAACTTTGATATTTGGAATGGTCCTCAAATAAATTACTCAACGGTTAAAAAAGAAATTTTAGCCATTGTTTTATGCATTCAAAAATTTCAAAGTGATGCTTTTAACAAAAAATTCCTTTTAAGAGTTGATTGTAAAAGTGCAAAAGAAATTTGAGAAAAGATATTCAAAATTGCTTCAAATGTAGATTGCTGACTAAACAATTTTATCTGATTTTATTTTGAAATCGAATTTATCAAAGGATCTTCAAATGTTTTACCTGATTTCATTTCACGGGAATTTTTACAGGGAAAATGAGCAAACAAGACCCTATCAAACCGACAATCAAAGAGTCATACGCACCGCCCAGCGCTAAACTTCAAATTGCTTAAGTATTAGGTAAAATTTTAAACCTAAAGTGCCGCCTCTTCCCAAAATACTCTACTTACGTACTAAAGGAATCAAAATTGTTGATTCAGGTTTTAGAAGCAGATCATAAATCCGCTTTAGGTTCTTTTGAGCTTCAAAAAATTTTTCAAAAAGAAAAATATTTTATCTCAAATGATATTTCTAAAACCCGTAGATTCTACGAGTTTATAGTACTTGTAGACACGGAATCAATTCAAAGATCGTGACGTCAAAACCCTCTATGCATCGAAGACAAGATAATTTCTAATGCAAAATTTTAAAAATCATTTCAGAAAAGGATTGGGAACATAGTCCTTTTACTAACAAAAGTTTTTCTCAAAATTTTGTTCCCCAAACCTTTGATTACATAGACTACAAAGATGCATGGTTTAACACTTTCTATGTTAGACCTTCTTCTCATTCATGGTTTTTCAATTGAGGAGAAAAAATCCAAACGATTTTTCCTAATTGGTTTCAGGAATGGTGGCTCTTTCTAGGAGCTATTCAAAATATTTTATGTCCTGAAATTAGAAAATCTTTTGATTATTTAAATCAAATTGTGAAAGCTTTTTCCTTTGGGAAATAGTTATTCACTCGGTTTTGTTCTCAATCTCACCCTTGGATCTTGGTCGGGAATTCACCTCCCATATTTTTCCTCGTCTCGCACCATTTCTCAAAAGATTTCGCAAGAGAATTCAAAATAAAATTGTGGGCAACCTTCAAAATCTCACCATCTCAATCCTTTGAGTCCATTAAGGATTGGCTTGATTTCCAAAAGCCCAAGTCCAAAAAGCCCACAAAGTCAAATGTACGATTCGGCCTAACTTCGCTAGCCCAACTCGTCCCAAACTCCGTCCAAAAAGTCCTTTCCTTCAAATTCGAATACAAGGCCTATCTCAAAGGGCCCAAGAGCAATTGCAAAACTATGTCCTAACTCATAGACTCGGGGATGATGAGGCAAGACATTACGCCTCCAAATTGCGATTCCGAAGAACAAGACACGCTACATGACTCCCATATACTCCCCTTGAGTAATGGGATATCAAGATCCTTAGTCAAAAGACTTTACCTTAGAGAACTTATTTGTGTTCACTTGATTTCAAACGACTAATTCACAAACCTATAAGGAGTATGTCTCCTCCTGTAATGAAATGGCTTCGCAGAGAGAAAATCAAGAGAGTAGTTTTCTCGGTCGCAAGAACTCAGAACCCGCTCAAAGATTTCAGAATCTTTCCCTGCTCAAATTAAATATCAGAAGTTTTTAAATTTCAACAAGTTCTCATTTGATTCAAACTTTGTTTACCGGTTTATCCGTTTTACTATTCAATAATTTTTCCTTCCACAAAGATATTGTACAAAACCGCATCCTCCTCGAATACGTCACGAGCTTAAACGCAAACTTCAGAACAACCGCCATCGCATCATCGATAAGCAGATACGATTATTATTACAAACGACAATTATTACTTATATTCATATTAAATTTAATATTTATTCTAATTTTTAAGAAAATAGGTTTTTTAACATATAAGTTAATAGAACATTCGAGGCAAGGCTTCGGGAGAGTATGATGACGATGATATTTTACAAAACTTATGCAATATGCTAGCCTTGGTAGTTTTTCTCATGATGTTCCCTCAGTCATGACTCATGAGGTGTATCATTTTCTGCATTAATGGATATTTAGTTTAAGATCATGCCAAGTCTCTTCTCATGATCGAGCTTAATTAATTTAAGACATAAATTTCTTTAATCCACTTTGAACTCAAAAGCCAACAAACAATATAAGTTTCTTTAATTTGGTTAATAAGTCAGCAAGTAATACGACTAGGGTTAATAATATCGGTCCATTATAATATCGAATCCATTGTATTTGGCAGGTTATTATAGTCAAAACATGAAATTATTCAGTTGGTTAGAGAAATATGTGTGCTTGTCCATGCGTGAGGAAAAAAGCATATTTGACTTTTATTAGTGAACATCGTTTTCTAAAGAGGCACCCACCAACTGTGTTGACATTTTTTTCAAATGGGTAGTTAGAGAAATAGGATCCCATCATCTGATGGTCAATATCACCCCCCCCATCATGATAATGGGGGACTCAATGGTGGGGGCTTTTTTTAAAAAGTATCATGATAATAAAAATATTTTCCTAAAATATATTACAAATAACAAAATAACAAATTATATTTTTAAACACGATTTTAGTGAAGTCTTTGGATTTGCGCTGAACAAATGCTCGTAGTGCTGACGACTGCATAAGATTCGGCGCTGGCGCCGAAATTCCGTAGTTAACAAAATATTATAAAGATATAATGCAAAATCACATATATAATTTCAATGTAAAATTTGAAGCTCGAAACACGATTTTTAAATACTAATGTTTTATCCAAAAATCAAGTAGGTAGCATTTAAATTATTTTTTAAATCAAGGTGCCTCAAATTAATCTTTTCGATATCTAATCATTTTTCATTACATTCGTAGTGATTTATTCGCTGGAGACTCGTGAACTTTATATTTCCTATCGAGCTATGGCTCATTTTACCAAAATTATTATTGATATTATTTTAAATTTAAAATCCATCAATGGTGGGGGTGTTCACACTTCCCATATCAGAAGATGAGTCATCTGGTGGGTGGGGAAAGTAGTTCACCTTCTCTCTACCTCAAATTAGCATCCCAGGCCCCATATGACCAATGTACAACTCACAATCTCCAAACAAGACCTTTGAATGTATAATAAGAAAGCTGTTCATGTTAATTTGCTTCGTCTCCTTTTTTGTTTTGGTCATCCCTGTGTATGATTGAGTGTTTGACATTCTTCTTCTGGTGATGCCATGTATAATGTATATACTTTTAAACTCGCTATTTTTATTTGGGTGTTGCGACAAAACACTGGGGTAAAATAAAAAAGTCACTATAATTTTATAAGGGTATTGATTTTTGTCATTTATTATAACGGATGGAAGGAAATGAGAAACGGGTATTTATGTTATTTAATTTTTATACTTTTCAAATTTATTCTTAAAAACTTTATATTTTTAAAAATTGTTTGACCAAATATTTTCCATTTTATTTTTATTTCGATATATAATGTTTCTTTGTCATATGTACTGGATTATCGTCAATGATTCATAATGTCCACATTTATTAGTGTATAAATTAGAGGCATCCGAATCAGATGTCCTGGGCCACTCCAACAGACACGTTCTTCTTCTTCCATGTGAAATGAAACGAAATGAAATGAAAAAACATTCCTAACGATGAGAAGGAGGGTATTTCGGGGATTACACAAATGAACACTTGGCTCCCACAAATCAACACGTGTTTTCCGTGTCGTCTTTCGCACGAAGATGCTGACTCCGCAGCTACAGTAGCTATCAATTTCGTAACGCAGCAGAAACAGAAGTTTCGGACATATTTAGTTTATTTTAAAAAAATTTATTAAAATAAGTTAAAAATAAAAATAATGTTGAAATTAATGCGTTTTAATCACATCGACATACACATCTACAACTAATGAGTTTTGAAAACTGTTTAAAAATGAGCTTAATGCAAAATTTTAAAAATAAAATTAAAGAGTCTCTTCATTTTTAAAACTGTTTTTATCCTCAAAAACAACACCGAAACAAACACGTTTGTCAGATTAGTATTTTATTCTAAAAATATAAAAATATTAAATCAGCACAAAGAGTCTGAGAACATCAAAAGTTTGTTATTTATGTTTTTAAAAATTGTTTTAAAAAATACTTTTCAAAAACTGGAACTAAATCCACTATTTTGGTTTTCCATTTTCTATTTTTATTATATTGAAAATTTAATGTTTTTTGTATTATTATTATTATTTTTTAAAAGAGAAAAAAAGAATCAAATTTGTTTTTTCTTGTTTTCCATGTTATTGTTTTTGAGGGAAAAAATATAAGCCAAAATAAAAAATTCAAACACTCCCAAATTTTTGTATTTATTTTTTAAATAATCATATTTAATATTTTTTTTCAAAAAAAAATTATATTTAAAAAAAAAATCATCTGATTCATCATGTAATTATTTAGTAGTTAATACCAACAAAAAAAAATTACGTATCATTAACAAGAAAGATGCATGGATGTGATGTAACCTTGAGATCACAAAGCACCACAATCCTATCCATGATTCTGCTGACTCATTCTGTTGCTTTTCAAATCTATTCATTTTGCATTTTAATTATAGTAGTCTTATTCCACATTGAAAGCAATGACATCCCAAATCCAACTTTTTTTTTTTTTAAATTATTAATTGTATTTTAAAATAATGTCTAAACTATCATCAAACTTGTGTTATGCTTAAACTTAAAACTATAATTAATGACTATACTAATTATTTAAAATTTTCAATAAAATTTTACTATTAACCCTAGTAAATATACCATCAAAAAACAATGCTAATGCATACTTATTAATGTGCATATTACTGACATTATTGATATATATATATTAATATGTAAATTTTAAAATATTATTTTTAGACAAAGCTCAATATCAACCTCCATTTCATTCCACTGATTTACCAGCTGGAGATTTAAAAAATTAAAAATCTGCTTTATTATGCGAAGCTTCTCATTCCACCAATTCTACCATTCAGATATTAAATGACAAGAAACCAAAATAAGCAGCTTAAAATAATTAAGTATTGATTTAAGCTCAGCATTTAAAAATCCCAAACTGCCCTCTATTTAGAGCAATAATAGAATGCCAGTTTGGGGACTGTTTTTTGGAGAGTGTGTAACGGTCCCTATTTTTCTTTCTTTGATTATTTTTGTTGGGATTGCAAGTCACTTGTGGAATATTACAATAAGTAATATTTGAGTGGTTTTGTTAATCCACATAAATTGTTATCAATAATTGGGTGATAATATCGATCTACAGGAAATCAAAAGAATTATTAGGTGACATTGCCAATCCTCGAAATTATAATAAGTTGGGTGGCTGTGTCAATCAACCGAAATATAAATAAACAGTTTGGGAAACTGGACCACCAATCCATATAGTAAAAGCAATAAATGGGTGGTTATGCCAATATTCGAGAAATAAAAGTGTACATTAATGATTAAGCCAATTTGTAAATAATGAGAAGGTAAGATAATAATGACACTCGATATAACATTTATAAACACTGTGAATGTATGTTAAACTTATAAGGATAAAATCTATAGAAAGCATCCCACACTGTATGTCTAATTGGAGATATTACACATTTGTGATATGCTTACAATTTTTTCTGATATTTTCTCTTATAGAGTTATATTTCTTAATACCTTAATGAAATAACTGATTATTCCATACAGCTGGTTACTTCAATAAAATTTTCAACTCTATCCAAAATTCGCATTACGAAAATTTTCAAACGTATTCTAATCTTGGGCTTTCATTTTTAAAATAATGCTTCAGACTAATTGATTGAAATAAAAATAAGAAAACTGGTTCAGAAACCATTTTCAAAACGGTTATAAAACGCCAAAGAAATCCTCGTTTTCGATTTAATTGAATACGAAACAAAGAAAAGCCAGTCGATTCATATATAAACGCCAAAATAAATAATTCATTTTCGCTTTCACCCTTTGTTGCCTAATTTCGTGAATTCAAACGCGCTTTCATCGTTTTCGTTTTAATAAAACAAATTTCACCTACCAAAATGCGCCTTAAAACTCTTAAGAGTAACCTAATGGAAGTTGCCAAAAAGGGGTGCCAAATGCCATTTTCGCAACCTCGAATTAACGCTTTAACACCTACGAACATCAAGGCCTAATTAAGAAAGATCGTAAACGCGCCATTTTAATAAATCAACGCTTTATTGCAACATAATTAAACAAAGCTCCAAATACGGAATTCGAATATACCGCTGGTATAATGAAGAACTAATTAACCGCTATTTCAGAACCCCCATTCTCTCTCGTGCCGCCAACATGCCACCCCAAAACCCCACGACATTTTCGCTACCTCTTATACCACCTCCATCGGTTTCACTATTCGGTTCGGCGCGCCATTTCGACTGGTGGCAGGCGGATGACACTGAAGAAGAACTCCCATCGAGTTGCTCTAATAGGGTGGAATTCCTTCAATTTATCCGTTCTCATGTTGTTGTTCTATATGAATTATAAAGCCAAAGCATAGATTCGATTGGTGGAGATTGGAGTCAATTTACCAGGGAAAAAAGGGGTCACACCCCGGATCAGGCTCATGCTAGTGGTAAATTCATGAAGAGAGAAATATTGTCTCCCTTCGTAACAGGCATAAATGGCTGGACCCCACAATTTTGACTTTTTTTTTTTTAACAACATGCGTGCAAGAAACTCCTCCTTTTCCGATTATCTAATATTATTTTATTAATATTTATGATAAGCCTGTTGGGATTTTCATTTTTTTTTTTGTAAAATCATAAATATTTTTTTATGATAGCTTGAATCTATACAATATAATTATAAATATTTATAAATTAGCGACATCATTTTCACATTTTTGTACGAGTGCTATAAACCTACTTTTCCGTTTATTCTAATATTATTTTATTAACTAAAATGTTTAGTAACACTAAAATAAAAGTTTTTAAGGTTAAATTGAAAATATAAAATTAAATGACATAAATATTTATTATCCATTATCTTCCCTTTTTTTATAATAAATAATAAAAATCACTATCAACAAAAACTTTTATTTTTCCACCAATAATATTGGGCAACAACACCTTTTTATTAATATAGCAACACTCTTTTATTAATATTTATGACACGCGGTTGGGATTTTTCTTTTTTTCTTTTTAAAATTTTGGAAGATGATTATTAGAAGTCAAATTAATTACTTAAATTGTCTTTTATTGACTTCTCAGAAAATAAAAAAAAAGAGGGAAGATCAGATTGGATTTTTCACTGAAAAAGCAAAGGGGAGACTGCAGGAGTATCCAGTATCTCGTCTGAAAACCCTCGATTCATGGCATTTGTTTTTTACGGGATTTCTCCACGGCCAGAGCTCCTATCTCTGCATTCTATCACATACCCTTGTCCCATAAAAAACCAATTCCAGTCCTCATAAACTGTTTACAGGTGCAATGATGGCTTTGCTTTGTCACTCTCCTGCATTTCTTATCTCTTCCTTTTCCGGCCGTTTCCCCCGGAAGTGCCTTCTTGGGAACCCAAACGTTCGGTTTGAGCAAAGATGTCATACCAAGACACTCGTGGCTTGTCAGTCCGTTTCCGCCCCACCCACCTCATTCAATACAGTGGGGATGCTCCGCAATTTTGGTTTTGACTCTGGTTTTATGGGTGTTTTTTTTTTTTTTTGGTTGATTTTGGTTTTTGGGTTGTTGGCAGTTGATTGAATCGTTGATTAGCCGCGTGGATTTGACGGAATCGGAGGCGGAGGCATCTCTTGATTTTCTGTTGAATGAAGCTAACGAAGCGCTGATTAGTGCTTTCCTTGTTCTGTTGAGAGCAAAGGGCGAGACATACGAGGAAGTAAGGGTTTCACACTCTAAGACTCACTTTCCCTGCAATTTTCTCGGGAAACAAACTGGAACGTTTTTCTGCTATGGGCAGGTTAGGTTTATGAGGCGATGATCAAATGTTGCAGGAAGGTGGAGGGGTTGACGGATGCGGTCGACATAGTGGGAACGGGCGGAGATGGGGCGAACACGGTGAACATTTCTACGGGGGCAGCAATACTTGCGGCGGCCTGTGGAGCCAATGTTGCGAAGGTAACGTTGCCAATCTCCAAGTGTTTTTGATCATCGGAATTTAATGTAATTTGGTTTTCCATGCGATGACGTATAACTTCTTTGAATTGTCCCCGAAATTACAGCAAGGGAACAGGTCTAGCTCTTCTGCCTGTGGTAGTGCTGACGTGTTGAAGCACTGGGATCGCTTATTGACGGACCCGCAGGTTGGAATGATATTTATTGCTGGGTGTGGCGTTGCTTTCTTTGCTGCATTGTAATGAATGTTTGCTGGGTTCTTGTTGAAAATTTATTGAACTCTTGGGACATGCCCATATAAAAAAAAAAAAAAAAAGAAAGAAAATCTATTGAACTCACACTGACTTTGTTTTTTCTTTTATTCCCCTTCTCATATTTTCTTGAACTGGGGTTTGATTAGTATTCTAGGAATGGAATTTTGGAATAGTTGGGGAAGTAGGTATGCATCCTAAACAGGTCATAGAGTCACATTTCACTCTGTAGATTCCGATTCAGAACAGTGAGCAGACATTTATATAAATTGGAACTCAAACTTATTCTTCAGAATGGTACCCTATTTATTCAGGTGGATTGATTTGTGTGGGTGAATGTCTAAGTTTGGTGGCACTCAAATTCATGTCCGAAACTGGACATTGTTGTTAAATTGTTTAATTTACTCATACTTGCAGGGGTGTGAGAAGAGTTCATGAGAAATGGAATCTACTTAGGATGTGATAGTGGTGTAGAATTCTTACCTGCTTATTTTTCTAGCATATATTGAGTCAATTTCTTTCTGCTTTTCTTGGATTCAGGGGGTAACTAGGTGTGTGAATGAAGCAGGAATTGGGTTTATGATGGCTCCAATCTATCATCCAGCAATGAAAATTGTAGGTCCCGTGAGGAAAAAGCTGAAAGTGAAAACTGTTTTCAATATATTAGGCCCTATGCTCAATCCAGCTAGAGTTCCTTTGCTGTTGCTGGCGATCTGACCGATGACCTAGTAAGTGCCTTGTTCCTTTCTTTCTATGTTTTCTTGTTATTTTCCATTCCTTACATTTTCACTCAAAATTTTCAAGTACCCAATATTGGTTAATCTTCTTGGTATGTGCTTTTTCATTGAAGTGCCTTATTTGCTTCTTGTTTTAGCACTTTCTGGGTATTCCTCATCTCAATTCTGTAAGTTGTCCATTGGATTTGTAATCTAAACTCTTCATGCTCTGCTCTCTCATGTTACCTCGCTCAGTTTTTCAAGCATGGATGTCTGCCCTGTGACATGATTTCTTTTATTTATTTTTAATTATGATGATAATCTGTTAACTGTCACAGTCATTGGTTAGCTTTCTAATGAGCTAAAAAAGATCCTGGCAAGTAACCGTAAATTTCACCTACTTGGGTTCCTTTTATATGCATTTGGATTGGAGCCTTGATCTTCTAGGAGTCCATCTTACTTTGTCCATTCTCCACCTGCTTCTTGTTATTTAGAAATAAAGCTCCAGGCCTGTTGTTTATGAATTAGAGCTCCACCATCACACAGAAAATTTGAGCAAGATGTTTCTGGAATGGCTCATACACTGTCAATTGTGGAGAAGGGGAAGCCCTTTACTAGGATAGTTGTGAATTTTTAGCTTTATTATTTTGTATGAGTGGTTAATATGTATGCTTTGTTGATCAAAGAAAGTTTGGCCCCTCATCAATGCCATAGTGTCATACTGAGACCAGAGCATTTTGCATTTCACGGAGGTCAAAATGTTTCTGTTACTCCTTTTTGTGTAGTAGTGCTTAGGGACTTGATTTATAAGGAAGAGTGTTCTTTATTGTTCAATCATATAAGAAGTAGAATCGAACTGAAATAAGTGACTTTCATGCTTAAATTGACTGTTATGTGGAAGATCACATCTAACAGGCAGAAGATTTGTGCACTACCTCTGGTTCATGGAAAATTTCCTCATCAGTATTATAGAGTGTTTCCGAAAGACTTAACACTTTCCTGTTTGCTGCAAGGTTTTGAAAATGGCTAAATCACTACAACGTTTTGGAATGAAAAGAGCGTTGGTGGTTCACTCAGAGGGCTTGGATGAAATGAGCCCCCTTGGTAAAGCTCCTTCCCCTGTAAATCAAGAATGTTTCATCTGGAAGACGTTCCCTTTTAGTTTATAACTTGTTATCTTTCCATTTCTTTCCCCAATTAATAACCACACCACCCCTTTTCTTTGTCACCTTTACATGCATTTACACTGCAACTTATGGGTCCTCAGACCTGACTTGTCTTCGACGTTACCCCAGAAAAGATTGAGAAGTTCTCATTCGATCCATGTAACAGTCTAACTTGCACTATCTTTTTCCAGTTCAGGAATTTCATTGACTTGTAAATGATACATTTCACCTGCTACTACTGTGCAGTAGTGAAATTATATGTAGGATGGGGCTTGTAGTCTATATAATCATATAGTCTAACTAATTGAATCTATTTACTATACAGTGGAGTTTGGCATTCCTCGATGCACCCTGGATGACTTGCGAGGTGGAGGGCCAGAATATAATGCTGAGGCACTAAAGCGTGTATTATCAGGAGAGAAAGGGCCGATTGCAGATGCATTTGTAAGTTCTTTGCCTTACTATCTTGAATAACTGCCCTGTTTGAGAACGCTCTTTATAAATAGAACAACCAAAATTAAGTAGTGATTTTCTCTCCTAATTCAGCTTCAGCTTAGATCTAAATATATAATGGATTTTGGATTGTCCCAATGGAAATCAGAACCATCTATATAATTTTTAACTAGTTTAATTTTTCTAAACTAGGTGGTTTTGCAACCTCATGTGAGGCTCATCATTTCTGTATGGACTCATAGCTTTGTGTTTGTGAATGATGGATTTGGTGCCTTCAATTGCTAAGAGGGACAAAATGAAAAGGTTCTTATTTTTCTGTACTGCTAGGTACTACTTATCATTCTTGATGGAATAATCCTCTTCTAAGTAAATAGGCTGCTGCTGCCTGCTTCTCCAAAGTAATACTCTAGTTTCCATTTTCTGGATTGGCATTCTAGTCTCTTATGTTATGTGACACCCTCACTTAAACTACACAAAGGACCTCTCCATGGCCTTACACAAGGGGGGGGGTGGAGGGTGAAGATCCTAGACACTCTGAAGACCTCCATTAGTATAAGTTTGTGGAAGCTTCCGAAAGACCTTCTATAGATTTGGGTGAAAGACTTGAGAAGTTAGGAGAGTTTCTTAGAGTATTTTAGAGATCTCTCGTAAATATCATATACATAGGCATTGTATAGGCTTAGAACATTCTTTGAATTATAAGGAACTGTCCATCTATAAGGGGATGGCTTCATTTGGTCAGGGAACGGCAAGTGAGAACTTCCAAGCATTATATAGTTTTCATCAACAAAGCTTCCTTTCTTCTTCTAAGCCTTTTATCTTTTGTTCTTAAAAGGTTGACTTAGCAACATCAAAAGGGCAAGTTGTCATGGGAGCATAGGAGAAAGCATAAGTCCATGACATTTTGCATTGCCACCAGTGAATTTGATTACTAGAGCTGAATATGTTTCCAGATAATCGAACTCACTATCTTGTTAAACAACCGTGTAATTGTCCTTCACCATCCATACCCAATTCTTATTATGGAAAGCAATCAACCAGGTCCTAAATGCAGCAGCAGCACTTTTAGTAAGTGGTCGCGTGAACACCCTGGCTGATGGAGTATCCCTAGCTCGTGAAACACAACAATCTGGCAAAGCCATCAAAAACACTTGATTTTGTGGATAGAGACTTCCAATGTAAGCAAAATCTGTGGCGCTCTCTCTCTCTCTGAGTTTATGGCTTTGATCTCTATCAGGCATCTCTCTGATTCCCTTTCAGGCTTAATCCATCATAGAAGGTGAAGGCAACAGCATCCAGCCCCTTCAAAGATATGATGGTGCTGGAAATTCATTTCAAAGAGGTTCTTGCCATCCTTGGAGATAATAAAGCTATGCCGATGTCATTCATGAGAGCTCTCTCTCCCCATCAAATCTTGTATTGTAGAAAGTTGTCGAGCATTGGTTTTAAAAATAAAATTTCGTAGCTCTCCATTATTGGGTCATATGATCAACTGTTTTTACTTATTGATAAAATTTAAGTTTAATGAGGAATAAAATGGAGGGAATTCAATTTACTTAATGATAAACTCAGGCAAGCAGATTCCACGTCAACAAGGATCCAAGCATACTCCCCTGGACCCCTCCCTCCTGCTGCCATATATTTTAGGAGATTGAGCCTTTCTTTCTTTGCCCAAAAAGGGCTCATTATTAATAGGTGATCAAAGGGTGGCCAGCAACTCGTTTGAAGATTTCTCTTTTAAGTTCTGTTTAAGAAGCTCACTGTAACACCCTTTCTCCGGTCCGACCAATTGGTGGATCCGAATCGGTTACGACGCTTAATTCTTTTATTTACTTGTTTTCTTTTTCAAAAGTGTCGCGATCCGAATATCCGGCTCAACCTGAATGACGGATCCAAACCGGAGCCCGGTGTACTCCGATTGTTTTCATTTATCTTATCAAAACATTTATTTATGTAATTTCATTTTAGAGTTTTCAATTACGCGGAAGCATTTCAAATGATAGGTTTAAAAACATTTACTCTTATACAATTCGTTTACAAAATGGCGTATCATGTCTTTATAAAATGATATACAAAACAATGGTTAAGAGTTTTAACTCTTTTGTTCACAAAATGTCACATATTCAAAAAGAAATGATATGCATATAACATGGTTTATACTTATACGTCATAATTTTCTCTATGACTTTGAGGTTCTTGATCTTGCCTTCTTTCCTATTTACTGGAAACCTACGCATATATAAAAACTATATGCTAAGCATTTTCATGCTTAATTGCTTTATACGCCTCTATTCCAATTTTACTTAATGAGCATTTATCATAAAATCATGTATTTTATATCAAACTATATTTTCATGCTTATTCATTTTCACATGCTTTAACTTACAAATCATTGATCATATCAAAATATACATTTTCACATGCAACAAATTTACTTAAATCAAATCATAAGATTAAAACATATACTCCCAATGATGTATTTAGTTTACAAATCCCATTTACACTCATCAAAGTTTGTTATTTCACTTTGTTTATACAATTCACATTCATGAAGGATTTTCATCGATGAATCTCGTCATTTTTATCATTCGGTAATGTGCTTACACATTTAACAATTTCGGTATCTCATTATGACGGATGCCGATTGGTGCACCCCGACATGTGATCACTTATAAATGCCATCAAGACGGATGCCGATGGGTACATCCCGCCAAGTGGGACATTTTTTCAATGTCATACACCATCATGACGGATGCCGACATGTATCTCCGCCGGGTATATCATAATTTCGCTTTCACGACATATTTAATGGCTAATCCGCTACGCTTCGTCATTCTGGTGATATCGATTCAATTCAAGATGTCAAAATTGACCACCTGCTGTAACTCAATTAATCACTCACATGAAACACTGGTCGACATTTCAAATATCTCATTTTCAAATCCATATGCACTGCATTATCATTTCAAAGTGCATCGCACTTATTCCATATAATCATTTCAAATTTATTTGGTATACTACCAAAACACTTGAAATAAGGATAGAGGGTCAGTGAACAAACCGAAGCTGTCGACTCTCATTTCCTTCCCTTCGATCTCGGTTCTTGGTTAGGTGATTCTCACCCGTCCCTAGTCAATAACAATTACGTCACTCTTAATGGATAAACAATTATTACACATTTTTAGTGAATGACGATTAATCTTTGTTAACGGTTTTGAATTAAGACACTGTCCGCCTAAAGATTAACTTCTGCCTAGGCGATTTATGTTTCCGTGACGCTTTTTCATTTAGTTTTATCCTTATTTGAACCCCCATTAATAATTTATTAGGGTCCTTAAACTATCAGTGAACGAATACGAGCTGTTCGGAAACAAAAATCCAAAATTTTATCACGTGAATTAAGTAGTTCACTCACTGGGCGATTTAGCTTTGCTACACCGTAGCTGCACTCCGAGGGGGCATTTCGTCCTGGCCACAAGGGCGTGGGTTCCCTACGCTGCGTTGTAGGAACCCGAAAAATGCCTGATTTCCATTATTTTACATTTCCAAAATCCTCAAAATCTCAAAACAAAACACGGGAATCACTCTCAATAACATCCAAATACCATCTTAAACCAACCATGAGCAAAACACATGGATGGATTAGGGTTTTTCTAACCCAAATATCAATTACAACTTTCTAGGGTTTAGGTCCTTACCTTAATTCTCTTTGCACTTGAAGCCCTAGCCTTTTTCCTTCTTCCTTCTTGCAAGATCTTGAATAAACATGAAAGGATTTTGCACCAAATCTCACTTCTTCCCAAAATCCTAGCTTCTCCTCTCACTCTCTTCTCAAATACTTATTACATAAGACAAATAGTTTCATTATAAGACCACAATTGGTCTTATTTACTATTTAAGTGTAAGGGCCGTGTTTGGCTTACACACAAATTCCATTTCTCATTTTTCTATTTTTGGTCTTCATCAATTTTCATTTATCATTTAATTCATTTTAGCATTTAAGCTTATCATTTGACCTTTAGGTCCTCATTTTACAAAATTTCAAATTCTACTATTTACTTGGGTTTATTTCGGTTCAATCAATTTTTCACGAAGATATAACATTTAATTATACGCCACATTTTCATTTCACTTTCACAATTTAACAATTTATCAATTTTCCTTAAAACTCTAAGTTTGACTCAAATTTATACCCAGAATATATAATAAAAATAATTATAAAAATTATAGGGTATTTTTGAGAAGTTACACTCATCCATAACAAGTATGTCAAACAAATGGGAAATGAAATTAAGCTGCAATATAACGATGACACCAGAACAGTAGAAAATTTACAGAAGAAGAAGAAGAAGAGCATTTCTTTAACAGCAGCAGCAGCATTACCATAGTTTGCACACCACCATACAAAGTGGTGGTCACAGAGCATACCACGGTACTAGAGAGGCCCCTCCCTACCTAATTCAGAGCTGGGCTGAAACCTCAGCAATAGCGCCAGCCTCTTTGAGAAGGGGCACAAGCTTCCCTTGCTGGTGCTTCTCCGTCACAGCTGCAAAATACCACCCACCCCCATAAAGAAAAAGGCAAAAGACCCAAATAAGTAAATAAAAAAAAAAGTTGATAGTACTACTGTTTCTGAATTGAGCTTTTGATCACAGAAAGAAAAACTAGGTTGGTAAGGTATTCAATGCAAAGGAAGGGCGGGACTTACAGTCATGATCCACCAATGTGTTTCCCAATAAACACGTGTTAGGTACAGTGCTCTGACCAGTCCATTCTCTTAGAGCTGATTGAATTTCAGCTCCCATCACCTTCAAGAACGGATTTGTGGATTCAAAGGATAACCCAAATACAGCATATCATTATAAATTGGAGAGAAATGGGCGAAAACCATATTACCTTGGTTGAATGCCCTAATTGTGTTGTAGGTTGCTTTTAGCTGTGAGAACAGCTGCTTCACTCTTTGGCAATAACCGCAGTAAGTCTTACTGCAAATAAAACCATTAAACATCAGAAAATCTTCCTGATTTTGAGGAGCGGGGGAATATCACCTGAAGACGACGACAGGGTTTGAAGAAACGATCTCCTTGGCCTTCGCGAGTGCCATTTCGGTTCCTTCCTTGCTCTTTCCCTTACCCAGAACGGAACCCATTTCTTGAATCCCTCTTTGCTTGATTATATATAGCAATCGGGTTTGACAGGAGTTGGAGGTGTGTTTTGCTTGCTTGGGTGGAGTCTGCAGAAGAGATAGGGCCGGCAGGTCTTCCCACAAGAGTAGGTGGGGAATCTTATGAGTTTTGGATTAAAATACTATTTTTTGAAAAAAAAAAAATTACTAAAAGTAGTTTTGATTTTAAACATTGCCCTGCGTAGGATAATGTCGTTCTCTGACCAATGTCTTATCACAAAATTATTTTAATATATAATATTTTAAAATTTATTAAGATAACATTAAAATATTTGAAAATAATATAAAATAAATGATAATATAATTTGTATTAGCAATATTTTTTACATTACAGTCACATCGCATCTGTGTTAATTCAAGATAATAAATTTTTTTCAATGGATAATTTTAAACAGTTTTATTCTATTAAAACAAAATTTGATATTAATTGCCAAAAAATATTTATTTTAAAATTATATTGTCATTTTATTTTATATTATTATTTTTAAATTGTTTTTATATTTATCTATTAATATTTTTAAAAGAATACATTTAATTTTATTAAAAATTATTAATTTAATAATTGTAATATATTTTTTAAATATTCTCGCTTAATAATATTTAAATAAGTTGATGTAAAATTAATAATAATAATTTTAAATAAAATATTTTAAATATTTTAGATATCAAACATTATCTTAAATAAATATTTATAATAACAAAAAAATAAATACATTTTTTAACAACTGATATCAAACAAACCCTGATTCGTAGTTTGTCGGAAAATTGCCTTGGATTTGTCAAGGCCAAATTCAGCGCTTATCA
Source organism: Tetrastigma voinierianum (assembly GCA_016808115.1). Lineage (NCBI taxonomy): Eukaryota > Viridiplantae > Streptophyta > Magnoliopsida > Vitales > Vitaceae > Tetrastigma > Tetrastigma voinierianum. Next base: position 69,194 of record JAEQBH010003330.1, on the reverse strand, counting down.
CACAAACTTAAATTTCACTTTCTGAAATGACATTATCGATATTAAAATTAATTACAAAATTAATAAAATTAAAATGACGGTAATTCTTTTTTAAAAGATTAATAAGATAAATATGATAAGCAATTTGAAAAAAATGATATAAAATAAATGACACATAATTTAAAATGAATAATTTTAATAATAATATCAAATATCAAAAATTTGTTTTAATCCGAGATAAACTCATTTAAAATTATTCGTTGAAAAAAATTAGTTGTTCGACAAAACAATTTTTAATATTTATTAATTATTAAAAATTATATTTTCATTCTTTATTAGCCGTCATTTCTCAAATCAGGCTTTCATTTTATCTTATTGTCAAAGTACTTAAAAAATTCATTCATTTGGATAATAAAATAATCCACATTCATGCAAAATCCATTGTTTTTCAACAAATAATTTTAAAATATAATTATTTTAAATTATATTTCTTTATTTTGTAATATTCTTTTAATCATGTTTTTCTTGAAAAAGTACAAAGTATTTCTTAAATATGAGGTTGTTCTTAATTTTTGAATTTTTTAATGAATCCACTTTTGGCGCATTCATTAATCAATAAAAATCAAATACAAATAATTAAAATTAATTATATCTCACTTGATTCACCCAACTATTTACTCACCTTTTAAATAAAATTTTTTGTGTTTGGGAAGTGTAAAACCCGAAAATTCTTAATATTTCAAATACAGAACACTCTGGGCCAAAACCCGAATTTTTCAGATCTCGACTTACTTAAAACAGAGATTTCACTATCGAATTTGCTCTCACAAAATCTAGCTACCTAAGCCGACCCTCACAAACAAATTCCGGTATACCGAAATTTCACGCTTTTCGATAAGACGTATAACAAAGTGACATATGACACTTGATTGAATGACTCATTTAGAGCCATGCACAAAAGCTTTATAGATAGTCAAAACAATGAGTGAAGTCTGGAAGCGCGACCTAAAGAGGCCACGATCATACTCTGTAGGAGGAAATCCAAGTTTTGATAAGACAAAATAAGAAAATGAGAAGGAGACATGTGGCAAGTGCGGAAGGTGGAAGAAATTTCCCACTCGAATCGGGTTGGGGACAATCTGGGGCGGAGAAAAGAAAAGAAAGAAAAAAGAAGAGAAAACAGCAAGAAGAGGAAGAAAAGATGAGTTGGGTTCCACCCTCTTGCGATTTGGCGAGATCGGGTCGTCGCTTTTGTCGGCTAAAGACGCAAAGTTCATCTATGACAGAGTCACGTGTAGGAGGCAAGAATCGGTTTTTTCCAAACTCCGAGAGGTAGAGGTTTTTCTCATACTTTGGTTATTTTTGGTCTAAGAGTCATTTACCTACGGGCGATTTTGGTGCCGTGAGTGGTTGGGGACGGTTCACCCCAAATTTGGACGAATGTCAGAATTTTTGGGATTGTTCAGAACACCCCAAACATACCCTGGCCAAGCTGGCACGCTTGCGATTTTGTAAGCTTCACTGAATGTTTCGTGAATTAAATGCGAAACATGGAAACGAGAGACCCGGAAAGTTACAAAACTTAAGGACAAAATTGTAATTTGTCCAAAAATGGGCCAAAAAGATATGAATTGATGAGATTGAGGCCAAAATGAAATAAATGAAAGTTTATTTATAAATGACCAAGAGATGGAGGGCTTAAAAGAAAATAGAGAAAGTTAACCCAAAAATGGGTTTTGGAAGGCCAAACATGGCCTTAACAAATTCAGGATTTAAGACCAAATTGGTCTTCAAAAAGAGGGAGAATCGGATGGGAGTAAGGAGAGAAGAAGAGGAAGATAAAGAGAAGAAGAAGAGGTTATGTTATGAGCCGCCAAAAGGTATGGAACTAACTCTTGGTTATGGATTCTATGAGATTATGTATGAATTGCCATGCTTGGTTGGTTAGTAGCTTGAACCCCAAACTTTGGTTTTGTTAGTACTTCATCTTAACTCATAATTGATGGCAAGCGTGGGTAAACCCCATATGGCAATAAGTGTTTCAAGAAATCCTCTTTGAGGATGAATCCATGGTTAATTGAGAGTACCTGAGTTGTGAATAAACCTCAACTAATCCTCATGTTTGGTTTGTGTATGGGTTATAACCCATATTAGAATGGTTTTTGAAGTAATTCATGAAAGGTTTGAAAGAAGATAAGAATTGGAAAGATGATTTGAGTATAAAAGAGGTTACAAGATGAATTTGAAACAGATTTGGAAGTGTATATGAAGTATAGATTTGGTCTCTGGGATGGATAAGTGCATAAAAAAGGAGAAAATACACATTTTATTGCATTGCGACTTGTACTGCACTTTGAAAGTGTACCGTACACTTTCAAGCTTCTCGGTCATTTGGCCAAAGGCACGCAGACACTTTTAAAAAACAGACACTACGCTATGTTCCCTAATTTTGACCAGCCGATTCACTATAACTCGCTTCATTTATTATCCTATTTGAGGATCTGGCGGGCCAATTAAAATGGGACTTCCAAGGAGAACCAAACATAAAGAAATAAGAATCATCAAATTCTGGCTCTAAGTGGTCCAAAAAGTTACTTAAAGTGGGACCATGTGCAAGCCACCTTAATCCGTTTGAATATAGAGTAAATCTCGAGTCGCTTCGGACGATCTCAGCCCGGTTCGAATTGGGTGATTCCAGTTGGAATAGAACCCTTAGCACCTTAGATTTAAAGGATTATAAAGGTCCAGTGTCAAATATCGAGACAAGGCACTGGAAAATAAATATTTCAAACTGTCCCTCTAAAACTCCAGAACCGACTAGTCGGGCATGAAAATGCCATAACTCGAGTTTGATGATCCAATTGAATAATTCCAATTTCTAAGTAAAATAGATCCATAGAGGGATCAGAACACATGAATGATGTAAATACAGGCATCATATCGCATAAGTATTTAAAATGCCATATAGATAGGCATGAAACCCGAATATGGATATTTAAAACCCGAAACGAATCGACACATGAACATGAACATGAAAAATAATATGTCGCGATCATGTATGCATTACAAAAGAGAAGTTCTAAAGACATAAGATCATATAGACTACCTAGGACAGAAAAATGAATGAGTGGACGCCCCGTTGGTGCTTCTAAGACTTCGCTGTGCTTCGGCACTTCGGCTGGTGCTCAAGACCCACAAGGTGGCGGGCCATCGCTTCACTGGTGCTATGGCACCCGCCGTTACGCCAAGACTTCGGGCGGCGTGGGCAACCACGTTTGATTGGTGCTCCTGGCACTCCTACCGGTAAGCCACAAGACTTCGCTGCGTGGAGCAGGCATCGCCCCGACGTGCTCCCACCCGCCGGTGCTACGACACTGCTCAGACGTACCTTCGGTACTTATTATAACAAGGCCCCACTCATTTTTTATGATTGGTCTAGGTAGTCAGCCGGACATATGATAAAACACTAAATAAAGAATAAGAGTAAAGATCCTGAATGCACTGACGGGCTCGATAAGACCTCGTACTCCCGTCTTCCGATGAAGCTCATAGCACTCCACTGCAATTCTCAGATCCGACATTCAGAGGCACCACGGCACCCCGTCCCTCGTATAAGTTCCCAGCACCTACTGCACCCCGCATCCGAATGTCCCATTTCCGATTAACTCCCCGCCTCCGATTAAGTTTTGTCGTACCTACTGCACTCCCGCCTTTGATTAAGTTCCTCGTAGCATCTACGGTACTCCCGCCTCGACATTTTATCGCACCTACCGCACTCCCGCCTTGATTAAGTTCCCAGAGTACCTACGGTACTCCCGCCTCCGATTAGTTTCTCATTGCATCTACTGCACTCCCCGTCTCTCGACAAGTCCTGTCCCCGATTTAGTTACAGCACCTACGTACTCCCGGTGTTTGATTAGCTGTGCCGCACCTATGGGCACTCTCGTGATCCCCGCCGGGTTCCGTAGTACCTACGGGCACTCAGACCAGATAAGCCTCGCAGGGGTACCCCACGGGCAATTCCGCATCGCAGATTAAGTATAAGTCCAAGAGTACTATGGGTACTCTCAGATCGCAGTACCTACGAGTACCCCGCATCCGTAAGATAAGTATAAGTCCCGAGTACCCACTGCACCTCTCAGATAATGAATCAGTCCCAGAGTATCTACGTACTTTGAACAAAGAAAAATGTTCAGAGTACCTACTGTACTCCGCATCCGAAATACGAGAATAAGCTCCGTATAAGATCTGAAGTACAAGGATATGTTCTACCACGGTACTCTATATCCGATTGCTCAGAGTACCTACTTCTGCAAGCCAGAATCGATAAGTTCAGAGGTACCTACGGTATCAGAATCGATTAAGTTCTCAGAGTTCCTACGTGTACTACCGTATAAGAATAAGTTCTCAATACCAGTATACATTCCATAATATCTCTGTGGTACCTACAAAAATCTCAACAAGTGTAAACTCCGTTAAAATAAGTCTAGTTCCAGAACTCCTACGGAAATCTAAGACGTATATAAGTACCTCCTCAGATAAGATAAGTTCTCAGAATTCTACTCGAGTTCCGAATAAACATAAGTCTGTTATAAGTATAAGTTCGACAAGGATAAGTTCTCTGTATTCTATAAAGTATAAGTTCCACAAGGATAGGATCTCGTAGAGTCTCCTCACGGAGTCCTAATAAACCTAAGTGTGATAAGCATAAGTTCTGCATAAGAATAAGATCTCAGAATTCCTACTGAGATCCGAATTAGCAAGCCTCGTTGGTGCTAAGCAAGACTTCAGGAGGTTCATTATGTGAATGCTCGAATATTCTCACCAAGCATCGTTATCTGTATTTATGTTTCAGATAAGAAATGCTTCCACCAAGCTGCAGTTTAGCACGGGTTTTTAACCCGGTAGGCACAGAGAAGACATCGCAAACATCCGCATACACTGGTCAACACACTTGTGTGGTTCACTACGAGGTCCGCGCTCCGATTCAGAATTGGAAAAGCACGCTTTTGTTTTTGTAAAAGGACCTCGATAAAAATATATGAGATTTGATTATGTTATGATGTGGGCCATACCCACGTGTACGTCATGGAAAAAAAAAAATCGTAAAGAGTCCCGCCCGAAGTCTCAAGGCCTGAACTTGCTCGATCCGCCAATCGGGTCGGACCGGGATTTGGGGCTTGACAGTTTTTGGGCAGTCCAGGACTTATTTTTTATTGTTATTGGTCCGTGTGTGATGTTTTTATGTGATGTTGCAAAAAAAAAAAAAAAAAAAGAATAACATGTTGGTTGTGTGAAATTCATGTTAATATATGCTTATATGATGTATTGACGTGAGATACTTGATGGATTGAATTTATATGTAGAAAATATAATTATCCATGATTCATTAATGTTGCATATAGCACTCATCATGCATGTAACATGAATTGGCACAAAATGGCATTCCGCATTTTATATGCACGGGATATCGCGTGAAACGGGTGTGAGTGCATGACATGGGTTTTGAATGAATTTGATATTGGAGGGTTGTCCAATAAATAAATTGTATCGGAGTAGGTCCACTAAAGTTTATTAGAGCATGTCCACTAAATATTATCGGAGGGTTGACCAACAAAATTTTATCGGAGTATGTCCACTAAATTATATCGGAGGGTTGTCCATCAAATTTTATTAGAGTATGTCAAATAAATTATATCGGAGATTGACCAATGAGTTTTCAAAAACTAAAATCTTTTGTTTTAAAAACAATTTTTTTCATACATGACAAATGCATGTGTGAGGGAGTCGGTGATGACTCGAGACATGGGGCATGGCATGTAGACATTCGAGTAGGAATGTGCATACTTGTACTTGAATGTGTGTGTGTTTGCTATTGCATGTGCACTTAGGTGGAGAGTAGCCCTTGTAGGAGAATTTATCTACTAGGCATTGCTCACCCCGCTTGAAAACATTTTCACCGAAGATACACCGGGGATGAAACACATCCAAGAGCTTAGGTTTTAAAAGGCCATAATTTGGTTTATTCAAGGGCTTTGTAAAATTCCTATTCATCCGGGGCCGTTAATTATGGGTAGAAAACCCAGTTTCTATTTATGTAAGAAGAAAAAAGTTGTAATTAAACTCATTTTGTATGATTAATACAGTTTGGCAAGGTTTTTCCAAGTTTCATGTTGCCTTTGTAATAAAAAGGTTATTATTGTATGTCGAAGCTTATGCTTAAGTTAAGAAAAAAATGTCGAGGTGCGTAAGGCCCAAAGAGGCCACGCCGCTTCTGCGCATTTGTGTCGCGATAGAGGTTTTCTTTGTCGTGATAGAGCTTTTCGCCTGCGGTCGCGACATGGTTCCTGTGCCGCAGCGTTGCTACAGCCCGACAGGGTTTTCGGTCACGGCATAGTTGTTTCTCGCTCGCTCGACAGTCATTCCCGTGGTCGCGACAGTTGTTTTATTCCCTTCATAGACAATGTCGCTGACAGAGGGTCCCTTTGTCACAAATTCGGTACGGGCGCAGGCAAGAGGTCAGGGTTACGACAGGAGCTTGGTTGAGGCCAGGGAAATTTTAGGTCGCAACATAAAACATTAGCGTCAAGCAAATAGGATTTTCACGGCGGCTGCGGTCGCTGAATGCAGTATTTTATGTCGCGACAGAAGTCATTAAGACCGCGGGTCTCTTGTCGCCGCATATAATACTTTGAGGTCGCGGATGTAGTCGGGCTGTGCTAAGAGTTTTTTTGCTGCGACATAATGTTTTGCGTCCCGATAGAGCGTGGAAAATCGAGAGGTATCAGGTCGCAATGGAAACAATTTTATGTTTGCGGATATAATGGGTCGCTTGGACAATTTTCATCGTGGACAGAAAGGTCATTAAGGCAAGGAGAAACTATGTCACGACAGAGCAATTCTATGTCACGGCGTATTACTAAGATAGGGAGAATTTCGCTCGTGAGAGGATTTTTAGATCGGCTAAAGCCGGGCCACGACAGAAGTTCGTCGCCATGACAGAGCCGAAGGCGGTGGGAAGGCTATGCTCGTGACGCATTAAACCAGACCAAGCTGCACGACAGACGCTTATGTCACCCACGACAGAGTCGCATGCACGCATAGGCATGCGCCGCGGCGATCGGATGCGCCAAGACGATAGAGTTGCTGCGCCACAAGAACAGGGAATTATGTTTATAGAGAATTCTTCGTCGCGATGCATATAAATAGCGATGGGAGGTTCCTATGTCATGACCTGATATTTTAGGTCGCGATTGTGGTTAGGTCTTGACGTGGAGGTTGTGTCGCGACAAGGCACAACTAGGTCGCGACAGAGTTAGAATGACAGGGCTTGGGCACACTGTAACGCCCCAAAAATACCCTAAAATTTTTATAATAATTTTATTATACATTCGGGAGTATGAATTGAGGCCAAACTTGGGTTTTTAGGAAAGCGATAAATTGTGAAATGTGAAATGAATATGTGAGCATATGATTAAATGTTATATGCTAAAATGAGAAATTGATCGAACCCGGAAATAAACCCAAGTGTAAAAAAGGGCAAATTTGGAATTTTGTAAAATGAGGACCTAAGGGTCATTTGAGAAAATGTTTGTGTTTAAGTTCAAATAGAAGTGATATATGTGCTATAAAGTAAATTGAGGCAACTTAAATCCAAAAAGGATAAGTGACTTAGACCATTTTTGGTCTTACAAATCTCCCACTTGTGCAAAAATGTTTTTGAGAGAGTGGAGAGGACAAAAAGCTAGGGTTTTGGAAATAGTTGGAGATTGGTGTGAATCTCTCCATATTTGTGCAAGATTGTTGAACAAGAAGGCTAGGGCTTCAAGTGCAAAGAGATTCAAGGTATGAACCTAAACCCTAGAAAGTTATATTTGATGTTTGGGTTAGAAAAACTCTAATCCATCCATGGGTTTTGCTTGTGGTTGGTTTAGGATGATATTGAGAGTGATTCCCACGTTTTGTTTTGGGATTTTGAGGATTTTTGGAGGAAATCGCAAAAAGGAAGCGTAAAATACGGGCATTATGGCTCCTACGGTAAACAGGCGTCAGACTACGCATAGGCGTGGGATACCCTCGCCGTGACGAGGGCCAAGGTGCCAAGAATGGCACCCCTCGGGTACTCAGGGCCTAGTAAAGCTCTGGCCAGGAATGTAGCCCCTCTTTGATTCCTGACGAGAAATTTTTGGATTTTTGTTTTTGAACACCTCGTATTCCTACACCAATAGTTTAAGGACCCTAATAAATGATTAATGAGGGTTCAAATAAGGATAAAACTAAATGAAAAACATACCATACCTCGCCGCCTCGGCGATATTTGTTAAGTGTGAGTAGTGCTAGTTTACTCAATGTGATGTGTGTGATTTGCCAGGGGCTGGTGAGGATCACCTAACCAGGGACCGAGATTGATGGCAAGCCAAAAAGAAGATAGATTGGTTTGTTTTATCTGCTCCTATTCTCGTTTCAAGATTTGAAATGTTTGTTCTATCTTCTATTATTCTTGTTTCAAGATTTGAAATGTTTGTTCTAAATGTATAAGAAAAACATATTGATTTGTTTTAATTGATTTGAGGCAATTGATTGTGAAATGTTTGCATATGAAAATTGCATGAGTATTGAAAATTAACTATTTATACAAATGTACATATTATCACGTATTTTGCTATAAGGATTTGAATGCCAGCAATAGAATGTGCTTAGTTTAATTCGCATTAGAGTTAGTATACCAATAAGAGATTAATAAGCGATCACGTGAACAAATGTATTGATATGTCACTCCGATCAGCAACCCAGCGGGACCAAACTGTGTTATAAAACAAATGGTTTTATATCGGCCTGCAGCCCAACAGAACCGTGTTGGTGATTCTGATATCCTGTATACCGAAAACATAGGTTAAATTCATTAAGGGCATAACTGAATTGTTTTGAGATTGTTGACATATTGGTATTGAAAAACATGATTGCAAATTGAAATGAAAAGAGCATTGTGAAATGCATGATTTGGTTATAAATGATTTATAGCATATGAAAGTGTATATTTGGAATGATTAATGAACCATAAATGATTGAATATGAAATAAGTATATGTTAATGTTGACACATTGATCATCAAAAAGATTTGAAAGTTTTGTTTAGTAAAATTACATTATTTGACTTAAGCTGACGAAGAATGGAGTGTATAGAACCACTTAAGCAGCAAGAAAAATGCTTGAGGTGTAGTGTTATCTATCGCGAGATACCGATTGATTAGAGCGAAAGACAAGATCAAGGGCGTCAGTCATAGATGATAAAGATTTGCGGGTAATAACAGACATATGCGTCACTCCATTTTTTTTGACATGAATATTTTGTAAAAACAATTTGAATTCTGAACATCTATTTTGTAAATCATTTTGAAAAGGCTTGATATGCCTTTATTGTAACTGTACTTTTGTATAAATATAATGTTAATGGGCCTACCCCCTTTAAAAAGGCTTCCGCAAATTTGATAGGGCTTTTATGCCAATTGAAATGTAACGCTTCCGCGTGTTTTTGATAAATGATTTTGATAAAGTGATTTAGTGGTATCAGAGCATCCCGGATCCGGTTCGGATCCACCAATCGGGTTGGACCGAAAAGGGGTGCTACACGTGCGGCGACAGCTCCCTAGGCGCTCACACGATAAGGTATGTGCGCTAGGCGGCACGGCGCTGCGGGAAGCGCGCCGGTCGGGCGCGCCTACGACGGGGCGTGCGTGAGACGAAATTTAGTATATGAGACTTGTCCAGTAGTAAAAAAAAAAAAAAGGCCCTCGGGATTTATGACGTCACAAGAAGATTTGTGCAATAATAATAAAATTAAAGTGACAATAATTCTTTTAAAAAGATTAATAAGATAAATATGAAAAATAATTTAAAAATAATAATATAAATAAGAAAAATATAATTTAAAATAATTATATTTAAATTATTCGAATTGAAAAACAATGGAATGTTGCATAAAGCTTAATTATTTTAATATCAAATAAGAAATTAAAAAAAAAAGATTAATAAGATAAATATGAAGAAAAATTTAAAAAGAATAATATAAAATAAAATATGACAATATAATTTACAATAAATAATTTTTTAATAATTAATATCAAATATAAAAAAAAAGTATTTTGTTTGGATTTTTAAAAGATTTTAAAATATTTTGTATAGATTATAAATATAGCCTTCAATATTTACGACTTTTCTATTCCCACCAAAATTTTAAATCTTAAAAAATACGTTAATGGGAAGAAAAAAAAAAGAAAATTGCTTTTTAGAAAAAAAAAAAGCCAAAAAAAAATAAAATAAAATATGCCTTTGGCATTGAAAAAAATCTTAGTTAAAACAATTTTTGATATTTGGTATTAATTATTAAAAAGTGGCTTACAAAAATATATTGCCATTTATTACATATTATTCTTTAATTTTCTTCATATTTATCTTATTAATATTTTTAAAAATATTATCTTATTTGATATTAAAATGAATGAAACGATAAAAAATCCATTGTTTTCCAATAGATAATTTAAAATATAATTGTATTTTAAATTATGTTTTCCTTTATTTTTATATTATTCTTTTTAAGTTGTTTTCATATTTATCTTATTAACATTTTTTAAAAATTAATGTCACTTTAATTTTATTATTATAATAATAAATCTTCTTAAAATATCGTTGTTGAAGACAACGACATTATCCTATCTGAAGCCACGAAGCGTCTTTAGATAGAGGCGATAATTTGAAATCAACTATTTTTGTAATTTTTTTATTTCAAAAAATAGTATTTTAATCCAAAACTCGAATCTTCTAATGGTCTCCAGACCACCCTATGTCGTAGGGCCCTGAGCACGCCCTTGGGTCGACTAATCTATATATATGTAATATGATTGTGATGACTTATGACCACCCCCACCCCACGCCCCCTCCATTCTACAAGACCCTGACTTCCCATTTAAAAATATGGGAATGATGTAGGGTTTTTCCTACATGTACGATTTATTTAAAAATAATATCTACGATGTGACACCGCAAATCCGGGAGTCATTTTTTTTTTGGCTACTAGACAAGTCTGTCGCGACAGAACTCCTTTATCGCGTGCACGTCAGGTATACATGTGAGCCCCGACGCTTGCGTGTGCCCGCCCTAGAGCGCATTGTTGATGCTTCTGGCGATGCAGCACCCGGCTACGTCATGGGCGATGAGGCGTCCCTTGTTGTGTGCGGCGGGGCGCCTCTATGTCAGCGCATCGTGCACGGTCGTGTCTTGTTGTTGCTGCGGCCTTCGCACACCCAACTCTGTTGTGGGCGACAGAACTTTCTTTCGTGGCTAGCCCTATCCAAGTCTGTCGCAACATATTATTCTTTGTTGTGACCGAGTACCTCCTGTCGCACGCACAGCTGCGCAGTGCTCGCCGGGGCTTTGTTACGTCTCGCACGCGACGCGAGATATTTGGCTTTATTCTCACATCGTGGACGGGTTGCATTTGCGACTAAAATCCGCTTTGTCCCGATAGAAATTTTCCCTACCATGGGCAACTTTGTGGCTACATAGAACTGTTCTGTTGCGACATATTTCCTCCTTGCCTTGGCCAACTCTGTCGCGACATAGGAATGTTCTGTTGCGACCCAAAAATATTCTATCGCTATAGAAAATTCCCCCAGCCTGACCAACTATGTCGTGACATAGAATTTCTCTGTCGCGACACAACCCCATCAGATCCTATCGCGACACAACCAATTTCCTGTAGCAACCCGAAATTCCTTGGCCTCAGCTAAGCTCCTATCGCACCCCGACCTCTTGCATTGGATGTCTCGACTGCAACAAGGGACCCTCTGTCGCGACATTGTCACGATAGAGAATAAAACACTATCGCGACACAGGGAGGGCCCTTGTCGCGATAGAAAACCAGCAAGAAACAACTCTGTCACGAAATGGAAAACCTCTGTCACGACCTAGCCACCCTTGTAGCCTAGGATCCATGTCGCGACAAAGAGGACCATGTTGCGACAGAGAAATCTCTGTTACGACCCAAACCCAAAAATGGGCAATAGCTTGTCTAGGCCATTTCTGCACCTCCAACCTTTTTTTTTTCTTTCTTTCTAAACACCCTAAAATTAATACACAATAGCCTTTTTATTTCAAAGGCAACATGAAACTTGGAAAATCTTGCCAAACTGTATTAATCATACAAAATGAGTTTAATTACAACTTTGTTCTTCTTACATATACAAAAACTGAGTCTTCTGCCCAAAATTAAACAAAAACTAGATGAATATCTAGAATTTTACAAAATACATGAATAAGCCAAAATTTGGCCTTTTTCACGACTAATCTCTTGGATGTGTTCCATCCCCTGGTGTACCTCAAGTACATGAAAATATTTTTCCCACGATGGGATGAGAAATGCCTAGTAGATGAATTCTCCTACAAGGGCTACTCCCCACCTAAGTGCACATGCAATGTCAAACACACACAAATTCAAAAGTACGTATGCATTCGCACTCGAATAATACGTGCACTGTACGTGTCTCGAGTCTTTCACTTTCTTTCCTGCACATGCATTTTTTCCATGTATAATCGTTCAAAACAAAAAGATTTTGTTTGAAAACTCATTGGTCAATCTCTTATATAATCTATTGGACATACTCCGATATAATTTGATGGACAACCCTCCGATATAATTTGGTGGACGTACTCCGACAAAATTTTTCTGGCCAACCCTCTGATAATATTTCGTGGACATACTCCAACAAACTATTAGTGGACATACTGAAATATAATTTGTTTGTTGGAACCTTCCCTCCGATATCAAATTTATTTAAAACCCATGTCATGCACTCACACGATTTCACGCGATGTCTAGTGCATATGAAATCGCAGAATGTCATTTCATGCCAATTCATGTTACATAGATTATGAGTACTAAATACAACATAATAAATCATGAATAATTAAAATTTTTACATATAATTTACATCCACCATAAATTCCATGTGAATACATCCATAAGCATACATTAACATGATTTTCACACAACCAACATGTTATTCAATTTTTAGCAATAACAAAAAAAAAAAAAAAAAAAAACAAAGACACTGCCAGGACGCCCCAAATCGCCTGTGTCACCATTAATACAAATGGCCCTGGGGATCGCCTCGAAATGTCCAATGGATTTAGTGTTCGTCCCAAAATTGGGACCGAATGGGGCGACAACCATTCACTGGCTCCAAAACACTCACGCCTTATTTAAATGGCTTCTTAGACTGTGTGCAACTAAGCGTAGAGATACAAACCCCACCTTTCTGAGTTTGGCGAAACCTCGATTATCGTGACCCACGCGAAACTCTCGGTCGCAGTAGATGAACTTTGCCTCTGTCTCGACGAAACCGACGATCCGACTTCAGAACTTCTGTAGATAAAGGTGTAACTTCTCACTCATCTTCTCTTATTTTTTTTTTTTAATTTTTTTCTTTCTCTCATTTTTCCTCTCCCCACCGAATTTGATCCAACATAACTCAAGTGGGAAATCTTCTCCTTACCACGCCTCTTCCTATCATTTCCTCATTTCCTACACCTTATCCCCTTATCCAAAGATCTAGATTTCCTTCCTCTAAAGAGGACACATACGCCTCCATGAGCCCCTGGGGACTCCTCCCCTTTGTTTGACCCATTCTCCCTTGACACATGGTTTAAATGAGCCATTCAACCAAGCTGTCACGGCCACTTCAAGTACACCCGGTAAGGTCTCGAAAAACGTGAAATTCCAACCATCTCAGAATCCGACGAAATTTGACTACGTAGCACAAGATCTCAAGTAGACGACCTAACGGAAGTCCACTGGCCATCCAAGATCTAAGAAAATTCCATGTTTTGAACCAAAATTACCTTTTACCCTTTCTTATAAAAATTGAATTTTACCTGGGTTTTACATTTTTTCCCCCTTAAAAAAAATTTCGTCTTGAAATTTCACACACATACACATAAAATCACATGCATATGCAACCGTACACAATCACATGCATACAAACTAGTCATTTAATCACCAAACGACTCAACCACGTACCTTCATCCTTAAATAAGAAAGGATAGGTCGCCTGCATCATGTCCTCGTGTTCCCATGTTGCCTCCTCCACTCCTTGGTGTTTCCACAACACCTTCACTAGCCTCAACGCTCAGGCCGCAAAACCCGATCCCAAATTTATCCATGATAGACATCGATCCCTCCTCGAAGGTCCCATCTGTATCAACATCAATCCCTCCCCAATTCACTACATGAGCTGGATTTGAAGTATACTTTCGGAGCAGGGAGACGTGGAACACCTCATGAACACTTGATAAACTCGGCGGTAACGCCAACCGATATGCAATTGTGCCCACCCTCTCGAGTATCTCGAAGGGCCCGATATACCTGGGCGATAGCTTCCCTTGCTTGCTGAACCTGACCACTCATCTCTTAGGCATCACCTTCAAGAAGACGTGATCACCCACCTCAAACTCTGTGAGGCTCACACTCGTCTCGGTAGCGTAGCCCCTTCCTCGCCGCTTGAGCCGGCAGTGACGCCTTCCGTATCAAACCCACCTTTTGATACGGTACTCTAATCAAATCCGTATTGCAGTGATAGACCTCTCTCCCACCTTGTCCAACAACCTGAGATCGACATGACCTTCCATAAAGTTTTCCTCGCTGTAGGTGCCATCTGTATACTTGCCTGATAATTGTTGTTGTAGGCGAATTCCACTAAAGGTAAGTGCTCCTCCCAACTACCCTTAAGATCCAGGACACATGTTTGTAGCATGTCCTCTAAAACCTATATGTTACTCTCCGACTGACCATCTGTCTGTGGATGAAAAGCGGTGCTCATCATCAACTATGTCCCCATGGCCTTCTGGAAACTCTTCCAAAAGTGTGCCGTAAACTTGGGATCTATGTTTGATACTAAGAACACTGGTACTCGATGTAGTCGGAAAATCTCTCAAATATACAACCGATAGAATTCCTCTAGTGTGAAGATCATCCGCACTGCTAGAAAATATGCCAACTTAGTGAGCTGGTCCAATTATTACCCGCCACCGCATCATGCCTCAGAGGTCTCGGCAAGCGAAGTCACAAAATCAATCGTGATATGCTCCTACTTCCACTCTGCCACCTCTAATGGCTAGAGTAGCCTCGTGGCCTCTGGTGCTCAGCCTTTACCTATTTGCATGTGAGACATCGTCGTACAAATTCCCCAACGTGTCTCATTATCCCGCTCCAGTAATATTGGCGATGAAGGTCATGGTACATCTTCGTGCTGCCTGGATGCACAACAAATCGAGAACAATGGAACTCCCTGAGGATCTCCTCTCTCAGACCTACCAACTAGGGAACTGGGCAACGGGTCCCCCTATAATCGAAGACTACCATCCAGGTGAACGGTCCAAATTCCCTTCACACCAGTGACTGAGACTCCATTCTGGCCCTAATGGACACTATCTCCGCTGTCCGCCCTCGGGACTTAATCACTCGTCGCAGGAAGGCGCAGCCACTAAACTCCCTAACACCCCCGAGTTTGATCACCGGTCATCTATAGGCCCAAACTATCCCCACAATCTCGAGCATCTGCCACTCCTGAAGCCATACCAATTAGTACTCCCGGTGACTTCCTGATCGAAAGATCAGCTTTCACCACTTTTGCCTTGCCACGATGGTAATGCAAAGTGAAGTCATAATCCTTTAAAAACTCCATTCATATGTGTTGCCTCATGTTGAGGTCCCATGGTGTGAAAATATACTTCAGACTCTTGTGGTCTGAAAATACTTCAAACTGCTCACTATATAAATAGTGGCGCCATATTTTTAAGGCAAAGACAATGGCCACCAACTCCATGTCATGTGTGGGGTAATTCCGCTCATGATTCTTTAACCTGCTGAAACCATGTTACTACCCTCCCACAGACTGCATCAAGACACATCCCATCCGTCTCTTAGGAGGTATCACACAAGACACCTGTGGTACCTATGTCCCCATTTCGACCATCTCATCAGAGTCAAGTGCTTTTTTCACCCCGAATGCTTCTCGCCACGTGTCATTCCACTCAAACTCATCTCCTCCGGTCAATCTTGTCATAGGTGCCTAGCTAGAGAAATCCCACGAACCTCCCGTAGTTCCTTACCGCCCCAAGAAACTCGCGCATCTTGAAACTAACTTCGCCTCTCCCAACTCATAATGTACCTCAATCTCTCAAAGAC
The DNA here is from genome assembly GCA_016808115.1 of Tetrastigma voinierianum. Classification (NCBI taxonomy): domain Eukaryota; kingdom Viridiplantae; phylum Streptophyta; class Magnoliopsida; order Vitales; family Vitaceae; genus Tetrastigma; species Tetrastigma voinierianum. Next base: position 52,976 of record JAEQBH010003330.1, on the reverse strand, counting down.
CACCTGACACACCGAAGTTCTCGACATGACGTGTCCCAAGAATTTCACCTTAATAAGCCAAAATTCACATTTGCTGAACTTGGCATATAACTGATGGTCTCTCAAAATCTATAGAACCACCCTCAAATGATCCTCATGCTCCTCCTTAGACTTGGAGTATATCAAGGTGTTATCAACAAATACCACAACAACCTATCCAAACAAAGGCCGAATACCCACGATGAGATCTATGAATGCCGCCGCGATTAGTCAATCTCGGAAGGCATCGTGAACTCGAAATGCACATACCGCCGGGCCCCAACGCGGTCTTAGGATGACCGCCTCCCTAACTCGCAACCGGTGATAATCGCAAAGGTCTATCTCGCGTACTCGCCGCTCTCTTCACCGACAAATAAAATCATCAATCCCCGTGAGTGGATACCGATTCTGATCATAACCTTGTTCAACCCGTCGTAGCCAACGACGCTGGGCGCGGTCTTGTCGCTCTTTCTTTGCAAAATGTAACCGAGCGCCCATGGTGAAGTGCTCTGCCTATGAAACCTCATTCAACAATTTCAGATCTAGACCTCGAGTTCTCGTTAACTCAACCAGTGCCATCATATGAGGAGTCATAGAAATGGGCGACGTACCAGGGTGTAACTCAATATAGAATTCTACATCCCTCTACGGAGGTAATCTCGGTAGCTCATTTGGAAAAACATCTTCATACTCACAAACTACCCGAGGCAAATCCAAGTCCTGTCTCACCTCGTCTTCTAGGGCAAGGTTTTATGGCCGACCATCAACTACTACAGGCATCCGGAGTCGTATGATGGTCTGGGCTAAAGCCTTGTGCTTGTCCCTTAAAAGGTAAATAAATACAATCTTGTGGAAGTGTAACTCTCCTATCGCTCATAATCAATGACGACTTGTGTCAACCAAATCTTATACTGCTGATGACATCACTCGACATGTCCATGACCCTTAGGTCCACAGTGAGTAGAATCCCAGAGATCTCTAACTCGCAACCCCGACATATCAGATCCACACTCACGCTAGTTCTTAGGGGAGAGCTTACATACAATGACTTTTCCAAGGTCTCAACCTCTAAGCCCAATTCTCTCACACATGATGCAGCAATAAATGAATATGATGCACCAGAATCAAACAATATCCTTGCCCATAGGCGAGATAGCAGAAACATACCCTATATAACTGACTAATCCGTTGGCTCAGTGATGAGTCTTAAACTCATCTATTTTTAATCCATTTTTCTGGCTTGTTTTTAGTATTTTCAGAGTTGTTTTAATGCCAAATTATGGAATAATTACAAACTTTGTGTTTTGTAGGAGTTAATGCAAAAGGAGAGATTTTAACAAGAAAGAAGTAGAAACAACAATTGCAAATAGCCTCTGTCGCGCGCATTCTTTCCGCTGGTCGCGACAAACGTCTAAGCAAATGGCTAGAGAACTGTGTCGTAACAATATTTTTTGAGTTGCAACACAAGATCTATAAATTAGCAGATGAGCTATGTCGCAACAAAAGACAACATTTCGCGACAAAAAATGAGAAGAACCGCCAATATTAAAGATCGGGCGAGGTTTCGCGACATAATGAAAGATCAGAGGCGCACCTATGTCGGTTATTGAATCTACTCTATCGTGACACTAACTCTTGCAACATGGAGGAGCTGGTTGAGACAGAAGAAAGCACTAAAAGAATAAGTTTAGTTGCGACAAGAGAATTTATGTCGCGACAAATGACGCTTGTTGAACTAGCTTGGTCGCAACAAAGGAACTCAACGTTGTAACATACTTCAAGTTGAGGAGATAAAGCTATGTCGTGACATGGATCTTAATGTCGCAACACAGAAATAAGCTGAAAAGAGAGAAATGAGATCGCGACAGACTTTTATATGTCACGACAAAGGTTTCAACACAATGCAAAGAATTTTTGTCACGACATAACAAATTGAGTCGATTGCACGAGTAAGCCGAACACGTGAAGAGTTCGGCTCGACATAAAGACTGGGTCGCGACAAAAAATATTGATAACACCAAGAATTCATATTGCAACATCATAGCAAAGTTGCAACAAGAAGTCAAGCTTAATGGCAACAACCCTCCTGTCAGCGACGCACTTTCCGGGTCGCTGATGTAAATACGTATAATTCAAGACGTTGCTGCAACATAACTTGAATGTGAGATGGTCACTTCACATGAAAACTCTGATCGCGATACCAACTTTCGCAGGTCGCGACCGAAACTCGTGTCGCGGACATTTATTATCGGCGTCGCTGGCGATAACCGCTTCGAGGAATGCACAAAATAGCTCTTTCGCCGACAGCGGAAAATATGTTACACAGTTATCGTGTCGAAGAAAGAAGACTGTCGCAACAAAAATATGCTATCTCAACTGAAGCAAGAAGGAGAACAAGATCTTCAAGTCGCGACAGACGACTGCATACCTGCAATAACGACTTGCAACAAAGACACAAAACTCTGTCGCGACTCAATTTTTAGGTCGCGATAGAGAAGGCAAATCTGGGCGAGTATTTTTATGCGGATTCACATAGCTCACTTTAGGCTCCAAAATTTGTGGCTTTTAAATAGAAACGACTGCGGAAAGGGGGCGGCAAATACAAGATTGACTAACTAGAGTACCTGTGGACCCCGAGACTTTTGTATTATATTTTTCTTTATTTTTCTTATTTCTTTCTTCGTAGATTAGACTTAGCGTAGGGTTTTTGATTATTTTACTAGATCTGAAACAGTAAATTGTTCATAAGTTTTGAAGTTGAATTTAAATCCTGAAATTCATTTACGATTATTGTTTGAATTCAATGAACTCAAGACAAAAGCTGGAACTAATTTCTACAATTGATTGCATGTATAGTGAAATTTTCCTGATCGTAAGATTTCGTTGTATAACGTAATCCGCTTTCGAGAACACAACTTCGCCGAAAGATTTGATGTTAGTTATGGCATTTTTTGCACATTAAGAAGAAAATTTCCGAGTCGATGGTTTTCAATTTATTTGATGGTGATGTTATGAAATTAATTGTTCCCAATTTTAATAGCTTATACCCATGAAAGGACTATTGTCTGGCTTTGATTTCCGTGAGGCCCCTCTCGAGTGACATAAAGATGGAAATTCTCAGAGCTGTAATTTCACTACTGGGGGGTATGCTAAACTAATATTGAAGAACTACACGAGCTCGAAGGTTACTTAGATAAATCCTCAATTTACTCATGGTTTGAGAATGGGTTGGAGGATATATCAATTTAATCAATTAGAGATTTCTCCTTGGTCCGGAAGAAACAGGATCTTGATCCCGTGTGCCAAGACATGAGATCTAATCAGGGCGAAAGAGAAAACTCTTTTCGTATCTTGGCGACGACATCATTTATTTCAGAGAAATCTAGCAACTCCATCGCCTTGAAAAGCAAGAAATCTGCAGTCATAAGAAATGAGTATGAAGTATTGGAAAAGAAAAATACTCAAATCTTACAGAGAAATTTAATTGATAAGTGATTAGGGAATCATGTTTTAAAATGAACATGAATCTCTACTCAAGAAAAGTATGGTTAGAGGAGGAATCCAACTTATACTATCTTCGGGCTTCGACAAATTCGATTTCAACTCGTGGAGAAAATAAGAATTAGATTATGATGCGTGAATTGATAAATTTCAGCGTGCTGAAATTGCAAAGTCTGTTTCAGTAATAATCTGGTTCAGTATAGTTTATATTTAGAATTTACATTTTTCCCTTTATTTTAAATGTAGATTCCAGTTATTAAAATTCTTATTAGGTTACTAAATTTTTTCTAAACTGGACGTTCAAATAGTGTAGAACTTGAGTAGTTGGGGTGGTTGAATTTTAAATTTTTTTCATTCTCTGTGGGAATGATATCCGGACTTATAAGTCCACTTTATTACTCAGACGACTACACTTGCGCTTTTAAGACCAAATTAAATTTTTAATCGAGTTTAGTGACAAAATTATTCTTCTTATGAGCATACAATATATTTGGTTTTAATTAAGCTACACACACGGACTAATTTATACTTAGTAATGGTTTTTATAAATTTGAATATGCACAAAATATGGTCTTAACAAGTTTTTGGCGCCAAGCGAGGATAAGGAAATAGTCCTTTGGTAGTAGTGTTATAAATTTGTATATATCATTTGGTCTTTAATAAGTTTTTTCGCTACTTTGTTTATGAGTTGAAAGAATTTAAAATCAATATTCTCGACAAAATGTAGAATGCTAATTGGGACATTTTTCTTTTTTTTACAGTAAATTTGAAAATCAAAAAAAAAAAAAGTTTTAACAAATAGCACAATAAGCTACCGATCTTTTAAGCTATAATGAATATACAAATTTTGTTATCAATCACTTATTTGATTCGCGGTGTTTCCACTTTCAGGAAAATATTAAATGCATAGAAAATCGGCGTAACTCGGCCGCCTATATACAGAATTGAAAGAATCTCGAAAATATGAGGAAAGCTACCTCAGATCGAGATAAGTATGGATAATCAAATAGAAAGATTGCAACCATCTTTAAGAAGGTAAAGACCACAGAGGCCTAACACTTAAATGGAGGAATTCTTTGGGAGGGGCTCATCATTCAAGAAGAGTACTCTGTAGTGAGACAACCTCCCATTGAAGCAAACAACTTTGAGGTGAAGCCAGCTTTGATTACAATGGTACAACAACACCAGTTCACAGGCCACCCTTCTGAAGATCTAAATGAGCACCTGGGGAGGTTTATGAGGATGGAAAACACTGTGAAACTGAATGGAGTAAGACCAGATATAATCAAGCTTCAACTCTTCCCATTCTCATTGAGAGATGTGGCAGCCACATGTCATTGCCAGTGGGATTAGTGAATACTTGGGAAGAACTGGTGGAGGCATTCATGAGCAAAATTTTCCCTCCAGCTCTCACTATCGAGAGAAGAGGAGAAATCATTGTGTTCAAGCAAGAGGAGGATGAGAGTCTCTACACTGCATGGGAGAGGTTCAAGAGATTGCTAAAGAGGCGCCCTATGGATAGATCTCGACAAACTTTCAGATGGACATTTTCTACCATGCCATAAATTATACCTCCAAGGGTATAATTGATGCATCATGCTGTGGAGGTTTTAAAAGAAGAAGTGCAGAGGAGGCATGACAAGTTATTGAAGACCTTGCCAACATAACTACACAAGACTCCATCCGACCTCGGGAGTGCCAGGAGGATGAGGAAATGGTCTCGATTGATTGGATAGAAATACAACCATAGAAGCCAAGCTTGATGTAGTTATGAACAAGTTGAGTAGCAATGAGAGGAGGATGCAATAATCATACGAAGTTATAGTGAGAGAAGGAAAGAGAAATAGTGCTGAGGGGTATGAGGAAGAAGAGCCCTACCAGGTTAAGGAGGCACAACACCTCCATGCAAACAAGAGTTATACTTTTAAGCCCAACCCTAACCTACCTACACACTACACTCCAGCACTGAGGAACCACGAAAGCTTTTCATATGGTGGGGGAGCACAACAATGCCCTAGACATGGACAGAGCCACCATCAGACTTATACTCAGCCTAGGTTTCAACAACAACAACAACATTAGTAGCAGCAAAATAGGGACAACAGAGGAGAGTATCAAGGGCAGAAAAGAACTTAAACCTTTGAAGATCAGGTGCTGCAATTCATGACAAAATACAAAAGGATCCTGAATGTGCATGAGAAAAAATTTGTTGAACTTGAGAATTTCCAAGCAAACACAACCGTGTTTCAAACAAATATTAATGCTACATTGAGAAACTTGGAGACTCAAGTAGGGCAGCTGGCCCTATCCTTGCAAAGCCAATCCAGAAATACATATCCCAATAGTATTGAGATCAATCCTAAAGATCTCACACCTACTACAATGAGAGGCAATGATGAATTGCAAGGAAACAAGAAAATGTTGGACAAAGCATGCATGGAGACTGAACCATTGAAGAAAAGCTCAGACTAGAGGAGCAAGCAAAAGGATGCTGAAAAGAAGACAAATTACAGCAAATGTCTAGCTAGGGACACTAAATTGAGTAGCTTCTTGGGAGGCAACCCATGCAGGAATTTTCAATTTTTTTGTTTTTGTTTAGTCTATTTATTCAATAGAATTTTGATTATTTGATGTTTCAGTTTAATCTGTTAGTAGTTTCATTTTAGTTGTTGTTGCTTTTTAGGAAAATGAAGGAAAAATTCAAAGAAGACCCATTTTAAGAAGCAAATAGTTTCCAACAGAAACTATGCAGAAAGGACTACAAGGGGGGAGGTAATTCCACCCCTAAACCTGTCTTGGCGATACGTATATCTCGAATGTTTGTGGGAATGTTATGTTGCTTCGAATAAAAAAACATTTTGAATATCTGTGTGCAAGGCATTGAATTAAGAATCGAGATGAGTGCGTTACTACTTGAAATAAAGATTTTTGATGGTTTAAACAAGCTCACATGTAGGTTCAACTGAGTATGAGGATATAGGTTGTTTTAAATGTTTTATGAGAGAAAACACGAAATATGTAATTTTTAAAACTTCGCTTAAGGTCGCAACATGTTTTTTTTCTGTGTCGCAACACAGTTGAATTAGGAAGCAAATTGAAAAACAAAATTATGTCGCAACATAAGTTTGTTATGTCGCAACATAAATTCAAATAGCCCTGAATGAAATGTTGCAACATACTGGCCAGGTCGCGACATTCGATGCACTGGCCTACAAATAATGTTGAAACTCAGAGCGAGACTTCGCACGGGCCGCACCAGTAGAGAATTAAAACGACAAGACGGCGAGTAGTAATTGCGCTGCGACATTTAATGTAGCACACAATGAATCGCTTATTTATAAATGAAACTTTTTTTTTAGCTGAATAGCCTGCTGCATAAACTCTCACCCGTCTCAGCTTCTTTACTCAAGTCTCTTTCACCTCACACCCTAAAAACCTAGAGTTAAAAAACCCTAACAATACAATGTCTGACCCTACCACCCTGATTCCAAACCTCCACGAAGTCATGGAAGAGTACACTGAGCTAGAGAATCAAACAAAGTAAGGTTTTGAAGTGATTAGTACCCAAATAGTGCAATTTTGAACCTTGTTTATGGCAGGTTTTATGCGCTTTTTGCGTACTAATCGACTTTAATAACTCAATTGATACATTAGGTCCGACTTCATTCTGATCGTTTGTAGCTATTTTAGTAGTTTTGCGGGTCAAATGCCTCATAATTCCCTCGATTTGACTCGATCACATTGAACTGAGCCAAATTCGAAGGCATGATCAAATCGGAGAATTTGAACAAATCTATTAGAAGATAAGGGCAAAGCGTTGGGGTACAGGGTTACAAATTTGGCAAGCTGCTAATTGCGAGGTTGCAATTTTCCTAACTTTCTTGAGAACCACTATATACATACCTGTTATTGCTTTTGATCCACTTATTTGGTGGTTTTTATCTGAGATTTACTTATATGTAATTTTGGTTCCTTATAACCTTTGTAATTTCATGTGCGAGCCTACTTAGCTCAACCATACTTGATAAATCAAACTTTTGGCATACCATCAATCAATCAAGGAAATTAAATTGCGCGACTTCACCTCACACTCTGTGGTGGTGATTTTCTCTTCTTCTCCTTCCCTTTCTTGGTTTCCAAACACGCGATGACAAATCAGGATGCGGATAATACCCCACGATCAGCAGAGGGGAAGGCCACTTTCAGGTGTTTTTAGGCTTAGGCTTTGCATGTTCTCATGCTCTTCATGTTTGTGTTTTGAGGTATTTACTTTTGTTTCTCTGTAGGTTGGAAATCTCGCCAAAGCATGCTCTCTTTAATGTATTTGGCAGCTTTTCGGTTCGAGTGGATACTTTCCTGATCCGCTCTAAAGAGCTCAGTTAGTTGTCTCTTATTGGTGCTCATTAGGTAAATATTTTGAGATATTGTTTTTTCAACATTAGGACATTTTGCCTAATGGTACACATCTTAAAGGAAAGCTCTTAGGTTTAGATTTTAAACTAAATGAAGATAGTTGGGAAATGACTATATGTCATGCTCCCAAACTGAGGATAAAGCCATTTTGTGTTGATTAACTTTGAGACCCTAAGCCCAGTGGCCAGGGACGAAGTTTCTGACTTTTCACTTTAGTTATTTCGGTTTTAACTATTCACACACACAGTTTCCCACAAATCCTTTGAATCCAACGAGAAAACACCATTTTCAATGCACTGTAACTCTTCTCTCACGAAGAAAACCCATCCCTGTGTTCGACCCTAGATTCACTATCTTGTGTGCTTCGTCGGTAGTAAGATCTAGGTTATAAATTTTGTTGATTAAGTTTCTCTCTGCACGAATGAATCCAAATGGCGCCGTTTAGGGTGGTGCCTAGTGAGAGAGAAAAGCGGTGAACTTGTGATTCACATCACAAGTTTGGTGCTATCTCATTTCTTTTTATTTATTCATTTTTCCCCCTTGCGAGTTCCTTTGCCGGGGAGTTTAGACTTCCTTGTAGGGAGTTTGAAGACTGCAATGCGATCTGTTACCATTGTTTTTGATTTTAGCTAACCAATAACCTTTTTGTTGAAATTAGTTTTGTTGGTTTCTTGCTTGTGGTGTAGATTGTTGGCGATTTATGCGTGGGACGAAACATTGCAGGCATATTGGAAAGGCTAGGTGCTTCAATTGAAGAGGGTTGTGAAGTTAACCTATACACCAATCAGATGGAGACCCCACGAAGCGTGCAGAGAGCCAACGGGGGTTCGCCATTGAACCCGATGCGCCGATCAATGAGGATCCACATTCACCCACCCGAGGGTGAGTGCACCCTCATCGTGCCCTAGAGGGGATGTGACGATAAGAGGCCCAGTATTTGGTTCCCTTATCCCGACTTTTCATGGTATGGAAAATGAAAATCCATACATAATTGGGATTCGAGGAGGTTTACTCACTTTCCAAGGAAGGTGCATTCAATATGGACTTGCTCGAGTTATGACCGCCCCCCTTTGACCTCAGATAAAGCGAAATTGGCTTAATTCATTAGGCAGGATATGGGAGGCAGAAGAATTTGTATTTGCGAGCGAGAATTTTTGAAGAAGTTCTTTAGTGCCCACAAGACCAACAATGAGAAGAGGAAGATCTACCTTTGCGGCTCATGTGATGAAAGATTTTATATCAGGTTACGGAAGGTATCTTGAAACCATCGGTCACGTGCCCTCACCATGGCTTTGATACATGGATCTTTGGTGAACCATTTCTACGATGGAATGTCCCTTCCATGAAACAACTCCCCAGTAGAAACCATGTGTAGGGGACTTCCTTGGCAAAATCGATGGCGCCATGGACTTTTGAACTCGTCATTTGAAACCTCAAGGGATGGGATGAGCGAACCAAGGGAGGTGGAGGGGGATGGCAAACCCAGTAAGCTTCGAGAGGAGGCATCTATTCTTTGACATAGGATGTGGAATTAAAGGCTAAGCTTTCCACCCTAAACAGAAGGATGGAAGAACTTGAGCGTAAGTATCGAGGAGGTAGGGTAGTGGCCAGACAACCTCACCGCCATGCTTCAATTGTGTCTACCGGTCATCAAGGAGAGCATTGTCCAATTTCTCCTTCAGTGAGGGATATGATGGTAGAAAATGCAAATGTTATTGTGGAGCGAGCCCCTAGGCCTGACGTGCCCGATGTGGCAACACTTACCCAATCTGACTAAGAAGAACCACCCCAGCACGGCACAGGCCTAAAGCCTCCTGTATATGTTCCCCCACCGGGGCATCAGCAGCGACAATATGGGTTCTCTGTTTAACCATGACCACCAACCTCATCCCTTATGGAGCAAGCTATCGTTAATTTTGAGCAAGGTGGTGGGAATTTATTGAGGCGGAAAGCTCTTGATAAAGTTAATAGCAAGAATAGAAAGGTAGAAAGCCATGGACAAAGAGATTGAAGGGGCTTCACAAAAGCCTAAATCAAAAGATTGATACCATATAGTCATCTATTAGTTGCACAGACAACCGGCCAGGCAGCGGAAAGAATTTCTCCCGAGACTTTGCCTAATCCCAGGGGAGTGCATGAACTAAGCTTTCCCGGTGAGCCTGCGAAAAGAATGGATGAAGTCTAGACCATTATCACTTTAAGGAGTGGTAAGGAAATTGAGCAGCCGGTGTCCAAGCCTGCGGGAAAGACCAGAGAACAGGAGGAAGGGGAGCCTGAACATATATTCATTAAAGAAGATTTGATGAAAGAAAGCATGCCTCCCCAGATTTCCCCCAAACAGCGAGAAGCGAAGCTTCTAAGCAAGAAGCATCCTGGAAGTCTTTGAGGCAAGTCAAAGTGAACATTCCACTACTTGATATGATCAAGCGAGGTTCCCGGCTGCTAATTTCTTAAGGACTTGTGCATTGTCAAAAGGGTTGGGCATTAATAAAGGCCTTCCCCCGGCGGAACAAGTTAGCTCTATCGTCAGTGCAAAACCTTGTTATTAAAGATCAGGATCCCACCATCTCGATCAACATTGGAGGGACTTGCATAGGCAGGCATTCTTTGGATTTGGGAGCTAGTGTCAACTTCTTTGCCATACTCAATGTACAAGCAGGTTAGGTTTGGGGAATTTGAAACTGCAACATTACCACATCCTTGCGGTCGATCGGTGATAATACGAGGGATAGTAGAGGATGTCTTGGTAAAGGTAGATAATTTCTACTATCCGGTGGATTTTGTGGTTCTTGATATAGAGCCAATGGAAAAGAGCACTCACCAAGTGCCCATCATACTTGGGAGGCCATTTTGGCCTGACTAATGCTATAGTAAATTCTTGGGAATGGGATTATGTAGCTCACCTTGACGACATGACTTTGGAACTCAACATTTTTTCACTTAATTAACGAGGGGATAAGCGGGTGAGGATAGGGGCAAAAGTCGGAAAGTGCGCCTAAGTGGCACGGGTGAAGGAAAAGCCGGTATTCTAGGCGTAAGAAGAATTAGTGAGAACCGAAGCCGGTTGATGGGGATCAAGCGCTGATCCCGACCTTGCATCCGTCATGCCACCAGCACCACCAAGAGCCAAATAACAACGGGGAGGCGGCGAAGTTGAACTCAGCTATGACACACCTCCCTTTGCAAGCATGGGAGCTCCCTCAGTGACCCCCATGGGACCTCTAATCGGCATAAAGGGTGGTTCTGCGAGGAACTTGGAAACCATTCAAATTTTAATTAGATTTTTGTTTTGTTTTATTTCAATTTTAATTTAGGATTTTCATAAAGGTCCTTTAATTTTCAAATTTTGTGATTTTTCTTATTTTTCTAGCTTAATTTCTAATAACTTTTGGTCTTGTTTTGTTTTGTTGCAGGTGTACTAGTTCAGGGAGGGTCAAAATTTGCTTGAGAATTTCTCAGGTTGTGAAAATTAATTTTCTAATCTTTTGAGCCATTCAATTAATGGTCATTAAAAGCCATTAATTTTCACATCTTCCCACCTACCCCTCCTCCCCTTTATAAACCCTTGATCCATTTCATTTTCAACTCACAAATCATCCATTCAGAAAATCTCATATCCTCTCTAGTTGCTTTCCCTCAGATCCGAAAATGGCGAAGACGAGAGGAGCTCACTCTTAGGCCTTGGGTCTTGAGACGACCCCTCTTTGCCCGTAGGCCCTCAGTGGATTCAGATTCTTGGCCAGAGCCCCTCTGCAGTGCGGTTAGGCGCCGACCACTAGTGTGCTTCTTTGTGCGCTTTACTTCTTTGCCCTACCCTTCTTTGTTGGTGATGCGAGGTTCCTCCTCTGTGTGCCTGGAGGAGATATCATCTCGAGTTGGGCCCACCACCAGCTCCTTCACATCGGGCTAGCCCAGGAGGGCCGAGTGACGGGAGGACCTCAAGCCAGATCAATGTTCCCATGGGAGATCAGGGACCCTCTCATGCTGTTAGAGCCAGTTGGGATCTCGATTCTTCAAAAATATCATGGGTGTACCACCTGCGACCCCATCGGGGAATGTGGAAGCTGCCGGGGGCGAATTTCCATGGGGAGATTATACATGATCTCAGGCATTTTCGTGGACCAAGGGCTCAGAGATTCCATGCTCCTCATACAACGATACCATTTGGAGCCATTCATGGTGCCACGTCAATTCTATTATCCTCGAGTCGTCATCGAGTTGTATCATACGATGACATCCGAGGCTGAGACGGCGATTTCTCTTACGTTTTCTATTGATAGCGGGCCGGGGATCGCCGGGCCTCGATATCACCTGGTTGCCCTCCATACCGGTGGTCTCGCCAATGCGCCGGTTACTGAGCGGTGGCCCCATCCAGCGACCCGGGGAGATCGTTAAAACCTCTCTATGGACGCCACGGTGGAGTGATGTGTCGGCGGCTGCTTCCAGTGCGACCATGCTTCTTATAGACCACGTTTGGTCTAATATGTTTAGCCGGCCCTTATAGTATAGAGGAGAGGCTATCACGAAGGTGTTGTGTCGCATTTGGAGGATATTGGTTCGACCGAGGCTTGGGCGATTATGACCTCATTATTCCATTTCGAGACGAGGGTCCGCGTAGAGATGCGCCGAAGTGAGTCATGGCTCTTGTTCCTCGCCTATTATGTCGGGTGCTTGGCGTATTGGGTTTCGTAGGAGCCTCGTATAGAGCATCGCCGCGGGCGTAGAGCCACCACTTACCGTGATCGATGGCGGGCCAGGCCTCGAGCTTTCCATCTTCCCCCTCCGGGATCAGACGAGGACGAGCCGGATGATGATAGTCCTCGTCGGGACTTGTCCGCATGGCAGGCATATTGGGGAGCCTCCGGCCCTGTTTCACCACTTTATCCCCTCGGAGTCCGCCCGGCTCCACCGACCACTTCTCCAGTAGCTCCAGTTTCAGTACCGCAGGCTCCGATGCCCTCTGCCCCTCCACAGACTTCGGGCCCCATGCCCACTGCTCGGTCAGATATAGCTGGGCCGAGCACCTCCACACAGCCCCCGCAGTACATTACCCTCTCTGCTAGAGACTTCCTGGCTCTCATGGAGACGGTCCGCACATTCTCAGCCACTACGGCTTCATTTGCAGCTTCTAGGCCACCTGCTTAGAGAGGATGACCCTGCTGTAGAGGCTTAGCTCGAACGGACCCGACATTGTGAAATTTCAGAGAAGCGACTTGGGCCTCCTTGCAGTCTCTCCTCAGGCCCCTGCTCAGACCTCAGCTATCCCTCCACAGTCAAGTTCAGTTCCTCCACCATCGGCTCCTGCAGCTTCTTTGGATGTACTGGCAGTTGCAGCAGCATCAACTACTTCACCCACGGCTCGGCTGCGGGCGAGATGAACCTCTCATTGATTGGAGGTACCACTTCCTCACCCAACTTTTCGTTTGATTCTTGGGACGAGTTAGTGTTGGAAGTGATATTCATACACAGTTGGATTTACTTATGCATCATACCCGACCAAAGCCCTTTTTGTGTTTATAGAGGCTTCTTTGTTTATAACCCAAAAGTCGAAAATTTGTAATTCACTACGATATATATATAATACAAACTTATTTTTCTACACTTTTGCATCACATATTGACCCTATATTTGTGATTTTGCCTTTCTTGTAAATTGAAAAATTGAAGCACTGTATGATACCAAATGCTAGAATGGTTCCATGCCTGATTGAGTTTTTGGTCAGTTGAAGACCTTGGTAATTACCCCTTGTCTTCCACCATTCTCTAGTCACACACCGCATTTCGCATTAGTTTTCATCAATGGAGGCTAGAAGTTTGCATACTTTCCTTACTTTGCAAAACCAACCTTGGCTTTGTTGTGGACCATAATAAGTTAGAGTTCCCACTTGAATGAAGGCCCGATGTCTTCGAAAGAAAAAGAAAGACAAAAGAAAAAGAAAAATAGATAAGTAAAGTCGCGACCGCTGCCTTGAAACTAGAGCACGGTCAGAAGTGTAGCAAATAAGCCTTTAAAACACAGTGCCCTAAGCCAGCGGTTGGGAGTCACCCGACTTAGTGCTCGCTACATGGGTGGACGGATGGAGTTTAGCGGTTATGAGTGGCGGATTTTGAAATCATTCAAAGTCCGGGGTGAAACCTGTAGAGTTTGTGGTTGAGAGATCCTTTCGACTTGATGCCCTAAACCTTAGTTGGTTGGGAGTCATCGATGAATCCCCATTACACGGACTTTGGTGAAGTCAAATTTTCATCATTGCACCCTGATACAATAAGTATGAAATAAATTAATGGGCCCGAATCTATTTAGGTTGGTCGAGTCTAAGGTATTGGCGATGGATTTGGTTAGGGGGAGGTAGCTTAGCAGCTTATTGGTGCAAACTGATCACCTAAAAACACTTAGGTTTTGGTGGAAGTTCAGGTTGATTTCCTTGGAATAATTGTTGCCCTGAAACTTGCTCTTGTATGGAATGTGTTCTCATTGGTCTTTATACAGAGTCCCAATTTGTCATACTGAAGGTTGGGCATTATTTGCACATACTTTTTGAGCAGACAGTCCATTTTTACAAAAACATATCCTGCATGATCTTCTTTCTCTTTCGCGTTGCTAAGGGACAAGCAATGTCTCGGTTGGGGGGAGTGATTAGTACCCAAATAGTGCGATTTTGAACCTTGTTTATGGCAGGTTTTATGCGCTTTTTGCGTACTAATCGACTTTAATAACTCAATTGATACATTAGGTCCCGACTTCGTGCGATCATTTTGTAGCTATTTTAGTAGTTTTGCAGGTCAAATGCCTCATAATTCCTCAATTTGACTCGAACACATTGAACCTGAGCCAAATTCGAAGACTCATTATCAAATTAAAGGAATTTCAGAGCAAATCTATTGAAGATGAAATTAAGTTGTCAAAATTTGGGGTTGCAAAATTTGGCAACACCTGGGGTATTCGTAAGTTGCGAATTTTCGTGAAATTTTGCGAGTTGCCAATTTTAACTTTGCAAAATTCCTTGAATTACCAAATTTATAACACACAAACCTTTGCTCATACACAGTACCTATTGGCCTTTTGATCCACTTGTTGGTGGTTTTATACAAGTTTGCCCTTATGTAATTTTGGTTCTTTATAACACTTTTGTAATTTCCTTATTTCCGAGCCTATATAAGCTCAACCATGCTTGTAATCAAATCAACTTTTTGGCATACCATCAATCAATCAAGGAAATTGGGCACGAAGCTTCCTTTCCCTCTGCTGGTGGTGATTTTCTCTTCTTCTCCCTTCACTTTCTTGGTTTCCAAACACCCCTTGATGATGACAAATCAAGGGATGCTTGGCTAATACCCCTGATCCGCGAAGGGAAGGCCCTTTGGGTGTTGTTTTAGGCTTAGGCGCATGTTCTCATGCTCTTCATGTTTATGTTTTAGATTATTTGTGCCCTGTTTCTCACCGTAGGTTAAAATCTGTAGCGTACTTTCTCTTTAATGTGTATTTGGCAAGCTTTTGGGTTCGGTGGATCTTCATTCGTCCTTTGAGGCTCGATTAGTTGTCTCCTATTAGTTATCGTGGGGTAGTGTTTTTGAGATGTGTTTTCACTGTTAGGGACATTTTTGCCTAATGAAATGCCATCTTTTAAAAGGAAAGCTCTTAAGGTTTAGATTTTAAAGCTAAATGAAGATCCGGTTCGGGAAATGACTATATGTCATGCTCCCAAACGCGAGGATAAAAACCCGAGTACATGTTGGTTAACCTAGAACCCTAAGCCCAGTGGCCCAAGACTTCAAGGATTTCTCTCGCAACTTTTCACTTTAGTTATTTTAGTTTCAACCATTCACACACACAGTTTCCCACAAATCCTTTGAATCCAACGAGAAAACACCATTTTCAGTAAATGTAACTCTTCTCACAAAGAAAACTCATCCTGTGTTCGGCCACAGAGCCACTATCTTTGCGATAGCTTTGCTACGTCAGTAGTAGGAATCCTAGGTTATAAATTTTGTTGATTCTGAACACCTACTCGACCTGAACGAATCATGAAGCAGAAACTAAGCAAGTTGAGGAAAGGGATGATGACAGCGAAGAGAATCATCAGACAGTGGATGAACCAATAAAAAGAAAAAGGGGGGTGTGGATGAAGCTAGAGCAAGTAACTTAATTTCGAAAAGAGGCCGGCGGCTTTGATGGAAGGAAGTATGAAAACCAGAGGCTTCATTCTTTGGAAGGAGTTAAAACATTATCTCAGCTTTTCTTTGAAGTCTTTGGAAAGGAGAGAATGGCGGTCTTTGGTGAATACAAGAATCGGTTGTGCGTCCTTGGTAAAATTCTATGCAAACATGGTGGAAGGGAGTAAAATAGTATGTCGGAGGCCCGATGGGTAGAGTTCGGCGGAAAGATCGCAGTTATTCGTCACGAGATGTGCAAAACCGAGTTGAGAAACGAGTTGGAAGGAACGAGCAGTGCAGAAAATAGTAGCCCTACTCATGGCAGGAAAAGGAGAATGGAGAGGGATAAAGATAAATCCTTTTAGATCCATTTCCAGAGGAGACCTAATTGAAGAAGCCAAGGTATGGTTCTACTTTATCAGTTCTGTCCTAGGGCCATCTAAGCATATAAGTACAGTTGGAAGAAAGGAGGCAATCCTCCTATGCGCATTGCTAAAGGGTTACAAGATAAATGTGGGAAAAATAATTGAAAACTCTATCTTGGGCTACTTTGAAAGCAAATGCAAGGGGATGATTCCACACCCAGCAACAATAACCAGCCTCGACATCCAAGGGGGAGTTAAGAAAGAATGGGGGATTGAGGAAACTTACCCCAGAGCCTCCCCTCTGACTTTAACAGGTATAACAAAAGGACCATAAAACAGAGGGAAGGGCAAGGAAAAAGAAACAGAAGAAGGAAAAAAGAAGGGAGGTTGCACTGAGCTGGAACAATGGGAAAACCAATGTCCATTGCAATCAGAAGCTCAGGAGAGTCAGAGCCAATTCCGGAGTGCACCCCCAGAGCTAAGACAAACCCAACATGAACAAGGTGAAAGTTCAGGGCAGAACTGAAGTCATCCAAAATTGATAGAATTGCTGATATCTATACGACAGGAAATAAAGGAAGATTGATCGAATTTGAACCATGACTTCGGCTAAGGGATGAAGTATTTTGATCTGAGCTTAAAAGAGAAGGGACCGACATTTAGAAGATGCAGAAGAAAATGGATGAAGTGGAGCATAAATATATAAAAAAGGGCCCGAAGAGTGGAGAAGCAGTCTTGAGATAGGAACAATGCCTTGAAAGCGACATGGATTCAGGAAACCCACAATTGCATGAGCAGTCTAGGACCTTGCTATTAGAGTTTTAAGCATGATGAGCTATGAGGTTAAAAATAACGAGGACACTCCTGGAATCTCCTGGCTATGGTGGCGAGAACTACGAGAGAGCAATGCCAAGATCCTAGGCTGGGCTATGAAGACGGAGTTTCTAACGAGAAGAAGATGCCTTTACCTGAATGCGAGATCTCGGGCCCCTTAGACCCTACGCTATAATGATCCTTAGAGGTTGTCACGGACCACTTCTCCCTACATGACCCAGTTCAATTCAGGGTAAGCACTTCCTTGTATGCGAGAAACACAAAAAGATAAAACTCCTAGAACATCAAGAAAAAAGGAGCTTACCCCAGTAGAGGAGGTAGAAGAATATCTAAGGATGGAAGTAGCCAAGGAGAGGGCTGCAAAGAATAAAAAATGAACAATACACTACCTCCTCTAACTCCTCATCCTCTTTGTACTCAAAGCAATTCCTCTGAATAAAATAAAATTTTTATTTAGAAATTTTTGTGTTCAATTGTGTTTTTGTTTGATTGGTGTGTTTTTTATTAGTTTCTTTTGCTTCATGTTTGTCATGCAGCAGTTGAATAAAGAAGAAATCAACTACCTGTAGCACGTTTGGTTTAAATTAATTAATTACAATTGTTGGTGTGTTGTATTGTTTTGAGTTGAATGCATGATCAAATGAACTATTTTACTTGATTAGAACAACACAACAACAAACCTTAGAATTGCTCTGTCATGACACTACCCCATCAGATCCTATCGCGACACAACCAATTTCCTGTCGCGACCCGAAAGTCCTTGGCCTCTCGGCCGTCTCGACCACGACAAGGGACCCTTTGTCGCAACATCGTCACGACAGAGAATAAAACACTGTCGCGACACAAGGAGGGCCCTTGTCGAGACAGAAGAAACCCGACCAGAAACAACTTTATGCAGCGACGGGAAAACCCTGTCGAGATTTGGCTACCCTATGACCTAGGAACCGTAATCGCGACATAGAGGACCATGTCGAGACATAGAGGACCATGTCGAGACATAGAGGACCATGTCGCGACACAAAGCCATAGAACTCTATCGCGACAGAGAAATCTCTGTCACGACCCAAACCCGAAAATTGGCGGTAGCCTTGTAACACCCCAAAAATGCCCTAGAATTTTTATAATAATTTTATTATATTAGGTATAAAGTGAAACCAAGCAGGTTTTAAAGGAAGCGATAAATTGTTAAATTACGAGTGGAAATGAATATGTGAGCATATGATTAAGTATTTACTCCACGCTAAAAGTGATTAAAATTATTGAACATAGAAATATACTTAGTGAAGAAGGGTAAAAATGGAAATTTGTAAAATGAGGACCTAAGGGTAATGAGAATGAGCTTAAATGCCAAGTGAATTAAATGATAAATGAAAGTGAAATGAAAAGTTAAAATGCCAAAATGAGAAGTAAGTTTGTGTGTAAGCCAAACAAGGCTTTAAGTAAATAAAGGCTTAAAGACCAAAAGTGGTCTAAGGGCTCATTTGAGCAAAATCGTTTTTGAGAGCAAAGAGAGAGAGGAGAAAGCTAGGGTTTGGAAGGAAGTGATTTTGGTGGGAGATCTTCCCATTTTTGGTGCATAAGTGATCAAGAAGGAAGAAAAATGCTAGGGCTTCAAGTGCAAAGAGATTTCAAGGTAAGAACAAAACCCTAGATTTCTTTAAATAATGTTTGGGTTAGAAAAACCCTAATTCATCCATGGGTTTTGCTCATGGTTGGTTTAGGATGACTTTAGAATGTTATTGAGAGTGATTCCCATGTTTTGTTTGGGTTTTGAGAATTTTTGGAGAGAAATGCAAAAGGAAGAAGAAAACTAAGCTGGGCAAACACGGGCTCACATGCCCATAAGCGTAGGAACCCAGCCCGCGGCGTAGCCTATCTTAGTAGTGTGGGGTATTTTCGCCCGCGAGCCAAGGTGCCAAATGGCACCCTGAGTCACCTTCTGACGTAAGCTTGCTACGCCCGCAGGCGTAACAGTGCCTACGCCCGTGAATTGTAGACAATGTTCGATGGAACAAATTTTCGAATTTTTGTTTCCGAACACCTCGTATTCATACACCAATAGTTTAAGGACCCTAATAAATGATTAATGAGGGTTCAAATAAGAATGAAACTAAGTGAAAAAACATAACCGTACCTCGCCGCCTCGGCGAAGCGATATTCGTTAAGTGTGATTAGTGCTAGTCCACTAAATGTGATGTGTGTGATTTGCTAGGGGCCGGTGATCCTGGCCTAGGGCCAAAGTTGATATGAGGCAAAAGAAAGAGATGATTGGTTTGTTCTCTTCCTCCCCATTCGTTTCAAGATTTGAAATGTTTGTTCTAAATGTATAAGAAAAGCATATTGATTTGTTCTAATTGATTTGAATCAATTGATTGTGAAATGTTTGCATATGAAAATTGCATGAGTATTGAAAATGAACTGTTTATACAAATGTACATATTGTACTGTATTTTTGCTATAAGAGATACCCTTAATAGAATGTTAACCATTTATTTCGCATTAAGGATTAATTAGTATACCAATAGGGTTAAATTAGCAGTACTGCGAACAAACGTATTGATGTGTCACTCCGATCAGTAGCCCAACGAGACAGTATCGGTAGTGTTCCGCGGCCCGATTTTAATAACCCGGTCGTGACCCGGTAGGACCGTGCCGTGATTCCAATATCCTATATACCAAAAACATAGGTTAAATTCGTTAAGGGCAAAACTGAATTGATTTGAATTGTTGACATATTAGAATTGAAAAGCATGATTGCAAATTGAAATGAAAAGAGCATTGTGAAATGCATAAATTGGTTATAAATGATTTATGCATATGAAAGTGTATATTTGGGATGATCAATGAACCATAAATGATTGTATATGAAATAAGTATATGTATTGTATTGACATTGATCATCCAAAAGATTTGAAAGTTTGTTTAGTAAAACTTCATGATTTGGCTCAAACTAAAACAGAAGAATGGAATAGTATAGAACCATTAAGCATGAAAATGCTTAGTGTATTGTTTTTATCAATCTTGCTTGGTGCAGAGTGAGCAGAGATAAAAAACCAAGATCAGGCGTCTGTGGCGCCCAAAGCCGGGGAGTCAAGTTGACTACCGAATCAACCGCGAGCTTTGTTTGTTTCATAGCATGAGACCCACACATGAGTAAAATGGTCACATTGGCCCATACATCCTTACTCACTAAAAATACATCAACTATATTACCATAGTTCAAGATTTGATACATCACTCTTAATACAACATGTTTCAATTGTAATAATTCATACATGTTTTACAAAATATGTAATCAAAGCCACATGCTGGATTTCTTCTCAAAAACGACCTCTAGTGAGCGTCGTCTTCACGAACACTCCACATTGCACGAAATAATATTCCCTCGACGGGGTGAGCAATGCCCGGTAGTGGAATTATCCTCATTGGTTACTCTCCCACCTAAGTGCACATCTGTAGCACCAAACATTTAAACAAAACATATATGTTCCTACTCAAATGTCTACATGATATGGATGAAATCACGGCCCACCTCCCATGTCTCAAGCCCTCATTGACTCCCTCACGCATGCCTAAGCCAAGAGTGAGAAAATACCGTTTTCAAAACAAAAGGTTTTTGTTCTCGAAAATACACTATCGAGTTTTGGTAAATGATTGAGATGCTACCATCAGGGGCGAATTCTTTGGATCATTTTTCGAGGCAGTCATAGGTCGGCCTCGAGATGAAGCTGTTAGACCACTTTCCAAAGGCAATTCTTGGAAAATCTTCCCTTGAAATTCCTTTCACAACCATTTTCCATTTTTCTTTCTTTTTTTCATGCCATGCACTCACACCTAATTTTCTAGGTTGCCCTGGTGCATATGAAATGCATTATGCCATTTTCACAATAATTCATGTTAATATATCAAGCATGCATGTATATATTAACGAGCAACATCAACATACCTTGGATAATTATAATTGATACATATAATTCTCCTCCATGCACAACCCATGTTAATACATCATACAGCATACATTAACATGTCATATTCTGCTTGCATGTTATTCATACAAGCGTAACACAAAACTGAGAGTCACAATCTTGGACCCATCAGGGAGTACCTCATGGCCCCTTCACAGTCATGACCAGTTTGGTTCCAATCATCCGCCTACAACATCAAGCAGCCATAAAACTAGAACTTTGGTTCAGGTTCAAAATGTCCTACATCGACAACCTCTGACACTTTGCCACATGTCGTGCGATGGTGTGTTCAAACCCGATGATTAGTGCCCAAAAAAGTGCTATTTTGAACCCTATTTATTATAGGTTTTGAGTGCTTTTTGTGTACTAATCATGCTAATTAACCCGATTTGCACATTAAGGTTCCTACTATTTTAATGATCGCATTTTGTGGCAAATTTTGCAGTTTTTGCGAGCTAATTATGCAAAATTGTTAGTGTCGATCAAGCAAATTCAAAGTCAAACTCAACATTGCAGATCAAAGTCGAAGGAAAGAAGAGCAAAAAGTGAAGAAAAACACCACTGCAGGAAAGCTTCTCTTGCGAGCCTTGTTCCCGACTCGGCTCTTGTTCCTCCACGCGCTGCAGTTCTTGCTTTTCACGCTACACACTGTTTGCTTTTTGCTTTTGGTTTTTCCATTTACCCGCAATAACCTTCCGATTTTGGTTTTTGTAACTTCCCTTGCGAGCATCTATATAAGTCTCGGTTGCCCACAAATCAACGAGACTTGAATTTGGATATGCGGTAAGCGGGAGCGAGTTTCAGCGGCTTCCTTTTCCCCTTTTCTTTCCTTTTCTTTTCGGGTTTTACTCATTGCCCAGGAAACCTTTCCTGCGAGGATGACAACTCGAGGATGTTCGGCTGAACCTCTTCCTCCTTGAAGGGCGGTGTTGGCTAGGGTGTGGAGGTAACTCACGGTTCCCCTGTTTTTAATGCACGTATTTATGGTTGTTTGTGTTCCTGCTTCTCACTTAGGTTAAAATCTCTTAAGCATGCTCTCTTTAATGTGTATTTGGCAAGCTTTTTAGGTTCAATGGATACTTTCACTCGATCATTGAGGCTCGGGATCTAGTTGTCTCCTGCTAGTTATCGTGGATTAGGGTTTTTGAGATGTGTTTTCACTGTTAGGAACATTTATTCCCATTTAAATGCTATTTTTCAAAAGGGAAAATCATAGGGTTTAGTTTTCAAAGCTAAATGAAGATCCGGTTCGGGAAATGACTATATGTCATGCTCCCCAACGAGAGGAAAAATACCCGGGGACATGTGGTTACCTTGAAGCCCTAAACGTTCTTTCACTTGAGGTTCTATTTCACATTTTTTTTTCTTGTTTAGTTTCGGTCGGTGGCTTCCCAAAACCCCCTGTTTACCAAACCTTAAAAATCCAAATTTAATTCACCAATTTTGCCTTCATTGTTAGTCATTTAATGCGAAGAAAACCGTCTTTGTGTTAGGCCACTGGAGCGGCTTATCTTGCGAGTAGCTTGACTACGGCGTGGGAAGTATAGGATATAAATTTTGTTGATTCCGGATCACCCCTGCGTGGCCACGAATCAAATGGCGCCGTTGCCGGGGATGGTGCCTTAGTGCAAGTGACGAGATGTGGAACACTTGTGATCCTCATCACAGAGTCTTGATGAGATTCCTTTTTATCATTTGCGGTCATTTTCTTTGGTTTTATTTCCTTGTTAAAAAAAAAAAAAAAAAAAAAAAAAGTGCGATGGGATCGTTTGTGTTGTTTTGTGTTGCCTGTTTTGCTCACGAGAGATCCGTCTCGGTGGATTAGAAACTTAGAAGAATGAGGCTACTTAAATTCAATCTCCCTCAGAACTTGGATTGAACAGATTGAACCAAATGGAACATGGGGAGAACAATGCGATCCCGGTGCCTGTGGAGGGAACTCACAGAGGATACATGTCAATAAGGGACTATAGAAACCTTCAGGATCAGCAACCCTGGGAGAGAAATCCAAACCCACATAGATCCATGAGGGACTATAGAGACCCGATGGATGGGTACACCTCTACGATTGTTACTGACTTTTGCACCTCATTCACATCCACAATAGCCTGTGATTACCGGCCGCCATTACCCACAGCCAATCTCCCCAATTGAGTATGATTCTAGACCTTACCAAAATGGTGGGTGATCTTTGTGGTAGAACAAAAAATTCAATGCCCAATTGAGTGAAAAAAATCCCATGCGAGGAGAGATTCCATGGACGAAGATTAAGATGGTACGACGATGATTTTTGAGCATGAATGGGACAACATGCAAGATTCCATTGAAGACCTAATTGATCAGCAGCAATGTCCACCAGAGGAGGAGTGTCAAAGTGGCACCATGGTAGAGGAGTCGGTGCCTCTGGCGAAACCACGAAAGCACGGTGGAAAATTTTGAATCTCGATTGGTCTTGCTATCTGCCTATGGGAGAAAGAGAGAAGCACCCTTCCCATTAGTTGAGAAGAAGCGATGGACATGAAACATTGGAAGGGACCCAAGAGCCCATCATTCAACCAAACCCCATAGATTTGGATCCTAATGCCACTTCCCAACCCAAAAATAACCCACTGCTAGTACCCCCCTCGGTGACCAGTGAACATCTGGCCCACACAAGCCAAAATCCAACACATGCGACACACTCCTAACCATAAGTCCAACCCATCACTGCATGTCATGCAAAAATTCAAGAAGTTAGTGGCCAATGTACAAGCTTTTGCCACTACATCAAAGGCACAAGCAGCTGCCTATACGGCATGGCATAGTGGATGGTTCGGGTGCCGGTTCGGGTTTGGAGCACCTGAACCCCGGCATTTCTGAGCTCCGCTAGTTCCGGCAGCCTCCAAAGGCCTAAGGAAATGGTTTGGGGGGAGCACAGTCTCCCCCACTTTTTGTTTTAATTTTTCTTGTCTTATCTTATTTTATTGTATTTTATTTTGATTTCGTTAATTTTTCTTCTTAGGTTTTATCTAATTTTTAGTTAATTTATGTTTTTAAATTAATTTTTAACTTTCTGCAATTTTTCTAATTTTCTTGTATTAATTTGTGCAGTTTGTGTGCAAATTTTGGAAAGAAATCACGATTTTGAAACACGGAATGAAGAAGGGAGCGTGATTACATAAAAACCAGCGAAAGAATTTGCGCCCAGTGTAAGCGAAATGAAGAAAATTCGTATATAAGCGAAAATTGGGCCATTTACTAGCTAGCGAGTTATTGGCTTAAGCGAATTTTTGTGTCATAGCGAAATTGAAAATTTATTGAGCGTTGCCTTAGAAATTCGCGAAATTTTCGCTATGATTGCGAGAATTTAATCCGATAAAATTTTCGCGATCCTAGCGAAGTGCCTTACCATTTATCTTGCATGATTTTGGCGCTCCGATTTTGTTTAAATTTCATGCTTTTCATCAGGCGCTCCGTTTTGGCGTTAGTACCGTTAGAGAAGCTTAGAGAGTGTAGAAACCAAATATGGTAAGAAAAACATTTTGAGATTATTATAAAGTGTAATTTAAAAATGCTCCAACTGGTCACTTTTTCTCTCTTTTCTTCTCTAACTTGTTTATTTGAAGCCAGAAGCCGGTGAATAACGTGTCGATGGAAGCTTGCGATCACCTATTCATCAATGATCACATCTCATCAAGGAGGTAACTTACTTCCTTCTCTAATTTTCAATCAGAGGCCCCATTTCGGACAGATGTTTGGGTTGGGGGAGGATCATGAAAGTGGCTTTGTATTTATGTTTTGTTATTATTTCGATTTCAAACCCATTTTGTGATGTTTAGTGGCTTGCCCGGGTCCTCTTTCTATAAAAGTTGTTATGCTTTCTGACACTTTTCGTTGGACCGTTTGCAGTAAATTTTTATGGTTTTACAACCTGCAAGTTGGAAAATTTAAACTTTTATCTGATTCTATTGATGCTAGATTGATTCCATGCTTGGTTGAGTAGATGATTAGTTAATGGAGTCTTATTGATTTCGACGACTTGCACTTTTTCAACACCCTTTAATAACTAACCACACACAGTACATTAGATTTCAATGATAGGGTGAAAAGCTACTTGTAAACCTCTTCACTTTGCATAACTTACCCCTAGTTTCATTGTGTAGTACAATAGGTTAAGGACCCTCGTGAAAAAAAAAAAAAAAAAAAAAGAAGAAAAGAAAAAGAAAAGAAAAAGAAAAGAAAAGAAAAGAAAAAGAAAAAGAAAGAATAAAAAATTGCAACACTTTGCCTTGAAGAGCAGAAACTATGAATTCAGGGACATATAGAAAGCCTTTAAAGCCAGTGCCACTGAAGCCACTAGTTGGGAGTCACGGACTTAGTATTCGTTACATGGGTGGATGGGTGGAGTTAGCAAGTTTGTAGGTGTTGGAGTCTCGAAATCATTCGAGTCAAGAGTGAGGCTTGAAAAGTTTTGTAATTAGAAGATCCTCCTTGACTTGGTGCCCTAAGCCTTAATTGGTTGGGAGTCATCGGTAGATCCGTTACATGGACTTTGATGAGGTCGATTCCTGTTGTACCCTACAACACAAAGAATTGTGGAATAGGAGGTGGGTCCTGATCTATTTAGGTTAGTTGGCGTGCTAGGTCGTAGTATTAGTAGCTAGGTTGGGAGGTGGAGTTTAGCGGGTTTATTGAGGCGATCAAACAAAACACATAGATTTTGGTGGAAGTTTAAGTTTGATTCACCAGAAGGAGGCTCTTTTTAATACTCAATTTTTGTATATGGCCTTCATTCTCTCATGATAGTTATTGGACACGGCATTGATTATTCTTACTTAGGGTTAGAGCTTGTACTCATTCATGACCTTTTGAATTTGCAACCTTTGTAACAATAATTTCTTTATCGTTTTGTATGCTCTTTCTTTCTTTCTTACATTGCTAAGGGATTGCTGAGTAATGTAGGTTAAGTGTGATTAATAGTGCCCCGAAAAGTGCTATTTTAGACCCCTATTTATTATAGGTTTGAGGTGCTTTTTATTATTGTACTAATCATGCTAGTCTTTGATTGCACATTAAGGTCACTGTATTTTAATGATCGCGTTTTGTAGCTTAGATTTTCATGGGTTTTGCGAGCTAATTGTACCAAAATTGTTAGTCAGTCAAACACGAATTCAAGTCAAACTCAGCATTGCGGATCAAGATCGAGAGAGGGAAGAGAGCAAAATGTTAAAGAAAAACACCAGCTGCGGGAAGCACTCACCTGTGAGCAGCACATTCCCGGCTCCGGCCAACATTTCCTCTTGCTGCAGTTCACGCTTTTTAAACTCTTTACACATTTGCTTTGCTTTTAGTTTTCCATTTACCTGTAATAACCTTCCGATTTTAGTTTTTGTAAATTCCCGCCCACCTTTGTGAGCATCTATATAAGTCTCGGTTTGTACAAATCCAAACGGACTTGAATTTAGGATGATGTCACGATAAGCGGGAGAGCGATTTCAGCTTCCTTTTCCCTTTTTCTTTCCTTTTAACTCCGTTTTCTGGTACACTTAAAAGCGCTCTGAGGATGACAACTCAGAGGATGTTCGGCTGAGCTACTCCTCGCAGAAGAGGATGGTGGTAGCTAGGGTGTGGGTAACTCACGGTTCGCATTTATGGTTGCTCAGGTTCCCGCTTCTCACTTAGGCTAAAATCTCTTACATGCCTCTTTAATGTGTATTTGGCAAGCTTTTGTCTGTCGAGTACTTCACTAGATCCATCGAGGCTCGGGCTTAGTCAGTTTCCCGCTAGTTATCGTGGATTAGGGTTTTCGAGATGTGTTTTCAACGTATAGGAACATTTATCTCACTTTAAATGCTACTTTTCAAAAGGAAAATCATAGGGTTTTAGTTTTCAAAGCTAATGAAGATCCTCGGCTCGAAATGACTATATGTCATGCTCCCTAAACGCGAGGAAAATAATTCGGACATGTGGTTACCTTGAAGTTCTAAACCAGCAAGCTCAACACATTCAAGGGTTCTTACTTACATTTTTTTTTTCTTTGTTTTAGTTTCAAATATTGAACACCCAAAACCCCTTTTACCAAACCTTAAAAATCCAAATTTAATTCACCAATTTCGTTACTTCATCGTTAGTCATTTGTACGAAGAAAACCCATCCGTGTCTTCCCACTTAGACTTCACTATATCAAGTAGTGAGTTTGCCCACGGCAAAGAGGGAGGAGTATAGGATATAAATTTTGTTGATTCCGGATCACCCTACTGTGGCACAAATCACCCAGCTATTCACTTTGACATAACCAAGCAATCCACACACTTGGTTCAAAACATCAGTTATAGCAAGGTTATGATCATCCAATGCCCTCCACAGGAACCTATCTGGAATCTTGACTCAATGGGCTTTCCATAGAGTCCAAGAACACCCGAATCGGAATTCGGACGAAGAAGTTATGACCTTCCGAATTTGGAAGTCACACATGAATAGGCAGCCCTACCCGGCTAGCCTACCCGACTTGCCCGATTGCCCCTTTTCGGCCAGCTCAAGTACCCAATGCCCTCCAAAGGAATATGGATGAAATATTGACTCAATGATATTTCCATAGAGTCTAAGAACACCCGAATCGGAATTCGGACAAATAAGTTATGACCTTCCGAAGTTGGAGGTCACACCTAAATAGGCAGCCCTACCCAGCTAGCCTACCCAACCAACACTAACAGGACGGAACTAATCGGCCTGATTTCCCAATGTCCTCCACAGGACCATGGATGCAATATTGACTCAATGGGATTTCCATAGAGTCCAAGAACACCCGACCGAAATTCGACGAAGAAGCAGGACCTTCCTCAAGTTGAGGTCACACCTAAATAGGCGCACTCCATCTACTAGCCTACCCAACCAGCACTAACAGGACGGAACTAACAGACTTGATTTCCCAATGTCCTCCACAAGAACATGATGGAAACTTGACTCAATGGTCTTTCCATAGAGTCTAAGAACACCCAAATCGGAATTCGGACGAAGAAGTTATGACCTTCCAAAGTTGGAGGTCACATATGACTAGGCAGCCTTACCCGGCTAGTCTACCTTACCTTACCTGCCCGAATGCCCCTTTCTGGCCAGATCCAGCACCCACTGCCCTCCAAGGGCATTCAGATGGAAAATTTACTCAATGGGCTTTCCATAGAGTCCAAGAACACCCGAATCGGAATTCGGAAGAAGAAGTTATGACCTTCCAAAGTTGGATGTCACACATGACTAGGCAGCCTTACCCGGCTAACCTACCTTACCTACCGAACGCCCCTTTCCGGCTAGCTCTAGCATCCACTACCCTCTAAAGGCATCCAGATGGAAACTTGACTCAATGGGCTTTCCATAGAGTCCAAGAACACCCGAATCGGAGTTATGATTTATGGGGTTACGACCTTCCGTTTTGGCATTACGCATGATCCTATCGACGGAACCCATCCTCGGACCTGGCTAACCCAAAATTAATAGCTCCCTTCAACTAGACTATTCTGGTAAACGGACCATAACTTAAGCTACAGAGGTCCGATTTGGAAAATTCAAAATCCTAACATCAAGTTCACCGATGTGGCTACACTTATCTCAGCTGACTCACTACCAAACTCCCTTTATTTCCTACCTAAAAACTAGTTCTAAAGTCCGGTTAATGTGTACTACCACAATATGGCAGCTTCCCATGGTTCAAAACACAACCAAACATTCCCCTTAGGGCAAGACAACAACACCTTCATTCATTTTAACTCTATCACATAAAAATGGCACACAAGGATAATTACTTAGTCCCACAAATCAGTCCTCGGGGATCGCTCCTCAGAATGGGCCCCGAAACTCAGAAAGACACTGTCCTTAAAGTCTGGACGATTATACGGCCACTCACGGCCTCACACAACCCATGCCATTTGAATGACCCTGCATGTTAATTAAAACCAAGAGAGTAAAACCCTCACCTCTCGGAGTTTTTTTCAAACTCCCTAACCTCGGGTCTCTATGCTAAGCCTTGCCGTGAGGTTGAATTTTTCTCTTAATTCACTGAAACCGGGCCGGCTCGACAGAGCGAGAAATTTAGAGAGAAGGTGAGTCTCTCTCTCTAAAACTCTCTCTTTCTTTCCCTCTTTCTTCTCGCTTTTCTTTTATCCTATCCCCACTGTTATCCAAGATGGGCCAAAAGCTTGTCCTCTCACTTATCACATGTCCAATTTTCATTGGCTCTTAGGATTTTCCTTATCCTTTTATCCATCTACCATGGATTTTCCTCCAATGACATGATGCCACATGTCACCTATAGCCCATACTTCAGCCTTCATTGCTTCAATTGCTTCATAACTCGACATGCGCTCAATGCCGAATGCAACACTCAACACTGCCATGTCACGCTGGGCCGCTCTCGTGCCGCTAACGTGGAAATTTACGTTCTAATCTCGACAAATCGACGTGAGTACTTGTATTTCAGATGATTCTAACGGTGAAACCCGTTTCATCATTTGAGATCAAAAAATTTATTTCGGATTTTGATCAAAATTACAATTTTACTTTTCTTTCGAAAATTCGGATTTTTCGGGATTTCACAACGTCGAGTCATATAGAAAGAATTGCGGAGTACATATGCATTCATTCCATTTTTTTGAACAATTGATATTTTGTAAAAACAATTTGAACTCTAAAGCCTGGGATCCATGTCACGACAAAGAGGACCATGTCGCGACAGAGAAATCTCTGTCGCGACCCAAACCTGAAAATGGGCAATAGCCTGTCTAGGCCATTTCTGCACCTCCAACCTTTTTTTTTCTTTCTTTCCAAACACCCTAAATTCAATACACAATAGCCTTTTTATTACAAAGGCAACATGAAACTTGGAAAATCTTGCCAAACAGTATTAATCATACAAAATGAGTTTAATTACAACTTGTTCTTCTTACATATACAAAAACTGGGTCTTCTACCCAAAATTAAATAGAAACTGGATGAATATTCAGAATTTTACAAAATACATGAATAAGCCAAATTTTAGCCTTTTTAATGACTAACTTCGGATGTTCCATCCCCAGTACCTCCAAAGACTAAAATATTTTTCCCACGACGGGTGAGAAATGCCTTCGCACGACCTCCCATACGACTATTCCCACCTAAGTGCACATGCAAGTACAAGTATGCACATTCATACTCGAATGTCTTCATGCCCTATCCCATGTCTCGAGTCCTCGTCGGCTCCCTCACGCATGCATTTTGCCATGTATGAAAATATGTTTTCAAAACTAAAGATTTTTGTTTTTGAAAACTCATTAGTCAATCTATGATATAATCTATTGGACATACTCCGATATAATTTGATGGACAACCCTCGATATAATTTGGTGGACATACTCCGACAAATTCCATCGCAACCTCCGATAATATTTAAAGGGACATACTCCGGCTATAATTTGTTTATTTGGGCAACCTCTGATATCAAATTCCATTTAAACTCCATATTGCGTACTCCCCAGCACCGCTTTCACGTGATGTCCCCGTGCATATGAAATGCGGAATGTCATTTCATGCCAATTCATATTACATGAATTATGAGTACTACATGCAACTAGGGCTGGTAACGAGCCGAGCCGAGCCGAGCTTTGAACATTTCGAGCTAGGCTTGTTAATTTATGAGAGAGCTCGAGCCCGAGCCGAACTTTTGAACGAGCTAAATCCAGCCAAGCTTGGCTTGATTTAAAAAGCTTGGCCTGAGCTCATTAGGCTCAAGCCTATATGAACGAGCTCGAGCTTAACTCGAGCTCAAGCCCCAATCCCGAGCCTACTCCATACAAGTTTGTATTGTAATCAATCCTCAAGCCTACCCATATACTTTTTAACTTTTTTGTAATCAATCCGATAACAAATACATCAATTAAGGAAATAATTTTCTATGGGATTTGTTTTACCTTAGCTGATTTAGCAATTGATGCTAAAGCCAAGTAAAGCCACCTCCTTCAACATTTGTTTCCTTTTCTGATTACGCGTAATTCACTCATCAAACAAATTTGCAATTGAAAATTATGAAATAGAATTAAAACAAGTAGAAATTGGCAGAAAGGAAGAAATAAGATACCAAATCATTGAATAAGAAAACATGATTGGTTTTAATCAATTATCTAAAGAAGAAATAATATATCAACAAGATCCGCTACAAACTCATTAGTAATCAACAGAACTATTTTGGCAATATAATCGTCGCACATGGTTGTTTGCCACTAATTCTTCGACTACCAAGCTGCGCATGATTAATTTCAAGACCCATAACTTCACCAATGCCTGATCGAGATTCAGAATCGCCACCATGTCGAACCTGGCCGCCTTAAATTTCATACCCAAGAAATGGGCCTGGTGGCACCCTACGGCACAATCACCGCTCGTAGTCCCAGATGCCGGCTCCTTGTTTCCTCTATGAAACCCCACCCCACGATCACCCTTGATGCCTTTGCCCATACCCACGCCTAGATGCGCTGGGTTAAGTCCAGTACCAGTATCCAAAGGGGCCCCAATACCCCCAGATTTGAGATTGATCCTTGTTCATCGCCGACCGACGATCGGGTCCGTGCATTCCGCCCCTCACCGCCGCTCAAGATCGGCAAAACCTTGTCTAAGCTCGCGGGCCACCAAATCTATAGTTTCCACAGAAATTTCAATACCCTCATATTTGTAAATCGGATTCTTGTACACCAGATCGACCGATCGTATTCGGGTCATAATTCAACATCCATGTCCTTCCCTCGACGCCCCCTTTGGCTTCGCGACCTTCTTCACGCCTATCCACACCGAACATACCGCCGGCTACCTTCACGCCATCGTGACTTCCGCAATGGTGCATATCCTCGAGATCTGTATTAGCCCCGTACCGACGGGCGTGATTCGCCAGTTCGCCGCCTTCGCCGCCAATACTTCCTTTAACGCCGCGTGAGGATTCACGATTTGCCATCCATGTCGATTGATCTAGAGCTCAGATCCATTGTCAATATCCGGACAGCGCGACCTCGGGCATTTCACTTCGCGCACTCAGTCGATCGCACCGTAAAGACCGATCCGGCCGCCGAGACCAGAAGCGTAAAGCCTCTGCTCCAAATGACGGATGGTCCGCGCCCGAGCCCAGCTTTTTCTGCTTGAGCCCCGATTTGCTTCCGAGATTTATCGCTTCCAATTGTTGCCTGGCTCGCTTAGCCTTCACGTGCTCAGCCCGAGCCGAGCTTTTTTCGAGCCGAGCCCGAGCCGGAGCCGAGCCCGAGTAGCTTGGCTCGTTACCAGCCCTACATGCAACATAATAAATCATGGATAATTATAATTTTTACATATAATTTACAACCATCATAAATTCCATGTCAATACATCTATAAGCATACATTAACATGATTTTCACACAACCAACATGTTATTCAATTTTTAGCAACGAAAAAAAAAAACAACAACACACACTGTCCTGGACTACCCGAAAATAGTCCGAAATTTCAGCAGTTCAAATCCTAAATTCCTTTGGGACCGAACAAAGACGCACCATTCACACCTAAACACCCATGCCATTTAAATGGCTTCTGCATCATGGCAACCAAGTGTAGGAGAGAAACGCCTACCTTTTGAAGTTTGGTGAAAACCCTGCATTATCGAATTCCACGTGAAACCTCTACGGTGTAGATGAATCTCTTGGGTTTTACTCCGGGCTTAAAACCGACGGCCTCATCTCTCAGAAATTCTGCAGAGAAGGTAAACTTCACCACCTCCTCTTCTTCTTCTTTCTCTTCTCTTTCTTTCTCTTTTTTTTTCTTCCTCATTTTTCTCTCCCACCGAATTTGATCCACATAACTCAAGTGTGGTCTTCCCTGCCATATGTCTCTTCCTCATCGGGCTCTCATTTTCTCACTTTATCCCCTTAACTAAAGACTCCTGATTTCCTTTCTCTGCGCATGACACACGCTCCATGCGCCCTTAGACTTTCCCTTTATTTTGACTCATCTCTCCCTTTCGACATTACGGGCCTAAATGAGCACCTCAATGCTGCCATGTCACCATATACTCTACTACTAAAAACGTGAAATTTTTTATCATCTCGGAATCCGACGAAATTCGATTGGGTAACTAGATTTCATGAGATGATTCAAACGGTGAAGTTCGTTTTGTCATCCAATATCTAGAAAAATTCTAGGTTTTGAACCGAAATTACCATTTTACCATTTCTCAAAAAAATTGATTTTTTCCCGGATTTTACATACAATGTTTAAAAAAATATTTTCAATTATACGGTTGTTTTTATTGATTAGGAAAGAAATAGTTGAATATCGTGTTTTGAAGAAACTATTTTTTCGATCTTTCAATATCGTTTTTTGAAAAGACGATTTCTTTTCGATTTATTTATTTTTTCAATCCATTTAGAAATCTTCAAATTGTCTTTTGAAAATAAGATTTCTTCAATCTAGAAATTACTTTTGAAAGTACTCCATTTCTTCAATATTTTAGAAATCATCTTTGTTCAATTAAAGTTATCTAGAAATCAATTTTGAAATCCATCTTTCAAAAGACGAGATTTCAATTGCTCATTCATCTTTTGATTTCTAATTGTTTCTTAACTTTAAGTGGAAAAATAATGAAAAATAATGATTAAAATATTCATATTTTTTTATATTAATATCTTATTTGATAAATAATACTATTTTTAATTTCAAATAGTAATATATATTTTAAATATTACTATTTATAAATATTATATCATAATTGATATAATTATTTTATATAATAAATTATATAAGAAAACAAATTAATTTTATATAATATATATATATATATATATATTTGAAATAATATTTATTTAAAATTATTATATCATTGTATATATGTTATATATTTTTTATTCTAATAAAATAATGTATCATTAAAATATTTAAAATATAAAGATAAAGATAAAATATATTTTAACTATAATTTAAAATAATTTTTTTGGAAAGATAATTTAAAATGATATTTTTTAACAAATAATTTAAAATAATCTTGACAAACATAAATTCAATTGATATTCACATCAACATATTTATAATAACTTTATCATTAAATTATAATATAATAATTTATTATCAAATTATAAAAAAAGTTGTTACAATATTAGAAATCAAAAGACGAGATATGCGATTGAAGAAGACGATTTCTAAAAGATTAAAGAAATCATCTTTTCAAAAAACGATTTCTAAATGGATTGAAAAAAAAAAATAAATCGAAAAGAAATCGTCTTTCTAAAAGACGATATTGAAATATTGAAGAAATCGTTTCTTCAAAACACGATTTTCAACTATCTTTTTCCTAATCGGCAAAAACTATTGTAGAATTGGAAATATTTTTTTAAATATCGTATTTTAAATATTATTTTTTAAATAAAACCGAACATGTAGGAAACTCCGATGACGTAAAGTGCGATCACATACACTCAAATGTAATAAAAATTGAACTTAACTCACCAGTAGTCATCAAATTAATGAAAGTATACACTCTCCTCTCTACCACAAGAATCGCCTCTAAATGAGTCGACTCAATGTATCTATTTATTTGACACTTGTAAGAGTAAAATTTATCGCATTATATTACATTAATGTAACATATTAAGGATGATTATATTACATTAGTGTAATAACTATATTATATTAAGGATGATTATGTTACATTAAGAATGAATTTGTCTCTTATATGTGTCATCTTAACTATGTTATACTAGTTAACTCATTAATTTGGTATAGAAAATGCATTTCACACTAATATGGATAAGTTGGGTTCTATTTTCATTATATTTGGTGCTATGATGCACCTTTACATCATCTCCTTAAAACTATGTTATGGGTCTCATTTCAATTTATTTGAAAAATTATAAACAAAACACTTAAATCAAGTTCAAGTCTTTTGGTTTAAAAGTAATTTGATAGATAAATGGTCAACAAACCTTAGAGGCGAAAAATAAACCTTAGATACTAGGTCATACCTAACACATGATAGTACCCAAGGTTTATTAAGGTCGTACCTAAAATTTATTAGATTCTTTATTAAATATTT
Source organism: Tetrastigma voinierianum (assembly GCA_016808115.1). Lineage (NCBI taxonomy): Eukaryota > Viridiplantae > Streptophyta > Magnoliopsida > Vitales > Vitaceae > Tetrastigma > Tetrastigma voinierianum. The sequence goes on along the minus strand of JAEQBH010003330.1, from coordinate 17,678 downwards.
TATATTCTTTATCAATTATCTTTTAATTATAAGACGTGACCTTGGTTTAAGGTCGTTTGTTTCTAATTTTTTAAATAAAATAAAACATAAATCTCATAACATAGTTTTCCCAAATTTAAAAATAAAAGTGTTCCAAAAGAAAAATTAACTTTAAAAAGTCAATCTTTTTATAAAGCGTATGTTTTAGAAGATGAGACGTTGGAATTAGGGAATAGTTGTTTTAAACCCAAGGTTGAAAATAATTGGCTAAAGATATATAATTGTTTGATTTTACTTAATATATTTTATATATCGTCGTGATATTTTATATTAAATAAAAATTATTTAAAATTTATGATAACATATATAAAGGATTTAATAATAATAAAATAAATAATAATGTATATTTTAAAGATATTTTTTAGTATCATAAGATATTTGTAATATAATAAACGTAACTAAAGTAAAAAAAATGAATATTTAGCAATTTTCTATAGTTGTAGTCATTTATTTTAAAAAGGAAAAAATAATTGTTATTATATTTAGATAATAATTTCTAAAATTTCATGGACATTTTTTTTTACTATTTTAATTAATTAAATAAAAAAAATATTAATAATTTATCTTATTAAATTAATATTAACTTATAAAATATAATAACTTTATTATTACTATTATTATATATATACGCAACTTTTAAAAAAAATTCACTTTTTAATATTTCAAAAATATACAAATTAAATAAAAGTAAAAGAATAAATAAAAAATTGAGATAAATAAGGATATAATACAGCGACAATTTATCTTTCCTTAGAAAAATCATAATTTACCTAATTAAAATGCATTTAACAATCTAAAAAATTAATATATTAAATTTATAGAAATTTGAAAGTTGTTTTACCAAAATTTAAGGGGCTTTGAGAGAAATTAAGGGAGTTGCAAAAAATTCGATTATTTCCCAAAACAATTGACATATTTTAAAAAGCAGTGAAATCTCAACCGTTGGATCATCTGCAGGAAGCATATCAAACATCGGATTATTTGGTCAAACCTATACGTGCCTTTAAGTGTGCCTTATAAAATTACGGTCTCAACCCTCGAGTACAAATCGATTTTCATATCTAGACAGTTCAACACAATGGTGAAATTTAAACCTTAAAAAGGGGTATGAAAGTTAAGTACAAAGTCACAAGATTCCAAGACATATATAACACCATCAATTAATTTGAAGTAAACATGATTCTTCTGAAAATAACAAATTCAAATAGTACTTACTAGAGGGGATTCAACAAAGCAATGAGAATCAGTCATACTCATGGATAGGAAGGAGGTACTCATAAAGACTATAACTAAAACAGAACAAGAATGAGTTCTGAGCTTTACATCCATAAATTTAAATTTTAAGCTACTCCAATCCAAAATCCTAGATGATCAGCTCCCATGATTGTTAGGATTCATATGGACCACCCCTCCAGATGGGTTACAACCCTAATAAACCAATCAACAATTCTAAGATAAAGCTGAAAATTTTCTCAAGGGGAAGGGGATAGTTAATATACTTAGCTTGTTGAAAAGAGTGATTTAATAAATAAAGAAGCAGGATGAATGAATTGGGAGATTTCATCGTCCTTGAAGGGGTGTTTCACTTTGTGTGAAAATGGTTTCCAGATCTTTGTACATTCCCTTTGATTTTGACCTGAAATCATGTGAAGAAGTCACAGATGAGCTTCCACTCCTCTTGCTACCCCAAAACCCACTCCATCTGTTTGTAGGATCTGATGCAGGAGATCCACTCCATCTTGGTCTACTGGTTGAAGGATCAGTTGGAGCTCCACTTCCTTCTTTACTGAAACTAGCTTTTGCCAATTCTCTTAGTTGTTTCAGCCATGGCTTGTCTGTAGTACCCGAGGCCCTGCTTCCAGAGCTCTTGGACCTACTAGCTGAAGAAGTAACATCCCCAGTCTCTCCCTCACCAGAGGGATTTACCGGGAACCACCCCAGTTTCTCTATGATTTTCAGTGGGACAAAAAACAGGAGAAATCCAATCAAAGCTGTTTTTAGACCCAGTAGGAATGAGCCTTCTGCAGGGTCCAGTAGCTTTGCCTGTTGATACAGGGCATACCACTCATTGATCATCTGTGCAATGTATCCCACCAAGAACAGTAGAAGCATGAATATTCCGATATTTTTCTCGGCTGCCCCTGCGGGAAATTCTCTCTCTAATAGAACCAAACAAGAAGCAAAGATACCAACTTCAGTGGAAACTGAGATGATTTCAACTAGTTGAACCTTTTTCTTGATGAAAGGTTTCTTAAGAACAAGGAAGAAGAGCTGGAAAGAGGTAATGCAAAGTAGGAAACTGCAGGGAGCTTCTTAGGATACCACTGATCTGAATAGGCCCCAGCTACAATCCCAAGAGCAAATCCTCTTCGTTTTCACGGATTCAAGTAGTGTATAGATTCTTGAGGAATTAAAAACCTTCTGAAATGAAAGGTGCTTCTGCGTCTTCTGTTTCATCATCCGAGGCAATGATACGATCAATGGGCTTACGTGAATCACTACCAGATATTTGTGAGAGCATGTATTTTGGAGGACCTCTTAGATCTTCAAACAGAGGGCCAAACATTGTTAAGTAAACAGAATTTGATTGGTTCTTCCATGTCCACTGACCTCTTTTACCAGGGCCCAGAGTCACTCGAATAATATCCTGATACCAGCGAATTTGCTGACCTTCTCGATGAATTTCCTTGTACTGAAGCAGCTTCCCGAATGATATTCCAACCGAGAGGAACATGAATAAGGCTAGCAGTACAAAAGCTACAACGCCAAACAGCAGAATGCCAACTATAATCCCTGAAGTTGTTCCTCCTTGAACCATAAGAACGAGATGAAACAAAATCAGCATAGTTTTAGATTCACAGTAATCCTCAATAAACTATTGACTTGAGGAAGAACGGTTTCAACCAAGCTTAAATTTCAAATGACAACTTCTAGAACAATCGTGCTGGATATATGCAACAACTGGATCTGGTCTGATTGGTGAAATGGGAGAATTTTTTTGTGTCTCATCAGTTAATACCAGATTGTGATGCAAAGCACTGTGAATAATAATGACTAAAATATAAGCATGCCTTTATCGGTGCAGCATTTTCATTTTCAAACAAGAGAAAGGGTGCCCCAAAATAAAGCGGTGCTGCAGAACAGCAAACAGGAGTTGCGTAGTGTAAACTAATCATGATTTTGCCCATAGAATCATGTGTTAAAAGAAATGAATATCATGTAGTACAGAAAATACCATATTAAACTACAATTGGCATGCAGCATATTCCACACAATGAGATTCAGTTGATCATTTCTATAGAAAGTCTTTGATACCCATTTGAATTCATAAAACCAGTGGTAGCCTAAGAAAAATCATAATTGATCAAGATACCTTTGACTAGAGAGGCTGATGCTTCACAGATACAAGGTAACACAAGAATTATTAGAAATATTTCAAATCTTGGGAATACAAGTGCTCCATAACTCCTTTGTTTTTCTGAGCTTTTCTTCCTGATTTTCAAAGCAAAGACAAGTAAAGCGTGCAACAGTATCAAGCTGCCACCAAGTACAGCAAACCAGAACATGCTTCTATTGAACTCCCTTCGCCTGTCAGAAACAAAATCAATCAGGTATGGCAATATTAGAGAATAAATAAATAAAGCTCATTACAAGGAATTGTAGGCAAGAAAGACCAATTTTAATCAATCTGCAGAAACAAAGAAATAAGAATGGAAATTTGTCTGTTTGGTATTGATCATCATTTCACTGTAGTATCAATTGTCTAAGGGATGTTCAATGATCAAATGACTAACAATCCAGATGGAGCATGCACTGAATTTTGTGCTTCATTGAATCATTTTGAATGCTTCTGTATCACATGTTCATTTTTCTCTCTTTGTATGCGCAGTGCTTTTACCATTCGCTTTAAATTATCTCATTAGAAAAATTGGGACAACTGGAACCACATTTGATAGGCAATTCATCCGTCTGGGAAAACTATATGTCCACCTAAACAAACTATAAGCCCGTCTGGCTGCACAAGTGTGATGACAGGCATAATCACATTAGTCTCCCAAAGCAACACAAGTTCAGTTGGGTAGTAGACTCTGCAGTGTGTAGTCCATCTATAAACACTAAGTCAGTTTTGGCAAACTTTGCAGCACTTTGGAGCATATACAGAATGGTGCAGCGATATGGATTACAACATTTTGTCAAATAGAGTGTCTTGTCACTCATTGTTTAATCATAACAATCTTGTATGCAATATCTACTTGGGTATATCAACTAGTAGCTTTTGCTCATGAAAAGAGGACGGTAAACGATAACTGTAAGAAGGAATAAAACAAGAGGGATTTCTTGAGTGAATATAACTGAGAAGTACTCTTTTATTAGACTGATGGGAATCAGTGAGAAGGACTTATTTCTTATGTAAAAAGAGGGGCAAGAGTTTCAGTTTGATTACTTGTGAAGGCTACATTAGTGAATTCTTTTCCCTGATATAGGTAGTCTTCACCCATCACATTAAGTCTCTGTATTGTAAGTGTCATCTATTCTTTATTCTTCCGTGATTCCTATGTTTGTTGCATTGAAGTTGTCCAGGTAAACTCTAACAATACAAATGAAAAGTTAATTTAGTGGATGGAAAGATACTGAGATATCCAAACATTTTACCCATTTGAATTTTGTGATCCGAAATATACTCAGCTTCTGGTTTAATGTTATGGTTCTGTAAGTATAAATTTCAATCTGTCAGAGCCATATCTTTTTCATCTCTTGAAAAGGAAATTTTGTTACAAGGAACAGGAAAGTTTTCCAACCTCAAAAAATGTTCTGTATTCCATGGGAGTAAGCGGGAGCCCATATACAGAAGCAGCCCTATCCAAATTATCTTCTGGTTGCACAATCTCAAAAATTCCTGCATTATGAATTCTAGAAGCATATGAATGTGAGACAGTGGGGGAGCTTGATCCCACCATAAAGGGACGAATGTGTCCAGTTTCCCATGGGAGATTGAAGTAGGGGACAACCCATTGTATTCCCCTGGCAAACTCATAGTACTCAACTGGCAGGGTAACTGGCAACCATCTAGACAATGCAAAAACCTGAATGTGGGAGGCAATTCTCTGATCAAAGAAAAAGATGGTTAGGATTTATAATGACAGGGATGGTGTTAAGATATTACAGAGCAATATACTTTATAGTAGAAAATTTTTATTTAAAGATTTAAATTAACAAGTATTTACCACATTGTCAAGGATTCTAAGACCAATCTACATTTTGCAACAGCTGATTAATTACCATCAACGACTATCAATCATAGGTTTATCTTAAAACTTTGTTTAAATTGTCGTAACACAGTAAGATTAGCAAATGTTGTAGCATTTCAACTACTATTCAGTTTTTTTTTTTTTCCATTTAGAACTTACTGAACACTGGATCTTTAGTCAAGGAAAATGAACTCTAGTTTTTTTTTCCTTTGCAGATGACAGTTTAAACAACTACAGGGAACAAATTTTTGCACAAACAACTCATTTTTCTCTCTTTTTCATAAACACACTTTGTTTTGTATTTTTTTCTGCCTCAGTCTTCCACCATTATCTCTTTTGGAGGAAAGCAGCAGGAAAAGCTAATATTACAGTAAAAATTCCCACTCCAACAGCCATATGATTTCAACAACCTTTTTTTCTTTATGTGCAGTACATTAATGAAAAATAATCAGAAAGTTTCTTCACAGTTCTAATAATTGTCAACTAAAAGTTCCAATGTAGAAAAATTTTAAATTCAGGTTACCACTAGTCTGGGTACATTAATGAAAAATAATCAGAAAGTTTCTTCAGTTCATGAACACAACTAAGTTCCAATGTAGGAAAATTTTAAAATTCAGGTTACCACTAGTCTGGATATACCTAAGAAATTTAATAATCAAACAATCATTCTATGGTTTATGCATCTTACAAAAAGATTCCTTGCAGGATCAGACACCAAATAAGAAGGCGGTCTCAAAAATGCCCCAACAGATTGAAGGCTTGCAGTTGAAACAGTGAGCCACCCTGCTGCCAAGGATGTTGCCACGAAAGAAGCAGTGGTAAAGGTAGAAATTACACGAGACGTGATTGGTACAGAATCTGTAAAAGTACTTCACAAGTTTAATCAGAAATAACGGTAATGTTTCTAAGCATTTACATAACCCCAATGTAAGCAGATGACAATAGGGCAAAGGGATTCAGCATGATCTCTGCCAAAGGCCTCACTTTTAGGATATTCGATGCTAGATTTTGATTTCCAGAAACATCCCCTGTTATGTTTTCAGGTACACTGACAGATACAACATCATGATCTGCTTTTATCTCTGCAGTATATATGCTTCTACTTATTGCATCAAAGCTGGACATCAGTAAAGAAATGCAGAAGCAGACACCACTCAATGGTGACTTGAAACTTATATGTCCTTTCAAGAATATTAAACTGTAAGAAAAGAGAAACTTCTTTAAAAAATTTCTAATTGCTGAGGTCTATATTCACATAAACAAGATTGTGCTTGTGAATGAATGTACAAATGCAAATGCACAAACACATGTATTCTTGAGTTTGGGAACAAGTAATCACTTGCCTCTGCAATTGTCCTCCTGAGATTGATATGTGAGAAGAGTTGAAACCAAAAACGGGCTTCAAGAACTTTATCAATATCGGGATAGTATGTTCTCTTGTTCGCATATTGATGCTGTAATTAACCTCACAGTAAGTCTCTGAGAATCTGGCACTCACAACTTCACCAATGTTAGCAAAAAAGAACCAGATCTAAAATATGTAATCTTCAGATCCAGAGCTACATTTTATGTGGAATATACCAAATTTTCACCAAGACAAAAAAAAAAAAAAATCTACAACAAAAGAAAATGAACAAGAATAAGAAATAGTCAAAATTTTATTCCACGCGACCGTATAAATTATTTTCACTAGAGAACTCCTCACACAAGTGTGGCATGCCTACCATAAAGAAAAGTAACCGGAGCAATTGGAGAAACTAGTTCTTGTCTGCTTATGATAGCAGAGGAATATAAGCTATTGTGACTACAGCAATGCTTTATTACATTCTCAATCTGAGAGCAGGATGAAAATAAAAATAATCAAGCAAAAGAAGGTCCAAAATAAAGTAAGGGAACTATAATAAAATTTATTAGCTAACCAACCAGAAAGCCAAATCTGCGATTTCCAAGGCTCCTTCCACCACTGGGAAGAAGCACACCCTGGCTTGTATTGAGAGAACTCAGAACTTCAATTGATGAGTTGAGAACCGGATCTGAGAAATATAGATACACCTTTAAATTCTTATAACTATTAGTTGCTTGCACTGTTCTAGTATCACCGTTGTGCCCAAAGTAGCCAAACATGGGTCCTCAGGTTGACAAACATTAATTTCTTCTGTCTTGCAGAAACAACCCATCAAAACAAAAAAAGCAAGTTGATGATTAATGAAAGTAAAACAACATTTTACATTAAACTAATAAGGGGATCATTTTCAAAATTTTCTCGATTTAAAGTCTGGTACTTGAATGGATTGTAAAAGTCAGTCTACCTCTTATCTTGTATCACCAAAAATATGTCAGAACCAGTGAAATTAGAAAGCAGTTAACATAAACACCCATCTACTTAGATTTGCATGTTACAAGTTGGTGAGTACAAAGGTAACTTATCCCTTATTTTTTTTAGAAATATATCATGTCAAAGGTCAATGTAGGTCGTTCTTCTAATATACTCCACCTGTATTTGAATTGCATGAATTTTGTCCTTTCCATGAGAATAAATTAGTTAAAGAAATGGAGTGCTACTAAATCAGACATCATTTTTCCAACAGGTACTTATATCCTTCAGCAAAACAGTATTATTACTTATGTGGAAGAGAATCCATATGATGCTTCAATTTCAATATGAGCAAAGAGCAATTACAAACTACACTTCAATAAGACAACATGACCAACTAAACTCACCAAAATGCACAAGTGAATTGAATTTTCTTGCCCCATAAATTTGTTTCCAGCACTGTCAGCACAGAAATTCTTGTCCATTACTGTATCAACTCCACCATATGAAACACTAGAAGATAAACCACAAGAACAGAAAAATTTGAGATTTGGATGAAGAACATGGAATGTAGATGGTATAACTTGGCCAGCACCATATACAAGAAGCTGCACAGAAATTTTACATTTTTCCGTTAGATTCCAGTTCATTGATCAGCCAACACAACTTCACACATGGAGATTACTGACTCTAAATTCTATACATCTTGAAAGTCATGGGAAAATCTACAAATGGAGACATTAAAACAAAAATCCAAGAACTAATAGTGATACAAAAAATTATAAGAAAATGTGGAAGGGTGACGGTGTAAAAATCTTCCTCATTAGATTTATATCATCGAAATTGGATCCTAAAACAAATAAAACAAATTCATCACTTTGAGAATTAACCTAAGAATGCCTTCAAATTCATGTTAACATAATCTGCAAGTGGTTTCAACCAACAAAAGAAAACACACAAAGTGCATGAATACTACCATTTAGAAGGAAACATGGCTGTGTATTAACAAGTGTAATCTCAACAAATTACCTTTGAGGCATTTTAATACAAAAAGTATTGCTAATAATTTTCAAAAATTTCAGGAAACCATACAGCATTGAGCAGTAAACTCAATGCAAGATACTTGAAGGTTATTTCTGTATCTTGTCACTAAATTTAGGCATCAGTGTGGCTTCCTTGACTTGTCATTTATCAATTAAAGCTAAGGAAGAAAAAGAGTAGCAAGTAAGCTAGTATAAAATTGCAGTTTATGAATGCCTAGAGAAACTATTAAACTAGTTTCAAACAGAACATAGAATAGTATTGAGATAATAAATTTCAGTTGGCCACCTACTCACGTTGCAGGCATTCACCGAGGAACATCCAAAACTACCTTCAACTGTACATGGTTCACTAAAAGAAATATTTACAGAAAAATTTAGGAGTATCTGTGAATGAAGTCGATGCTGTAATATATGCTGTAGAGGGACTGTGTCTGCAAAATAAAAATATAATGAAAATTAAAGTAAAGTATCCAACAGAAAACTAAAGAAGAAAGTTCAAATATATCATAACTATCATGCTCGGTTTTCAACGCTTGACTTTTGCAAGCCAATTTTCTGTCTAATTTGAGTGTGATCAAGTGACTAAAGAATTTGATTCAACAATCATGGTGAGATCTCATTAATATGCAGGGTAAATAAACTATGAACTATTCTTCAGTCATTTCTATCTTTTAACTAAGCAAAATTTTCATGGAACAAAAGAAAAAAAGAGCGAGAGAGAAAGAAAGCTCATGTCATGTGAAAACTTGAATTGAGTTTATTGAAAGTTTGACTTATGTTGCAGGGAAATCTCTTCTAAACATAATGAAATGTTTTTTGGAAAACAAGAAAATAAAATTAAAAAAAAAGGAACCCAAAAAGGATAAAGGAGAGTTTCTTAACCAACAGTCCAGCCATAGCTAGCACAGCCAACTCCTTGAGATCCATTGGTGCAAACCTCAAATGTATGATTCCCATCCAGTAAACCTGTGTAAGATACTTTCTTCGCTTGACAATCCGAAGGAGTGCCACCATCCAACTGCATCCATGGGGAATTTATAAAGGCCAATAAATTTATTAACAAACTTCCAGGAAAAAAAAAATCAACACATAATTAAATTTCACTTCAGAAACCTTCAATTTTGGCTACTGAAAAGAAGATGAAATGTTGAGACTTATCATTGTTGTTTTGAAATGAAAAACACAACTAGCTTTCAAATGCTATACTAAGCTCACCTCACTAAGTATTACTGTCTTTCAAGCCATCAACAATGGATAATCAAAGAACTCAAAATTTTAGTTTCTTTTTTCCCACCATATGTTGTTACCATTAGCATAATTCAAAACGGCGATCTTTCTTCCTAATTCTAACCAAACCTAATAGGAAAGGCCCAAATAAGGAAAAAGACATTATCAAGGATGTAGGCAGAGACATTATCATGTGATGTAATATGGCAGAGATACACAATAATGTAATCTGGCACAGACATTATCAACCAAACAGACCCCAATCTATCAGCTTGCTAATAAGAGATTTCATAAACTTATTTCATCTGAAGTCTGTATGATGACAGCATTGACCACTTTGCCAGGAACAAGCATAAATTACAAGTATAGATCCCAAAAACGAACCCATAGCATCAAGTTCAGTTAAACTACGATCACCCGCCGATATTAACACAAGAGCCATATACCCACAAAATCAAATAAGAGAGAGAGAGAGAGAGAGAGAGAGAGAGAGAGAGAATCAAAGTACCTTGCAATTGAGGATGCAGTCACTGCAGGGATAATCATTCCCACCCACCAAAACTTCAAACACAAATGTGGCTGAGTTCAGCCTTGAGAATGCTAAAGGAGCTGTCAAGAAGTTCACAGACACCTCTGAACCATCACATCCATTTCTTAAACATAAAAGTGAAAACACCCAACAAAGCAAAACCACCCATGAATACATGCTCAAGCCCATTTCAGAACCAACCCCAAATTTCACTTCCAGGCACGCAGTTTTGGCCTTGTTTGAATTTTAAGAGCAGAAGAGACACACTTGTGGGGTTTGTGACAGTAGTGAAGAACAGTAAAGGTAAGGCATTGTTTAGCCGAACCACTGGTAAAGAAAGATAAAGAGATTAAACAAGTAATGAATGTAAGAGGGAAGCTTAGAGGAAGAGTTTAGTGGCTATTGAAGCCTCAGTTGAGGATAGTGCACATGAGACTGACAAGGCACTCTACAGTAGTCTGTGTTTACAGTAGATAAGAGAGAGAGAGAGAGAGAGAGAGAGAAATATTTTAATAAATGAAAGACCGAAAGCAAGAGAAGAATCACCGAGGATTCCACTCTACAGTCTCTACTGATTATGGCCCTGCGTTGAAAAGGATACTTCAAATCCACATCCAAATGCTGAGTTTGTGACCAAAATTTTTATTTAAAAATTAGTTTGAAAATTAAATTAAAGATTTAATATAACGCCAGAACGCCAGTCACTGATAACGATAATCGACTAATAATGCCACGTTCAAACAAAACAAGAATAATTTAAATTTTAAGTTCAAATTATCATCATTAATGACAATCTATGATTCGACAATTTTCTAATCGGTCAGCCTACGACAACTAAGATTAGCTACATTTCTACAATTAATTTTATTCAACTAATTTAATAATTTTTTTTTCAAACAAATTATTTCGATCTAAAACTCCAAATGCTGCCTATATTCAACGTGGAAGTTGGGACCAAACCAGCACGTAAGTTATCAATACGTAATCAATTATCTAACAAAATACCATTTGATTTTTTTTCTTCCTGCCATTTATGCTTCATCTGATTGTCCTCAATCCATAATTGTCACGGGCCTCCTTTTCTTTTCACAAAAAACATATTCTCAGATTCCTGAAAATTAAAAATCATGAGGAAAATGGGTCGTTCTTTTTATCCACTTTGTCATTCAAATTCAAATGCACTACTGTAGAATTAAATACAAGCTAGTCAAGGAGGTGAATATGAATTAGCAAATTGCAGTTTCATAGCATACCCACAAGGGCTTTGAGAATTAATGGTTGGGCAAAATCCTAATATTCCCTTGGAAGATGCTTCCATAAGAACAAAAAAGCACCTTCACATGCATAAACAGCTTAGAAACACAAGAGACCCAGGTGCCCTTTTCATATAAGTTTTAATTTTATAATAATGATCATTTTCAAATGTGTAGTCTACAATGTAGGCAGATTTGATCACATGGCCCCACATATCCAGCTAATTTGATGAGGCTCACACAGCTTTACCTTCCAATCCACTGCAGTTGTTTTCTGGTCTATCTACCATCACTCATATTCCTAGCTTCTTCAACATTGAGGATATAGCAATAGGGCTTGTTTGGAAGCTTGAAAGTGGACTACATCATATGATATCCATGGACTGATTTTTCTAGCATTTGTGTTTTAAGATCTAAAAGAAATTCTCCACCACTCATGGTTTATGCGGTTGCACTTTCTTTGTATCTGCCTCTTCTTCATGCAAAGTGAGCAAAACGCCCATCTTTCTGATCTCATTCAGGAATGTTTTTCCTGTACTTTCTATTTGGCAGATAGGGAAACAGAGGAAAATGAAACGAAAAAGTCGCCGCTAAAATCAACACTCTTATTTCAACTGACCAAGTGGGTATATTTAACCTAAGTCTGTATGAGAAAGACAAATCTGTGCAGTATCCTCTAATGTGATCTCCTGGATCCACAAGAAAAAAAAAATTAAGTCACAGACTTATGCAGAGGAGGGATAGGGTTCAATCATTTGTGACATTTACCAGAAGTGGACACTCTGATGGGCATGGTTATGGAGGTTATAGGCCATACCTATAAAGGTGGGGTGGGTTAGATGAAGTTTGCTGGTAATTCATTTCTCCAGGAGGAATTAATGAACAGGAGGGTGTTGTTGTTCCTCTGGTTCTTTCAGTCCCTACATAGAGGCGTACAAAGGAAAGAGAAGAAATGTAAGTGCAGGAAGAGCTGGAATCAGGAATGGTGACAGCTGCAGAGTTGGTTGTGGGATGATGGGTCCTCACTCCTCAATGCATAGCCTCAAAAACATTATCTTCACTCAAATCACTGAATTCAAATTCTCCTCTTTCTTTTTAGTTTGGTTCCTTCCTTTTACAAGACTGCAACTCAGTAGGGCCAGAGTCCTGAATTAACATCAACCCAAATATCTCATGGCACCTTCTCAAACAACAAAACTTGACCATCTTTGAATAGAATAATGGAGAAGACAGAGTTCAAGAATTACACATTCGAATAGAGAAACATTTTAAGAAAAAAGAAGGGTACCAGAGCTGACACCTGCATTTATGGTCAGGTGTCAGGTGTGGTCTGGCCCTTTTCCACTCCAGTAGTAGAGTAAGTACCCAAGATTGATTTTTCTTACTGAACACTGGCTTAGATAATAATTCTATTTTCAATAGTGTTAAATGCTACCTCAGAATCTCCTCTGATAAGAGAAGGGGCCATGCAGCGCCTGATAAAATTTGAATAAAGATCAGTGGAGTTGATACGTACGACCTTCTGATCTCAGCTAAAGACAATGTGCTTGCAATGGAGAGTCATGCAACAAGATTACCTGTGTTGTCCATATCCGTAGAAGACGATCATAGAAAGAGCATGTGACCACCACAGAACCTTTGTTTTGCTATTTCCTACACAAATCCCCTCTCTGCCAATCTGCTCCATATGCAAGTGATTCATGTTTGGAATAAGTTTCAATAACCTCAGGAGGCTCCTCACCCTGGTCTTGACAAACTGCAAACCTGTTGTGCATACAAGCTGCCAGGTAATTCAGACCTGGTACTTATGGGATGGTGCTTGATTCTCCAGACTCCTCCCCCTGTACAAATTGAAGTTTCACTAACGGGCTTGACTATTGATCTCACATCCCAGACTCTTCAGGTGCCTGCCATCGTAGCTGCCAGTATGAACTAAATTAGGATCACTCGGGCTCTTTGCAATGCAACAAACACCCATCTTATGGACCTTGGAATTCTGAAATACCAACTTTGAAGGACTATCCCGCAAATCCCAACAACTGAGTTTACAGTCGTCAGAGCTAGTATACACCAGCTGTGGCTGATGGATATCAAAGGAAGTTGTCCAAAGCTCAAATTCATGTGCTTTCCATTCTTGACATATATCGAATTGGGACTCTCTCAGGGAGACGATGCCGAGATAGAACCATCTGAGAGGCCCACAGAAATGCATGTTGGTTGAGGGATTCCCAGTCCAGGAAAAGACATGGAAGAATCTATTTTTTCAGCATTGATTTCGGATCAAAGAACCTTCTGCATCAAGAATAAACAATGAAAAATATCAAAAAATAAAAATAAAATAAGCTAATTATGTATGGGCTAAGAAATCAGAGAGCAAAGATAGCCACTTTTCTTGGGTGATACTTGACATCTACAGGAATATGCTGTTAAGTGGTCAGCACATCCGTAACTTAGCTGATTCATTTTAATATAGACTAAAAAGTAACAGAACTCAATAAAATTATCCATCTCAAGGTTGAGACAAGTATCCCTCCCATTGGATGAAGCTGATGTGCTGTAGGCTGTTCTTTCCACCACCTTTTACCCAAAGTGAGAAAAAAAAGCCAGGAAGAAAATTCTATAACAGCACCTAAGTCCAATTTATACCAAAAAGTTTCCCATATAAAAAGGTTTTCTTTGCCACCAAACATCATTGATCAGTAACATGCCCTGACTCAAAAATGTAATGGCCATTCAAAGTTGAAAACATCATGCATTGCAAATCTAGATAATGGACTTGTGTAGATAAACTTGCCGTTTTTGTTTTATAATATGAGAAATCAAAGAGAAAGGACATAAAACCAAAAAAAGGATAGCATGGAGCAATGTTGGATAAAAAAGGATATACTGAATGTGTTCTTTCAGGAACATATTAGTACTATGGGGAACCACAGTTACAAATCATCCTGGATGATACTACAACTTAAACTTGTAAAATCACAGACAACAATGAACAACCATAAATAATGAGGAACATGAAACTACCGTTTTCTAATCATCAATACTAAGATTTCTCTAAGAAATCCAAATTCCATTAGGATTCTAATAATCTATTATGAGTGTGAAGGTAGTAATTCTAGTTCGCTTATTATGATTCAAATAATTAGCTCTCCCAGTTTATATCCTATAAATACTAATCCTAGTTTAATCCTAACCGGCTCTAATTACGCTTCAATTTCAATTGCTACCTTTTCTTGATGTATATTTATATCTTAGAGATTTATCCTTGTCACCTCAAGAGCTAATTTATCCATAATTTTATTGGCACTGAATTTCCTAGATCATCAAATCAATCAACTTTGTTGCTCAACTGATCAATTGAATGAAGAACCCACCAAACAGGAGGTTCCTATGAGCATTTTACAACCCAATTCTAACATTCTCATCTACCAAAAAACTCTGTCCTTCAAGCAAAGTGGTAAAAACTATGGATGACGTACCCAGAGCTTCACCCCCACTGGAACCGCTTTCCAAACTATAGAGTCCCAAGTACCCATCAGCATCAGCTTGAGCTAAGGAAGGACAAACAGTGCTTCGAGCTGGGCTCCACTTTATATCAAAAATCCCAGCCGTGTCCACGCGATGACCCAATTCAAGACGCCCGAGCTCAGCATCAACATTGAACGCGGAATGTGCTCCCGATCTACTGGGCTGATCACCCTCTTGCAGCGTATACGTTGAAGCCGCCAGAACATGGTAGTAGGAGTCGTGTGGGCAAAACTCCACCGCGTCGGCGTTGCCTTCCAGATAGCAATGCGTCACATCCATGCCTAAATCATTGGGAAACACAGTAAACACCACATTGGAAATCTTTGAAGCATTTTATCAAACAGGTGGTGATCGAAGAAGATTTACAAAAACACCTCCAATAGCATGTTTCAGTTAGGCCTAGAAGAGGTAGAAGAGATGTTACCTTTATACTTGATTACAAGGACAGAAGTATTCAAATCTTAAAAATTGCTGATAAATCAGCCCCTTCACTCCGACTAAACTTTCTGTCAAAGTCACCAGGCAACAGCGGTTGTAATTGTAAGAAATAGAAATGAATAACAAAATATCGGGGAAAGTATTTTAAGTTACGCTAGTTTATTTGTACCACATCGACTAACCTAAATTTCTGAACACGTTTTAGGATTTTCAAATTCATACCATATTATGTAATACCTTTTGAAAAACTAAAAATTGTTTGTTTATTTTTTTAAAATCATATTTATTTATTTTTATAATAATTATTTTTTTCTTAAAAACAAGAAATCAAAGAAAAATAGGGAAACGCGTTTGGTTTGAGTTTTTTTTTTTTGAAAAAGCGCAGAAAGAGACTCTGAATCTTAGCCGATTTGGTTTTAAAGTCTTTGAAACAGTTTTATGTCACCAAAAATAAGGAGAATAAAAAGAAAATTGGGAGAACATGTTTGATTCTCAATTTTTTACGGTTTAAAAAAATAAATAAAACATTAAATCAAGATAACAAGAATAATTTTCAAAAAACACTTATATGTGGTTTCAAAAATTGTTCTCAAAAAAAAAAAGGATTTTTAAAACTAACGTCGCTTAAATTTAAAGAATAAACGATTTTTAGAACGTCAATGATATTATCTGTGTTTTAAAAATAGTTTAAAAAATCGAGAACTAA
Source organism: Tetrastigma voinierianum (assembly GCA_016808115.1). Lineage (NCBI taxonomy): Eukaryota > Viridiplantae > Streptophyta > Magnoliopsida > Vitales > Vitaceae > Tetrastigma > Tetrastigma voinierianum. Next base: position 1,352 of record JAEQBH010003330.1, on the reverse strand, counting down.
ATAGGCCTAAATTAAAAAATCAACCCTTCATTAATTTTTCGATAAAATTCCTTGTTTTTACCTGTAAAAACAACACTATTTTTCAAAGATATATATCAAATAAATAGCAAGGTATTTTTATCTATAATAAAGTGATCTTACAAGAAAATCATGGAGATGGTTAACTTTACAAATTTGAGAGCTATTTAAAATCTTTTAACCAAAAATATATGATAGTGTAATAATTTCACAAAAATATTTTTCAAGATAATTAGAATTCCCAAGCTCTGTGTAATAAAAGAGTTTCTATAATATCTTTATATTTCTTCACTATCTCACAAAAAAAGAAAAAAAGAAAAAAAAAGAGAAACACTTAAAATGTTTTAAAAAATAGTGTATTTTTTTTCATACATATTCACTTCAGATTTATACACAGAAGATTTATTTTTAAAAGTGGCTAGAGTTCATGACCTCCGCATGACCCGTCCCTTTACCACTCCGAGCCAAGCCTCAATAGAAAAAAAAACAATTTGTTTACATAAAAAAACATCTTTTTGTTCACTTTGTATATTAGGTGCTAGTAATCTGTTCTTACAAGGATTCAAACATGGATCTCTTATAGCCCATTACCATCTTTTTATCACTGTAGCTGCCCTCAATAAAGAAAAAAATGTTGTAATTTGTTTACTTAAAAAAATATTTTTTAGATAAAAAACATCTTTTTCTTTTTACATTTGTTCATTTCGTATATCACGTTCTAGTAACTTATTTTTACAAGGATTCAAACATGAATCTTTCATAGCCCCTTACCACCCTTATACCAATTGAGTAAAGCAAAAAAAACATCTTTAAAAAGTGTATTTAACGGCTTGTTTGATCCCTCGCTAAAACAATTCGGATCATTTTTTTGAAACAGGCACCACTCGTGTTTTTCTCTCGAAACTGTTATTGTTATATGAATTTCATGTTTTATGTGTTTTCCATGTTTTTCATAATAAAAAAAAGAAATCAAACATATTCTTTGTATTTTCCTTATTTTTGAAAACAAAAAATAGTTTTCAAAACTATAACAAACATGCCTTGGGTCTCTTAGTATTAAGAAAGTTTTGGGTTTACTAAATAACGGACTTTTAATAAAATTCAGAAAAAAATTTAGAAACTTTGGATAATATTTGGAATGCTACAATGTCAATTATAATATTTCTACGTAAATACTTATAGATGGTTCTCCTAAAACACATTTAGAAAAAATATCTCTAATAAACCGACTATACAAAAGAAAAATGAAAACACTTTTAAGGGGACGTTTTGTTCAGGTTTTCAAACATTACCTTAGATAATGTGATTACCTTCTCCAACATTATCAAGGTAAT